>NC_069412.1:66827327-66892327 GCF_026875155.1 Cherax quadricarinatus | reverse complement strand
TTCACCATCATTCACTCCATCACTGTCTTGCCAGAAGGGTGCTTTACACTACAGTTTTTAAACTGCAACATTAACACCCCTCCTTCAGAGTGCAGGCACTGTACTTCCCATCTCCAGGACTCAAGTCCGGCCTGCCGGTTTCCCTGAATCCCTTCATAAATGTTACTTTGCTCACACTCCAACAGCACGTCAAGTATTAAAAACCATTTGTCTCCATTCACTCCTATCAAACACGCTCACGCATGCCTGCTGGAAGTCCAAGCCCCTCGCACACAAAACCTCCTTTACCCCCTCCCTCCAACCCTTCCTAGGCCGACCCCTACCCCGCCTTCCTTCCACTACAGACTGATACACTCTTGAAGTCATTCTGTTTCGCTCCATTCTCTCTACATGTCCGAACCACCTCAACAACCCTTCCTCAGCCCTCTGGACAACAGTTTTGGTAATCCCGCACCTCCTCCTAACTTCCAAACTACGAATTCTCTGCATTATATTCACACCACACATTGCCCTCAGACATGACATCTCCACTGCCTCCAGCCTATATGTGAAGTATTATATACCAGGATATATACACTGCGATGTGTATGTCTCTCAGTGTATATACACTGCGATGTGTATGTCTCTCAGTGTATATACACTGCGATGTGTATGTCTCTCAGTGTATATACACTGCGATGTGTATGTCTCTCAGTGTATATACACTGCGATGTGTATGTCTCTCAGTGTATATACACTGCGATGTGTATGTCTCTCAGTGTATATACACTGCGATGTGTATGTCTCTCAGTGTATATACACTGCGATGTGTATGTCTCTCAGTGTATATACACTGAGAAGTGTATGTCTCTGTGTATATACACTGAGAGGTGGACAGTGTGTATCTCAGTATATACACAGTGTGTATAAACTGAGAGGTGGACAGTGTGTATCTCAGTATATACACAGTGTGTATACACTGAGAGGTGGACAGTGTGTATCTCAGTATATACACAGTGTGTATAAACTGAGAGGTGGACAGTGTGTATCTCAGTATATACACAGTGTGTATAAACTGAGAGGTGGACAGTGTGTATCTCAGTATATACACAGTGTGTATAAACTGAGAGGTGGACAGTGTGTATCTCAGTATATACACAGTGTGTATACACTGAGAGGTTGACAGTGTGTATCTCAGTATATACACAGTGTGTATACACTGAGAGGTATATTTCTCTCCGTATATATACACACTATCACTGCTCCCTACTAAAGTCTTCCTGACTGGTGGTCAACAGGTGATAAACAGTCCTGACTGGTGGTCAACAGGTGATAAACAGCCCTGACTGGTGGTCAACAGGTGATAAACTGTCCTGACTGGTGGTCAACAGGTGATAAACAGTCCTGATGGTGGTCAACAGGTGATAAACAGTCCTGACTGGTGGTCAACAGGTGATAAACAGTCCTGACTGGTGGTCAACAGGTGATAAACAGTCCTGACTGGTGGTCAACAGGTGATAAACAGTCCTGACTGGTGGTCAACAGGTGATAAACAGTCCTAACTGGTGGTCAACAGGTGATAAACAGTCCTGACTGGTGGTCAACAGGTGATAAACAGTCCTGACTGGTGGTCAACAGGTGATAAACAGCCCTGACTGGTGGTCAGCAGGTGATAAACAGTCCTGACTGGTGGTCAACAGGTGATAAACAGTCCTGACTGGTGGTCAACAGGTGATAAACAGTCCTGACTGGTGGTCAACAGGTGATAAACAGCCCTGACTGGTGGTCAACAGGTGATAAACAGTCCTGACTGGTGGTCAACAGGTGATAAACAGTCCTGACTGGTGGTCAACAGGTGATAAACAGCCCTGTCTGGTGGTCAACAGGTAATAAACAGTCCTGACTGGTGGTCAACAGGTGATAAACAGTCCTGACTGGTGGTCAACAGGTGATAAACAGTCCTGACTGGTGGTCAACAGGTGATAAACAGTCCTGACTGGTGGTCAACAGGTAATAAACAGTCCTGACTGGTGGTCAACAGGTAATAAACAGTCCTGACTGGTGGTCAACAGGTAATAAACAGTCCTGACTGGTGGTCAACAGGTGATAAACAGTCCTGACTGGTGGTCAACAGGTGATAAACAGTCCTGACTGGTGGTCAACAGGTAATAAACAGTCCTGACTGGTGGTCAACAGGTAATAAACAGTCCTGACTGGTGGTCAACAGGTGATAAACAGTCCTGACTGGTGGTCAACAGGTGATAAACAGTCCTGACTGGTGGTCAACAGGTGATAAACAGCCCTGACTGGTGGTCAACAGGTGATAAACAGTCCTGACTGGTGGTCAACAGGTGATAAACAGTCCTGACTGGTGGTCAACAGGTGATAAACAGCCCTGACTGATGGTCAACAGGTGATAAACAGTCCTGACTGGTGGTCAACAGGTGATAAACAGTCCTGACTGGTGGTCAACAGGTGATAAACAGTCCTGACTGGTGGTCAACAGGTGATAAACAGTCCTGACTGGTGGTCAACAGGTGATAAACAGCCCTGACTGGTGGTCAACAGGTGATAAACAGTCCTGACTGGTGGTCAACAGGTGATAAACAGTCCTGACTGATGGTCAACAGGTGATAAACAGTCCTGACTGGTGGTCAACAGGTGATAAACAGTCCTGACTGGTGGTCAACAGGTGATAAACAGCCCTGACTGGTGGTCAGCAGGTGATAAACAGTCCTGACTGGTGGTCAACAGGTGATAAACAGTCCTGACTGGTGGTCAACAGGTGATAAACAGTCCTGACTGGTGGTCAACAGGTGATAAACAGCCCTGACTGGTGGTCAACAGGTGATAAACAGTCCTGACTGGTGGTCAACAGGTGATAAACAGTCCTGACTGGTGGTCAACAGGTGATAAACAGTCCTGACTGGTGGTCAACAGGTGATAAACAGCCCTGACTGGTGGTCAACAGGTGATAAAACAGTCCTGACTGGTGGTCAACAGGTGATAAACAGTCCTGACTGGTGGTCAACAGGTGATAAACAGTCCTGACTGGTGGTCAACAGGTGATAAACAGTCCTGACTGGTGGTCAACAGGTGATAAACAGACTTAATGACTCTCGTGTGGTAGATAGGCTTTAAAATCCACATTAAACAACCAAATAATCACTTTGAGAGGGATATTTTAGGTGTTTTCTAGACCTTAGTTCCATTACGGTGTTAATGGGTCTAAGATCAGGGTAGTTTCTGTCCATTCAATAAGTGTAGGAAGACTTAGCACGGTGACCTGATCCCTTTAAAGGGTGATCTGATCCCTTTAAATGGTGACCTGATCCCTTTAAATGGTGATCTGATCCCTTTAAATGGTGACCTGATCCCTTTAAATGGTGATCTGATCCCTTTAAATAGTGATCTGATCCCTTTAAATGGTGACCTGATCCCTTTAAATGGTGACCTGATCCCTTTAAATGGTGACCTGATCCCTTTAAATGGTGACCTGATCCCTTTAAATGGTGACCTGATCCCTTTAAATGGTGACCTGATCCCTTTAAATAGTGATCTGATCCCTTTAAATGGTAACCTGATCCCTTTAAATGGTGACCTGATCCCTTTAAATGGTGACCTGATCCCTTTAAATGGTGACCTGATCCCTTTAAATGGTGATCTGATCCCTTTAAATGGTGCCCTGACCCCTTTAAATGGTGACCTGACCCCTTTAAATGGTGACCTACCCTTTAAATAGTGATTGACCCCTTTAAATGGTAACCTATTTTTTAAAAATGGTCCCTGACCCCTTTTTAAATGGTGACCTGATCCCAAATGTACCAAAACCCCCTTTAAAAAATGGTGATGACCCCTTTTAAAGTGTGTGTGTGTATTAATTTTTTCACGAATTTAACAAAAAAATTCTATTTTAATTTTAAGTCAAATTTATATTCTAAAAGACTATTTTAAATTAATCAATTAAAATACATTTTTATTTGTAAATAAGTGTAATAATAAAAAATAATAAAAATAATAAAATTTAATAATAATAATAAAAATTGTGTTGTTTCTATTTTTTATTTCATACTTTAAAAAATTATATATATATATTTTTTTGTTTTTTGTTGTTGTTTGTAGATTTTCCCCGGGTTAATTTTTCCTTAAGTGAGAGGCAAAATTTGGGGGTTGTGTTGTGCACCTTTGTGTGTGTTTCCTGGTTGTGGTCCGGTGTTCCGCTGTCCACTTGTCAGTTTTTGTTGCGTTCCGGTTTTTTTTATCTGTCCGGGTTATGCTTGGGTTTTTTTTTTCACTTGGTTTGACGGATATCCGGGTTATGTTTTTTGGGTGTGGGAGTGGGGGGATGGTGGGGGTTTTGGGGGGTGGGGTAGTATGTGGTGGGGGTAGACGTAGTGGGGACAGTAGGACAGGGAAGGAGAGATTGTGGAATTACTGTAAGGGTGGGGGTGTTTTGTTTTGTTGTTGGTGGTGGTGTGGTTTGGGGGGGGTGGTGGTGGTGGTGGGGGTGGGGGTGATGTTGTTGTTGTTGTTGTTGTTGTTGTTTTGGTGGTGGGGGTGGGGGTGGTGGTGGTGGGGGGTGGTGGTGGTGGTGATGTTTTTTGTTGTTGTTGTTGGTGGTGGTTTTGTTTTTTGTTTTGTTTGGGTTGGTGTGGTGGGGTGGTGGTGGTGGGGTTGGTGGTGATGTTGTTGTTTGGGTTTTGGTGGTGGGGGTGAGTTGTTGTTGTTGTTGTTGGTTGGTGGGGATGTTGTTTTTGTTGTTGTTGGGGTTGTGGTGAGTTGTTGTTGTTGTTGTTGGTGTTGGTGGTGTGTTTTTGTTGTTGTTGTTGGGGGTTTGGGGGTGTGTTGTTGTTTTGTTTTTGGTTTTGGTGGTATTGTTTTTGTGTTGTTGGGTTGGTGGTGATTTGTTGTTGTTGTTGTTGGTGTTGGGGGGGTGATGTTTTTTTGTTGTTGTTGGGTTGTGGTGATGTTGTTGTTGTTTTTTTGGGGTTTTGGGGTGTTTTGTTGTTGTTGTTGGTGTTGGTGGTGATGTTGTTGTTGTTGGGTTGGTGGTGGGGTGGGGTGATTTTTGTTTTTTTGGTGGGTGGTGGTGATGTTGTTGTTGTTTGGTTTTTGGTGGTGTGTTTTGTTGTTGGGGGTGTTTTTTGGGTGTTGGTGTTGGTGGTGGTTTTTTGGGTGTGGTGGTGTTTTTTGTTGTTTTTTTGGTTTTTGGTGGTGGTGTGTTGTTGGGGGTGTGGGGGTGGTGGTGGGGTGGTTGTGTTGGGGGGGTTGGTGTGGGTTGTTTTTGTTGGGGTTTGGGGTGGTGGTGGTGGTGGTGGTGTTTTTGTTGTTGGGTTGGTGGTGGTTTTGTTATGTTGGGGTGTTGTGTTGGTGGTGGTTTTGGGGGGTGGTGGGTTGTGAGGTGGGGGGGGGGGGGGGGGGGGGGGGGGGGGTTTTTTTTTTTTTTTTTTTTTTTTTTTTTTTTTTTTTTTTTTTTTTTTTTTTTTTTTTTTTTTTTTTTTTTTTTTTTTTTTTTTTTTTTTTTTTTTTTTTTTTTTTTTTTTTTTTTTTTTTTTTTTTTTTTTTTTTTTTTTTTTTTTTTTTTTTTTTTTTTTTTTTTTTTTTTTTTTTTTTTTTTTTTTTTTTTTTTTTTTTTTTTTTTTTTTTTTTTTTTTTTTTTTTTTTTTTTTTTTTGGATGTTGGGGGTTTGGTGTTGAGTTGGTGGTGGGTTGATTTTGGGGTGGTGTTTTTGTTGGTGGGGGTTTGTTGGGGGTGGTGTTGATTTTGTGGTGGTGGGTTGGTTGGTGGTGGGGTGGTTTGGTTGGGGGGGTGTTGTGTTGGTGGGGTGTTGTTTTTTGGTGGTGGTGCTGAGTTGGTGGGGGGTTTTGTGGGGTGGTGGGGGTGTTGTTGTTGTTGGTGGTGGTGGGTGGTGGTTTTGATGTGGTGGTGGTGGTGTTTTGTGGGGGTGGTGGTGGTGGGTGTTGTTTGGGTGGTGGTGGTGGTGGGGTGGGTGGTGTGGGGGTGGGGTGGGTTGATGGGGGTGGTGTTGATTTTGGTGGTGGTGGTGGTGGGGTGGTGATGTTGGTGGTGGTGGTGTGTTGATGTTGGGGTGGGTTGAGTTGGTGTTTTTGGGGGTGTTTGTTGGTGGTTTGATGCTGGGGGTGGTGGTGGGGGTGGTGGTGTTGGTGGTGGTTTTTGTTGGTGGGGGTGTTGATGTTGGTGGGGGGTTTTGATTTGTGGTGATGTTGTTTTTGGGGTGGTGGTGGTGTTGATGTTGGTGGTGGGGGGGTGGTGGGTTGGGGGTGGTGGTTTTGAGTTAGGGGGTGGTTTTGATTTTGGTGGTGGTGGTGAGTTGATTTTTGGGGGTGTTGGGGGGGGTGGTGGTTTTGATGTGGTGGTGGTTTTGATGTTGGTGGGGGGTTTGTGTTGGTGGTGGTGTTTGTTGGTGGTGGTGGTGGTGTTGAAGGGGTGGTGGTGTTGATGTTGGTGGTGGTTTTGTGGTGGGGGTGGTGGTGTGATGTTGGTGGTGGTGTTGTTGGTGGGGGGGGGTTTTGTTTTGGGTGGTGGTGGTGATGTTGTTGGTGGGGGTGGTGTGTTGTTTTTGGGTGGTGTGTTGTTGGTGGTGGTGGTGGGGTGAGTTCTTGTTGGTGGTGATGTTGGTGGTGGTGTTGATTTTGGTGGTGGTGGTGTTGATTTTTGGTGGTGGTGTTGATGTTGGTGGTGGTGTTGATGTTGGTGGTGGTGTTGATGTTGGTGGTGGTTTTGATGTTGGTGGTGGTGGTTTTTTTGTTTTGTGGTGGTGGTGGTGGTGTTGATTTTGGGGGTGGTGTTGTTTTGGGTGGTGGTGTTGTGTTGGTGGGGTGGTGTTGAGGTGGTGGGGGTTTGATGTTGGATGTGTTTTTGTTTTGGTGGTGGTGCTGTGGTGGTGGTGGTGTTGATTTTGGTGGTGGTTTTGTTTTGGTGGTGGTTTTGAGGGGTGGTGGTTGTTGATGGGTGGTGGGGTTGATGTTGGTGGTGGTGTTGATTTTGGTGGTGGTGTTGATGTTGTTGGTGGTGGTTTTGTTGTGGTGGTGTGATGTTGGGTGGTGGTGTGATTTTGGTGGTGATTTGAGGGTGGTGGTGTTGAGTTAGGGGTGGGTTGGTGTTGATGGTGGTGGTGGTGTTGATGCTGGTGGGGGTGTTGTTTTGGTGGGGGTGTTGTGGTGGTGGTGTGAGTTGGTGGTGGTGTTGATTTTGGTGGTTTTGATGTTGGTGGTGGTGTTGATTTTGGTGGTGGTGTTGATTTTGGTGGTTTTGGGTGGTTTTGGGGTGGTGGGGGGTTGTGTGATGGTGGGGGGTGTTGTTGTTGATGTTGTTGTTGTTGTTGTTGGGGGTGGTGGGTGGGGGTGGGGTGGGGGTGATTTTGTTGGTGGTGGTGTGGTGATGGTGGGGGGTGGTGTTGATGGGGTGGTGGGGCTTTGATGGTGTGGTGGTGTTGAGGGTGGTGGTGGTTTTGAGTTGGGGGTGGTTTTGAGGGTGGTGGTGGTGTTGATGGTGGTTTTGTGGGGTGGTTTGGGGGTTTGTTGTGTTTGTTGGTGGTGGTGGTGTGATGTTTTTGGGTGGGGGTGAGGGTGAGGGGTGGTGGTGATGGTGGCGGTGGTGGTGTTGATTTTGGGGTGGTGTTGATTTTGGGTGGTGGGTTGATGGTGGTGGTGGTATTGATTTTGGTGGTGGTGTTGGTGGTGGTGTTAAAGGCGGTGGTGGTGTTGATGGGGGTGGTGGTGTTTGGGGTGGTGGGGTATTGATGGTAGTGGTGGTGGTGGTGTTGTGTTGGTGGTGGTGGGGTTTGGAAATGGTGGTGGTGGGTTGATGGTGGTTTTTGATGGTGGTGGTGGTTTTGATGTTGTTGGTGGGTGGTGGTGATGTGTTGGTGGGTGTTGGTGGTGATGGTGGCGGTGGGTGTTGATGTTGGTGGTGGTGGTGTTGATTTTGGGTGGTGGTTTTGATGGTGGGGGGTTTTGTGTTGGGGTGGTGTGGTGGGGGTGTTGATGGGGGGGTGGTGTTGTTTTGGTGGTGGTGTTGGTGGGGGGGTTTTGATGGCGGTGGTGGTGTTGTTGGTGGTGTGGTGGTGGTGTTCGTCGTCGGGGGTTGGCGGGGTGACGACTTCATAATACTAATTATTACGATGTGAATGACCCTGACGAAATGGCAATTTTGATGAAACCAGACGTGCAATGAAAATTAAAAAGTTAATTAAATAATAATAAAAAATAATAATAATAAAAATTTAATTTAAGTGAAATGCCCTGGTGATGATAAGTTAATTGCAACTATGGTAAAGATGACAAAAATGGTAAAAAGGGAAAATGACAAAAATAATGGTGGGACTCGGATGAAACATGACGTGCGTTGAAGAGAGTGAACTGAAGATAATGCGCCGTCCAGGAGAGAGTGACGCGTTACGCACCTCATACGAGGGGTTTTTTGGCATAGTGGAATGGCATGACCCGGGGTTTCAATAACCTTGGCCGGCGCTAGTTTCTGCCGGTCAGACCGCTCAAAGAATTTAAGCTTCTTGTGATCAGTAGATAAGGGACGATGCGTAGCAGATGGAGCGAGCGAACTCCTTTGGGGAAAGAAGCCTGATGTGTCCTTCGTTATCACAATGGCCCTTTCCCTTTTTTGAATTTGTGTTGCTCAGATTTAGCTTTGCTGGCCTTCTCTGAGTCGAGAGTCTCCAGGAAGGACTCCCCGCAGCGCTTGTCTTGTAGGATCTCCCGGAAGAGTTCGTCAGGAAGCATATCGATGAACTTGTCGGCTTCCTTCCTGTCCTCGCGGATCTGCTCAAAGATCTTGGTGGGAATGTCCTTTGAAGACGCCACGTGACGGAGGTCAAAGGACGCCACGTCTTCTCCTTCCACTTTGGGCAGTCTCAGCAGCAGGTTGGCGTTCTTCAGTAGTTCTCTGATTTTCCTCCGGTCTTTCAGTCCCTCGGGGTTAGTCTGCAGGACCTGTAGCATTTTAGCCACGTCTGTGTCACGTTCTGCAATTTTGTGAAGAACTACCAACTGGCGGAGGACAGAGACCACGTCTGGGTTGTCTCTGAGAGCGTTGGGGTCTGAAGGCTCCGAGATGAATCGCTCCAACATAGCGGCGACTTCCACGTTGCCAGTGACGCAAACGATGCCGACAGCCTCCGTCAGTAGCACCTGGATTCGTGTGTCAGTCAGGAGATTCTCGGGATTGATGTTCAGGAGGTGGATGATATCATCAATCTCTTTGTCGCAGTATTTTGCCACAACTCTCTGAACAGCTTTCCTAAGGGTTCGCTTAGCCTGGTCATTCCTGCTGATGGAGTCCGTGTCGGTGGAATCGACGTAGTCAACGATGTCGCTAATTAGCTGTTCGTTCTCACCCAAGAACACACGAACTACCTCTCCCGTGCCATTGACTGTGGACAGGATGTGGGCCATGGCATCCACCTGCAAGAGTGTCATATTATCGTACTCTCGCTCTCCAAGCAGCCTGGAGAGCTTCTTCATCTCTTTAGCTCGTCTCGTCTGAGACATACTCGTCGAGGCCCTGATGAATCTCAGCAAAACGTCAACCTTATCTGTCCCATCGTCTGGCTCCTCAACCTCTTCTTTTCCATCTTCCTCCACAGCATCCAGCTGCACTCGTGCCTTTTTCTTCTTTTTCTTCTTTTCTGGCAAGGGAGGAGGTGGTTCTGGAGTCACGCCATGGACAAAGACGGTATCCATGGCCAGTTTCTTCAGCGTGGCTGAATCTATAAGGCCCTCCTCGCTCATGATGGGGGAGTGAGGACGTGTGTCTGTGGGATTTGTCATTAAAAGAGCCAATTCCTCTTCGCTGATCTCGAAGCCCTGGAAGGAGATCTGGAAGTCCTCGTCGATTTCGTCTGCATCTGGTGGAACGTACTTCAACCCTTCGTCTGTCTCAATGATGGTGCCGGGGATAAACTTCGGTCCCTCAGGGCTTTCCACGACCTGACCTGGTACGAAGCGGGGTCCAGCGTTTGTCTCCACCAACTGACCTGGAACGAAGAGCTGACCTTCATCTGTACTCATCATCTGTCCAGGGATAAAGGTGGCTCCATTCTTCGTCTGGATGATCTGACCTGGGACGAATTTTGGGCCATCGTCCTCCACAATGACCTGACCTGGTACGAACTTCTCACCCTTTGAAGTCATCACGACCTGCCCTGGTACAAACTTTGGACCATCTGAGCTCTCGACAATCTGACCTGGGATGAACTCCTCCCCATGACTTGTGTTGACCGTTTGACCTGGCACGAACCTCTCACCGTCAGCAGTGGTCATCAGTTTACCAGGGATGAACCTCTTATCCACTTCATTGACGATAAGTTGACCCGGAATGACTTTAGAATCCGGAGAGATATCATTGGGCATTTTGCCAGTGAGGTAGAATTGTACCGCTTTCTGGGTCTCCACCATGTCTCCATACAATCTCTCCCCTACCAGAATACTGTCCGTGTTCGTGGGATTGACGGTGAATCCGGCCACGTTCCTGTCAGCCACGGCTAGAGGTTGGAGTTCCTTATTAGGGATTACCAACCACTCGCTGATCTTGGGCACTTCGAAGGGCCTATGCTCAAACTTGAGTTTGCCTTCCTCGTCTTGCACCAGGTCACCCTTGATGAATTTCTTACCCTCTGGAGTATCGAAGGTCTTACCGGGAACAAACGTTGGACCCTCGATAGTGTCCATTATCTGACCTGGCTTGAAGGTAAGCCCCTCTTCGGTCTGGAAAGCTTGACCCGTGACGAACTTCTCGCCGTCTACGGTGGGCATCTTCATACCTGGCACAAACAGCTCCTCTCCATACGCATCTACCGTCACCTCGCCTGGACTGAATTTTGGACCCTCCTCGGTATTGATTGTCTGACCGGTGATAAAAACTGAATTACCATCGCCGCGATCCATCACCTGACCAGCCACGAACTTCGGACCATTGGGACTATTGAATATCTGACCAGCAACAAAGTTTACATTTTCATCAGGTGACTTAATACACTGACCAGGCAAGAAACTGATGTCACCATTCTTGTTTATGATAGTCTGACCTGGCACAAACTTCTTCCCTTGTAGGGTCTCCACTGTCTGGCCGGCAACAAAGGCCTCCTGATCAGCAAGTTTGATGATCTGACCTGCCACGAATTTCTTCTTCTCATCTACTTCAACCAAGGCTCCGGATACAGCCTGTTTTTCATTCTCATTATAATCAACTTTAGTTACAAACTCGGCTTTATCCTCCTTCGTGACTAGGTATCCCACCTCCGCCGTCTCAATTCCAGCTGCAATCTTGCTGATATCGCTGAACGTTGGGATTATTTCAGCTTCTCTCACAGACTTCAGAGTCTCTGTAACATGCTCGGTCTTCTTAAGGACATCTTCCTTCAAGTTACACATTCTCTTTGCCACATCCTCCGGCATCGGTAGCGCGGGTTTGACAGTTTCCACAGAGACAACAATTTCAAGGTTGGTCACATCTTCCCTCATCAGTACTTCTTCTTTTGCCACTTGTGTCTCCACGATCTCAACTGGATCGATCCATTCCTCGTGCGGGAAACTGTCCCAGTCAAAGCCGGCATTCTCGGCCTCGTTCGCTGCGTGCCAGTCTAAGCCCGATGCAAGGACTGTTACGTTAATTGAGGACACCTGAGCCTTCATGATGTCCGCAAGCATCCTCTCGTACTGCAATTGTTCGTCTTGCATCTTTTTAGTATCAAGCTTAGGTAGGAGAATGGCCCTGTTTGTTGCCTGTTCCCTCATCATCGCCTCCATCCTGGCTAGTTTCTCTGCTCGTTGTTTTGCATTGAACTTGACTCTGGGTTTGTTGTAAGGAGGTCTCACAGTATCTCTCAGTTCGTCTGCCTCGGCTTTAGCATCGAGAGCTTCGAAACGCTGTTTTCTGGCCATGGTGTTGGCTTTCCTCTTGTTCCTCTCATTGAGGATCTCCTGTTGCTCCTCCAGAACATCCTTGTTTTGCCCGCGCCCATAAAACAGATCATTTCTCTCGTTAATCTCGGAGAACTGAATGACCCTGAGATTCATCTTGATAATACGTCCTTGTTTGATCTTGACATTGACAAACTTGCTATCCTTGCTCATGGAGACTGCCTCCAGCTCCCCCGTCCTGATAGCTTCCTCCATCTCACAAGGCACTATCAAGTTAGTCTTCTGCTCTGAAAGATGATAAACAAACTCCAGCTCACCTTCGGGTCGTTTCTTAAGTTTACCTTTCATCTTCTTGAGAAGGCTTTCTAGATAGGAATAAGATTTCTCATTTTCCTTAGTTTTCTCAAACACAGGACGCACGTAGACTAGACTCTCGTGTTTGGTAATTTTGCATCCTTCTGTGCCGTCGAAGCGAACTGGCTTACCGAAGGCGATAATGGGTGAGTAGCTGTGTATTTCTGACGCCTTGCCGGTGATTCGACAGAGTTTTTTAGCCTCGGCGGGAGTGATGGGCGGCAACAGCGGGAAGTAACAAGGCTTGGGCAGGTTGCGAGCGCAACCGGTGATGCGACAGAAGGTCGTCATGGTGGCGGTGGTGGTGACACTGGTGGTGACACTGGCAGTGATGTCTTCTCACCGGAAGCTCAAACAAAAGTCCCTCTCACAGCAACACTGGCGACCCTCCACGTGCAGGGCAAACTTTTTTATTTTTCCCCTGAGTCTCAACAGTTCTCAGGCTATCACAGTAACCAACCTCACGCTATTTTTTACCCGGGCTAATCACTTCCTGCTTTTTTCTTTCTTTTCCTCTCCCTCTTTAGAGATACGAGTATCCCTCGCTCTCCCCTCACTCTCAGGGAAGACTTATCCAATAGCCCTCACTTCCAACCTCTAGCTGCCACGAACAAACATGGCTCCCTGCCTCCCCCCGTCACAACACCTCGTACGAAATACACCTAAACACATCGGCTTCAGCAACTACAAAAACACTGTTGGTTCACAGAAACACTGTTCGGCTAGCAAGATCTTCAACTGTCCCAAATTCGCATCTTGGTGTTGAATCCCTTGAGGACTTAGGTCTAAGGCCTCCACCAGTTGAGACGCAGGGAAAAGGCCACGGACGATACCACGGGAGGGCCACGGACGATGCCACGGGAGGGCCACAGACGATGCCACGGGAGGGCCACGGACGGTGTCACATGTTCCGTGGGTATGAGGTGCCAGAGTAAAGCGCCAACTGGGCACAGCGGCCGGTGTGGGCATCACCGCCGGCACTCCAACACGCTGCCGACCCTCACCACAGGGAAAATCTTGGCACCTGAAACAGTGCCTCAGTGCTCCGACCTCTGCTGCCACCACCGTCACCACCACCACCATCACCACCTACCACCACACCACCACCACCACCACAACTCACCGCCACACCATCACCACCACATACCACACCATCCACCACCAGCTCACCACCACCACCACCACCACCACCACCACCACCACCTACCACCACCACCACCACACCACCACCACCACCTACCACCACCACCACCACCAACCACCACCACCACCACCACCAACCACCATCCACCACCACCACCCCACCACCACACCACCACCACCACCACCACCTACCACCACCACCACATCCACCACCCACACCATCACCACCACCACCACCAACTACCACCACCTACCACCACCACACCACGACACCACTACCAGAAACACTTCCACTACCACACAGCTGCACCACTGACCGGTCGACACTGGACCTCCATGATGTACTGCACCACTACCAGCTCACCACACCAGTCACTGCACCAGCTGCACCACTACCAGCTGTCATCCGTACCGTGTACCACTGCACCAGCTCACCACACCAGCCACTCAACCAACTCACCCTACCACTGCAACCACTCACCAGTTCCACTGCAAGTCAACACTACCATTCCACTACTACACAGCGCACCATCACCAGTCACCACACCACTCACCACTACCCATTCACACCACTTACCATCTCCCACTCTAAACTCAGTCACCACTACCAGCTCACCACTACCAGTTACCACTACTACCACTGCACCACTACCAGCCCTACACCAGACGCACAGGCCCCCACCACACCAGTTCCACTACTACCACGCCACCACTACAACACTACCAGCCACCACTCACCACGCCACCCATCCACTACCAGTTCACTACACCAGCTAGCACCACCACCAGTTCCATGACTACCAGCTGCACACACACCAGCTCACACCACTCACCACTGACACACGCACCACCCAGTTCCACCTACCAGCTGCACACACTACCCACTGCACCACTACCAGTTCCAACCCCTACTACCCAGCTGCCACCACTACCATCCACTACGTACACTTGCACCTACATCCAGTCTCCACCTCACCTACCACTGCACCACCACCAGCTCACCCTACCACTCACACTACAGCACATACTACCACTCACCACACACCAGCTCACCACTACCATTCCACTACTACCAGCTCACCACACCATCCACTACTACCAGCATGCACCACTACCATTCCACTACTACCACTGCACCACTACCAACTCACCACTACCACCCACTCACCACTGCACCACACAATACCAGCTCACCACTACCAGCTCACCACCTACCATTCCACAACTACCACTCACCACCACTACCACCACTCCACCACACCAGCTGCACCACTACCAGTTCCACTACACCAGCCACACTAACCACTGCACCACTACCAGATCCACCTACTACCAGCTGCACCACCATCCAACCAGCTCACCACTACCAGCTAGTCACCACTACCAGTTCCACTACTACCAGCTGCACCACTACCAGACAACAGTTCCACTACACCAGCTGCACCACACCCACTCACCACTACCAGCTGCACCACCATCACCACCAGCTCACACTACCAGCTGCACCACTACCAGTCCCACTACTACCAGCGCACCACTACCAGTTCCCACATACTACCAGCTGCACCACTACCAGTTCCACCACTACCACCACAGCGCACACCCCACTCACCACCAGTTCCACTACTACCAGCCACCACTCCAGCACACCAACTACCAGCTCCACCACTAACCAGCTGCACCACTACCAGTTCCACTACTACCAGCTGCACCACACCTTCCCTACTCCACCACCACTACCACTCACCACTACATCCACTACACCAGCTGCACCACTACCAGTACCACACAACCACACCAGCTCACCACTACCAGTTCCACTACTACCAGCTGACCACCACAAACATTAACAGTTACCTACAGCTGCACACATACGAACTACCAGTGCACCACTACCAGTGTCCACCACTACCAGCTGCACCACTACCAGCTGCACACTACCAGTGCACCACTACCGCACCACTACCAGTTCCACTACTACCAGCTGCACCACTACCAGTTCCACTACTACCAGCTGCACCACTACCAGTTCCACTACTACCAGCTGCACCACTACCAGTTCCACTACTACCAGCTGCACCACTACCAGCTGCACCACTACCAGTCCACTACATACTCATCCACTACCACACCAAGCGCACCATACCAGTTCCACTACTACCAGCCACCACTACCATTCCACTATACCAGCTGCACCACTACCAGTCCACTACTACCAGCTGCCCAACCACCATACCAGCTCACCACTACCACTACACTACCAGCTGCCACCACTACCAGTTCCCACTACATTACACTACCCACCAGCTGCACCACTACCAGTTCCACTACACCATTGCACCACTACCAGCTGCACTACTACCAGCTGCACCACTACCAGTTCCACTACTACCAGCTGCACCACTACCAGTTCCACTACTACCAGCTGCACCACATCACGCACCATCTACCACTGCACCACTACCAGTTCCACTACCACACTGCACCACTACCAGTTCCACTACTACCAAACTGCACCACTACCAGTTCATAACCACTGCTACCACTGCACCACAAACCAGCTGCACCTACCAGTTCACTACTACCAGCTGCACCACTACCAGTTCCACTACTACCAGCTGCACCACTACCAGTTCACACCCTCACACTACCAGCTGCACTACCGCACCACTACCAGTCCACCACTACCAGCTGCACCACTACCAGTTGCCCACTACACAGTTCCACTACTACCAGCTGCACCACTACCAGTTCACTACAGCTGCACATACAGTCATTACCAGCTGCAACCACTACCAGTTCCACTACTACCAGCTGCACCACTACCAGCTGCACCACTACCAGTTCCACTACTACCAGCTGCACCACTACCAGTTCCACTACTACCAGCTGCACCACTACCAGTTCCACTACTACCAGCTGCACCACTACCAGTTCCACTACTACCAGCTGCACCACTACCAGTTCCACTAGCTACCAGCTGCACCACTACCAGCTTCCACAACTAGCCACACTACCAGCTGCACCACACTACCAATTACCACTACGTTACTACCAGCTGCACCACTACCAGTTCCACTACTACCAGCTGCACCACTACCAGCTGCACCACTACCAGTTCCACTACTACCAGCTGCACCACTACCAGTTCCACTACTACCAGCTGCACCACTACCAGTTCCACTACTACCAGCTGCACCACTACCAGCTGCACCACTACCAGTTCCACTACTACCAGCTGCACCACTACCAGCTGCACCACTACCAGTTCCACACTACCAGCTGCACCACTACCAGTTCCACTACTACCAGCTGCACCACTACCAGTGCACCACTACCATTCCAACTACACCAGTCTCACCACTACCACAGTTGCCACAAACCACTCACCACTACCAGTTCCACTACTACCAGCTGCACCACTACCAGTTCCACTACTACCAGCTGCACCACTACCAGTTCCACTACTACCAGCTGCACCACTACCAGTTCCACTCACTACCATTCCATACTACCACGCACCACTACCAGTCATGCACGCCACTACCAGTTCCACACTACCAGCTGCACCACTACCAGTTCCACTACTACCAGCTGCACCACTACCAGTTCCACTACTACCAGCTGCACTCAGTCCACTACCAGCTGCACCACTACCAGTTCCATCTACCAGCTACGTGCACCACTACCAGTTCCACACTACCAGCTGCACCACTACCAGTTCCACTACAGCTGCACCACTACAGCACTGCACTACCATCCACTACTACCAGCTGCCACCACCTACCAGCTGCACACTACCAGCTGCACACTACCAGTCACTCTACCAGCTGCACCACTACAGTCACTACCAGCTGCACACTCACTCACACTACCAGTTCCACTACTACCAGCTGCACCACTACCAGTTCCACTACTACCAGCTGCACCACTACCAGCTGCACCACTACAGTTCCACTACACTAACCAAGCATGCCAGCACCACTACCAGTTCCACACTGACCAGCTGCACACTACCATATCCACTCTACCAGCTGCACCACTACCAGTTCCACTACTACCAGCTGCACCACTACCATCACCACAACCAGCCATCGCCACCACTACCAGTTCCACTACGCTACCACTACCAGTCCACCACTACCAGCTCAACCACTACCAGTTCCACTACTACCAGCTGCACCACTACCAGTTCACTACTACACTGCACCACTACAGTTCATACTACCAGCTGCACCACTACCAGTTCCACACTACATCCACCATAGCTGCACCACTACCAGTTACACCACTGCACACTACCACTCCCACTACAGTCCACAACAGCACAATACCAGTTCCACCACTACCAGCTGCACCACTACCAGTTCCACTACTACCAGCTGCACCACTACCAGTTCCACTACTACCAGCTGCACCACTACCAGTTCACACTACAGTTCCCAACAGCTGCACCACTACCTAGCTGCACCACTACCAGTTCCCATCCTTACCAGTTCACACTACCGCTGCACCACTACCAGTTCCACTACTACAGCTGCACCACTACCAGTTCCACTACTACCAGCTGCACCACTACCAGTTCCACTACTACCAGCTGCACCACTACCAGTTCCACTACTACCAGCTGCACCACTAACCAGTTCCCACTACTACACAGCTGCACCACTACCAGTTCCACTACTACCAGCTGCACCACTACCAGTTCCACTACTACCAGCTGCACCACTACCAGCTGCACCACTACCAGTTCCACTACTACCAGCTGCACCACTACCAGTTCCACTACTACCAGCTGCACCTACACTAGCCTGCCACCACCTACCAGTTCCACTCTACCAGCTGCACCACTACCAGATCCCTACTCTACCAGCTGCACCACTCAGCTGACCACCAGTTCCACTGTTACCACTGCACCATACCAGTTCCACTGCTACCAGCTGCAACCACTACCAGTTCCACTGCTACACAGCTGTCACCACTACCAGTCTGTACCACTGCTACCAGCCTGTCACCACTACCAGTTCCACTGCTACCAGCTGCACCACACCTACTCAAGCTGCACCACTACCATTCCACTGCTAGCCAGCTGCACCACTACTAGCTGCACCACCACCAGTTCCACTACATACCAGCTGCACCACTACTAGCTGCACCACCACCAGTTCCACTACACACTGCACCATCTGGTTTCATCACTACCAGTTTCAACACTACCAGATTTCAACACGTACACTTAATCTCACTACCACTTCACCTAGTACTTAAAATATGAAATAACTCCTGTACACATCTAGACTACCACTTACACACCTGTCACCTTAGATACCTGCCACTTACACACCTGTCACCTTAGATACCTGCTCACTTACACACCTGTCACCTTAGATACCTGTCCACTTACACACCTGTCACCTTAGATACCTGTCACTTACACACCTGTCACCTTAGATACCTGCCACTTACACACCTGTCACCTTAGATACCTGCCACTTACACACCTGTCACCTTAGATACCTGTCACTTACACACCTGTCACCTTAGATACCTGCCACTTACACACCTGTCACCTTAGATACCTGTCACTTACACACCTGTCACCTTAGATACCTGCCACTTACACACCTGTCACCTTAGATACCTGTCACTTACACACCTGTCACCTTAGATACCTGCACTTACACACCTGTCACCTTAGATACCTGTCACTTACACACCTGTCACCTTAGATACCTGCCACTTACACACCTGTCACCTTAGATACCTGCCACTTACACACCTGTCACCTTAGATACCTGCCACTTACACACCTGTCACCTTAGATACCTGCCACTTACACACACATGTCACCCTAGATACCTGCCACTTGCACACCTGTCGCCTTAGATACCTGTCACTTACACACCTGTCACCTTAGATACCTGCCACTTACACACCTGTCACCTTAGATACCTGTCACTTACACACCTGTCACCTTAGATACCTGCCACTTACCACACTGTCACCCTAGATACCTGCCACTTCACACCTGTCCCTTAGATACCTGCACTTACACACCTGTCACCTTAGATACCTGCCACTTACACACCTGTCACCTTAGATACCTGCCACTTACACACCTGTCACCTTAGATACCTGCCACTTACACACCTGTCACCTTAGATACCTGCCACTTACACACCTGTCACCTTAGATATCTGCCACTTACACACCTGTCACCTTAGATATCCTGCCACTTACACACCTGTCACCTTAGATACCTGCCACTTACACACCTGTCACCTTAGATACCTGCCACTTACACACCTGTCACCTTAGATACCTGCCACTTACACACCTGTCACCTTAGATACCTGTCACTTACACACCTGTCACCTTAGATACCTGCCACTTACACACCTGTCACCTTAGATTACCTGCCACTTACACACCTGTCACCTTAGATACCTGCCACTTACACACCTGTCACCTTAGATACCTGCCACTTACACACCTGTCACCTTAGATATCTGCCACTTACACACCTGTCACCTTAGATACCTGCCACTTACACACCTGTCACCTTAGATACCTGCCACTTACGCACACATGTCACCCTAGATACCTGCCACTTGCACACCTGTCGCCTTAGATACATGCCACTTACATACCTGTCACCTTAGATACCTGCCACTTACACACCTGTTACCTTAGAAACCTGTCACTTATACACCTGTCACCTTAGATACCTGTCACTTACACACCTGTCACCTTAGATACCTGCCACTTACACACCTGTCACCTTAGATACCTGTCATTTACTCACCTGTCACCTTAGATACCTCACTTACACACCTGTCACCTTAGATACCTGCCACTTACACACCTGTCACCTTTAATACTTCTCACTTACATATCACCTTAGATACTCTCACTTATACACCTGTTACCTTAGATACCTGCTACTTACACACTTGTCACCTTAAATGCCTGCCACTTACACACCTGTCACCTTAGATATCTGTCACACACACACCCGTTACCTTAGATACCTTACACACCTGTTACCCTAGATACCTGTCACTTAAACACCTGTTAGCTTAGATACCTGTCACATACGCCTGTTATCTTTGATACCTGTCACTTACACACCTGTTACCCTAGATGAATCACATTTACACACCTGTCACCCTAGATATGTCACACACCTGCTACCTTAGATGCCTGTTACCTTAGATACTTGTCACTTACACACCTGTTACCTTATATACCTGTCACACACCTGTTTCCTTAGATACCAGTCACTTACGCACCTGTTACCTTTAATATTTGACTTACTTGGTACCTGGTACACCAGGTACTGAAGTAACTAACGCAGCATATCATTCCAGCAGGTACTGGAGTGTCTAACAGCAGGTACTGGAGTGTCTAACAGCAGGTACTGGAGTGTCTAACAGCAGGTACTGGAGTGTCTAACAGCAGGTACTGGAGTGTCTAACACATTCACCTTCCCTTAGGCGGGACCTACAACAGTCACATAACTCACCGGTGTCTAGTTTAACTGCTAGGTCGGCAGGAACATCTGGGGTGTAGGGAAACTTGTCCAAATGTTTATCCATGCCTGGTAATCGAACCTGGGATCCTTGTGATTGTGGATCAAATGCTCTCTCTCCAGTGAGATGCAGTGGAAGGGAGGGCATTTAGAGGGAAGGTAAGGGGATAAGGGAGAGGCGGAGATGTAAGAGAGAGAAGAGAGGGATGGGAGTGAGGGAGAGAGAGAGAGAGATAGAAGAGGAGGAGGAGGAGGATGGAGAAAGGAGAGGACAAGGGAGGGAGGGAGAGAGATCTATCGGCAGGGGAAGACAGAGTGAGGATAGAGGAAAGAATGAAGACAAGGATAAAAGATGGAGGGAGAGATAGAGGTAGAGGGAGAGGGGAGAGAAGGAGAAGGGAAGATGGAGATGGAGATGTAGAGGAAAGGGAAGGGAGAGAAGGACAAGGAAGGGAAGAAATGGGAGATGCCACGTCTGTTTATTTGCTACATAAACTGTTGATAAAATGAGGTGGCAACACTATACACCATCATGGGAGGAGAAGGAGGAGGAGGAGAAGAAGAAGAAGAAGAAGAAGAAGAAGCAGAAGAAGAAGAAGAAGAAGAAGAAGCAGAAGAGGCAGAAGAGGCTGTCTACACAGTAGTAAGTCACTGATCTCAGGTCTATGTACCTTGTACATCTACTTATATAAATAAAGATTATTCTATTAGTAGTAGTAGTATTAAGAAGGAGACGAAGAATAAAAGCTGGAACACGAGTATAGAGTATCAGTGCAGTAGGCCTACCTTCCCATGCTAGGCAATAGGCCTACCTTCCCATGCTAGGCACATCTAACATCCAAGCCTTCCTAGTCATGTATCTCTCCAACCCTCAATTATATTTAAAGCCACACTAGTTATTAGCCTCAATGACACTACTTGGCACTACGTTGCACTCATCTATAGTTCTACTGCCAACACCAATGCTTTCCCACAAGCTTTCTAAATCCAAACCTCATTAATTTGAGTTGATTCTTGTCACTCCTGTCTAAATTAGATATTTTCAACATCTTATTCATATAGGGAGAGGAAGGTGAGGATGTCAGTAGCGTCACTGTCTACTTGTGAAGTATACTTACATAATCCCAGATACTTTATAGATAGGCTCCCTTGCTAGCTGTGATGTCACGATATCATCACATCTGAGCCGTAGGCCACAGTGTTTAATCTCAGTCATTCTCAGTTCAACGCTGGGCTTAGACTCGCCGGCAGGCTCCTCGGCTACTCCTCTAGACTCTTAATTATACTCCAAGATATGCAAAGTGTGTATTTCTTACTCCAATATCTCCTGACTAACCCCCAAGACAGGGAGAGAGCCTTCTGCTTTTCTGTTATCGACTCGTAAACAGTAATAGATAATAGCTCCTCTAAGCAGACAGCCTCGGTGTGAACTTCCAGGTTCTCTGTTGTCTGTCTTTCCCTATGTTCTCTCTTTATTCCTATCTTCCATTCCTTCGTTTCGATCATTTTACGTCATCGTAGAGAGTATAAGTTCACTGTTGTTTTGTCTGTAACCGGCTGGCCGTCTCCCACCGAGGCAGCGTGACTTGAAAAAGAAAAACTTTCACCATCATTCACACCATCACTGTCTTGCCAGAGGCATGCAGATACGACACTTCAGATGTCACTCCAAACAGCAGATATCTTTTAACTACCTTCAATACAAAAGATTCTTAATACAAAGGGAATAATTTGTCTTCGTTGTATGTTCTCAAACTTAATGTATTCCTTCTAAATGATGGTTTACCAATGCTGTAGAGAGAAGCATAAACATCACACTACAGTCAGAATTAACCCACAATTTGGAGAGTCCTTCAGACGACATTTCGGTCATTTGTGGACCATTATCAAATAATAATGCAAGACATAGAGAAAATTAAGAGAAAGCCAGACGGCGGATATGATGAAGATATGAGGAGACAGGCAAGAGAGGCGAGGAGCCCGGGCCCCGACAGGTCAGTGGCCCTGTAATCCCCCATGTGACCGGTTTATTAACAGAAGGCAGTGGGCCCGGGTTTAAGGGGAAAGGGGGAAAAGAAATGACTAAATTTAGGTTCAAGCCCCTTTGACAAAAACCTTTTTGATGGGGCCCTGTTCCACCATGGGGCCCTGGTCACAGACCAGGCCGCGGGGGCTAAAGACCTCCCGGAAACCCCCTTTTCCCGGGGAAATCCATTTTCCCGCATCAGTATACCCCATTTACCCCCTTAAAGAGGGCATTCACCGATTAAGACCCCCCCCCCCATCCCCCAAAAAAAACAAATTAGACGAGGGATGATAAGTCTGACAACATAAACAAAAGGGGGCCGCCATCTTTGTTTTCATACGATCCCGCTGAACCCGTGCCAGACCCCGTCGGGAAAGGGTTTAACAACTTGCATTTAACGGTCAAACAGATTGTTTTACAAGGAGGGCGCCCTCATGATGATCATTAATAAATTTTTTTTTTTATGAAAAGATTTATATCTAAAAATCAATTTTACAATAAAAAATAATAAAAATAATAAAAAAAATAATAAAAATAAAAATAAAAATAATAACAATAATACCCCCCCCCCCCGGCTGGGTGCTAAAACTACACTCCTTTTGGTACTACTACTGATGGGTGGGATGGGGGGTTGCTGTTTGTTGGGTACTTTCTACCCTGCTACTGTTTTCTACTGCTGGGTTTCGGGTTTCTTGAAATGCGGGTTTTTGTGCTAAATCTTGTTGGGTTTTGCTGTTGATGCCCGTGCATGCCCAAATACCGTGTTTTTGCTGTGTACTACGACTACTGATGTTTTCTTGCTTTCTGCTGTGTTTTTTACTTTACACTACAAAAACCCCCACGGAAGAAAAATAAAAAGCTTTCCCGAAAACCTAAAATAACCTAAACCCCGGGGACCAATCCCCCCCACAGAAGGGAAAGGCGTTTGGGCACTAGCGTTTTTTTATTTGGGTTTTCAGTGACAGATACTTCAATATTTTTTTAGTACGGGGGTGGTTATTTGGTTGTAGTGACAGATACATCAATAAAACAACCCCGCTGGCTGTGGGAAAAATGAAACAACGGTTTTTTATCAAAAAGTCAAGAGAGGTGTGGGTATGTGCCCTTTTAAGGGTTTTCAAAGGGATTCTCTTTTTTTAGAGAATTTATAATTTTACTGAGGTTTTGTTAAAGGTAGTGGTAGTGGTGGTTTGGGATAATTTTTGGTGGGGGTAGTGGTGGTGGGGGTGGGGGGTGGTGGGGTTTGGGGGTGGTGGTGGTGGTGGTGGTGGTGGTGGTTGGGGGTGGGGTAGTAGTGGTGGTGGTGGTTTGTGGTGGGGTGGTGGTGGTGGTGAGTGGTGTGGTTTGGGGGGGGTGGGGGTAGTGGTGGGGGTGGTGGGGGTAGTGGTGGGGGGGGGTGGTGAAGGTGGTGGGGGTGGGGAGTGGGGGGTGGGGGGTAGTGGTAGTGGGGGTGTGGTTTGTGGTTTGGGGGTGGTGGTGGTGGGTGGTGGGGGTGGGGGTTTGGTATTTGGGGTTGGGTATTTTGGGGGGTGGGGTTGTAAATGTAGTGTGGTAGTGTGTGGTGGTTGGGGGTGGTGGTGGTGGTGGTGGTGGTGGTGGTGGTTTTTTTTAGTGGTGGTGGTGGTGGGGGTTGGTGTGGTTTGGGAGTTTGGTTTGTTGGGGGTTTGGGGGTGGTGGTGGGGGTAAATGGTAGTTGTGGTGGGGGTGGTGGGGAGTGGGAGGGGGGTAGGGTAATGGTGGTGGGGTGGTGGTGGTGTTTGGGGGTAGTGGTATGGTGGTGGTGGTGGTGGTAGGGGTGGGGTTGTGGTAGTGGTGGTGGTGGTGGTGGGGGTGGTGGTGGGGGGTGGTGGTGGGGGGGGGGGTGTGGTGGTGGTGGTAGTGGGGGGGAGTTGGGGTGGTGGTGGTTGGAAGTGGGGTGGTGGTGGTGGTGGGTGGTGGTGGGGTGGAGGGGGGTGGGGTGGTGGTGGTGGTAGTGGTGGGGGGTGGTGGTTTTGGTAGGGGGGAGGGTGGGGTGGTGGTGGTGGTGGGGGGTGGGGGTGGGGTGGGGGTGTGGTGGTGGGGGTTTTGGGGGAGTGGTGGGGTGGGGGTGGTAGTGGGGTGGGGTGGTGGTGGGGGTGGGGGTGGTGGGGGGGGTGGTAGGGGGTGGTGGGGGTGGTGGTGGGGTGGTGGTGGTGGTGGTGGTGTGGGGGTGGTGGGTGGGGTGGGGTGGGGGGGGTTTGTAGGGTGGGGTGGTGGTGGTGGTAGGGTGGGGTTTGGGGGTGGGGGGGGGGGTGATGGTGGTTTGGTGGGGGTGGGGTGGGGGTGGTTGGTAGGGGGTGGGGGTAGGGGGGAGTGGTGGTGGTGGTTGGTGTTTTCCCCCCCTGATGGAAAATAAAATTTATATATTTCCGATAACCCTTTCCCCAAAAATTTTACATTCTTTTTTTGCGAAAAAAATCAAAAATTTTGTTTTTTATTTTTATTTGATTAGTTCCTTTTTTTAGGTGGGGATGTAACCCAAAAAATTAAACTCTAGTTAAAGCTTGTTTGTCAAACTCTGTAATTACCCTTGTTGCTGTTTCCTGCCGGGCTTTGTTGTGGGGCAGCGTCCACGGAGCTACACGTGAGGGGGGGGGGGTGATCTCCCTCCCCTAAAGTATTCTCTGGCTAGACTCGCTTGGTGGTTGGGATGTATTCATACAAGTCCCAAAATTCCTTTTGGGCCCCTTGTTGGAAGATGTTCTTGTCTCATTATTCTTTTTGTTCTGGAACCTGTTACGAAAATTGTAAGATTAGTGTTTTTTCGAGTTGACGAGGTTGTGTGTCGCAAAGACACTCGAGCATCTCAGGCCCTGGTGTAGTTCTGACCTAACTTTTAGGTACATGTATTATACAGTCGGGGATTTTTTTTGTGAACTTAGTTTCATAGTATGGGGGGTTTTTTGTGACTTTTGTGGAGGATCGAGTGGTCCCTATTTAGGGGGTTATTTATTCCTTGTTCCTGTTCGTGTCGCGTTGCTTGAATATTGCATTGGGCTTAGCATTTTTTTTATTGTTAAAAGGGGACTTTTCTGTTTGCCAGTTGGTCAAAAAAGTTGTTTATTGAGGACTTTGTCGTCACTTTTAAGTTAGCGAGTCGTGAGACTACGAATACTTAGACCCCTTAAACAATACACAAACTTACTTGTACATATTTGTAATATCTTATTAAAAGTTAAAGTACCAACGGTATTAAGAATTATAAAAGTGATATGGCTTTCAGCCAATAATTTTTGTACACGAGAGAAATGATTAATATTTTGATTTGTGGTTTTTTTTATTTAATTGATATGCCTGGGCAATTAATAAATTTATTAAATTTTAATTTCTCTAGTTAGTAGCCAAAGTTTTTTAACGAAACACTATTGAATCATCTGAATTCTAATGGATAATTGGGAAAGGTACGACACTTGTTTCGAAAACCCGTAACAGGCTGGATGCGAAGGGGAGTCCTTTTTGTTTACCTGGAGATCTTAAGCTTTTAGAATGCGTTTTTGTAACAGTGGTGGTGGGGGGTGGGTTTGGGGGGTGTGGTAGTGGTGTAGTGGTGGTAGTGGGGTGGGGGGGTGGGTGGTGTAGTAGTGGGGGTGTGGTGGTGGTAGTGGGGGTTTTGGTGGGGTGGGGGTGGTGGGTGGTGGTGGTGGTGGTGTGGTGGTAGTGGTGGTGGGGTGGTGGTGTCGTGGGGATGGTGGGGGTGTGGTGGTGTGGTGGAGTGGTGGGAGTGATGGTAGTAGTGGTGGTGGGGTGGTGGGGAGTGGTGATGGTTGGGGGTGTGTGGTGGTAGTGGGGGTGGTGGTGGTGGGGGTGTAGTGGGGGTGGTGATGGTGGTGGTGGTGGGATGGTGGTGGTGGTGGTGGTAGTGGTGTTGGTAGTGGGGGTGGTGATGATGGTGGTATGGGGGGTAGTAGGGGAATGGTGGGCTATTTGGGGGTGGTAGTGGTGGTGGTGGGAGTGGGAGAGTGGTGGTGGTAGTACAGTAGGGATGGTGGTGGTGGTGGGTTTAGTATGGTGGTGGTGGTGGGGGCAGTAGTGGTAGTGGTGGGGTAGTATGGTGGTGGTGGGGGGTGGGGTGGGGGGCTGGTGGATGTGGGGTGTTTTTTGCTGGGGTGCGGGGGGGTTATGTGGTGGTCTGATGCTGGTGGGCTGGGGCTTTTTGGGTGCTGTGTGGTGTGGTGCTGGTGGTGCTGGGGCTGGGGGGGTGCTAGTGCTGGGGGTGTGGGGGTGGTGTGATGCTGGTGGTGTGGTACTGGGTGCGGTGTGGGGGTGGATCTGGTGGTGCGGTTGGTGGTGTGATATGGGGGTGCTGGTGGGTGGTGCTGTGATGGGCTCATAAGTGGTGTGGTTTCTGGGGGTGCTGATGCTAGTGGTGTGATGCTGGTGGTGTGATACTGGGGTCTGATGTTTGGTGCTCTATGGGGTCTGGGGCCTTGGGGTGGAGCAGGGGGGGGATGTGGTGGGGTGGGGTGTGTACTGGTGGTGTGGTGGGTGGTGTGAACTGGTGTTTCTTTTATATGGTGGGGCTGTACTGGTGGTCTGAACTGGAAGGGTGGTGGTGGATATGGGGTGCTGGTGTGGTGGGCCCCAAATTTTGTTTGACACAATAAAAACAAAGCAGAATAAAGTCTATTTCCTCTTAAATTTCTTTCAAATCACGGGGAAAAAAAATTCAAAAAGTTATCATAATAACATTGTTAAAAAAATTTCATCAATAACTTTTTTTACATCACAAATAAAATAAAACATTGTTAACATCAAAATTATCATCAATAACATTGTTAACATCAAAATTTTCATCATACATTTTTAAAAATCAAAATTTTTCATCAAAAACATTTTTAACTCCAAAAAAACATCAAAAAAATTTTTAAAAAACCCCAAAATTAAAATAAATTATTTAAATACAAATTATCATCAATAAAAATTTTTAACACAAAATTAACTCAATAAAAAGTTTAAAATACAAAATTTTCATCAAAAGATTGTTAACTCACAAATTATCATCAATAAATTGTAAAAAATCACAAATTAAAAAAACAAAAACATTGTTAAAAACAAAAATTTTTTCAATACATTTTTAACACAAAATTATAACAAAAAATTGTTTAATCACAAATTATATCAAAAACATTGTTAAACAAAATTTTAATCAATAACTTGTTAACATCACAAATTTCATCAATAACTTTTAAACACCCCAAAATTATCTCAATACATTATTAACACAAAAATTATCAAAAACTTTTTTAACATAAAATTTTCAATAAATTTTTAACATCACAAATTATCATCAATAACATTGTTACATCAAAATTATCACCCCAAAACATTGTTAACATCAAAAATTATCATCAAAAACATTGTTAACATAAAAATTATCATCAAAAACATTTTTAAACATCACAAATATCATAAATAACATTGTTAGCATCAAAATTTATCTCAATAACATTGTTAACATAAAAATTTTATCATAAATAACATTTTTTTAACACACAAATTATCATCAATAACATTTTTAAACATCACAAATTTCATCAATAACATTGTTAACATCAAAAAATTTCATCAATAACATTTTTAAACATCAAAATATCTCAAAAACTTTGTTAACATCCAAATTATCATCAATAACTTTTTAACACAAAATTATCATAATAACTTGTTAACATCAAAATTTTCTCATAACATTGTTAACACACAAAATTACCCAAAATAACATTTTTAACATACAAATTTTCAAAACTTTGTTAGCTAAAAAATTATCATCATAACTTTGTTAACATCACAAATTATCATCAATAACATTGTTAACATCACAAATTTCATCAATAATTTTGTTAACATCAAAAATTTTCATCAATAACTTTGTTAAACTCAAAATTTATCACAAAAACATTTTAGCTTTTACAAATTTTCAATAACATTTTTAACATAAAAATTTCTCAAAAAAATTTTTAAACATCAAAAATTTATCATCAAAAACATTGTTAACTCAAAATTACTAAATTAACATTGTTAACACCAAAAATTATCATAAATAACATTTTTTAACATCACAAATTAAATCATCAATAACATTGTTAACATCAAAATTATATCATACTTGTTAACATCCAAATTAATCAATAACTTTATTAACATCAAAAATTATACAGAAACATTTTAACATAAAAATTATCATCAATAACATTGTTAACATCACAAATTATCATCAAAAACATTTTTAAAAACCCACAATTATCATCAATAACATTTTAACCCAAAATTATCATAAATAAAAAATTTTTAACATCACAAATTATCATAAAAATAACATTAAATCAAAAATTATCATCAATAACTTTGAACACCCCTTTACATCAATAACTTTTGTTAACTCAAAAATTATCATCAATAAATTGTTAACATAAAAAATTATCATAAATAACATTTTAAAACGTCACAAATTATCATCAATAACATTTTAACATAAAAAATTATCATCAATAACATTGTTAACATCAAAAATTTCATCAATAACATTTTTAGCTACAAATTTCACGATAAAAAAAAAATAATTTTTTAAATTAATAAACTTAATATTCAATATTTTTTTTTTTAAATTGTCAACCAAATTAACTAATTTTTTGGGCAGGGGGTTAAACCTTTAAAGGTCTTATCCCAAGGAACTACAACCCGCCCGGGGTATTTTCATGTATATAACGTATATATTAGTATATAAATTTTAATTTATATATTTAAAATATATATATATATATATATATATATATATATATTATATTTATTTTATTTAAAATATTATATTATATTATTTATATATTAAATATATAAAAATTTTGGGGGTGTGTGTTGGTTACTACCTAGTTGAAACCACTATTGATTCATGCGACCAACCCTGGGTTTCATGGCGTCAGGCCTTCCCAAAGAGTTTTGTTTGTTAAAACCCCAGTTTTTACTCCATAATCGTTTCCCCAAATTTCCCCCCTCTTACCGGGCAAGAAAAAACTTCCTAACATTCCCTTTGAATTTTATCTTGTCTTACTTCCAACTGGTTTTCCCTTGTTACTGTGTTTTCCAGTTTGGAACCCTTCTTTTCCCCCCTTTTCAATTCCTCTCAGTATTTTGTAAGTCGTTATATGTCCCCCCCATTCTCCTTCCCCCAGTGTCGTCGGTTGATTTCCCAAACCTCTCCTACGGAATCCCCTTTTGCTCGGGATAGTCTTGTTGCAAAAATTTTCACTTTTCTTAGTTTTTACATGTTGGTGGTGTGGGGTTCCCAAAAGGTGCCAAAATCCAATTGGGCCCAACGTCCGGTGTCGGGGCCCAACGATTCCTTATTAAATGTGGAAAAAGCTTTCTGAGGGTTTTCCCGGCGCCCATATGCTCAGAGTTATTTGGTTGATGTGGTTCAGGAGTGTCCTGGTGTTATACCCCCCCCAAGATCTTTTTTTTGAGGATTTTGTGTTTGACCCCTAACTGTACTTTGGGGTCTTTTTTGCCCTTCCCCCAAACCTCAGGTTTGCACTTTGGGGGGATTGAACCCAGGACATTTTTGGAAAAGGGCGCAGCCCGTCCGATCCCCTTTTATTTTGCCCGGTCTTCGATCGAATGAACCTTTCATCAATTCACGTCATTGAAACGTGACACCTCGGAGTTTTTTCCTTTCCCTCTGTCTTCCCAAATCCAGAAACAGCATGGTTAGGAGCCCCCGTGGGACCCCCCGGTCCACGTCCCCTCGAAAAGCCCCCGTCCTTTTCTCGTTTCTGTCTTTCCCGACAATTTTCCCGTCCTTGCAGTGCCTTCCCCGTTTTCCTGCTTGGTCCCCCTTTTTGCCTAATCTCTTGGTGGTACTGGTCAAACGCCTTCTTGCGTCTAAGAAAATGCAACCCACCCACCCCTTCTCTCTTGTCTACTGCTGTCACCATGTCATAGAACTCCAGTAGGTTTGATGACACGGGATTTCCCGTCTCTGAAACCATGTTGTCTGTGGTGATGAGATCATTCCTTTCTAGATGTTCCACCATTCTTCTCCTGACAATCTTTTCCATGATTTTGCATGCTATACATGTCAGTGACACTGGTCTGTAGTTTAGTGCTTCATGTCTGTTCCTTTTTTAAAGATTGGTACCACATTTGCTGTCTTCCATGCCTAGGCAATCTCCCTTTTTCCCGATAGATGTTTTGGGAATATTGTTGTTAGGGGTACACAAAGCGCCTCTGCTCCCTCTCTCAGGACCCAATGGAGAGATGTTATCTGGCCCCGTTGCCTTTGAGGTATCTAGCTCACTCGGAACCCTCTTCACTTCTTCCTCGGTTGTGTGTACTGTGTCCAGCACATGGTGGTGTACCCCCCTCTCCGTCTTTCTGGAGCCCTTCTGTCTCCTCTGTGAACACTTCTTTGAATCTTTGTTGAGTTCCTCACATACTTCACTGTCATTTCTTGTTGTCTCTCCTCCTTCCTTCCTTAGCCTGATTACCGGTCATTGACGGTTGTTTTCTTCCTGATGTGGCTGTAAAAACAGCTTTGGGTCAGATTTGGCTTTTGCTTCTATGTCGTTTTCATTTTGACGTTGGGCCTCCCTTCTTATCTGTGCATATTCGTTTCTGGCTCTACGACTGCTCTCCTTATTCTCCTGGGTCCTTTGCCCTTTTATATTTCTTCCATTCCCTAGCACACTTTGGTTTTTGCCTCCTTGCACTTTGAGTGAACCATGGGGTCATCCTGGCTTTTTCATTATTCCTGTTACCCTTGGGTACAAACCTCTCCTCAGGGCCCCCTTGCACATTGTGACTACATATTCCATCATTCATTAACTGGTTTCCCTGCCAGTTTCTGTCCCACTTTAACCTCATTTAGGAAGTTCCTCTTTCCTGTGTACCCCCTTTCCCGTATTTTGGGTTTTAATTCGTCCGGGCCCTTCCTGTTTCCCCCTCCACGGGTAGCTTACGTGTATTTAGTTAAAAACCACTGATCGCGGGGCCCCAAAGGGGTCTTTCATTGTGTGCCCCTCAATATTGATACTCAAGGGAATACAAGCCCAGTTTGGGACCCTCCTCTCTCTCTTGTAGTGCCCCCTTTACTGTTGGTACATAAAGTTTTCCAGTCCACCCCCATCTTTTGCCCCCCATGATTTGGCCCCTGTGGCTCCAAGTTCTCTCCCATTCGATCTCCTTGGGTTAATTAAAGTCGCCCAGATCAGGAGCTTTGCCTGCATGTATGAGCTCTTCTGCCACTGCAGCAGTGTGTCAACCATCGCTCTATTGCTCTCGTCATACCTCTTGCCTTGGCCTCCCTGCTGTTTCTGTGTGGGTTTATACATCCTGCAATTATCACCTTGGGACCCTTCCAGAGTGAAGCGTTCCCGCTATGGCAATCACTTCTTCCTCCGCTGTCTCCTCTCTCCAGCTCATCAAAATTCCATCGTGTTGACCCCCTGCAACGCCACTCCGCCCCCCCCCTTTCCATCTGTCTTCCTCAGATCTGGTATCCCATTGGGACGATTGCAACAGTTTATCATACCTGTAAGCTTGGTTTCTGTGATTGCTATGATGTCTGGTGATGCCTCTTTGACTCTTTCGTGCCACTCCTTCCCACTTGTTTGTTTTATTCCATCAGCGTTTTGTACCATAACCTTCAGTTTCCCCTTTCCAACACTGTGTTTGGGGGCCGTGGGGTGGGAGACCTGGTAGCATACTGGGGATTCTATGGTTAGGGGGTTGGGTGGAAGCTGTGGGTATGGATTGTATTGTGTGTATGGGATGGTGTATAGGTTGTGGGGTTCTGAGGATAGATGTGTGTTTGCTTGCTCCTTGCTGCTCTGTTTCTGCTCTGAACCTCTGCTGGTTTCATCCTTGTCTCCTTCCTAGTCCTCCTTTCGCTTTTTTTGGTCCTCTTCCTCAGCTGCTGTCTCTCTTTTGTTTCTTCTCTGTCCAGGAACCCTTCTTGTACTCTTCCGCGCTTCCAACCTACTAGTTTTTTTTCTTGGAGGATCCTGTTCCGCAATGTTCTGGTCCTGAAATCAGCGTGATCGTCGTACCTTCCTCCCCTTCAAGAACCCCCTATTCCTCTGAAAATTGTACAAGCTCGTCCCATCTCTTCACCTAATCCGTGATGATTTTCTCAATCTCCCTTTCTTCTTTCCTGCCGACTTTTCAAGTGTGTGTCCTTTCCTCTCTCTCCGAAGCCCATGGATAAACACTGATTTTGCCCTTTCCTCCTCCGCGCGAGCTGCATCTCCCTCTGTGACGAGCTGGGATCCTGTCTGATGTGTCATTTTCTTCCCTTGATTTTTCCAGTGGCTCTTGGTAGCATGTGTTGTGCCTCAGCATTCTGCGCCTATCTCCCTCTCCATCAGCACCCATCTGCTCTTTCCCTCCACTCCCTTGGCCCTTCTGTGCAGCTGATAGGACCTTAAGCATATTTCATATCTCCTTCCTCCGTTCAGCCTCTCACTTCGTATGTTGTCTTTTCTGGACACTACCCCCTGAGACTAGCTTCAGCCTGTTACCTCAAATCCTAGGACCTTTACCCTGGCTACTGCAGTTTCGACTTTGTGCCTCCCAAGTTCTTCGTCCCCTTCTCCAACCTCTCTTCCGACCCATTTCACAGAGACTCTTTCTCCATTTTTTCAGAAAGCTCTCCTAATTTTCTCTCTCGCTCATTCTTCTCTAATTCCTTTTCCACTGCTCCTCCATCCATTCCTCCCTACCAGTACCGAATGTCATCTATCCTCTGATTCCTGCGAGTCCCAACCATTTTTTTTTTTTTTTTTTTTTTTTAGTAAAAGGGGAAAGTGAAAAAAGAAAAAGGGGAGAGAGAGTGAGAGAGAGGGAAGAAGAGGAGAAGGGGGGTAAAGGAGGGGAAAAGGGGAGAAAAGTGAGAGAGAGAGGGGGAAAAGGTAAGAGAGAGGGGGGAGTGACAAGGGAAGAGAGGGAGAGAGAGAGAAGAGGAAAAAGAGAGAGAAGGGAAGAGGAAGAGAGAAAGAGAGGAAGAGAGAGAGGGGGAGAGGAGAGGGAGAGGGAGGGGGGGAGGGGGGAAGAGAGAAAGATGAGAGGAAGAGAGAGAGGAGAGAGAGGGAAGGAGGATGAGAGAAGGGAAGAGAGAGAGAGAGAGAAGGAGAGATAGGAGAGAGAGAGAGAGAGAGAGAGAGAGAGAGAGAGAGAAGAGAGAGAGAGGAAGGGAGAGAGAGAGAGGGAGAGAGCGGGGGGGGAAGAAGGTTAGAGGGTCACTTCCCGGAAGGTGTGAAATCCTGTATAGGGTTGTACTCACCTATTTGTATCACCAAGTTGAGGTTGCGGGGGTCGAGTCCGAGCTCCGGCCCCGCCTCTTCACTGATCGCTACTAGGTCCACTCTCCCTGAGCCGTGAGCTTTATCAAACCTCTGCTTAAAGCTTGTATGGATCCTCCTCCACAACATCGCTTCCCAAACTATTTTGTGTGTGTGTGTGTGTGTGTTTGTGGTGTTGTGTGTGTGTGTGTGGGGTGTGTGTGCATGGTGTGTGTTTGTGTGTGTGTGTGTGTGTGTGTGCAGTGGGGTGTGTTTGTGTGTGTGTTTTGTGTGGGGTGTGTGTGTGTGTGTGTGCATGCATGTGTGTTTGTGTGTTTTGGTGTGTGTGGGTGTGTGCCCCCACTTCTAAGAATTCAACTGCTAATAATATCAGTATAATACCCGTATTTCTAAAACTACCAACAGTGATTCTAGCATTTATCACTTCTACTTATAAAACAAAAAGAAATAGGTTGTAAAAATTTGGGCTTGCTGAGCTTCTAGGAGTCAGACGTCACCCCTCACTAGGCTTAATCCCCTCGCTAGGCTGCCCCTCGCTAGTCAACGCTATCTTCACCTTATCTATGCTATTTTCTGCTCTAATTCTGGTAATAGCTTGCAGGAGTGAGTGACCAGTATCTAACATGACTCAAGGCAGATTTCAGAACCCCCAAAAAAAAAACCCCACGGGGTGATTGATACTTAAGCTGGCAGTGATGCGATGACAAGTTGCCAGATGCTGATGACGTAGCCTCTCTATCATATATTTGAAAATTCTTCACCTGTGATCTTTATAACCGTATATGCTCATGCATCCCGCGTCCCTCAGTGTAAACTTATGATAGAATACACTTCACTTATTTTGTGGGGTGGTGTGTGTGTTGTTGTGTGTGTGTGTGTGTGTGTGTGGTGAGTGTGTGTGTGTGTGTGTGTGTGTGTGTGTGTATGTGTGTGTGTGTATCCCATAATTACACACATACACACACCAAGGTATATACACCGAGGTGCATATGTGTATATACGCACAGAGTTTACATAATCATTATTATAAGTATTCATGCAACATGCAGACTTAATGAACATCGTGTAGTAGATAGTCTTGAAACCCAATTAATCACCCAACCAACAAAAACCAATTTGGCCCCTCAAAAAATATATATATCTGGACTGAGAGCTCGGGTTGCCGCTGACACAAATACGTGAACGCACAAACGAGGGTAAACAAAGCAGGTACTGTCAACGCTGCCTTGTTAATTACAAATTTAATTAAGTTTGTCCTCTGCTCGCTTCATAGCTGGCTACCCAGGTGTCGTTTTCTACCCCAGGTGTCGTTTTCTACCCCAGGTGTCGTTTTCTATCCCAGGTGTCGTTTTCTATCCCATGTGTCGTTTTCTACCCCAGGTGTCGTTTTCTACCCCAGGTGTCGTTTTCTACCCCAGGTGTCTTTTCTACCCCAGGTGTCGTTTTCTACCCCAAGTGTCGTTTTCTATCCCAGGTGTCGTTTTCTACTCCAGGTGTCGTTTTCTACCCCAGGTGTCATTTTCTATCCCAGGTGTCGTTTTCTACCCCAGGAGCCGTTTTCTACTCCAGGTGTCGTTTTCTACTCCAGGTGTCGTTTTCTATCCCAGGTGTCGTTTTCTACCCCAGGTGTCGTTTTCTATCCCAGGTGTCATTTTCTACCCCAGGTGTCTTTTCTACCCCAGGTGTCGTTTTCTATCACAGGTGTCGTTTTCTACCCCAGGTGTTGTTTTCTATTACTTTTGGCTTTTCTGACTCCTATATTAGTCTTTACGATTAAGTCACATGTGCAACAGTCTGGTATCTATAGTGCTGCAACGTTTCGCTTACACCGTAACTTTCTTCAGTCGAATACAGAGGCAGTAGTGAAATAAAGACGACGTAATCAGTCTATCAACCTTGGAGATACAGGGTGATCAGTCCCTCAGCCTGGAGGAGAGTTCAGCTCCATGGTCTGGAACGATATGAAGCTGAAGCATGAGAATGAAGTCTTAAATACTGTCCAAGGCGTTGCAGGGGACGGGAATCACTAGTGGATGTAAGAAGGCAGGTCCCTCTGGACTCCAACCCTTCTGACTCATAACTAGTAGTTACGCGATGAGGTGTGGAAGATGTCCTCCATACTAAGATACCGTTGTAGTACATTTATGTCGAAAATGGTATAAAATAGCGACAAGCTGAAGATTAAGACACATGTGCAACAGTTGGATATCTTTACTGATGAAACGTTTCGCCCACACAGTAGACTTCTTCAGTTCTTTAGTCAAGTTGGATCTGGACATGACCTCCCAGTGACTACATTCTCTCTTCTACCACTCTGCACTTCTTCCGACAGTATATAAGTCTCCACCTTGTCGCCTGTTCCTTCAGATTATTTCAGACAATGAAAGAGAACTCTTCTCCAGGCTGAGGGACTGACAACCTCAAATCTATGACTTCGAGGGTGATGGATTGATTACACCCTCTTCACATCTCTACTGCTCCTGCCTACTTTCTGTACTCGACTGAAGAAGCCTACTGTGTATGCGAAACGCTTCAGAATAAAGTTGCCTAACTGTTGGATATGTATCTTACCTACCATTCAGTCAAGCTGTACATGAATGGTACACAATAACGACAAGATGAAAATTAGACACATGTGCAACATCTGGGTATCTTTACTGTAGACGTTTCGCCGTCCAGTGGCTTTATCAACACAATTTGAAAGACATAATTGGAAGACAGTAGAACTATGTACAAAAGATGATACAGGGATCAGAGATATAGTGGAGACACTGCATCTCTGATCCCGAGTTCAACTCTTAGATCTGCATTTGTTCTGGCATCTACGCACTGTCGTAGTCGGGGAACTGGAATAGCTGAACTTATCTTCAGTAATTAATGAGTTTATGCCTTTGGTGTTGAATCTGTTGAAGGTCCCCAGTTAACGTCGTTTTTGGTCTCATTGATTCCTTACCTGGCGCTGTGCTGCTCACTGCTGCGTCCAGCGTTACTGCTGCGATCCAGCATTACTGCTGTTTGGCTAATGGGTCGTCATATTGTTCAAGTAAACTGTTTAATTGCTTTGATGGTTGAGAAGTTATATTATTTAGGTATTTGATGTTGTTAGTCACAGTACAGATACAGGTGATGTATAGAACAACCTGCATTTATGTGTACTTACCTAGTTGTACTCACCTAGGTGTACTCACCTAGTTGTGGTTGCAGGGATCGAGTCACAGCTCCTGGTCCCGCCTCTTCACTGGTCGCTACTAGGTCCACTCTCTTCCTGCTACATGAGATTTATCATACCACATCTTAAAGCTACGTATGGATCCTGCCTCCACTATACCACATCCCAGACTATTCCACTTCCTGACAACTCTGTGTGTGTGTGTTGGTCTACGCTTACTGGTGAAATTCATGTGTGTTAACAGAATCTAAGGATAGATTATGTAGGTTAGAGCCCTTACAAATGTGGGTCAGGACGTGGGTTGGTCCGAGGAGAGTGGATCCTGAAGGATATACGATACTTCCTTAATTCCCTCCCTCCTTCTCCCTTCAAATACTTCATTCATCATTCCCTCCCTCCTGTTTCCTTCAAACCAGCTCCCAAGCTACAGTGAACTTGACAAGTTCCTGATTAACCAGGCTATGGTGTCCCCTTCGGACCGTGTGATGGAACAATTATAATAACACTGATGGAACAGTTATAATGAGACTGACAGAATAAGTCTCCAAGTCAAGACATGACAGGTTCACATTCAGTCATGACATGACAGGTTCACACTTAGTCATGACATATGACAGGTGCAATCTTAGTCATGACATGACAAGTTCTATCTTAGAGAAACTTGTCATATTCTTAACTTGATCAAGAGTAAAGGTGATGACAATTTACATGTATGAAATACTGGTTCCAGACATGTATGGTACATCTCCAAGGCTATACATAACTCATGTCCTGGTCGTGTATAATACACGTACTAACCATGCATCTGCAGGTTCCAGACATGTATGGTACATCTCCAAAGGGTATACATAACTCATGTCCTGGTCGGGTATAATACACGTACTAACCATGCATCTGCAGTTCCAGACATGTATGGTACATCTCCAAGGCTATACAAACTCCCTGTCCTGGTCGTGTATAATACACGTACTAACCATGCATCTGCAGGTTCCAGACATGTATGGTACATCTCCAAGGCTATACATAACTCATGTCCTGGTCGTGTATAATACACGTACTAACCATGCATCTGCAGGTTCCAGACATGTATGGTACATCTCCAAGGCTATACATAACTCATGTCCTGGTCGTGTATAATACACGTACTAACCATGCATCTGCAGGTTCCAGACATGTATGGTACATGTCCAAGGCTACACATAACTCATGTCTTGGTCGTGTATAAGACACGTACTAACTATGTTTCTCACTAATCAGTAGAAAAATTAACAGCCTAATTTCTGAGGTTCTTGCATTAACCTCCGTAAATCATACTGAATAATCTCTTAAAAAATTTAATAAATTTTTCGTTAAAAATTATCAGAAATTTTCGTTCGCAAAACAGAAGAATTTTTATTACAAAATTTTAGCAAATTTTCGTTCGTAATTTCCATTATTAATAAGACAGATCAACAGACTAAGGAGGGTTTAATTCCATCGGTAAGAGGATCGGAAACTTTAAAAGTTCATTGAAACTTTGACTTCCCCTCCCCTGAAATGTTCGTCTTTCGTGTCCCTAAACCCGTTCCAGGGTTACTAGGTCCAGATTTGAAACCATACCACGGGAGGGGATGGAACTCGCGGCGAGTGAGTTGTAAAACTCCAGATTATATATACAGACCTTCGTACCAGTGATACCAGGAGAGTCACGTTGGTACTTGTCAATAAATGGTTTAAATAACAGTCAAGTTGATATAAGAGACACCTGGGCAACATTTGGATATGTTTTTGTGGAAACGTTTCGCCAGTCAGTAGCTTCTTCAGTTCAATGCAGAGAAAGGTGGAAGATGAGGAAGAGTTTGAGGTAATCAGTCCCTCAACCTGGAGTCCTTCAATCAAGATTAAGTAATCAATCTTGACGGACTGAAAAAACGACTCCTGGCTGAGGGACTCATTACCTCACACTCCTCCTCATCTTCCACCTTTCTCTGCATTGAACTGAAGAAGCTACTGACTGGAGAAACGTTTCCAGAATAAAGATACCTAAATGTTGCCCAAGTATCTTACTGCTCAAGCATGTACTTACCTCAGCACCGGCAGTTTGTAACATCCCTGAGAATGGATGTTCCTGGCACATTCCACCGATGGTGTGTTGTTGCCACCAACCTGGTGATCCAGATGATCATGCAGGGACTTACCTTCGCCTCACAGCAGAGAGGGAGTTCGATGATCCTCTTCGAGGAACTTACCCCAAGTCCAGCGGCTAGACAGGCGGTCTGGATAGCGGTAGCGGCGGGTCCTGAGACATCGGGAGCCAGCCCACCAGCGGCCAGGGTGGCTTGTTCTTGCAGTTCTGCGATCTCCTCTGGACTCATGTCTTCGTAGATTGGAATGGTCCCCGTGGCCGTCTTGATGCGAGCCTTCACGTCCGAGGTCTTCCGCCACGAGATCGATGACTGGGTCTTGGTCTCGATCAGCGGGTCTGGGTTCGTCCGGCTCATGAGTGTCGAACCCAGCTTGGCCAAGAACCCTGCAAGGGTGTAAGACCTTAGTGACTTTGTAAGGCAGACATATGTGTAGTAAATGGTATAAACCTTGGTAATAAATACCGACAAGTTGGTTTAGAAAGACACGTAAGAAAACACTAATAAATACATCATAGTGTTTACTTACGTGTCTTTCTAAACCATGTGTAGTAAATAAACAAATAATTTGGTCAGAGAACCAACAAATTGATAAATTAGACACATGTACAACACTTGAGTATTTTTATTCATCAGTCCGATACAAAGAAGAATAGTGAAGATCAGAAGGCGTTTGAAGTAATCAGTCCCACAAACTCCTGTTCTTCACCATTCTTCTTTGTATGGACTGATGAAGCCACTGTGTGGCGAAACGTTTCATCAATAAAGATACCCAAGTGTTGCACATGTGTCTAATTTATGATCCATGCTACTCACATGGATCATTATCTCAAGTTCCTGTCCACTCTTCTTCTGTCTATTCATGGTCAGTGATTCATTACGACTCATCCTGCGTTTATATATCCAGAGACACAGGGGGATAAAGAGACCGTGGATAGACAAGAAGCCAGATCTCGATATTATCGACCGGAAAATCCAGCCTCATCATCTCCGTACTGGACGATCACAAACAGTAGGAAGATGAACGCCTGAATGGAAAACAGAGCATAAGACAGATAGATAAAGATAGACAGAGAGAGATAGAGAGAGAAAGGACCACCACACACAAGAGTACATCATGAACCTACTGAAGGTACTAGATACAAGAAAATCTCCAGGATCCTGACTCTACATGGTACCTGACTCTTACGAAATCAGCGCTACTCTCTACTTCCTCGAATTAAGCCTGATTACCACCCCCTCCCTACCAGCTGTATGACCCTTACACATTTAGTGCTTCCCCTGAGTATAATAATAATAATAACAATAAGAAGAAGAATACATCCTGCCCATATTAAGTTACGGAAAAGTTAGGATAGTGAGGGAATAAAGTTCGGTGAGAAGATGGTAGATATCAGTTCATACACAGTTTTAAGAGTAGGTCCGACAGATCTCAGGAATCAGAGATGTGCATCAAGGAGGACGTAGCTGGAATATGAAGACTGGATAAGAGAATTAGATCTTACATCACGAGAGGAAACATGACCAGAACATGAACGATACTCGGTGACACAAGCGTCATCAGGACAAGCTACATGAACTTGTAGAACGAGAGGAAATATGATCACAACATGAACGATACTCGGTGACACAAGCGTCATCAGGACAAGCTACATGAACTTGTAGAACGAGAGGAAAATTTGATCTAACATGAACGATAACTCGGGTGACACAAGCGTCATCAGGACAAGCTACATGAACTTGTAGAACGAGAGGAAATATGATCACAACATGAACGATACTCGGTGACACAAGCTACATCACCTGGTCCAACAAACCAAACACACATACGCCACAATTCGCTTAGTGCGAAGACATAAAATAATGAATGCAAGTAGTGTAAGCTAATTCAGTACATAGCTTCAAGAGAAGGTACGACAACACCCAAGCTCTGCTGAGTATAACTAGGTGAGTATACCTGAGTATAACTAGGTGAGTATACCTGAGTATAACTAGGTGAGTATACCTGAGTATAACTTGATCAATACATATAAACATATATACCTTCTATAAATTCGTCATTTATTTAATAAAACTGACTTGTATTAAAAAATACAATACTGTATTAATCAATATTGTTTAAACAAAATTAATACTGCATTTAAAAAATAAATATTGTATTAAAATCAATATTGTATTTAAAAAAATCAACAATGTATAAAAAATCAGTATTGTATAAAAATCAATATTGTATTAAAAATTCAATACTGTATTAAGAAAATCAATACGTATTCAAAATTCAATATTTTATTTAAAAAATTAATATTGTATTTAAAAAAATCAACACTGAAATTCAAAAATCCTGTTTAAGGGCAATGTGTGGTGTAAAATAATGCAGAAAATTCGGAGTGTGGAAATTAGGAGAAGGTGTGGAGTTAATAAAAGTATTAAAGGACTGAAGAGGGGTTGTTGAGGTGGTTTGGTCATTTAGAGAGAATGGATCAAAGTAGAATGACATGGAGAGCATTTAAATCTGTAGGGGAAGGAAGGCGGGGTAGGGGTCGTCCTCGAAAAGGTTGGAAGGAAGGGGTAAGGGATGTTTGTGGGCGAGGGGCTTGGACTTCAGCAGGCGTGCATGAGTGTGTTCGATAGGAGTGAATGGAAGGCGAATGGTATTTGGGACCTGACGATCTGTTGGAGTGTGAGCGGGTAATATTTAGTGAAAGCGGATTCAGGGAAAACCGGTTATATTATATTAGCGGACTTGAGTCCGCTATATAAAATATATATATATATATTATATTATATATATATTTTATATATTATATATATATATTATATATATAATATATATATATATATATTTATATATATATATATATATATATATATATATATAGGAGAGGCCCTTACTTATACAGGAGGTTAGGTTCCGGGCTACAGTAGGGCCCCGGGTATACAGCAGGTTAGGTTCCGGGCTACAGTAGGGCCCCGGGTATACAGCAGGTTAGGTTCCGGGCTACAGTAGGGCCCCGGGTATACAGCAGGTTAGGTTCTGGGCTACAAGTAGGGCCCGGGGTATACAGCAGGTTAGGTTCCGGGCTACAGTAGGGCCCGGGTTACAGCAGGTTGGTTCTGGGCTTTACAGTAGGGCCCCGTGTATACGCTGGTTAGGTTCCGGGCTAACAGTAGAGGCCCCGGGTATACGCAGGTTAGGTTCCGGGCTACAGTAGGGCCCCGGGTATACAGCAGGTTAGGTTCCGGGCTACAGTAGGGCCCCGGGTATACAGCAGGTTAGGTTCCGGGCTACAGTAGGGCCCCGGGTATACAGCAGGTTAGGTTCTGGGCTACAGTAGGGCCCCGGGTATACAGCAGGTTAGGTTCCGGGCTACAGTAGGGCCCCGGGTATACAGCAGGTTAGGTTCCGGGCTACAGTAGGGCCCCGGGCATACAAAACAGGTTAGGTTCCGGGCTAAAGTAGGGCCCGTGTACAGCAGGTGAGTTCCGGGCTACAGTAGGGCCCTGGGTATACAGCAGGTTAGGTTCCTGGCTACAGTAGGGCCCCGGGTATACAGAAGGTTAAGTTCCGGGCTACAGTAGGGCCCCGGGTATACAGCAGGTTAGGTTCTGAGCTACACTAGGGCCCCGGGTATACAGCAGGTTAGGTTCCGGGCTACAGTAGGGCCCCGGGTATACAGCAGGTTAGGTTCTGGGCTACAGTAGGGCCCCGGGTATACAGCAGGTTAGGTTCCGGGGCTACAGTAGGGCCGGGTATCAGAAGGTTAAGTTCCGGGATTCAGTAGGCCACGGGTGTATACAGCAGGTTAGGGTTCGAGCTACACTAGGGCCCCGGGAATACAGCAGGTTAGGTTCCGGGTACAGTAGGGACCCCGGGTTATACAGCAGGTTAGGTTTGGGCTACAGTTGGTGCCCGGGTTATTCAGCAGGTTAGGTGCTTCCGGGCTACAGTAGGGGCCAGGGTATTACAGCCAGGTTAGGTTCGGTACAGTAGTTTGCCCCGGGTATACAGCAGGTTAGGTTCCTGGCTACAGTAGGGCCCGGGTATACAGCAGGTTTAGGTTCCGGCTACAGTAGGGCCCGGGGTATACAGCAGGCAGGTTAGGTTCCTGGTACAGTAGGGCCCCGGGTATACAGAGGTTAGGTTCCGGGCTACAGTAGGGCCGGGTATATGCAAGGTTAGGTTCCGGGTCAGTAGGGCCCCGGGTTATACAGCAGGTAGGTTTCTTGGCTACAGTAGGGCCCCGGGTATACAGCAGGTTAGGTTCCAGGCTACACTAGGGCCCGGCGTTATACAGCAGGTTAGGTTCCGGCACACTTAGGGCCCCGGGTTACAGCAGGCTTAGGTTCGGGCTACAGTTAGGGGCCCGGGTATACAGCAGGTTAGGTTCCTGCTACAGTAGGGCCCGGGTTATAAGAGGTTAAGTTCCGGGCTTACAGTTAGGGCCCCGGGATATACAGAGGTTAGGGTTCGGGCTACAGTTAGGGCCCGGGTATATAACAGCAGCCAGGTTAGGTTCCGGGCTACAGTAGGGCCCCGGGTATACAGCAGGTTAGGTTTGGGTACAGTAGGGCCCCGGGTATACAGCAGGTTAGGTTCCTGGCTACAGTAGGGTCCCCGGGGTATACGGCAGGTTAGGTTCCGGGGCTACGTAGGGCCCCGGAGTATACGCAGATAGGTTCGGGCTAAGTAGGGCCCGGGGTATACAGCAGTTTACCTTCCGGGGATTACAGTAGGGCCGGGTATACAGCAGCGTTAGGTTCGGGCTACAGTAGGGCCCCGGGTATAAGCAGGTTAGGATCCGGGCTACAGTAGGGCCCGGGTATACAGCGGTAGAGGTTCGGGATACAGTAGGGCCCGGGTATACAGCAGGTTAGGTTCCGTGCTACAGTAGTTGCCCCGGGTATACAGCCAGGTTAGGTTCCGGCTACAGTAGGGCCCGGGTATACTGAAGGTTAGGTTTCTGGGCTTACAGTAGGGCCGGGTATACAGCAGTTAGGTTCTGGGCTACAGTAGGGCCGGGTATACAGGCAGGTTAGGTTCGGGCACAGTAGGGCCCCCGGGTATACAGCAGGTTAGGTTCCGGGCTACAGTAGGGCCCCGGGTATACAGCAGGTTAGGTTCCGGACTACAGTAGGGCCCCGGGTATACAGCAGGTTAGGATTCGGGCTACAGTAGGGCCCCGGTTAACCCGCCGGTTAGGTTCGGGCTACAGTAGGACCCCGGGTATACAGAAAGGTTAGGCTCCTGGCTACAGTAGGGCCCACCCGGGGGGGGGTAAAATTTTTTTTTTAACAGGGGCCCCCAGGTTAGGTTCCGGCTCAGTAGGGCCCCGGGTATACAGCAGGTTAGGTTCCGGGCTTACTAGTAGTGCACGGCCGGGTATACAAGCAGGTAGGTTCTGGCTTACAGTAGGGCCCCGGGTATACAGCAGGTTAGGTTCCGGGCTACAGTAGGGCCCCGGGTATACAGCAGGTTAGGTTCCTGGCTACAGTAGGGCCTCGGGTATACCAGCCAGGTTAGGTTCGGGCTTACAGGTAGGGCCCCGGGTTATACAGCAGGTTAGGTTCCGGGCGACTTCCCCCCCCCCCCCCCCCCCCCCCCCCCCTACCCCCCCCAAAGCCCCGGGTATACCGCAGGTTAGGTTCCTGGCATACAGTAGGGCCCGGGTATACAGCAGGTTTAGGTTCCGGGCTACACTCGGGCCCGGGATACAGCAGGTTAGCTTCGGGGCTACACTAGGGCCCCGGGTATACAGCAGGTTAGGTTCCGGGCTACACTAGGGCCCCGGGTATACAGCAGGTTAGGTTCCTGGCTACAGTAGGGCCCCGGGTATACAGAAGGTTAAGTTCCGGGCTACAGTAGGGCCCCGGGTATACAGCAGGTTAGGTTCGGGTACAGTAGGGCCCCGGGTATACAGCAGGTTAGGTTCCGGGCTACAGTAGGGCCCCGGGTATACAGCAGGTTAGGTTCCGGGCTACAGTAGGGCCCCGGGTATACAGCAGGTTAGGTTCTGGGCTACAGTAGGGCCCCGGGTATACAGCAGGTTAGGTTCCGGGCTACAGTAGGGCCCCGGGTATACAGCAGGTTAGGTTCCGGGCTACAGTAGGGCCCCGGGTATACAGCAGGTTAGGTTCCGGGCTACAGTAGGGCCCCGGGTTATTACACGCAGGTAGGTTCCGGGCTACAGTAGGGCCCCGGGTATACAGCAGGTTAGGTTCCGGGTTACAGTAGGGCCCCGGGTATACAGAAGGTTAGGTTCCTGGCTACAGTAGGGCCCCGGGTATACAGCAGGTTAGGTTCCGGGCTACAGTAGGGCCCCGGGTATACAGCAGGTTAGGTTATGGGCCTACAGTTAGGCCCGGGTTATACAGCAGGTTAAGGTTCCTGGCTAAGTAGGGGCCCCCGGGTATACAGCAGGTTAGGTTCCGGGGCTACAGTGTAGGGCCCCGGCTGTATACAGCAGGTTAGGTTCGGGTACAGTAGGGCCCCGGTATACAGCAGGTTAGGTTCTGGGCTACAGTTAGGCCCGGGTATACAGCAAGGTTAGGTTCGGGCATACGTAGGGGCCCCCGGGTGGGTATACAGCAGGTTAGGTTCTGGGCTACAGTAGGGCCCCGGGTATACAGCAGGTTAGGTTCCGGGCTACAGTAGGGCCCCGGGTATACAGCAGGTTAGTCTGGGCTTACAGTTAGGGCCCGGCCGGGTATACAGCAGGTTAGGTTCGGGGCTCAGTAGGGCCTCCGGGTATACAGCAGTTTAGGTTCCGGGCTACAGTAGGTGGCCCCGGGTTACAGGAAGGATAGGATCCGGGCTACAGTAGGGCCCCGGGTATACAGCAGGTTAGGTTCCGGGCTACAGTAGGGCCCCGGGTATACAGCAGGTTAGGTTCTGGCTACAGTAGGGCCCCGGGTATACAGCAGGTTAGGTTCCGGGCTACAGTAGGGCCCCGGGTATACAGCAGGTTAGGTTCCGGGCTACAGTAGGGCCCCGGGTATACAGAAGGTTAGGTTCCGGGCTACAGTAGGGCCCCGGGTATACAGCAGGTTAGGTTCCGGGCTACAGTAGGGCCCCGGGTATACAGCAGGTTAGGTTCTGAGCTACAGTAGGGCCCCTGGTATACAGCAGGTTAGTTCGGGCTCAGTAGGGCCCCGGGTATACAGCAGGTTAGGGCAGGGCTACAGTAGGGCCCCGGGGTAGATGTATAACAGGAAGGTTAGGTTCGGGCTACAGTAGGGCCCCGGGTATACAGAAGGTTAGGTTCCGGGCTACAGTAGGGCCCCGGGTATACAGAAGGTTAGGTTCCGGGCTACAGTAGGGCCCCGGGTATACAGAAGGTTAGGTTCCGGGCTACAGTAGGGCCCCGGGTATACAGCAGGTTAGGTTCCGGGCTACAGTAGGGCCCCAGGTATACAGAAGGTTAGGTTCCGGGCTACAGTAGGGCCCCGGGTATACAGAAGGTTAGGTTTTTTTTTTTCCCCCCCCGGGCTACAGTACGGGCCCCGGGTATACAGCAGGTTAGGTTCCGGGCTACAGTAGGGCCCCGGGTATACAGAAGGTTAGGTTCCGGGCTACAGTAGGGCCCCGGGTATAAACAGAAGTTAGGTTCCGGGCTACAGGAGGGCCCCGGTATACAGCAGGTTTGGTTCCGAGCTACAGTAGGGCCCGGGTATACAGCCGGGTTAGGTTCCGGGCTACCGTAGGGCCACAGAGGTATCTACAGCGGTTAGGTTCTGGGATACAGTAGGGCCCGGGTATACAGGGGCAGGTTAGGTTCCGGGGCTACTCGCAGTAGGGCCCGGGTATACAGAGGGTTTAAGTTCCGGGCTACAGTAGGCCCCGGGTATTACAGCAGGTAGGTTCCGGGCTACAGTAGGGCCCCGGGTATACAAAGGGGGGGGCCAGGGTTAGGTTCCGGGCTACAGTAGGGCCCCCCGGCCCGGGTATACAGCAGGTTAGGCCCCGCCCCTCTCCCCCACCAAAATTTTATTTATTTATTAGGGCTACAGTAGGGCCCCGGTTCGCAGGTTAGGTTCCGGGACTCGCTAGCCAGTAGGGCCCCGGGTATACAGCAGGTTAGGTTCCGGGCTACAGTAGGGCCCCGGGTATACAGCAGGTTAGGTTCCGGGCTACAGTAGGGCCCCGGGTATACAGCAGGTTAGGTTCCGGGCTCAGTTAGGGCCCCGGGTATACAGCAGGTTAGGTTCCGGGCTACAGTAGGGCCCCGGGTATACAGCAGGTTAGGTTCCGGGCTACAGCCGTAAAGTGAAACAAAGCCCTTTTATCACTTTCAAATACACATAAAAGCCTCATAACATATTTACACTATCATTTATTAAGTGAGAAATAGTGTTAGGCCTAAAAAAATACATATACAGTACACACATTACTTAAAATATTTTCCCTCTTAGCTTATAGTGAGTGATGAATGTATTTATTGTAGGAACTTTGATTAAATGAAAAACTGGTATAATTGAAAACCGCTGTATTAGCGAAGCGCTGTAAAGAGGGGCCTATCGGTGTATTTTTATATTTATATTTATAATGATATGATATATATTATATTTATATATAACTGATATAGTCGAATGTTTTTATGTTTGAATGTTATGTTCATGCGTTCTTCATGTCGGCTTGTTCGTTTCGTCGTTTTGTGCGTAATAGGGCCGGTGTTTTGTGGGTCTCCCCTGGTCTCGTGTATCATATCTGCAGGGTGGCGGTTGGTGCTCGGGGGGAGGCGTGCGGTGTTAACAATGGCACGCGGCAGGGGGGGGTGGTGGTGGCTGGTGTGCTGCCACAACATTTCGGCCCTTTTTCTGAATCTGCAGCTCTTCTGTTCTGCTTTTCAGGCTATGGCTTAATATTTTATGTTCGGCTTTTCTATGGTCTGATGCAGATTATGTCGGAAATTTTTATGTTATTGCTGAATATTTCTGAACGGCCTATGTCAGGTATGCGCATATTCTGTGTTAGGAATTTTATGTTATGATCGAATATTATGTTATGAATTTTAATGCGGATGATGAATATTATGTTAATTGTATGGTATGAATGGAATTTATGTTATTAATTTTATGGGATGGATGAATATTGTGTTATGAATTTTGGGGTATGATGAATATTATGTTATGACAATTTACTGAGTATGTGAAATATTATGTTATGAATTTTTACTGGTATGTGAATATTTATGTTATTACCTTTTATGGTTATGATGAATATTGTTTTATGGACTTTTATGGTATGATGAAAATTTATGTTATGAATTTTATGGTATGATGAATATTATGTTAATTTTAAGGTATGATGAATATTATGTTACTTAATTTAGATGGTATGATGAATTTAGTTTATGAATTATATGGTATGATTAATATTATGTTTTATTAATTTTATGGTATGATGAATATTATGTTATGAATTTTATGGTATGATGAATATTATGTTATTTATTTTATGGTTTATGATGAATATTTTGTTATGATTTTTTGGTATGATGAATATTGTGTTATGAATTTTATGGTAGATGAATATTATGTTAATCTTTAAGGTATGATGAATATTATGTTATGAATTTTTTTGTTCTGGTATGATGAATTTATGTTATTAATTTTTTGTTATGAATTTTTTTATGGTATGATGAATGTTATGTTATGAAATTTTATGAGTATGGTTTGAATATTATGTTAATTATATGGTATGATGAATATTATGTTATGAATTTTATGGTATAGATGAATATATGTTTATTAATTTTAATGTTTTGAATTTTATGGGATGCTGACTATTATGTTATGAATTTTCTGGTATGATGAATATTATGTTGATTAATTTTTCTGGTATGATTGAATATTATCGTCTATGAATTTTATGGTATGATGAATATTAAGTTATGATTATATGCGCTATGATGAATATTATGCATACTGGAATTATATGGTATGATGAATATTATGTTATTGAATTATATGGTATGATGAATATTATTATGTTATTTAATTTTATGGTATGATGAGTATATGTTACTGAAGTTGATGGTATGATGAATATTAGGTTATGAATTTTATGTGTATGATGAATATGAATGTTATTAAATTTATGGAACGATGAATATTATGGTTATAATTTTATGGTATGAATGGATATTATGTTAAGAATTTTATGGTATGATGAATATTAGTTATTAATTATGGTATGATGAATATTTATGTTTATGTATTTTATGGTATGATGAATATTTGGTTATTAATTTTATGGTATGATGGATATTATGTTATGGAATTTGTTATGGTTATGATGGATATTAATGTTATGAATTTTATGGTATGATGAAATATCATGTGTATGAAATTTCTTCTGGTGTGATGAATATTATGTTATTGATTTATGGTATAATGAATTTTATGTTATTAATTTTATGTTTTATGATGAATATAGTGTTATGAATTTTTATGGTATGATGAATATTAGGTTATTTTATTTTATGGATGAATGAATTTTATGTTATGAATTTTATGGTATGATGAATATTTTGTTACTTAGTTATTTATGGTATGATGAATATGCTTATGAATTTTATGGGTATGATGAATATTATGTTACTTAATTTTTATGTTCTGATGAATATTGTGTTATGAATTATATGGTATGACATGGAAATATTATGTTAATTTTATGGTATGGATAATATTTATGTTATCGGAATTTTTATGGTTGATGAATTATTATGTTATTTTTAATGTTTATGAATTTATGGTTATGATGAATATTATGTTATGAATTATATGGGTATGATTAATATCATGTTACTGAATTTTTATGGTATGATGAATAAATATGTTTATTAATTTTATGGGTATGATGAATATTATGTTTGAATTTTATGGTATGATGAATATTTATGTTATGAATTATATGGTATGATGAATTATGTTATGAATTTTATGGTAGATAATATTTGTTATGATTATATTGTATGTGATATATGTTATGAATTTTTATGGTAGATGAATATTATGTTTATGAATTATATGGTATGGATGAATATTACTGTTATGAATTTTATGGTAGGCTGAATATTTAGTTATGAATTTTTATGGTATGATGATTCTTATGTTAATTTTTTATGCTTATGAATTTTGTTGTATGATGAATAATACTTATGTTATGGAATTTATGGTTTGATGAATATTATGTTATGAATTTTTATGGTATGATGAATATTATGTTATTAATCTTTTAATGTAATGATGAATATTTTAATGTTTGAATTTTTTATGGTATGATGAATATTGTTATGAATTATATTGTATGACTGAATATTATGTTATGACAATTTTATGGTACTGATGAATAATTATGTTATGTTTAATTTTAAGGTATGGATGGATATTATGTTGTGATATTTTTATGGTATGATGGATATTATGTTTATGCATTTTATGGGTATGATGAATATTATGTTATTAATTTTATTGGGTATGATGAATATTATGTTATGAAATTTTATGGTATGATGAAAATATTATGTAATGAATTTTATGGGGTAAGATGAATATTAGCTTATGAATTTTATGGTATGATGGATATTTATGTTATGAATTTTATGGTATGATGTATATTTATGTTATTATTTTTATGGTATGATGAAGATTATGTTATTAATTTTATGTTATGAATGAATATTATGTTATTAATTTATGTTATGGTGAATATTCTGTATTATATAGTTTTTATGGTATGATGAATATTCTGTTATTTAAATTTTATGGTATGATAGCAATATTATTTATATAAATTTTTATGTTATGATGAATATTATGTTATGAATTTTATGTATGGATGAATATTATGTTCTGCCTTTTATGGTATGATGATATTATGTTTATGAAGTTATATGGTATGTTGAATATTTATGTTTGACTGTTATTGTATGATGAATATTATGTTATGAATTTTATGGTATGATGAATATTTATGTTAATTTTAGGTATGATGAATATTATGTTGATGTATCTTTATGGTATGATGAATATTATGTTATGAATTCTTATGGTATTGATGAATATTTGTTAGGAATTTATGGGTGTGATGAATATTATGTTATGAATTATATGGTATGATGCAGTATTATGGTTATGAATTTTTATGGATATGATGAATATTATGGGATGAATTTTATGGTATGATGAATATTATGTTATGCATTCTTATGGTATGATGAATATTTTATGTGATGAATTTTTAATGGTATGATGAATATTTATGTTATGAATTTTAAGGTATGATGGAATCTTATGTTATGAATTTGATGGTATGATGAATATTATGTTATTAATTTTATGGTAATGATGAATAATTTATGTTTATTAATTTTATGGTATGGTGAATATATATGTTATTTAATTTATTGGTTTTATAATATTATGTTATTGATTATTATGGTATGATGAATATTATGTGATGAATTTTATATGGTATGCTGAATATTTGTATGCATTTTTATATGGTATGATGAATGTTATGTTATTGATTTTATGGTATGATGAATATTTATGTTTATGAATATATGGTTATTGATGAATATTATGTTATGAATTTCTAAGGTATCGATGGATATTATGTTATGAATTTTATGGGTATGAGAAATATTATGTTGTGACTATTCTATGGTATGATGCCTCTTCTGTTCTGCCTTTTATGGATGAAGAATATTAAGTTATGAATTTTTATGGTATGCTGAATCTTATGTTATGCATTATATGGTATGATGCGTTATTATGTTATGAATTTTTATGGTATGATAATATTTATGTTTGAACTTTTATGGTATGATGAATATTATGTTATGAGATTTTTAGGATGATGAATATTTTTCTGTTTATGAATTTTCTGGTATGAAGAATATTATGTTATGAATTATAAGGTATGATGGAATATTATGTTATGAATTTTAGGTATGATGGATATTATGGGTATGAATTTATGGTATGCTAGAATATTATGTTATGAATTTTATGGTAATTGATGGAACTAATTACTGTTATTACTTTATGGTATGATGAATATTTATGTTCTGACACCTATGATGGTATGATGAATCTTATGTTATGCATTTTCTGGTATGCATCCACTACATTTACTTTCCTTTTAGTGACTGATGAAACATCTGAAACAACAAAACTTTACATATCCCAAACATAACATCCAAAACATTACATCATCCACAAATAAAACATCCAATAAACATTACATCATCCACAACATTAAAACCAAAACTTTACGCCATCCACAACATAACATCCAACACTTTACTCATCATCCACAACATAACATCAAAAACATTAACATCATCCAGACATAACTTAAACATCCAAAAACATTAATCATCCACAACATAACAACCTAAACTTTGTCTCCACAACATAACATTCCAACACTTTTACATCATCCACAACATAACATACAAAACTTTACATCATTCCACAACATAACATCCAAAACATTACATCATCCACACATAACATCAAAACATTATTATCATCCAAACATACATCCAAAACATTACATCATCACAAACGTAAACCATCCAAAACATTACCCATCAATCCACAACTACATCCACAACTTTCATCATCCACAACATAACATCCAAAACATTACATCATCCCAACATAACAAACCAATACATTACATCATCCACACATATCATCAAAACATTACATCATCCACAACATAATCCAAAACATAACGTATCCAAACCATAACAACAAAACACATAACAACATCCACAAATATCATCCCAAAAAATACATCATCCACAACATAACCACCCCACATTACAACATCCACAACATAACAACAAAAACATTAACATATCCACAACATAACATCAAAAACTTTAATCATCCACAAACATAACATCCCAAAACATTACATCATCCTCAACAATAACATCCAAAAAATTTACATCATTCACAACATAACAACCAAAATTTACATCATCCACACATAATACATCCAAAACATTACATCATCCACAACATAACAAAACATTCTCCATCCAAACATAACATCCAAAACATTACATCATCCACAACATAAACAACAAAACATACTTACATCATCCCAACAACATTACCATCCAAAAACATTACATCATCCACAATAACATCCAAAACATTACATCATCCACAACTACTTCCAAACACATTACATTCATCCACAACATACATCCAAAAACATTACATCATCCACACATAACATCCAAACATTACATCATCCACAACATAACAACCAAAACATTACATCATCCACAACATAACATCCAAAACATTACATCATCCACAACATTAACATCCAAAAACATTACATCTCCACAAACATAAAACATCCAAAACATTACATCATCCACAAACAAAAACATCCAAAACATTACATCATCCACAACATTAAACATCCAAAACATTACATCATCCACAAATTAAACATTAAAACATTCATCATCCAAAACATAAACATCCAAACTTTACATCATCCATAACAAAAATCAAAAACATTACATCCTCCACACATAACATCCAACACATTACATCATCCACAACATAACATCAAAACCCATTACATCATCCACACATAACATTCCAAAAAACATTACATCATCCCAAACATAAATCCCAAAAATTTATTCATCCACAACATAACATCCAAAAACATTACATCATCCACACATACATCTCAAAACTTTACATCATCCACAACATAACATCCAAAACATTACATCATCCACAACATAACATCCAAAACATTACATCATCCACAACATAACAACCAAAACATTACATCATCCACAACATAACATCCAAAACACATTCATCATCCACAACCATAAACATCCCAAAACATTACATCATCCACAAATACCCCACCCAAAAAACTTTACATCATCCACAACATAACATCCAAAACATTACATCATCCACAACATAACATCCAAAACATTACATCATCCACAACATAACAACCAAAACATTACATCATCCACAACATAACCATCCAAAAACATTAATCATCCACAACATAACAACCAAAACATTAGTAACTCATCCACAACATAACATCCAAAAACATTTACATTCATCCACAAATAACATCCAAAACATTACATCATCCACAACATAACATCATCATCCAAGAAGAGATAAATTTCTAGTTAATTTGTATATTATATTATATTTTAAACGTACATTTTAACAATAAATAATGTCGAACACGAAACATTAACACACGTCAAAGAACCAAAATTAAAAAAATATAATGTTAGAAGCCCTCTAATATGTATCGTGCATGACTGAGACTTTTTTCAGTGGAAATATTCATACACAGTGGCGCCTGACGACACTGGAGGACAGGAGGGTCTGGAGAGACATGATAACGACATATAAATACTGCGTGGAATAGACAAGGTGGATAGAGACAGGATGTTCTAGAGATGGGACACAGCAACAAGGGGTCACAACTGGAAGTTGAAGACTCAGATGAGTCAAAGGGATGTTAGGAAGTATTTCTTCTGTCATAGAGTCGTTAGGAAGTGGAATAGTCTGGCGAGCGATGTAGGTGAGGCAGGAACTATACATAGTTTTAAGATGAGGTATGATAAAGCTCATGGAGCAGGGGGAGAGAGGACCTAGTTGCGGCTCGGTGAAGAAGGCGCGGCCAGGAACTGATCCCGACCCCTGCAACCCACAATTAGTAAGTACACACACACACACACACACACACACACACATACACACACACACACACACACCATAAACACACAACACACACACACACACACACACACACACACACATACACAAAACACACACACATAAACACACAACACACACAGTACACACACACACACATACACCCCACACACACCACACACACACAACACACACACAAAACACACACAACACACACACACACACCACACACACACATACACACACACATACACACACACACACACACACACACACACAACACACACACACACACACACACACACACACACACACACACACCACACACACACACACAGATCAACACACTTGGCAAGACACAAATATACTCACTCTCTCACCTCACCTCCACTACATCAAATTCCTATGTAAGTACATCAAACATAAAACATCACACACACACAATATACCAAATATACAGGTAAATTAGAAGGTTTTAATTCCCATAAATTAGAAGGTTTTAATTCCCCTTAATTAGGTTTTAATTCCCATAAATCCATCAACTTTATTCCCCATCACTTTCTAAGTGGTAATTTTTACGAAATAATTTATAAGTGATAATGTCTGAGTGGTAATTTCTAGGTGGTAATTTCTTGGTGGTAATTTCTAGGTGTTAATTTCTAGGTGGTAATTTCTAGGTGGTAATTTCTGGGTGGTAATTTCTGGGTGGTAATTTCTAGGTGGTAATTTCTAGGTGGTAATTTCTGGGTGGTAATTTCTGGGTGGTAATTTCTGGGTGGTAGTTTCTAGGTGGTAATTTCTAGGTGGTAATTTCTAGGTGGTAATTTCTGGGTGGTAATTTCTGGGTGGTAATTTCTAGGTGGTAATTTCTGGGTGGTAATTTCTAGGTGGTAATTTCTGGGTGGTAATTTCTAGGTGGTAATTTCTAGGTGGTAATTTCTAGGTGGTAATTTCTGGGTGGTAATTTCTGGGTGGTAATTTCTAAGTGGTAATTTCTGGGTGGTAATTTCTAGGTGTTAATTTCTAGGTGGTAATTTCTAGGTGTTAATTTCTAATTGGTAATTTCTAAGTGGTAATTTCTGGGTGGTAATTTCTAGGTGTTAATTTCTAATTGGTAATTTCTAAGTGGTAATTTCTAAGTGGTAATTTCTGGGTGATGATTTCTAAGTGGTAATTTCTAGGTGTTAATTTCTAGGTGGTAATTTCTAGATGGTAATTTCTAAGTGGTAATTTCTGGGTGTTAATTTCTAATTGGTAATTTCTAAGTGATAATTTCTAGGTGGTAATTTCTGGGTGGTAATTTCTAGGTGGTAATTTCTGGGTGGTAATTTCTAGGTGGTAATTTCTGGGTGGTAATTTCTAGGTGGTAGTTTCTAGATGGTAATTTCTGGGTGTTAATTTCTAAGTGGTAATTTCTAGGTGGTAATTTCTAGGTGGTAATTTCTAGGTGGTAATTTCTAGGTGGTAATTTCTAAGTGGTAATTTCTATGTGGTAATTTCTAAGTGGTAATTTCTAGGTGGTAATTTCTAGGTGGTAATTTCTAGGTGGTAATTTCTAGGTGGTAATTTCTAAGGAATAACTTAAAAGTGGTAATCTGTACGACGATATTTTAAGTGGTAATTGAGTAACACTTTAAAACTGAGAAAAACGTTCATTTTACAACGTTTCTCCCCCCCCCCCTTGGGTGAGAACTTGCACAGTAAACGTTTGAACCTCGACATCGTGCACCCTGGAAGACCACAGGGACCAGGGAAAATCCTAGAAGCCGAGGGAAGACCCTGAAAGTCCCTGGAACCATGTCTGATTTACGATCAGAGGGTCGGTGGTTCGAGCCTTCACCACTCCTTGTGGTGCAGGATTTACCGCTTCATATATTACAATAATAATAATAATAATAATAATAATAATAATAATAATAATAATAATAATCATAATAACAGCTACACACCTTCTGAATACAGTGTTGCCAAGTGCGCCACAAAACACCTCATTAGTTTGGCACACACGCCCACACCTCTCTCTCTCTCTCTCTCTCTCTCTTCTTCCCCTCACTCATTCTAATTTACCTTCTATCACAACTTTCTCCAGTTCTTCCTTCTCTTTTTCCCCGTATATTCTCTACCCCTGTATTCTTTCTCCTCTTCATTTCTCTCTTTCTCTCTCTCTTTCCTCTCATATCTATTTATCTTTATGTCTATTCTCGTCTGCTCCCCCTTCGTTCCCCTCATCAATACATTTATAACGAATGAGGAAGACGCTGTTTTCTTGTCATATTCCTTCACACAGGATGGTTCACTGTCATATTCCATCACACAGGATGGTTCACTGTCATATTCCATCACACAGGATGGTTCACTGTCATATTCCATCACACAGGATGGTTCCCCTGTCATATTCCATCACACAGGATGGTTCACTGTCATATTCCATCACACAGGATGGTTCACTGTCATATTCCATCACACAGGATGGTTCCCCTGTCATATTCCATCACACAGGATGGTTCACTGTCATATTCCATCACACAGGATGGTTCCCCTGTCATATTCCATCACACAGGATGGTTCCCCTGTCATATTCCATCACACAGGATGGTTCACTGTCATATTCCATCACACAGGATGGTTCACTGTCATATTCCATCACACAGGATGGTTCCCCTGTCATATTCCATCACAAAGGATGGTTCACTGTCATATTCCATCACACAGGATGGTTCACTGTCATATTCCATCACACAGGATGGTTCACTGTCATATTCCATCACACAGGATGGTTCACTGTCATATTCCATCACACAGGATGGTTCCCCTGTCATATTCCATCACACAGGATGGTTCCCCTGTCATATTCCATCACACAGGATGGTTCCCCTGTCATATTCCATCACACAGGATGGTTCACTGTCATATTCCATCACACAGGATGGTTCACTGTCATATTCCATCACACAGGATGGTTCCCCTGTCATATTCCATCACAAAGGATGGTTCACTGTCATATTCCATCACACAGGATGGTTCACTGTCATATTCCATCACACAGGATGGTTCACTGTCATATTCCATCACACAGGATGGTTCACTGTCATATTCCATCACACAGGATGGTTCCCCTGTCATATTCCATCACACAGGATGGTTCCCCTGTCATATTCCATCACACAGGATGGTTCCCCTGTCATATTCCATCACACAGGATGGTTCACTGTCATATTCCATCACACAGGATGGTTCACTGTCATATTCCATCACACAGGATGGTTCACTGTCATATTCCATCACACAGGATGGTTCCCCTGTAATATTCCATCACACAGGATGGTTCCCCTGTAATATTCCATCACACAGGATGGTTCACTGTCATATTCCATCACACAGGATGGTTCCCCTGTAATATTCCATCACACAGGATGGTTCACTGTCATATTCCATCACACAGGATGGTTCCCCTGTCATATTCCATCACACAGGATGGTTCCCCTGTAATATTCCATCACACAGGATGGTTCACTGTAATATTCCATCACACAGGATGGTTCCCCTGTAATATTCCATCACACAGGATGGTTCACTGTCATATTCCATCACACAGGATGGTTCCCCTGTCATATTCCATCACACAGGATGGTTCCCCTGTCATATTCCATCACACAGGATGGTTCACTGTCATATTCCATCACACAGGATGGTTCACTGTCATATTCCATCACACAGGATGGTTCGCTGTCATATTCCATCACACAGGATGGTTCCCCTGTCATATTCCATCACACAGGATGGTTCCCCTGTCATATTCCATCACACAGGATGGTTCCCCTGTCATATTCCATCACACAGGATGGTTAACTGTCATATTCCATCACACAGGATGGTTCACTGTCATATTCCATCACACAGGATGGTTCACTGTCATATTTCATCACACAGGATGGTTCCCCTGTCATATTCCATCACACAGGATGGTTCACTGTCATATTCCATCACACAGGATGGTTCACTGTCATACTCCATCACACAGGATGGTTCGCTGTCATATTCCATCACACAGGATGGTTCACTGTCATATTCCATCACACAGGATGGTTCACTGTCATATTCCATCACACAGGATGGTTCACTGTCATATTCCATCACACAGGATGGTTCACTGTCATATTCCATCACACAGGATGGTTCCCCTGTCATATTCCATCACACAGGATGGTTCACTGTCATATTCCATCACACAGGATGGTTCGCTGTCATATTCCATCACACAGGATGGTTCGCTGTCATATTCCATCACACAGGATGGTTCACTGTCATATTCCATCACACAGGATGGTTCACTGTCATACTCCATCACACAGGATGGTTCACTGTCATATTCCATCACACAGGATGGTTCACTGTCATATTCCATCACACAGAATGGTTCACTCTCATATTCCATCACACAGGATGGTTCGCTGTCATATTCCATCACACAGGATGGTTCACTGTCATATTCCATCACACAGGATGGTTCACTGTCATATTCCATCACACAGGATGGTTCACTGTCATATTCCATCACACAGGATGGTTCACTGTCATATTCCATCACACAGGATGGTTCGCTGTCATATTCCATCACACAGGATGGTTCACTGTCATATTCCATCACACAGGATGGTTCACTGTCATATTCCATCACAGGATGGTTCACTGTCATATTCCATCACACAGGGTGGTTCACTGTCATATTCCATCACACAGGATGGTTCACTGTCATATTCCATCACACAGGATGGTTCACTGTCATATTCCATTACACAGGATGGTTCACTGTCATATTCCATCACACAGGATGGTTCACTGTCATATTCCATCACACAGGATGGTTCACTGTCATATTCCATCACACAGGATGGTTCACTGTCATATTCCATCACACAGGATGGTTCACTGTCATATTCCATCACACAGGATGGTTCACTGTCATATTCCATCACACAGGATGGTTCGCTGTCATATTCCATCACACAGGATGGTTCACTGTCATATTCCATCACACAGGATGGTTCACTGTCATATTCCATCACACAGGATGGTTCCCTGTCATATTCCATCACACAGGATGGTTCACTGTCATATTCCATCACACAGGATGGTTCACTATCATATTCCATCACACAGGATGGTTCACTGTCATATTCCATCACACAGGATGGTTCAATGTCATATTCCATCACACAGGATGGTTCGCTGTCATATTCCATCACACAGGATGGTTCACTGTCATATTCCATCACACAGGATGGTTCACTGTCATATTCCATCACACAGGATGGTTCACTGTCATATTCCATCACACAGGATGGTTAACTGTCATATTCCATCACACAGGATGGTTCACTGTCATATTCCATCACACAGGATGGTTCACTGTCATATTCCATCACACAAGATGGTTCCCTGTCATATTCCATCACACAGGATGGTTCACTGTCATATTCCATCACACAGGATGGTTCACTGTCATATTCCATCACACAGGATTGTTCACTGTCATATTCCATCACACAGGATAGTTCACTGTCATATTCCATCACACAGGATGGTTCCCTGTCATATTCCATCACACAGGATGGTTCGCTGTCATATTCCATCACACAGGATGGTTCACTGTCATATTCCATCACACATGATGGTTCACTGTCATATTCCATCACACAGGATGGTTCCCTGTCATATTCCATCACACAGGATGGTTCACTGTCATATTCCATCACACAGGATGGTTCACTGTCATATTCCATCACACAGAATGGTTCACTGTCATATTCCATCACACAGGATGGTTCCCCTGTAATATTCCATCACACAGGATGGTTCACTGTCATATTCCATCAAACAGGATGGTTCACTGTCATATTCCATCACACAGGATGGTTCACTGTCATATTCCATCACACAGGATGGTTCACTGTCATATTCCATCACACAGGATGGTTCACTGTCATATTCCATTCACACAGGATGGTTCCCCTGTAATATTCCATCACACAGGATGGTTCACTGTCATATTCCATCACAAAGGATGGTTCACTGTCATATTCCATCACACAGGATGGTTCACTGTCATATTCCATCACACAGGATGGTTCACTGTCATATTCCATCACACAGGATGGTTCACTGTCATATTCCATCACACAGGATGGTTCACTGTCATATTCCATCACACAGGATGGTTCACTGTCATATTCCATCACACAGGATGGTTAACTGTCATACTCCATCACACAGGATGGTTCACTGTCATATTCCATCACACAGGATGGTTTCACTGTCATGTTATCCATCACACAGGATGGTTCACTGTCATATTCCATCACACAGGATGGTTCACTGTCATACTCCATCACACAGGATGGTTCACTGTCATATTCCATCACACAGGATGGTTCACTGTCATATTCCATCACACAGGATGGTTCACTGTCATATTCCATCACACAGGATGGTTCACTGTCATATTCCATCACACAGGATGGTTCACTGTCATATTCCATCACACAGGATGATTCACTGTCATATTCCATCACACAGGATGGTTCACTGTCATATTACATCACACAGGATGGTTCACTGTCATATTCCATCACACAGGATGGTTCACTGTCATATTCCATCACACAGGATGGTTCACTGTCATATTCCATCACACAGGATGGTTCACTGTCATATTCCATCACACAGGATGGTTCCCCTGTAATATTCCATCACACAGGATGGTTCACTGTCATATTCCATCACACAGGATGGTTCACTGTCATATTCCATCACACAGGATGGTTCACTGTCATATTCCATCACACAGGATGGTTCCCCTGTAATATTCCATCACACAGGATGGTTCCCCTGTAATATTCCATCACACAGGATGGTTCACTGTCATATTCCATCACACAGGATGGTTCCCCTGTAATATTCCATCACACAGGATGGTTCACTGTCATATTCCATCACACAGGATGGTTCCCCTGTCATATTCCATCACACAGGATGGTTCCCTGTAATATTCCATCACACAGGATGGTTCACTGTAATATTCCATCACACAGGATGGTTCCCCTGTAATATTCCATCACACAGGATGGTTCACTGTCATATTCCATCACACAGGATGGTTCACTGTAATATTCCATCACACAGGATGGTTCCCCTGTAATATTCCATCACACAGGATGGTTCACTGTCATATTCCATCACACAGGATGGTTCACTGTAATATTCCATCACAGAGGATGGTTCACTGTAATATTCCATCACACAGGATGGTTCCCCTGTAATATTCCATCACACAGGATGGTTCACTGTCATATTCCATCACACAGGATGGTTCACTGTATTATTCCATCACACAGGATGGTTCCCCTGTCATATTCCATCACACAGGATGGTTCACTGTAATATTCCATCACACAGGATGGTTCACTGTAATATTCCATCACACAGGATGGTTCCCCTGTAATATTCCATCACACAGGATGGTTCACTGTCATATTCCATCACACAGGATGGTTCACTGTAATATTCCATCACACAGGATGGTTCCCCTGTCATATTCCATCACACAGGATGGTTCCCCTGTAATATTCCATCACACAGGATGGTTCACTGTCATATTCCATCACACAGGATGGTTCCCCTGTAATATTCCATCACACAGGATGGTTCCCCTGTCATATTCCATCACACAGGATGGTTCCCCTGTCATATTCCATCACACAGGATGGTTCCCCTGTCATATTCCATCACACAGGATGGTTCACTGTAATATTCCATCACACAGGATGGTTCCCCTGTCATATTCCATCACACAGGATGGTTCCCCTGTAATATTCCATCACACAGGATGGTTCACTGTCATATTCCATCACACAGGATGGTTCCCCTGTAATATTCCATCACACAGGATGGTTCCCCTGTAATATTCCATCACACAGGATGGTTCCCACTGTCATATTCCATCACACAGGATGGTTCCCCTGTAATATTCCATCACATAGGATGGTTCACTGTCATATTCCATCACACAGGATGGTTCCCCTGTAATATTCCATCACACAGGATGGTTCCCCTGTAATATTCCATCACACAGGATGGTTCCCCTGTCATATTCCATCACACAGGATGGTTCCCCTGTAATATTCCATCACATAGGATGGTTCACTGTCATATTCCATCACACAGGATGGTTCCCCTGTAATATTCCATCAAAAAAGAGGAGATAGTGGAGGAGAAGCAGATTAAGCAATTACATTATTTCCTTGTGTACGCACACACACACACACACACACACACACACACACACACACACACACACACACACACACACACACACACACACACACACACACACACACACACACACACACACACACGATGTTCCAGAGATTGGACACAGTAACAAGGGGACACAGTTGGAAGCTGAAGACACAGATGAATCACAGGGATGTTAGGAAGTATTTCTTCAGCCACAGAGTAGTCAGTAAGTGGAATAGTTTGGGAAGCGATGTAGTGGAGGCAGGATCCATACATAGCTTTAAGCAGAGGTATGATAAAGCTCACGGCTCAGGGAGAGTGACCTAGTAGCGATCAGTGAAGAGGCGGGGCCAGGAGCTCGGACTCGACCCCCGCAACCTCAACTAGGTGAGTACACACACACACACACACACACACACACACACACACACACACACACACACACACCACACACACACACACAAAACACACAACACACACACACACACACACACACACACACAACACACACACACACACACACACACACACACACACACACACACACACACACACACACACACACACACACACACACACACACACACACACACACACACACGCACGCACGCACGCACGCTTATACAACAGGCCTAGTGTCTAATCGACATGTGCCTAGGACAAAATGGTAACTAACACACACAAACACACACACACACACACACACACACACATACACACACACACACACATGTCCGCATACATACACCTCACTGTGTAATCATACATGTGGTGAATGTACAACAGGTGTGTGCACCTCTGTGTGCACATAGATGATGCGTGGGAACAATATACTAGGCAATCATAACAGCCGATTAACTTCCAATTGCCATTTGTGCTAAAAGAATGACCAGGTGTTAGTAGAATGACCAGGTGTTAGTAGAATGACCAGGTGTTAGTAGAATGACCAGGTGTTAGTAGAATGACCAGGTGTTAGTAGAATGACCAGGTGTTAGTAGAATGACCAGGTGTTAGTAGAGTGACCAGGTGTTAGTAGAATGACCAGGTGTTAGTAGAATGACCAGGTGTTAGTAGAATAACCAGGTGTTAGTAGAATGACCAGGTGTTAGTAGAATAACCAGGTGTTAGTAGAATGACCAGGTGTTAGTAGAATGACCAGGTGTTAGTAGAATGACCAGGTGTTAGTAGAATGACCAGGTGTTAGTAGAATGACCAGGTGTTAGTAGAATGACCAGGTGTTAGTAAAATAAACCAGGTGTTAGTAGAATGACCCAAGGTTTTGTTAGTAGAATGACCAGGTGTTATTTAGAATGACCAGGTGTTAGTAGAATGACCAGGTGTTAGTAGAATGACCAGGTGTTAGTAGAAGGGACCAGGTGTTAGTAGAATGACCAGGTGTAGTAGAATGACCAGGTTTTAGTAGAATACCA
>NC_069412.1:66760705-66823205 GCF_026875155.1 Cherax quadricarinatus | reverse complement strand
GGATGACCCCTGCGGGGACCCCGCTGGTCACGGGTTTGCCACTCTGACACCTCGCCACGTACCATGACTCGCTGCTGTCTTCCTGACAAGTATTCCCTGATCCATTGTAGTGCCTTCCCTGTTATCCCTGCTTGGTCCTCCAGTTTTTGCACCAATCTCTTGTGTGGAACTGTGTCAAAACGCCTTCTTGCAGTCCAAGAAAATGCAATCCACCCACCCCTCTCTCTCTTGTCTTACTGCTGTCACCATGTCATAGAACTCCAGTAGGTTTGTGACACAGGATTTCCCGTCCCTGAAACCATGTTGGCTGCTGTTGATGAGATCATTCCTTTCTAGGTGTTCCACCACTCTTCTCCTGATATCTTCTCCATGATTTTGCATACTATACATGTCAGTGACACTGGTCTGTAGTTTAATGCTTCATGTCTGTCTCCTTTTTTAAAGATTGGGACTACATTTGCTGTCTTCCATGCCTCAGGCAATCTCCCTGTTTCGATAGATGTATTGAATATTGTTGTTAGGGGTACACATAGCGCCTCTGCTCCCTCTCTCAATACCCATGGGGAGATGTTATCTGGCCCCATTGCCTTTGAGGTATCTAGCTCACTCAGAAGCCTCTTCACTTCTTCCTCGGTTTGTGTGCACTGTGTCCAGCACTTGGTGGTGTGCCCCACCTCTCCGTTCTTTCTGGAGTCCCTTCTGTCTCCTTTGTGAACACTTCTTTGAATCTCTTGTTGAGTTCTTCACATACTTCACGGTCATTTCTTGTTGTCTCTCCTCCTTCCTTCCTTAGCCTGATTACCTGGTCCTTGACTGTTGTTTTCCTCCTGATGTGGCTGTACAACAGTTTCGGGTCAGATTTGGCTTTCGCTGCTATGTCATTTTCATATTGTCTTTGGGCCTCCCTTCTTATCTGTGCATATTCGTTTCTGGCTCTACGACTGTTCTCCTTATTCTCCTGGGTCCTTTGCCTTCTATATTTCTTCCATTCCCTAGCACACTTGGTTTTTGCCTCCCTGCACCTTTGGGTAAACCATGGGCTCATCCTGGCTTTTTCATTAATCCTGTTACCCTTGGGTACAAACCTCTCCTCAGCCTCCTTGCATTTTGTTGCTACATATTCCATCATCTCATTAGCTGGCTTCCCTGCCAGTTCTCTGTCCCACTGAACCCGTTCAGGTAGTTCCTCATTCCTGTGTAGTCCCCTTTCTTGTAGTTTGGCTTCATTCGTCCTGGCCTTCCTGCTTCTCCCTCCACTTGTAGCTCTACTGTGTATTCGAAGCTTAAAAACCACATGGTCACTGGCCCCAAGGGGTCTTTCTATGTGATGTCCTCGATATCTGCACTACTCAAGGTGAATACTAAGTCCAGCCTTGCTGGTTCATCCTCTCCTCTCTCTCTTGTAGTGTCCCTTACGTGTTGGCACATGAAGTTTTCCAGTACCACCTCCATCATCTTAGCCCTCCATGTATCTTGGCCCCCATGTGGGTCCAAGTTCTCCCAATCGATCTCCTTGTGGTTAAAGTCCCCCATGATCAGGAGCTTTGCCCTGCATGCATGAGCTCTTCTGGCCACTCTAGCCAGTGTGTCAACCATCGCTCTATTGCTCTCGTCGTACTCTTGCCTTGGCCTCCTGCTGTTCTGTGGTGGGTTATACATCACTGCTATTACCACCTTGGGACCTCCAGAGTGAAGTCTTCCCACTATGTAATCACTTTCTTCTCCGCTGTCTCCTCTCTCCAGCTCATCAAAATTCCAGCGATTTTTGATCAGCAACGCCACTCCTCCACCCCCCCTGTGTGTGAGTGTGTGTGTGTGTGTGTGTGTGTGTGTGTGTGTGTGTGTGTGTGTGTGTGTGTGCGTGTGTTGTGTGTGTGTGTGTGTGTGTGTGTATGTTTTTGGGTGTGTGTGTGTGTATTGTGTGTGTTTTATTGTGTGTGTATTGTGTGTGTGTGTGTGTATGTGTTTGTGTGTGTGTTTTGTGTGTGTGTGTGCGTGCATGTATGTTTGTTTCTTAGGGTGTGCGAGTGTGATAGTTCGATAACCCAGCGATCTCCCGAGGACTTAAACCACAACGTTTCTGTCTCACTTATACCGCTGGGAGAATAAGGGTGAGGTGCCTCAAGGCTAGCAGGTTTCCTCTCGAACTCAGGAATTCTGTGTCTCACTTTGAAGCACACAACTTCACTCTTTTAAAACATGTACTTTAAGTTACGGAAGTTTTCCTCTACTCTGTTTTACAATTATAAACCTCATTAGTCTCACTAGTGATCGGGTTTATTGTCATTTTTATTTCATCGGTTTTAATCTTTAAACTTAACCTTACTTTCAAAGGTGAATTGTTTCTCTTATAATTTTTATAGATTTTTCATTTTGTTTTGATGTTTTGGTGAACGTCAGAGTAGAGGGAATAAAGGAGAGTTGAAAGATGTCATGTACATCGTAGACCAAAGTCAGTTCTGTAATTATTTATTGGTTCAATAATGGGGTTTGATTCCTTTCAGTTACACGAGGGTCATTAGACCTGATCATAACGTTTTAACCACTAGTGATTAAGTAAACTCAGTATACATAGGCTGAGAGAAATACACCTCACTGTGTATACATAGTATAATAAAGTATGTATTATTGTTCATTCTTTTGTTACTTTTTTGTTAAGTTCCTTTTTTCCCCACACGACAGCATCGGTCGAAGACCTACTCTTTGACGACGAACTGCGCGTCGTGTCGCAGGACATCGACGAAGAGGACGCAGGTGTCGTATCTCCCGTCCCTGAAGTCCAGGAGTTCGAGGATCTACCCGAAGACGAAGAACTCTTCGAGCAACTCACCAAAGAGTCTCAGAAGGTCTTGGAAAGGGAACCATCTCCTCCAGCGAAGAGGCAAAAACCGGAGACAAAGCCGCTAGAGGAACACACTGAAGGTCGCACAGGAGAGGCGAAGGGAGGCCAGCAGCCGTCTTCCCAGCTTAAACCCCAGGAAGCCACCGGCAGTCCTGGAGTCCCCGAACAGCAGACTAAAGGAGGTACACTAGAGCAGGTAGAGGCACTACAAAGCAGTATTGAAGCAGAGCAGAAACAGGCCCCAACCGCCACCACCACTGAGTCACCACCCACTACCACCACCCCCAAGCAAACCCAACTTGCCGACCAACAGGTAAGACGAACCGGTTCTTCTTTTCCAGCGAACCATTGCGAGTCAGAGTGTGTGTGTGCGAACGCAGAGTCCAAGAGATGTACTCCGAGGCGATACCCCAGGCGATCCAGCTTCAAAAGCTCTTCCTCTCACCGCTCTCCATGTTGTGAAGTTATTTAAACTCCCAGAGCTGAAATACACTCAGCTGTTTCATGAAGTTCCTCTCTATAGTGTAATTATGAATGCCATTGTAAAACTTCATCCAGAATTGAGTAGCTGGTATAATGAAGGTCTTTCCAAGTGCAGCTCAGTCTTGGATGAGGTTTTGCAATCCCATTTACGAAACAAATCGCACTATATGGAAGACATGTCTGTCATTCTTACCTATCTCTTCCCTTTACTCTCCTCTTTCTCTCTCTCTCCATCTCCCATATGCCACAGTTCGTCAGGATGAAAGAGCATACTTGTGTTCTTTCGCCCATTCTCTCTTCTGTTTCTTCCATTTCCTCTCTTGTCTGTCTCCTCTCCCTATCTCCAATGCTCCTGGGGGTCGTAAAACATCTCTTGGAGATCGTCTACACACACACACAAACACTCCGTCATCAACAACACCGTTGAAGAGTTGAGATGAATATACGAAGCAACAGCATATCAGTGAGGAGTTTCACATATTTGTTTTGGCATCCGCTACTGTTTTTTTATATATATATAATTTTTTTGAGCGAGCTTCGAACCTTGGATGAGAATAACCCGTCATTTGTAATTCAAGTCTTCCCCTGTGCCTAGTAGTTCTGATGTATAAGACGCACGTACAGCAGTTGGGTATTTGTTGTTCAAACGTTTCGCCTATGCAGTAGGCTTCTTCAGTTTAACATGGAGAATGAATTGAAGTAACGAGGTAAAGATGATGTAATCAGTCCATTCAACCTTGTAGAAATAGTTTGAGGTGGTCAGTCCCTGGAGAAGAGTTCAACTCTTTTCCTGACTGAGGTTCTGACAACCTTAAACTATTTCTACAAGGTTGAATGGACTGATTACATCATCTTTACCTCGTCACTTCTACTGCCTTCAACCCATTTCTCTATTTAATTGAAGAAGTCTACCACGTAGGCGAGACGTTTCGACAATAAAAATACCCAACTGTTGCACATGCGTCTTAATCTTGACGGTATTTTATACCGTTTTCATTATCCCTGTTATTTTTATTATCTGTATTTTTGGTTTATGGTTGTTGATATTATTGTTGTTTTCCCTCAGCTTCACTTTCCTTCTACACCTTCCCCCTTTTTTTTTATTGCTTTACCCTTTTTTGTAATATTTTGTCACCTGTTTTCTCTTGCGAAAAACAGTATTGCTGCTTCCGTTTTCCCATTTTCTTTCTCCATATTTTTTACGATTTTTTTTTTAATCCTGCTGAATCGTACTTTCAGACTTTTTTTATAAATGTTCTCACTATGGATTTAAACCTTTTTAAACCCAACCAGTGGTTTATTTTATTCATATATATGTATATATAAAACTCGGGTTGTTCTCACACAAGTTTGTCGTAGTCACACCCTTAAAAGCGTGTATCATAGAAAATGTAGTTCAACCCTTGAAGCGTGTATAGAAAACGTAGTGAAGCTTTTTTTTTAATTATTAATAACATGAATTTCTAACGGGAATACGCTGTTGTAGTTAAGTTTTTCTTCGTTGCCAGTAATCCAAGTTTGCCTCGGTGAATACAAGTGTTGATTGTATTAAGTGTTTAAAGTTTGTGTTGACACCGTTGATACTCTTGAGAAATCAAGTGCTAATGTATTTATATTGTATCTTAGCCGTTATTACTGTTTAGTGGATGTTGGTATGGTGTATATAAGATGTATACTACGAGCCGTATTCAGTATAGATTATCCAGTTGTTACTGTATCTTGTTTATTGAGTAAAGAAATGTTGTGACGCCTACTCGAGGAATGATGCTCTTTTCTCTATTTAAAATAATCTGTCATTGGTAGTCGAAAAAAATATCTTGTTCTTTACCCCAGATAATTTTTTTTTCTCGTTTAACTGCCAGAGAATAATGGCATTATTTCTGTGTGGGAAAATTGAGGCAGTTGTAGCTTTGCTCCCACTCACAAAATGGTTAATTTAAAATCATGGAAATTCTTAGATAGGTTTGATAAATTTGATATTATGTATTACGTTAATTTCAACAAATTTATGCTTGGCTGCTAGGTTACTTGTGGTGGTGTATAACAAACTAGTAAATTATATAATTGCATAATTTTAAGTGTTTAATCGTTTTCTTTGGTGAATATTTAAGTTATCCCTGAAAAATCTGTTTACTGGTGATGTAAAAATGGCGTCATCTCTTGCAAATAAATCTTAATTTAACTCACTGATACCACATTAAAAAATCCTTTAAAATTTCGCCCTATACCTTCACGAGCTGATAAAAAAATGGAAACGTGAGCTTAGGAAAAAGTCAGAGTTAGTATTCAGCTATTGTAAACGAAAGTGTAAATATGGATTGCCCTGAATACGGCTCAAAATTGTGGTGCCTTAAATTTTATGTCGTCTTGAAATTTATTGTCCTTATGTATAAAATTTTTGTCCATTATTATGTACGTTTGACACACAGACATCTAACCTGGTGGCAAAAGATTAATGTATCCTGAAATACTCCTGTACTTTTCTCGGGGATTTCAGAAATACAGATTTATCTAGTGTGTAGAAGTGGATAGATTGAATAACTGTAGTGAAAGCTGTTAATTGCAATTACCACTTAAATGAGTGTGCTGGAACGTACGGAAATACACGCAGCTAGATGCTAGTTGTTGCTGCTGCAATTAATTTGATTGTATTTGATACTGTTGCAGTTTAGATGCTTGTAATATGTTATTACAATACATAACATACTTTGAAAATAAAAGACTTGTAGATATCGTAAATCGTAAGAACTTATATCGTGCGAACTTATAACGGCTTCTTCTGGTTTCTGTTAGAGCTACGCTGCTTAGATTCTGATCCACGCTTCATTCAGTTCACTTCATTCCTTCATTCACATCAGACTGCCATGCAGCCTAGGTGGGGCATCTCATGTGTGAATCATTGCAGGATATACACCATGTGTCTCGTGACGTACCTCATGCATTATGAATACGTATCATGTGGCTTACATCATGTGCTGTGCAACGAGAATCATGTATATCATACATTATTTATCATACATATAGAATACACCATAAATCATGTAGCATACATTATGTATCGTACTTCATAGATCATACATCATCCAACAAACGTTACATATTACACATGATACATCATACATCAAGAATCATCATACACCACATATACATTATGTATACATCGCATGAAAGATATAAACCTTTCATCATATTGATGCATCATACACCAAAGATCATACCCTATACATTATGCATTTTGCAACATGGAGTAAACACCGGATATTAAAACGTTTGGCCGAACCACGACAGACTTTGAAAGACGCGTCGTTCAGCTGTGTCATGTCGTTATCGTTCAAGGGTGTCGTGTATCAGGTCCTACAGAGGCGTGGTGGTGTTTTATCAGGAAAACGTTGAGAGGTTCTCCGGATGCGGATGCTGGTTATATGATGACCCTGTTAGTGGTACTTTTAGTCGTTGAGGCCTTTGGCTGTTTTACTGGACCCCTTTTCTGTAAAAAAATACGTATCAAAATAAGAAATAATATTTGAGTTTCTGTTCATGAGTTTTAAGAGACTGATAAAGCCTAGTATTTCTATACAAAGCTTGTACAGTGTACAAGCAGATTACATTGTATTCAGCATGCCACGTAATTACTGGGTACCTTAACCAGCATCTTATGTAGAGGGATTTTGGTGAACTTCTTGCAGTGTTTGACATGAGAAACTTTTGTAGACTCCCCCAATCATATCCCTTGCTCGTCTCTAGATCCAGTAATGAGTGATCTCTCTGAAGAAAGTCACGCAGTCACTTGCAGACCTCACTTGTTGACTCATCCGATCACAAAGGCTGTCTTTACCACACTCAGGTTATCCAATGAACTGGGTAAAGTATCATCACGCACAACCTGGCTGTGGGAGAGAGGAATCCGGCCAGACCTTTCCTGGGAGTTTGACACCTCAGAATGAAAGTCTTCTGCTTCTACTTGGACATTGCTAGTGCTTTGGACCGAGTATAGCACCAGGTACTCTTGGCAAAACTTCCAACACTGGGAGTCTGGCTCTGCCCTACACCTCCTTAGTGATTATCTTCAAGTCTTATATAGACTCTTCTGAGTGGATCAGAGTCTATGAACCGCTCACTGGGTATCAGTGTTCCACAGGAAGTGTGCTTGATTCATTATTGTGGAACGTCTACTTCAATGACATTTTTCACCTCATCCTAGAATCCCATACCTATGCAGACGACAATACTCTGGTATTTACTTATCCGTGAGAGGAATGCCAACTGCTCTCAATTGCATCAATCACCAGCTTACAGTTATATCAACCTGGGAAAAACATTAGCAGTTTACATTTGTTTCTGAAAAAACACAGATGATCTCTAGGCACCATGATGTTATTACTGGAGCAGAGGTAAGAATGATTCGAAGAGTGTTAGAAAATGGAGGTAAGGTGGATAATCCATTTGTGAAATTTGACTCCAAACTGTTTATGAAGAATTATGTGGTAAATCTGGCAAGCAAGGCAGCCAAGAAGCTAACAGCATCTAAGGCGTATCTCGTACCTGCTCGACAGTAGAGGCTTACACCTTGAGTATGCTCCACTGTTTTTGATTGCCTGCCCCATCTCTCATCTACAGTTTCTTGACAGACCAGAAAATAGAGTCAGTCGGAGCAAGGCTATGTTTTCTTCTGTAGGACTTTATGGCAATCACAGTTGAGCGAGACATGGCACAGTAACGACACTTGAGCGAAACTATATATATATATATATATATATATATATATATATATTATATATATATATATATTTATATATATATATATATATATATATATATATATAATGTATATATACGTATGTACACATTATACATATATCACATATAAATCATCGTGCTATTCACAAATCATCCTCAATCATACATCATACAAACAATATATAAATCATTCACAGCTTATCATACATACATTCCTGGATAATACAGTTCCATACAACTAAGTCAGTGTTGCCACAAGCAGATCTTTGTATTTATTTGTTCCTTCGTAGATCTATCTATATCGTCACTGTATTTCCCGTTAAGTGTTCATCCTTTTTTGGGGGTCTAACGAAGACTTCTGGGAAATGTATCGAGAATGTGCCACGTAGAGCCAATTAACATCTTAATTTGTTTCATAATATCATCGTGTGATATGTAGTTATCAATGATATTTTGTGTTCGTCTATTTTACAACTGGAAAAAAATTACCACCCGCTTGCGGCTAGATAGATATTGCTATTAATATTATTTGTAGCTTAATAATAATAATAATAATAATAATAATAATAATTTTGTACTTAGTATTTTTATTTTTATTTTTATGACTTTTTTCATATGTACTTTTTTTAGTTATAACATTAAATTGACCCAAATTTGAAAAGAACTTCAAGTGCAGGTGAGTAAACAAAAGCCTATCAGCTGATTGATGCTACGACTCACGATCAGCTGATTGATGCTAGGGCTCACGATCAGCTGATTGATGCTACGACTCACGATCAGCTGATTGCTGCTAGGGCTCACGATCAGCTGATTGCTGCTAGGGCTCACGATCAGCTGATTGATGCTACGACTCACGATCAGCTGATTGCTGCTAGGGCTCACGATCAGCTGATTGATGCTACGACTCACGATCAGCTGATTGATGCTACGACTCACGATCAGCTGATTGATGCTACGACTCACGATCAGCTGATTGCTGCTATGGCTCACGATCAGCTGATTGCTGCTAGGGCTCACGATCAGCTGATTGCTGCTAGGGCTCACGATCAGCTGATTGCTGCTGCGACTCACGATCAGCTGATTGATGGTACGACTCACGATCAGCTGATTAACGCTACGAATAACGATCAGCTGATTGATGCTACGAATCACGATCAGCTGATTGATGCTACGAATAACGATCAGCTGATTGATGCTACGACTCACGATCAGCTGATTGATGCTACGAATAACGATCAGCTGATTGATGCTACGACTCACGATCAGCTGATTGATGCTACGAATCACGATCAGCTGATTGCTGCTACGGCTCACGATCAGCTGATTGCTGCTACAGCTCACGATCACCTGATTGCTGCTACGACTGACGATCAGCTGATTGATGCTACGACTCACGATCACCTGATTGATGCTGCGACTCACGATCAGCTGATTGATGCTACGACTCACGATCAGCTGATTGCTGCTGCGACTCACGATCAGCTGATTGATGCTACGACTCACGATCACCTGATTGCTGCTACGACTGACGATCAGCTGATTACTGCTACGGCTCACGATCAGCTGATTGCTGCTACGACTGACGATCAGTTGATTGCTGCTACGACTCACGATCAGCTGATTGCTGCTACGGTTCACGATCAGCTGATTGCTGGTACGTCTCACGATCAGCTGATTGCTGCTACGACTGACGATCAGTTGATTGCTGCTACGACTCACGATCAGCTGATTGCTGCTACGGTTCACGATCAGCTGATTGCTGCTACGTCTCACGATCAGCTGATTGCTGCTACGACTGACGATCAGCTGATTGCTGCTACGGTTCACGATCAGCTGATTGCTGCTACGTCTCACGATCAGCTGATTGCTGCTACGACTCACGATCAGCTGATTGCTGCTACGACTCACGATCAGCTGATTGTTCCTACGACTCACGATCAGCTGATTGCTGCTACGGTTCACGATCAGCTGATTGCTGCTACGTCTCACGATCAGCTGATTGCTGCTACGACTCACGATCAGCTGATTGTTTCTACGACTCACGATCAGCTGATTGTTCCTACGACTCACGATCAGCTGATTGCTGCTACGGCTCACGATCGGCTGAGTGCTACAAGGACTCACTATCAGCTGATTGATGCTACGACTCACGATCAGCTGATTGATGCTACGACTCACTATCAGCTGATTGTTGCTACGACTCACGATCAGCTGATTGATGCTACGACTCACTATCAGCTGATTGATGCTACGACTCACGATCAGCTGATTGCTGCTACGACTCACCTCTTATATTTGTAAACAGTGCCATTTATATTTCTCAGCCTTGAATTATTTAAACATATCACTGAATGATTTATTATTATTATTATTATTATTATTATTATTATTATTATTATTAAAATATCTTACGATACCATGACTCTTATTTATATAAACATTTCGATTATCTAACGAAAATATTGTTTATTCAGATATTCCTCACGATTAGTTTACGCAAAACACAATTAAACATCAAATAGGAATTGAAAGATGGAGGATTGTTTGGTCCTGGACCGTTAAATTACTTGCTTCTTGATAATGTTCCAGGATCGGAGCGAAACACCCTCCTGTTTTAATTTCCAATTTGTGGGCTGGTTGTGAATTGTTTCAGCCACGGTAATATGACTTTTATTCTCCAGCAAGCATCAGTCATTCACCTTTTACGAATAGCTTATGTACAAAAAAAAAATATTTATTGAGATGGTCCAAAAACCTTGGTTCACGTACCCGGCAGGACCTTGCTGGAGGACTGTTGAAGGCAGACGATAGCATCGTGTCCGAGGCTCGCTTGACGGATCCCACCGCCTGTGTAGTTAAGTCTGAGAAAGTCTATCCCATGGAAGTCGCAGAAGCCGAGATTAGAGGCAAAGAGAATGTTAAAGATGATGTCAAGGGAGGGATAAAGGGCCTTGGATTTTTCCATGGTGGATTTGCTGGTTCTGCTACTGGGCAAAGGAGAAGCGAAGTTCAGAGAGGTAACTGGAAAAGTGGAGAGAAAGGAGATAGGCTACTTAAGGACGAAACACAGAAGTTGGAGCTCACAGAGAGGGATGAGAAAGCGACACTGGAGAACTTAGAGAAGAGTAAAGTTTTGAAGACCTTCACAGACTCACCTTCTCAGTCCCGCGAACTTCCCGAAGACACAGATGCAAAGAAAAAAGTCAATGAGATCCAGTGGGAGGAAGAAGTTGATTTCTGGTCTCAGTGGGAGCAGCCCTTGACGACTGTGCAACCTGTAAGTGAGGTTTGTCCACAGAGTGACTGTGATACCCAGTGCAAGCAGAAGCTTCATGAGATCGAGCTTCCAGGTGGGGCTGAAGACTCCTCTGTTGAGATGCGTCAAGTTGACACCATCCAAGACAGAGCCTGGGAAGAGGATCGTTCTCTGAGTGGGGAGATGAGGCCGACAGGACTTGAAGCAACTGCGACAAAGCTGGAAACGGATACTAAACAAGATACAGATGTAAGAATGAATGTGGAGGAAGATGTGGCTGATAAAGCATGTGATAAAAAAGAGGAAAATTTTGACTTCTGGGCTGATCGCGAGACGTCGCCGCCAATAAGCAGACCAACATTCTCCTTTGGTTATATGGCCATGGGCGAAACCACGAAACCAGAAGAAAACATAAATGAAAGAAGCGAAGGTATAAATAACACAAATGAATCAAAAACAGATAAAGATGGAAATTCAAACACTCAGGATAAAGCTCCTGGTGAAGTAAAAACGGAAACGCCAAAGAGAGACAAAAAGTTAAAGAATAAACAGAGCTCTGCAAAAAGTTGCATTAGAGATACAGATCTTTTAAAAGTAAATAAAAGAGGAAAGGCGAGAAGTCTGTCTCCACGGGGATCACTGGAGAGTGCCAAGATGCAAGACACTGACGAGGCACGAGGCACTCTCACAGATCCTGAGGAACTACCGCTGACGACGTCTACAACGGCTCTTGAAGCAGGCAGCAAAAACCGCAAGTTCGCCTCGAGAGTACTGAAGGAAAAAGAGAAACCACATTGTGGGGGAAACATCGCTGAGGAAAGAGACAGTGACCCACTGAGGACACAAGCAGCAAGCAAGAGACAAGAGGGAGCACCTACGGAGGTCCAGGAAAATAACTCACCATCTGCTGTGACGGACGCTGGGCCATCTCAGGTATCCCAAGCGCCTCCTGGAAATAATCCTGGAACTGTGGAAAGCGAGAAAAAGAATAACGTGAATGACAGGGAGACGTTTGATGATGATGGGTTCTGGATAGGACCTGAATTATCTCCACCATTACGACGTAAGCCGGTACTTACGATCCCTGACTCACAAGAATTTAACGCAAGTGTTGGTGAGGTGGACGTAACAGACGGGAAGATGACAAACTCAAGGGAAGAAATAAACACCAAGAGCCGAAACAATGTAATGATAAGAAAGGGGATGAAGAGAAAGCTGGAAGAAGGATAAAAGAAGAAACTAAAATGGAAAAATCGGGCGATTTCTGGTCTATGAAGGACGAATCACTGTCACTACTAACAGCGGCGAGAGAGGCAGTGGAGGCAGCGAGGAGGCAGCGAGGAGAACCTCCAAGGATTGAGGTCACTGGAGAGGCGAAAGAAAATACTATAAAGGAGAAAGAGATGGACTCACTTAAACGAGGAGGAGGAAAAGGCGAGAATAACGAGGACAGTAAATACTCCTTGACACAGCCTGGTGACACTAACAACACTCTCGACCTCACACCAATGTCTGACACAGCTGTACTCAGTGCTGAGGTCAGGGAAACTGCAAACTCTCAGAAAAATGCAACAAATTGCAAAAAATCTGAAATTAAGAGAGGATTGCCAGCGAGAGAAGAAGATAGTGTAACTAAAAATGTCGAGAAAGTGGGATGGAGTATTAGAAAATTGGAAACCCAGAGACTGCAGTCTCTGAAAGCAGAAAGTCTGGTAGAGAATAGTGATGAGATCGATTCCTTGGCAGTCAAGAGACATTTAACTGTGGGAAGTGGGCAACCAGTGGTGCAGCCGGACGTTGCTCCTGGGCCAGAGGTGAACCAGCAGCTTTCTATTAATTCGACAGAAAGGAGCAAGGTCAGTGGAGATAAAACAGGATCCTGGAGTCAACCCAAGGATCAGAGTGTTAGCCACAGCAACATAAAGGTTAGTAACCCAGAGGTCAAGAATATGGCGCAGAAAACACACTCTGGCAGCACGCTGGCCAAGGGCAGTGGTAGAAAACTAACGTACACTCAACGTCGCGCACTTCTAGCCACACTTCAAGCGGAAAACAAGGAGATAAAGTCAAACGTAGATGTGAAAATGAATGAAATCAACGTCTCGGGAGGAAGAGACGTCGACTCTCCATCATCAGGGTTTGGAGTCCTGAGTGATGTGAAGGACACTTGTGATCTTCCAGATCAGGAGACCCGTGATGCTAGCGAGCAAGCGAAACCAAGTGAAGGAACAGCCAAGAGTGTAGTTCAGGAAGAAAGTTTGGCCAAGAACGGGAAGGAAACCCTCGGCGGGAAGGACAAGCAGAAGGATTTGACTAAAAAGAAGTCAGTGGAGCCACAGCAACACACGTTGAATTCATGTCTAGAGGTGGATCAGCACTCAGGAGCTGTTGAGGATGATACACTTGCAACACCTCAACGTTTAAATGAAGAATCAAAACCTTACAAAAAAATAGAAAACGAAGGAGGAGACTGGATTGCGATGTTTTTGGGAGAGAAGGAAATTTCTTCCCCACCACGACACCGGAAATCTTTATTTATTGTAGTCGAAGACGAACTGGAGAACTCCCTCAGGAAAAAAGACGCAGGCGGATCTCAATCCTGCATCCCACCAAAGGAAGAAAACCAATCTAGATCTGAGTCGACTTTTCCCTCTAGTGAAGGAAACCCTAAAGAATCCGAAAATAATCTTGAATCAACAGTTAAAAGGGGTGAAAATATTGAGAGGGAAGGAATGACAGTCAAGGACAGTAAAGCAGAGGAAGTACAAGTTGCTCTGAGTGACCCAGCATCTAACCAGACAAAAGTGGCAGTCATTAGTAATACAAACTCCAAAGAAATGAAATCACTCGAGGAAATTGATTTATGGGGAGATCGAGTAGAGACTTCTACCATAAGCTCAAGAAAGACTAGCAAACAAGAGGACTCCATTATTCGACCTTGTGACAAGGGCAAGTCTGATCCCCAGCCAACCTCTACAACAGTATGCCCATCAAAGAGTCTTCATAATTCAATTAAGAGTCCCGGTAAGGTTTTCTCAGCAGATAGCCGTCGAGATTCAGTAAGCCGTCCTCGGCTAACATACGAGGCTCTTGATCTTCCAGTCATGCAGAGATATTCCACCCAGGGACTACAAGCGTCCAGGAGTAAAGATATTACAGGATCTCTTCCTAGCTTAGCCTTAACAGCTGATGCTGAGAAGGTGATGCAGAAGTACAGACGCTTTCGAGTGCAACTGCCTCCTGACAATGAAGAAAAGGACGAGAATCTAGATGTGTGGTTTGACAGCGACGTGAGGCAGCCGTCACCAGTGAGAGTAATATGTTTCTTTGGCCAAATGGTAGACCCTTCGAGCAAAGCGCACTGTGGGAATATCAGCAGAAGAGTAGCCTTCTGTGACTCCAGGTCCAATGCTCGCCCGAGGACCAAAAGTGGAAGAAGCAGGTCCACACCCGCTAGGTCCGTGCATGGATGGTACTCGTGGACCACTGGGCGGTCCTCTCATTTAGGTGTAGAGGCAGCTAGAGCAGCTAAGTCCACCACAGACATCCAAAAAGAAGCAGAACTCCAGAGATCAGGTATAGGGAGCATGAACAAGAGGTACGAGGGTTGGGACCCTGCCAGACGAGTGATACCAGGAACTGGCAGTGATCTCCCGGTCCTAGAGAGCACAAGAGACGTCTCCCTCAGAGACGCTTCTTCAGCTGAGGGTAAAACTGAAAGCGTATCAGAGATGCAACAGAGAATGAAAGCTAAAGGAGTGAAGAAGAGTTCATTGCCTCTAGTAAGTAGGGATTCGGCCCCTCGACTGAAAGGAGGCACCGAGAAGGGCAAAGAACTTGTTCCTACTCCTTTGCCCAGTAAAAGACCCAGAAGAACGAGGGTAATGATGATTTGATAGAAATCATTCAGCCAGTCAGTCAGTATAGCGCCCATCACTATCTGCTACAGAGGCACCTGCCAAATTTCTTAGGACAGAATAACTTTAATAACTTTTGTTTCACGTGATCAAAATAAACTTTTCGGTGCAACTAATAAGCCCGCCTTCCCCTCTAATAAATCCCCCCTCCCAAAAAGAAAAATATAGATAGCATAATAATAATCTAGGAATGTTTAAGGTTTTTTAATGTTGAGCGATTCACCACTTAGTATGACGCCATCGTCTTGACGGGACGCGTGAATAACGTAAACAATGTGAACAAACAGCTTGTCTTAAAACCCATTCGCGAAACAGGAAATTTTCCGCTCCTCTGACTTTTTCTTTTCCTCTTAACATCCGCGCGAGGCTATCTGTTATATACTTCCATTGTGATGAATGGTTTGAAAAACCGACAAGTTGAAGATTGAGACACTTATGCAGCATATGGGAATCTTTATTCAGGAAACGTTTCGCCACACAGTGGCTTCATCAGTCCAATACAAAGAGGAAGGCGTAAGGAGAGGAGGAGAATGAGGTAATCAGTCCCTCAACCTGGAGTCGATGTGTTCAGTCCATCGACTCCAGGTTGAGGGACTGATTACCTCATTCTCCTCCTCTCCTTACGCCTTCCTCTTTGTATTGGACTGATGAAGCCACTGTGTGGCGAAACGTTTCCTGAATAAAGATTCCCATATGCTGCATAAGTGTCTCAATCTTCAACATATACTTCCACTGCTTTTTTTTTTCCACTGACGGACTCTCCCGCACCAACTTTATCAAACTCTCCTCTTTGCATTGAAACAAACTTTTCGCTTTTCTGTAACCCGTACTTACAAAGACATTGTTTACAATTTGGCAAAAGCGTCTTTGTAGCAGGTATTTACTTTTTTTCAGTACATCAGTCGGCTTCCTGCGCAGTTCTGTGACCGTTGTACTCTAACATTATTACAATAGCTTCTAATTAAATTCGTCACGTTTATTTTCATTCTTAGTTAAATCACTTACAATTTCTTCTGTAATCGCTGTCTTATTTGTATATAGAAAGTAACTTGGAAAACTAAAACTCATAATAATAATCTGTGGTATTGGTGTAAGTGTAGGTGAATGTGTAGCGGCAGGTGTAACTTAGGTGCAGTTTGAGGCATAGGTGAAGGTACAACGATACTGGAAGAAGTAACACTAGTGAATGTACTTAGGGTATATTGGAGTGACCAGAAGGGTCCCAGGACCGAAACGTGTTCCATGAAGATATTAAGAGATTACGGTGCTTTAACTGTCATAACACTAAGTCCAAAGATCCCATTCATCCCCTTAAGTCCCCAGAAAAGCTAGAAAGACTGTGATGGGCACGACAGAAAGTGATACAATATTTCTTTGACAGTTAGAAATATTTTTAACGGAGAGTTATTATTATTATTATAATCAAAAAGAAGCGCTAAGCCACAAGGACTATACAGCATTTTTAACGGAGAGAAGTGGGTGGAGTTCTCAGTCCCGTTTTCTGTTTAGCTTCCTGCAGGGGTTAACTCGTCTAAATCTAATAACATTACCTGTCCCAAATCTCATTCACATTAGGCAGTTTTTTTGTTTTAGTCTGTCAGTCGTGTGATTAACTGTGCATTTGTCTTAGTGTGTGTGAGTACTTAAGGGGCTGTGTGAGTACCTCTTAGGTTAGGCGAGTCCTTTAATAAGCTGCATGAGTACCAGTGAGTCAGTGTGAGTACTTGTATGGTAGTGTGAGTCATTATGAGGCAATCTATGTAAGTACATATGAGGTCTTGTGAGTACTCACTAGTTTGTAAGAGTACATCTAAGGGTATTTTAGTTGAATCTCCCGTTCAAAACTTAGGGAGGATCGCCCATAACGTCTGTACATAACATTACTTATAAAGAAATCTCTACTTATATCTGTTTTTAATAGTACTTATATTCACCTGCCTTAATGCCATTTCTTAAACATAAAATATCTTCCAATTTACAGACAGTTTTTATTTTGTTTTATTTTCTGTTTCAAGCTTTTTTCACCCCCCCCCTCTTTCTGGGATGAACTTTAAATAATATGCAATCTATATATATGTAATATTATTATTCGATTCTTAAATATTCACCTTTTACGAATAGTATATTACTTTGAAGGAGATTTTCTTAATCTCCAATTTTCGTTTTTCACTTACATTAGTTTTTCTTAAATGCGCATCTATAAGAGAATTATATATATATATATATATATATATATATATATATATATATATATATATATATATATAATATATATATATATATATAGTATAATTTTGTGTTTTTTATATTTGTATATAATGTTTATGAGACTGCTGGAAGCATTATCTTTTAAACACGTAATTTAAAATATTTTTTTGGGTGAGGATTACAATAGATATTGGCGGTACACGCTAATATTTTCTAATTACCATTTCATAAATATTCAGAATACTGTAAACAGCACTTATAAATATTCTTGATGAATAACTTTTAATAAATATTAAACCTCAGTTCTCCCAGGGCTTTTGTTATAGTTCTTTTAGTTAGTAACACAGCAATGTATTTAAAACACTAAATCCTATTTTTATATTTTCAAGAAGAACTTTGTAAATAAAGTTTTGTGGGAATTCTGACACCACAATTCTCACAGGAGCCTCATGGGACAATAGAGGACATTTGGAGCGAGAGAGACCTATCTCCACCCATAAAGAAGGCCAGAATCACAAGCATAGTTAAGGAGGAACAGACTTTGCAGAAAGCACAGGAAGGCTCTGTGACCACCGCTGAGGAGGCTGAACCTGGCCTCCCAGAGGAAGAAATTGATATCTGGGGGTCGCGAGGTTCTTCTCCACCACTGAGAATAAGACCTATTGGAGAAGCCGAGGCAGGAACTCCATCACCTGCCGAAGAAGCGGCTGGTGAAGAAATTGATATTTGGGGGTCGCAAGGTTCTTCTCCACCATTGAGAATAAGACCTACCGGAGAAGCTGAGGCAGAAACTCCATCACCTTCCGAAGAAGCGGCTGGTGAGGAAGCTGAAGATGAATCTAAAGCAGAAAAACCCGAAGAGGTGGACATTTGGGGTCAACGAAACGTTTCACCTCCATTAAGGATAAGGCCCATCATAGAAACTACAGAAGCTACTCCTTCACCACCTTCAGAAGGAAAAGCCATTGAAGAACCTGAAGTTCAGGCTGGAGCCGATGAAACAAAGCACGAAGTTCTTCAAGAAGATATTGATATCTGGGGCTCCAGAGACACTTCGCCTCCACTAAGGACGAGACCTTTTATCGAAGTTGAAGAAGGTACTCCACCATCAGCCGAAGAAGCGGTTGCTGAAGATGAGGCCGAGGAAGAGCAAGACTCTGATGACTTTTGGGTTGCTGGAGACTCTCCACCACCTATTCGGAGGCTTAAAGTAGAGTTCGAGGAAGAGGAAGAAGTTGACAGGGATGAGACAAAGGAAACTTACCAGACAGACGACGGTGACGAAGATTTAGTTGAAAGGTGGTTTGGTGTGGAAGATTCTCACACGCGCGTCGTCGTTTTAGAATCGTTGCAAAAGACGGAGGAGGAAGATAGTTTTTGGAAATTGAAAGACACTTCTGTTCCTCCGAGGAGTGAGAAGCCAGCAACCGAATTTCATTATGAGGAGAGCACTGAAGAGAAGATTTTCGAAGAGGAGATTAGACAAGAAGAAGCCGGTATTTGGAGCTACAGCTCCAAACCACCCTTGAGACCCAGGAGAGCAGTGCCATTTATTGATGAAGAAGAAGATTACATTGATCGTGGTACCGATGAGGCTCCGCCAGAAGTAGCAGAAGAGTCAACAGACGAAGCCTTACTTGAAAGATGGTTTGACTCAGAAACCAAAGTTGTGTATAAGGTTGTGACAGAAGAGGCACATGAAGCACTTGATGAGGAGGAACATCTCTCTCCACCGCCAAAGAGACGCAAAAGTTTTAAAGATGAAGAATTACAAGATGTAGCTGAGGAAGAAGAGGAAAAAGAATTTGATATCTGGGGGTCAAGAGAGGCTTCACCACCACTAAGAAGACCTGTTGTAGAAGCTGAAAAAATTTCTTCACCACCTGCTGAAGAATTGGCTGTCAAAGAGTCTGGAGCTGAAGATACTCCTGCTGCAGGAAAAGAAGAAATTGAAGTCTGGGGGTCTAGAGATTCTTCACCGCTATTGAGAAGACTTGCAAAAAAAGTTGAAGAAACTCCCTCACCATCTGCTCAAGAAGGGATCACAGAAGAGCCAAAAGTTGACACTCATGTTGAAGAAGAAGAAATCGATATTTGGGGATCCAGAGATTCCTCACCACCATTGAGGAGACTTGTCGTACAGGTTGAAGAAACTCCTTCACCGCCTGATGAAGTCATTAAGGAGCCAGAAGTTGAAACTCCTGCTGCTGAAGAAGAAATTGATGTTTGGGGATCCAGAGATTCTTCACCACCATTGAGGAGACCTGTTGTACAGGCTGAAGAAACTCCTTCACCACCTGAAGAAGAGGCTATTGAAGACACAGCAGTTCAAGACACTCCTGCCGATGAAGAAGAAATCGATGTCGGAAAGGCTGAAAAAACTACTTCACCTACTGAAATAGTGGATACAGGAGATCTTGTAGTTAAAGAAACTGAAGTTGCTGAAGCAGCAGAAGAATTCGATGTTTGGGGATCCAGAGAGTCTTCACCACCTTTGAGGAGACCTATTGTACAAGCTGAAGAAACTCCACTACTGGAAGAAGCCATTAAGGAGCCAGAAGTGGAAACTCCTGCTGCTGAAGAAGAAATTGATGTTTGGGAATCCAGAGAATCTTCACCACCATTGAGGAGACCTGTCATACAGGCTGAAGAAACTCCACTACTGGAAGAAGCCATTAAGGAGCCAGAAGTGGAAACTCCTGCTGCTGAAGAAGAAATTGATGTTTGGGGATCCAGAGAATCTTCACCACCATTGAGGAGACCTGTTGTACAGGCTGAAGAAACTCCACTACTGGAAGAAGCCATTAAGGAGCCAGAAGTTGAAACTCCTGCTGCTGAAGAAGAAATTGATGTTTGGGGATCCAGAGAATCTTCACCACCATTGAGGAGACCTGTCATACAGGCTGAAGAAACTCCAGTATGGAAGAAGCCATTAAGGAGCCAGAAGTGAAACTCTTGCTGCTGAAGAAGAAATTGATGTTTGGGGATCCAGAGAATCTTCACCACCATTGAGGAGACCTGTCATACAGGCTGAAGAAACTCCAGTATTGGAAGAAGCCATTAAGGAGCCAGAAGTTGAAACTCTTGCTGCTGAAGAAGAAATTGATGTTTGGGGATCCAGAGAATCTTCACCACACTGAGGAGACCTGTCATAAGGTGAAGAAACTCCATTATTGGAAGAAGCATTAAGGAGCCAGAAGTTGAAACTCTTGCTGCTGAAGAAGAAATTGATGTTTGGGGATCCAGAGAATCTTCACCACCATTGAGGAGACCTGTCATACAGGCTGAAGAAACTCCACTACTGGAAGAAGCCATTAAGGAGCCAGAAGTTGAAACTCCTGCTGCTGAAGAAGAAATTGATGTTTGGGGATCCAGAGAATCTTCACCACCATGAGGAGACCTGTCAACAGGTTGAAGAAACTCCATGTCACTACCTGAAGAAGCATTAAGGAGCCAGAAGTTGAAACTCCTGCTGCTGAAGAAGAAATTGATGTTTGGGGATCCAGAGAATCTTCACCACCACTGAGGAGACCTGTCACAAAAGTTGAAGAAACTCCTTCACCACCTGAAGAAGTTATTAAAGAGCCAGAAGCTGAAACTCCTGCTGCTGAAGAAGAAATTGATGTTTGGGGATCCAGAGAGTCTTCACCACCATTGAGGAGACCTGTTGTACAGGCTGAAGAAACTCCACTACTGGAAGAAGCAATTAAGGAGCCAGAAGTTGAAACTCTTGCTGCTGAAGAAGAAACTGATGTTTGGGGATCCAGAGAATCTTCACCACCATTGAGGAGACCTGTCATACAGGCTGAAGAAACTCCAGTATTGGAAGAAGCATTAAGGAGCCAGAAGTTGAAACTCTTGCTGCTGAAGAAGAAATTGATGTTTGGGGATCCAGAGAATCTTCACCACCATTGAGGAGACCTGTCATACAGGCTGAAGAAACTCCAGTATTGGAAGAAGCAATTAAGGAGCCAGAAGTTGAAACTCTTGCTGCTGAAGAAGAAATTGATGTTTGGGGATCCAGAGAATCTTCACCACCATTGAGGAGACCTGTCATACAGGCTGAAGAAACTCCAGTATTGGAAGAAGCCATTAAGGAGCCAGAAGTTGAAACTCTTGCTGCTGAAGAAGAAATTGATGTTTGGGGATCCAGAGAATCTTCACCACCATTGAGGAGACCTGTCATACAGGCTGAAGAAACTCCAGTATTGGAAGAAGCCATTAAGGAGCCAGAAGTTGAAACTCTTGCTGCTGAAGAAGAAATTGATGTTTGGGGATCCAGAGAATCTTCACCACCATTGAGGAGACCTGTTGTACAGGCTGAAGAAATTCCACTACTGGAAAAAGCCATTAAGGAGCCAGAAGTTGAAACTCCTGTTGCTGAAGAAGAAATTGATGTTTGGGGATCCAGAGAGTTTTCGCCACCACTGAGGAGACCTGTTGTACAGGCTGAAGAAAGTCCACTACTGGAAGAAACCATTAAGGAGCCAGAAGTTGAAACTCCTACTGCTGAAGAAGAAATTGATATTTGGGGATCCAGAGATTCTTCACCACCATTGAAGAGACCTGTTGTACAGGCTGAAGAAACTCCAGTACTGGAAGAAGCCATTAAGGAGCCAGAAGTTGAAACTCCTGCTGCTGAAGAAGAAATTGATGTTTGGGGATCCAGAGAATCTTCACCACCATTGAGGAGACCTGTTGTACAGGCTGAAGAAAGTCCACTACTGGAAGAAGCCATTAAGGAGCCAGAAGTTGAAACTCCTGCTGCTGAAGAAGAAATCGATGTCTGGGTATCTAGAGATTCCTCGCCACCACTGAGCAGACTTGTCGTAAAAGTTGAAGAAGAGGCCATTCGAGAGCCAGGAGTTGAAGACACTTCTGCTGCTGAGACAGAAGAAATTGATGTTTGGGGATCTAGAGATTCTTCACCACCGTTGAGGAGACCTCTTACACAGGTTGAAGACACTCCTTCACTGCCTGCTGACGTAGCAGCTATAACGAAAACTGAGGCCGCTCCCTCTCACTTTACCGATGAATCCAAAGTCAAGAAAGTTGCAGATGCCAAAGAAGTTGAAGAAACTGATATTTTGGGGACAAGGGAGACATCACCGTCTGTGAGACCACATATAAAGGTTGAGGAATCTACTCCATCTCCTCCAGACACTGCTGCTGAGGATGCTGGTCTTCCCTCGGACTTCTGGTCTAGAAGAGAGTCTCTCCCTCTGAGACCAAAAATTATACCCGAGGCTGCAGTAGAGTCTACCGAAGCTAGAGAAACATCAGATGACGTTGTCCAGCTGTTTGAGGAGCTATTAAAGAGAGCAAAGAACTTCTACCTGATGAAAGCGAAACTTTATCGGGAGACTTTTGGGCTGGCCGATCCATTTCGACGTACACTGACTCCAAACCCCTGGAGACTCCATCCGAAGTGGCAGAAGATGTAGACTTTTGGGCCAGAAGTGGAGACTCGTCGCCTCTTTTGAGGCCCAAGGTTGCGTCCGCCTCCCCAACGGAGGTTGCAGAGCATTCCCAGGATGTTTTCTTCCCAGAGAAAACTTCCGCCCTTCAATCACAGACTCTCACACCGGAAGAGGAAACAGACAAAGATAAGCAAGCTCAAGTGGTACCGCAGAAGTTGAGCGAACAATTGGTAATGTGTTGTTTGGGTCGGTTGGTTCACACACCTCAGAGGCTGCTGGGTGAAAGATGGCCGGGTCTCGACCAGCGGTTACCTCCCGACGTAGGTGTCAATCAGCGATTACCTGTCCACATCTGCTTTGTTTACATTGCTCTTCTACTTATTATTTCCTTTATATATATATATATATTATATATATATATATATATATATATATATATATATATATATATATATTATATATATATATATATATATATATATATTAAACAGGCATTTTAAACATGGATTAAATAAACTTGGTACAGCTAAACCTTTAAAGATTTAAACAAATTTAAAATTTAAACATTAACCGAAAAATAGAACACCAGGTGATCGTGTACTGTCCATCTTTTATCAAAAAAAATAGTAATTAATAAACCAGCTTAACAACCTCTATAAAACAAACTTCTAAAAACACACACCTAAAAACACAGCCAGACAGCAGCCTTTGGGGTCAGTGTGGGTGTTCGCTAGTAACCTTGTCTCCTGTCCCATCAAAGCTCAGTCATGTGAACAGCCATGCGGGTAGTCACGAGATCATTCGCATGATCAGTCACGCGATCATTTGCATGATCAGTCACGCGATCATTCGTATGTTCTGTCACGCGATCAGTGAGCAGGTTAATGGTTTCGGAGACGTCTCGTAGGAGCAACTCGTCCTCCTCTCACCTGAAAGGGTACCTCGTGAATTTGGTTTCAGTCCGAACAATAACTAGACGTCCAAAGATAGCCTCCAAAATGACGTTCAAGGGTTGCGTTCAAATATGACGTTCAAGGATAGCTTTCAAAGAGGGCGTCCAAAGATGGCGTTCAGAAATGGTGTCCTAAGATGACGCCCAAAGATGGCATCCAGAGATGACGTTCAGATATTCCAACCAAAGATGGCGTCCAACTATATCAATCAAAGATGGCGACTAAGTACACCAATCAAAGATGGCGACCAAGTACACAAATCAAAGATGGCGACCAAATACACCAATCAAAGATGGCGACCAAGTACACAAATCAAAGATGGCGACCAAATACACCAATCAAAGATGGCGACCAAATACACCAAATCAAAGATGGCGGGTGAATGTTATGATTTAAGATGAGGTTCATAGATGGCAGCTTTGTATGATGGTCGAAGGTCTTAGTAAGTTTATTCAGGTACAGGTACACATAAACTCAAACAAATTATCATACGTAGCAACTTACGTGTAAATTGCTTAGGATAACCCCAAAAAGGTCAGACAGGTGGGGAGAAATAGAAATTGATAAAAGGTACATTTCTTGCCCTTGAGGAGAGTGTAGAGTGACGTGGTTGACTCTGCGTGGTGTGTCCCGTATACCGTTTAACGGCCGTTGCTTTTGTCTGTTGTTGCTGTCCATTCGTTGCAAAATAACGGATCTCAGCGCGCCCGGACAACTCCTCCCCCCTCCCTCCCTCCCCCCCCTCTCCCCTATCTCCCACCCTCCTAATCCCCTATTTTCCTCCTTATAACACTCCCCATTCCTCTCAGTCCCTTCCCTCGTTTCCCATTTCTTCACTTTTCACTCTTTGTCCCATCCATCCCCTACCTCTCCATAAACCCCCCCCTCTCGCCTTCCTTCACCGTTCATTCTTAATCCCATACCCCCACCAATTTTCACCTCCACTTCCCCCATCACTCTACTCCAGTTCCCCACCACTCCACCACCACTCCACCACCACTCACCATCAGATGCAGCGCCTTCATTTCTACTCACTTTCGGGGGGGGGGGGGTGCGGTTATCTTTTCACTGTAGTTATCTTCTTACAGTGGTTATCGTGTACGTAATACTTTAAATGTTATCTTGTCTAAACAGTACTGTCACTTAGTTACTTGTCACTGTATTATCTTGTCACTGTAGTTATCTTGTCTACACTGAGGCGTCTATCTGAACACGTAGAATCTCACTGAGTTAGCACTTCATCTCTAACGTTATCTTGTCTAATGGCACCAGCCTCACAGGCCACACGACATTCTAAACCAGGACCGACATCCCAACTCACGCAAAGTGGTCCCAGACCACACAGTTCCAAAACTGAACCCTACTTTGTCTAAATGGTCCCCAAGACCACACAGGTCCCCAAAACTAGCCTACTTTGTCTAAATGGTCCCAGGACCAGCACAGGTCCCACAAATTGAGCCCTACTTTGTCTAAATGGTCCCAGGACCACACAGGTCCCACAAACTGAGCTCTACTTTGTCTAAATGGTCCCAGGACCACACAGGTCCCAGAAACTAAGCCCTACTTTGTCTAAATGGTCCCAGGACCACACAGGTCCCACACATAGAACCCAGATTTAGCAAAACACTAATACACATGAGTCTTCCACCAATACTCGTTTATATTAACTCGATCTGGCGGTGTGATGATAGTGGAGGTCTGGTGGTGGTGGTGGTGGTGGACTGGTGGGGGTGGTGGTGACGGACTGGTGGTGATCTGGTGGTGCATCCTACTAAAACATACGCATAAAAGCGTTTTCGTTTAAAATCATTGAATGCAAAGAAAAATAACTGATTGACGAAGCGTGTAGAAGGAAGGAAGGTGGTGACTTCCGTGTGGTCGGGTGAACTTAGCACTTCCCGAGGCTCTTTTCAATCGTGGTCTAACAGATGATCTGTTTGGTAGTCGGTCCCTGACTCTCCCTCCTTATATTTCCTCTCCTGTATAAGGCCACTGTCGCCCTCTGGCTTCCCAAACTGTATCCAGTACCCGGTGTCATCATTATATCGGTGGTCAGTGCGACGGTGTTTACTCAGTGCTTGGGGAATGGGATGTAGTCAGTTTGGATCCGAGAAAAGGGAAGGGTATCTCCACTTCCTTGCAACCAGAGCCCCTTTTCCAGCGAAATCCTGCTACCCGTAGCGCAAGTCTTACAGTAGTAAACGAGATGTAAACGGACTACTCTCATATCTACCCGGAGGTTGTTCCGGGGGTCAACGCCCCCGCGGCCTGGCTCCTGAACCGGGCCATACGAAGCCTCGGTATAAAATGTCGTAACTGTAACGTATCCTGTTTGTATCATGTCGGGTCGAGTTTACATCAGGTCTTGTTTATACAAGTCTTGTTTAGGTTCTCGTCTTGTTTACATCACGTCTTGTTTATGCCACATCATGTATTTACACATCTTAGTGAAACTACGTCTTGTGTTTACAACTTTACACCACATTTGTTTACACCACGTCTTGTTTACATCACTTGTTTACACATCTTGTTTACATGACTTCGAGTTGTCTTCAGCAGAGTTGTTTACGTACTGTAGTGTGAAGCAGGAGAGTGGACGGGCACAGATGAGTGTATATTCACCGCCATTATGCTAATTGACCTGACACAATATAATTCTGACTCACTGGTAGCTCTTGCGTCTATCAAATAAATTGCGGGTTTTCCGGCATATAAGGCGCACGACAGAAGTGTCATAACGTTGTGCCTGGAGTATACCTGGAGGGGATTTCGGGGGGTCAGCGCCCCCTCGGCCCGGTCCTTGACTGGTTATCATATTCAATTACTCCCTAACTTTGCACTAAAGTGTAGCCCAAAGCCTACCCTTCGGCATATAAGACGCAGGCTGATTTTCCAAGACTTTTTGTGGGAAAAAGGCGCGTCTTATACGCCGGAAAATAGGGTACTTCTTTCCGCAAAAGTTTACTTAGTATATCTAAACTACTTTTATTTTGGTCTGTATACTTTTTTTTAAAGTTCGACATTGTTTCGGTATATTTTTTTGAGTTTCTTATTTTTTTTTCCAACATCTATCAAAACTGTAGTCACAAATTCATGTTTTTTTAATATAGTGACTTAGATGATATACCTCCACACTACATTACCTTGTACCTCCACACTACATTACCTTGTACCTCCACACTACATTACCTTGTACCTCCACACTACATTAACTTGTACCTCCACACTACATTACCTTGTACCTCCACACTACATTACCTTGTACCTCCACACTACATTACCTTGTACCTCCACACTACATTAACTTGTACCTACACACTTACATACCTTGTACCTCCACACTACATTACTCTTGTACCTCCACACTACATTACCTTGTACCTCCACACTACATTAACTTGTACCTCCACACTACATTACCTTGTACCTCACACTACATTACCTTGTACCTCCACACTACATTACCTTCTTACCTCCACACTACATTACCTTGTACCTCCACACTACATTAACTTGTACTCCACACTACATTACCTGTACCTCCACACTACATTACCTTGTACCTCCACACTACATTAACTTGTACCTCCACACTACATTACCTTGTACCTCCACACTACATTACCTAGTACCTCCACACTACATTACCTCGTACCTCCACACTACATTACCTTGTACCTCCACACTACATTACCTTGTACCTCACACTACATTAACTTGTACCTCCACACTACATTTACCTTGTACCTCCACACTACATTACTTGTACCTCCACACTACATTACCTTGTACCTCCACACTACATTACCTGTACCTCCACACTACATTACCTTGTACTCCACACTACATTACTTGTACCTCCACACTACATTACCTTGTACCTCCACACTACATTACCTTGTACCTCCACACTACATTACCTTGTACCTCCACACTACATTACCTTGTACCTCCACACTACATTACCTTGTACCTCCACACTACATTACCTTGTACCTCCACACTACATTACCTTGTACCTCCACACTACATTACCTTGTACCTCCACACTACATTACCTTGTACCTCCACACTACATTACCTTGTACCTCCACACTACATTACCTTGTACCTCCACACTACATTACCTTGTACCTCCACACTACATTACCTTGTACCTCCACACTACATTACCTTGTACCTCCACACTACATTACCTTGTACCTCCACACTACATTACCTTGTACCTCCACACTACATTACCTTGTACCTCCACACTACATTACCTCGTCCCTCCACAGTACATTACCTTGTACCTCCACACTACATTACCTTGTACCTCCACACTACATTACCTTGTACCTCCACACTACATTACCTTGTACCTCCACACTACATTACCTTGTACCTCCACACTACATTACCTTGTACCTCCACACTACATACTTGTACCTCCACACTACATTACCTTTGTACCTCCACTACATTACCTTGTACCTCCACACTACATTACCTTGTACCTCCACACTACATTACCTTGTACCTCCACACTACATTACCTTGTACCTCCACACTACATTACTTGTACCTCCACACTACATTACCTTGTACCTCCACACTACATTACCTTGTACCTCCACACTCTACATTACCTTTATTGTACCTCCACACTACATTACCTTGTACCTCCACATACATTACCTTGTACCTCCACACTACATTACCTGTACCTCCACACTACATTACCTTGTACCTCCACACTACATTACCTTGTACCTCCACACTACATTACCTTGTACCTCCACACTACATTACCTCGTACTCCCACATACATTACCTTGTACTCCACACTACATTACCTTGTACCTCCACACTACATTACCTGTACCTCCACACATACATTACCTTGTACCTCCACACTACATTACCTTGTACCCACACTACATTACCTTGTACCTCCACACTACATTACCTTGTCCTCCACACTACATTACTTGTACCTCCACACTACATTACCTTGTACCTCCACACTACATTACCTTGTACCTCCACACTACATTACCTTGTACCTCCACACTACATTACCTTGTACCTCCACACTACATTACCTTGTACCTCCACACTACATTACTTGTACCTCCACACTACATACCTTGTACCTCCACACTTCATTACCTTGTACCTCCACACTACATTACTTTGTACCTCCGCACTACATTACCTTGTACCTCCACAGTACATTACCTTGTACCTCCACACTACATTACCTGTACCTCACACTACATTACCTTGTACCTCCACACTACATTACTTGTACCTCCACACTACATTACCTTGTACCTCCACACTACATTACCTTGTACCTCCACACTACATTACCTTGTACCTCCACACTACATTACCTTGTACCTCCACACTACATTACCTCGTACCTCCACACTCATTACCTTGTACCTCCACACTGACATTACCTTGTACCTCCACACTACATTACCTTGTACCTCCACACTACATTACCTTGTACCTCCACACTACATTACCTTGTACCTCACCACATACTACACATTACTTGTACCTCCACACTACATTACCTTGTACCTCCAAACTACATTACCTTGTACCTCCACACTACATTACCTTGTACCTCCAAACTACATTACCTTGTACCTCACACTACATTACTTGTACCTCCAAACTAATTACCTTTACCTCACACTACCTTGTACCTCCACACTACAATACTTGTACCTCCACACTACATTACCTTATACCTCCACACTACCTTGTACCTCCACACTACAATACCTTGTACCTCCACACTACATTACCTTGTACCTCCACACTACATTACCTCGTACTCCACACTACATTACCTGTTACCTCCACACTACATTACCTTGTACCTCCACACTACATTACCTTGTACCTCCACACTACATTACCTTGTACCTCCACACTACATTACCTGTACCTCACACTACATTACCTGTACCTCCACACTACATTACCTTGTACCTCCACACTACATTACCTCGTACCTCTACATACTACATTGTACCTCAACGCATTACCTCACACCTTACTACATTACCTTGTACCTCCACACACATTACCTCTGTACCTCACAACTACATTACCTTGTACCTCCACACTACATTACCTCATTACCTCCACACTTCATTACCTTGTACCTCCACACTACATTACCTCATACCTCCACACTTCATTACCTTGTACCTCACACTACATTACCTGTACCTCCACACTCATTACCTTGTACCTCCACACTACATTACCTTGTACCTCCACACTACATTACCTTGTACCTCTACTACATACCTGTACTCACACTCATTACCTTGTACCTCCACACTACATTACCTCGTACCTCCACACTACATTACCTTGTACCTCCACACCACATTACCTCATACCTCTACACTACATTACCTCGTACCTCCACACTACATTACCTTTACCTCCACACTACATTACCTTGTACCTCCACACTACATTACTATACCTCCACACATCATTACCTCTGTACCTCCACACTACATTACCTTGTACCTCCACACTACATTACTCTTTACCTCTCACACTACATTACCTTGTACCTCCACACTACATTACCTCATACCTCCACACTTCATTACCTTGTACCTCCACACTACATTACCTCATACCTCCACACTTCATTACCTTGTACCTCCACTACATTCTATACTCACATATTACCTTGTACCTCCACACTACATTACCTCATACCTCCACACTTCATTACCTTGTACCTCCACACTACATTACCTGTACCTCCACACTACATTACCTTGTACCTCCACACTACATTACCTCTACCTCCACACTACATTACCTTGTCCTCTCACACAGTACATTTACCTCTACCTCCACACTACATTACCTCGTACCTCCACACTACATTACCTTGTACCTCCACACTACATTACCTCGTACTCCACACTACATTACCTGTACCTCCACACTACATTACCTTTCCTCCACACTACATTACCTCGTACCTCCACACTACATTACCTCGTACCTCCACACTACATTACCTTGTACCTCCACACTACATTACCTCGTACCTCCACACTACATTACCTTGTACCTCCACACTACATTACCTTGTACCTCCACACTACATTACCTCGTACCTCCACACTACATTACCTTGTACCTCCACACTATATTACCTTGTACCTCCACACTACATTACCTTGTACCTTCACACTACATTACCTTGTACCTCCACACTACATTACCTTGTACCTCCACACTACATTACCTTGTACCTCCACACTACATTACCTTGTACCTCCACACTATATTACCTTGTACCTCCACACTACATTTACCTCTGTACCTTCCACACTACATTACCTCTGTACCTCCACACTACATTACCTTGTACCTCCACACTACATTACCTTGTACCTCCACACACATTACACTTCCTCACCTACTGTACCTCCGTCACACTACATTACCTCGTACCTCCACACTACATTACCTCGTACCTCCACACTACATTACCTGTACCTCCACAACTACATTACCTCGTACCTCCTCACTACATTACCTTGTACCTCCACACTACATTACCTGTACCTCCACACTACATTACCTGTACCTCCAACTACATTACCTGTACTCCACACTACATTACCTTGTACCTCCACACTACATTTAACCTTGTTACCTCACACTACATTACCTTGTACCTCCACACTACATTACCTTGTACCTCCACACTACATTACCTGTACCTCCACACTACATTACCTTGTACCTCCAACTACATTACTTGTACCTCCACACTACATTACCTTGTACCTCCACACTACATTACCTTGTACCTCCACACACATTACACTTGTACCTCCACACTACATTACCTGTACCTCCACACTACATTACCTTGTACCTCCACACTACATTACCTTGTACCTCCACACTACATTACCTTGTACCTCCACACTACATTACTTGTACCTCCACACTACATTACCTTGTACCTCCACACTACATTACCTTGTACCTCCACACTACATTACCTTGTACCTCCACACTACATTACCTTGTACCTCCACACTACATTACCTTGTACCTCCACACTACATTTACCTTGTACCTCTAACACTACATTACCTTGTACCTCCACACTACATTACCTTGTACCTCCACACTACATTACCTTGTACCTCCACACTACTTACTTGTACCTCCACACTACATTACCTCGTACCTCCACACTACATTACCTTGTACCTCCACACTACTTTACCTTGTACCTCCACACTACATTACTGTACCTCCACACTACATTACCTTGTACCTCCACACTACATTACCTTGTACCTCCACACTACATTACCTTGTACCTCCACACTACATTACCTTGTACCTCCACACTACATTACCTTGTACCTCCACACTACATTACCTTGTACCTCCACACTACATTACTTGTACCCCACACTACATTACCTTGTACCTCCACACACATTACCTTGTACCTCCACACTACATTACCTTGTACCTCCACACTACATTACCTTGTACCTCCACATACATTACCTGTACCTCCACACATTACCTCGTACCTCCACACTACATTACCTTGTACCTCCACACTACATTACCTTGTACCTCCACACTACATTACCTTGTACCTCCACACTACATTACCTTGTACCTCCACACTACATTACTTGTACCTCCACACTACATTACCTTGTACCTCCACACTACATTACCTTGTACTCCACACTACATTACCTTGTACCTCCACACTACATTACCTTGTACCTCCACACTACTTACTCGTACCTCCACACTACATTACCTCGTACCTCCACACTACATTACCTTGTACCTCCACACTACATTACCTTGTACCTCCACACTACATTACCTTGTACCTCCACACTACATTACCTTGTACCTCCACACTACATTACCTTGTACCTCCACACTACATTACCTTGTACCTCCACACTACATTACCTTGTACCTCCACACTACATTACCTTGTACCTCCACATACATTACCTCGTACCTACCACACTACATTACCTGTACCTCCAAACTCCATTACCTTGTACCTCCACACTACATTACCTTGTACCTCCACACTACATTACCTCGTACCTCCACACTACATTACCTTGTACCTCCACACTACATTACCTTGTACCTCCACACTACATTACCTTGTACCTCCAACTACATTACCTTGTACCTCCACACTACATTACCTTGTACCTCCACACTACATTACCTCGTACCTCCACACTACATTACCTTGTACCTCCAAACTACATTACCTTGTACCTCCACACTACATTACCTTGTACCTCCACACTACATTACCTCGTACCTCCACACTACATTACCTTGTACCTCCACACTACATTACCTCGTACCTCCACACTACATTACCTTGTTTTTCGTACCTCCACACTACATTACCTTGTACCTCACACTACATTACCTTTACCTCACACTACATTACCTTGTACCTCCACACTACATTACCTTGTACCTCCACACTACATTACCTCGTACCTCCACACTACATTACCTTGTACCTCCACACTATATTACCTTGTACCTCCACACTACATTACCTTGTACCTCCACACTATATTACCTTGTACCTCCACACTACATTACCTTGTACCTCCACACTACATTACCTTGTACCTCCACACTACATTACCTTGTACCTCCACACTACATTACCTCGTACCCTCCACATACATTACCTTGTACCTCCACACTATATTACCTTGTACCTCCACACTACATTACCTTGTACCTCCACACTACTATTACCTTGTACCTCCACACTACATTACCTTGTACCTCCACACTACATTACCTTGTACCTCCACACTACTTACCTTGTCCTCCACACTACATTACCTTGTACCTCCACACTACATTACTTGTACCTCCACACTACATTACCTTGTACCTCCACACTACATTACCTGTACCTCCACACTACATTACCTGTACCTCCACACTAATTACCTTGTACCTCCACACTACATTACCTTGTACCTCCACACTACATTACCTTGTACCTCCAACTACTATTACCTTGTACCTCCACACTACATTACCTTGTACCTCCACACTACATTACCTTGTACCTCCACACTACATTATACCTTTGTACCTCCACACTTACATTACTTCGTACCTCCACACTTATTACCTTGTACCCCACACTACATTACCTTGTACCTCCACACTACATTACCTTGTACCTCCACACTACATTACCTTGTACCTCCACACTACATTACCTTGTACCTCCACACTACATTACCTTGTTCCTCTACACTACATTACCTGGTACCTCCACACTACATTACCTTGTACCTCCACACTACATTACCTTGTTCCTCCACACTACATTACCTCATACCTCCACACTACATTACCTCGTACCTCCACACTACATTACCTCATACCTCCACACTACATTACCTCGTACCTCCACACTACATTACCTTGTACCTCCACACTACATTACCTCGTACCTCAACAAGAGTGTATAAATATTTGCAATGAATCCAATAGATTTCTTGACGACACATCAATAACTATAGTTAATAGACGTCCCAAAGTGTACTACAATTTCTTTGACTCACGAAATCGTAATGACGCGATTGGACGCTCACTCCCCACCACGTTACGGGTGGGGATTGAACTCGTGGCAAGTGAGCCGTGAAACTCTAAGACGTGATTTTCTTTCTACAAGTTTATGTATCTTTGGCTAGGCCTTATGTAGATTATGTAGCTCCACTCTGATCGCCGTGTCGACGTAAATGCGTTGTTAAACATAGAAAAAGGTGTCAGTGTTGATTCTGTGTATTAGAAACGTGTCTTAAGAATCATATAAATGGTATACAATGCCCACAAGATGAAGAATTAGCCACATGTGCAACACCTGGGTATCTTTATTTGTAGACGTTTCGTGCGCCAGTGATTTTACCAATACATAAAGTCACTGGAAGGCGAAACGTCTACAACTAAAGATATCCAGGTGTTTGTACTTGTGGCTAATTCTTCAGTTAGATACATGATATAAAATACCCACACGATGGAAACACATAAATGCAGCATAATGTGATGTTTTACTAAACACGTTTCCCCCACACTGTGGGGTTTATTACAACACAAACAGATATACCTGGGTAGAGAGTACCTCAGATATACCTGGGTAGAGAGTACCTCAGATATACCTGGGTAGAGAGTACCTGAGCACTCTCCACCCTATATATACACATGTACTCTTCGCCTAGGTAGATCTGTTTGTGACTTGATAAAGCACACTGTGTGAGCGAAACGTTGTCAATAAAGGACCACATGAAACCACGAAGTTTTTACTCATTTAGAAAGGCACAGAATTAGGGGGATCATTACTGAAGTGCAGACAGTATTATACTTCATAAAGTTTGGTTAGTTAGTTAAAGATTCGCCGGTATTCTCCCGGCCCGGGCCTTGTCCAAGTGGTGGCCCGGCCTTGGCTCCCTCTTTAGGGAGTGTCTGAGACCTTTGGGTCAAATACAAGTTCTCTATCATTTTTTTTAAATTTTACATAATTCTTTATACTGTATGTAAAAAAAAATCCAAAAATGTTTTTTTTAATTCTCTTCCGAAGTTTGAGAATAATATATTTTAATTTTAAGATAAAAGTATTGAAGGTCGACAAGACTATATATTTTTTTTTTTTAGATCAATTTCGTTTTAAATTTACTCATATTGGCTTAATAAAGAATATATACACCTGCTGGTATATTTCCCTTAGCGTATATACACTGCGAGTATATTTTATTCCCTATTTTAGTTATTAAAATATTCTTGACTGGTGGTAAACAGGTGACCTGCAGCCTTAATGACCCTCGTGTAGTAGATAGGCTTTAAACCCCATTAACCAACCAACTAGTAATTGAGAATATTTAATAATATTTAATAATAACAAACTGATTACAGTTTTTATTTTTAAGACTGCATAAATTACTTAATTATTTTGATTTATGTAATATATAATTTATGTAATATATATATATATATATATATATATATATATATATATATATATATATATATATATATATATATATATATATATGCCACGGGGTGGAAATCTTTAGGTCTGGTACTTTCACAATTCTCGGTACGTCATCAGGAGCTATGTAATGTTGCAAAGGCATTCCGAGAGAAGTACCTGCGGGTGCCACTCACTCTACCATACTCTGAAAAAAAAAACTTTCCTCATTTTCTCCTGTTGCTGCCCTTGCAACATTGCACAGCTCCTGATGAAGCAATGAGAAGTGTGAAAGTACTTGAGCTAAAGATATATATATATATATATATATATATATATATATAATATATATATATATATATTATATATATAATATAGTAGTCGACCTTCTGTGTTAACCTTATATCATGGTAAAAATATTTATAATATACATTTTTTAGGGATTTATTCTATATTCAAATATATGTATTAGGCACTAGAGTGATTTGTATTTATGTCTTTAAAATTCTTGTTTCTTTTTTGAGTAAAAGTCTTCCTGTGAAAATAAAAAATATTTGACTTTTTAAGTTTTAATAATTATCCTGAATTTTAATAAGAATAAGTAAATGAAATAGGATAAAAAGTACAATACAAACCTAGTGTCTAGTATCTATACTAGTATGTATACTAGTATCTATATTGTATGACAAAGTATTATATAGTATATACTAGTATCTCAGTAACTTTCTCACTGTGGTCGTCTAAAGGGTTCAATCCTCAGGAAAACGGTCGTATTTATACAAATTTATAGATATTTTGGGTAGTTTATTTTTCTTTGGTTATTTACTTTTCAAATTTATGTTATTGCTAGGGTAGTTTTTTTGCAAAGGAAATGTGTTTTAAAAATTTTCTTGCATACACGTTTTTCACCGTTTTTCTCGTAAGGTTGAAGCTACAGGCGGACCCGTGTGGGTTTATTTTGTATTTCTGTTTGAAATTTTATCGAAGATATGAATATTATTAAATTTTACTGCCATACTCACATAGGCAACTTTATTCCGAAACGTTTCGCCTGCACAGTAGGCTTCTTCAGTCGAGTACAGAAAGTAGGCAGGAGCAGTAGAGATGTGAAGACGGTGTTTATCTGGAGATCTGGAGAGAGTTCCGGGGGTCAACGCCCCCGCGGCCCGGTCTGTGACCAGGCCTCCTTAGGTCAGTGTCCCAGGATGCGACCCACACCAGTCGACTAACACCCAGGTACCCATTTTACTGATGGGGAACATAGACAACAGGTGGAAAGAAACACGTCCAATGTTTCTACTCTGGCTGGGAATCGAACCCAGGCCCTCGCCGTGTGAAGCGAGAGCGTTAACCACCAGTCTATCACGCTTGAAGTCGGAGATTTGAGGTTGTCAGTCCCTCAGCCTGGAGAAGAGTTCTGTTCCATAGTCTGAAACAAGCTGTTGGTGTTAAAGATTCGCCGGTATTCTCCCGGCCCGGGCCCTTCCAAGTGGTGGCCCGGCACTGGCTCCCTGTCTAGGGAGTGTCTGAGACCTAAGTCTCCCATGGGAGTAGGCACAAGTAACCCCCTCATCTTGTGAGCTACAAACTCGGGCTCTGGCACCAACCCTGCCCTAGAAGGGCAAGGCATGGTGTCGATCGTGCTAGCGCTGTGCTCTCCTGTGTGGAGTGTCTGAAACAAGCGACAGTGTGGAGACTTATATACTGTCGGAAGGAGTGGTGCAGAGCGGTACTAGAAAGAATGGAGTCACTGAGAGGTCACGTCCCTCTCAGATTCAACAATTCTCACATGAAAAAGTTGTTCAAGGCATTTTCTCTTCTGTACCAAGATGCCATTGTGTCGCAGTGTCTGACAGTGCCAAAATGGTATACAATACCGACAGGCTGAGGGACTGACAACCTCAAATCCACAACTTCGAGGGTGATGGACTGATTACATCGTCTTCACATCTCTACTGCTCCTTCCTACTTTCGGTACTCGACTGAAGAAACCTACTGTGTAGGCGAAACGCTTCGGAATAAAGTTGCCTAACTGTTGCCTATGTATCTTACCTACCAACCTGTCGGTATTGTAAGCCATTTTGATACAATGTCATACTCAGAGTGATTAAGAGTTACTTTGGTTTTTCGAATTGTAATGGTAATTTCTTATCAAAAATATCAGATATACGCCTCTACAGCCTTTCTAAATGTAATTGTTCAGCGTAACAGTTAATAAAAACTATGTATATGCAAAGTGATGCAGCCAGAAGGTGTTATCGTTGTTATTGAAGTTATTGGATAAGTTATAACCTCTCAGAACATAAGTACAGGAGTTGCAAATTATCGAACATGCAAAAGTAAGCAAAAGCTGTAGGCCTACTTGTTTATATTAGGTAGGACCAACTCACCCGTACTCACTTATGTGTATAAATTAACCCACCTTCAAAGTTATCCAAATTATTTATGTACAAAACAGGCAACACAGTTAGTGTCAGGGGCCCAAGACTGTTCAACTGTCTCCCAGCATACATAAGGGGGATTACCAATAGACCCCTGGCTGTCTTCAAGTAGGGACTGGACAGGCACCTAAAGTCAGTACCTGATCGGCTGGTTGATCAGGACCTGATCCACCATGAAGCCTGGTCACAGACCGGGCCGCAGGGGCGTTGACCCCCGGAACTCTCTCCAGGTAAACTCCAGATATATATCAGAGAAGTCTGTTTCACATCTAAACATATTTAAATTATAAATATTATTTTTGTAATAATTTCAGTATATTTGATGACCAGTTTAGGTCAGAGTACAAAGTTCTTGTGACTTAACTCACACATGTTCTCTAGCTAATCTTAAAGGATTTGCTAATTATGTTAATATCTTAAGAAAATCTACCGACAAAGAATATTTTTTCAGAGTGTGAAGTGTTTGTGGATTGTCGAAAAGTGAAAAAAAAAATAAACTATAAACCGAGGCCTGGTCATGACCGGGGAGCGGGGGGCGTTGATCCCCCGGAAGACCCAGGTAAATAGGTTTGTTTCCTGCCAGGTGCTTGCTCAGTACAAGGAATATTCACCTTACAGTCCACGTAAGGGAAATATGGATTAAGATTATATATATATATATATATATATATATATATATATATATATATATATATGTATATATATATATATATATATATATATATATATATATATATATATATATATATATATATATATATATAATAGGAAAGAAAAGCTTGCGACGACGTTTTGGTCCTACTTGGACCATTTGTTAGTGGTCCAAGTCGGACCGAAACGCCGTGGTAAGCTTCTGTCTCCTATGTACAGGTTATTTGTGTATTGGTCTAGTCACGGTATTGTTCCTTTTTGTCCCTTAACCTTAATTTTTAAAGGGGGTGGACTGACCTTTATGACACGAGAGTCATTAAGGCTGAGTGTAATCTATTCACTACCAGACAAGAATACCTTATTCCCTAAAAATAAGGAGTAAACTCTCAGCGTATATGTACGCTGACATACACATCTCGGTGTATATATTCCGTGAAGTATACAAGTTTACAACTGTGGGAACTACAGTAGTTCTCATCCAGGTTAAGACTAGTGGTAACCAACCCTTGTTCATGGCTGTTGTAGCAAATTTTCAAGGTCAAAAATATATTGAAACAAAAGTGTATATTAAGTGTATGTTATTTGGGATTGAGTCAGTGATTAGGAAAATAATATTGAGAGAATTGTAATGTGGGGATATTGTTATAAGTTATGTTATTATAGGTTATTAAGTTACCTCAGGTTAGGTTAGCCTGTGAGATTTGACTCTGCTAGCTTAAGTTATGTTAAGTAACTTGAGAATGAGTTCATGTGTGTGTGTGTGTGTGTGTGTGTGTGTGTGTGTGTGTGTGTGTGTGTGTGTGTGTGTGTGTGTGTGTGTGTGTTGTCTGTGTGTGTGTGTGTGTGTGTGTGTGTGTGCCTATTTGTGGTTTCAGGGGTCGAGTCATAGCTCCTAGTCCCCGCCTCTTCACTGATCGCTACTAGGTCCTCTCTCCCTGCTCCATGAGCTTTATCATACCTCGTCTTAAAGCTATGTATAGTTCCTGCCTCCACTACATCACTTGTCAGACTATTCCACTTCCTGACAGCTCTATGACTAAAGAAATACTCCGTAACATCCCTTTGACTCATCTGAGTCTTCAACTTCCAATTGTGGCTCCTTGTTTCTGTGCCCCATCTCTGGAACATCTTGTCTATGTCTACCTTGTCAATTCCTCGCAGTATACTGGATGTCATTATCATGTCTCCCCTGACCCTCCCGTCCTCCAGTGTCCTCAGGCCGATTTCCCTTAACATTTCTTCGTAGGACTTTTCCCTTAGCTCTGGAACTAGTCTTGTGTGTGTGTGTGTGTGTGTGTGTGTGTGTGTGTGTGTGTGTGTGTGTGTGTGTTGGTGGGTGTGTGTGTGTGTGTGTGTGCGTTGTTGTGTGTGTGTGTGTGTGTGTGTAATCACCTCACCTAGTTGTAGTTGCAAGGGTTGAGTCACAGCTTCTGGCCCCGCCTCTTCACTGGCTGCTACTACCATACTCTTCCTGCTCCGTGAGCTTTATCATACCTCTTCTTAAAGCTAAGTATGAATCCTGCCTTCACCATATCACTTCCAAGACTGTTCCACTTCCTAACAACTCTGTAACTGAAGCAATACTTCCTAACATCCCTGTTATTCACCTGAGTCTTCAAGTTCCAGCTGTGACCTCTGTTGATGTGTGTGTGTGTGTGTGTGTGTGTGTGTGTGTGTGTGTGTGTGTGTGTGTGTGTGTGTGTGTGTGTGTGTGGAGAACTGGTTAGATAAGTACACTTCCCTACATGAAAAAAACATTAACAAGTGTTACTTATCTTTTAACAACAGGATGTCCAGCAGCCTCTCCCTGGAAATCCCTTCAGGGGTGCCATTCCAGATTCCACAGTGGCTGTTGATTAGCAAGTGTGTTAGAAAACAGTTTGCCCCTAAGGAGCGTATATCCAGCATTTCACCATCATCTGAAATGCGTAGTGATACTTGGGTTTGTGTAAATCACCCACATGTCACGGGACCTATTGGTAATTCCAGTCAAATCTCATCCCTACCTATTAGCTGCAGCTAACGTAATTAGGTGTGGGTATGGCTGGACTTACCTGGGTATTGTAATTGACCCAATTTCCCGTAGTTTGTGGTAGGGGAAGTATTTACAAATATCGTTGGCTTGAGTAGGCTGTGGCAGATGCCTAGTTATGTCCTCACTCATTGACAGGGAGTCACTTCGGTCATAATACATAACACATATCGGTTTCACTTATTGGGATTATAACTCGGATGATACACTCATTTCTTTTTAACACTAGTTTTCCTAGTGGAGATTGACAGTATTTCAAAGTTTACTGCATAAAGTCATTATTTTCTTTGTTCTCAGCGGGATATTTGTGACGTGTTCACTATCTCACTTCTGAATTCAACCTAGCTTGTCGCCCTGCCCAGAGCCTGCCAGTTAACCCTGAGTACAAAAGAACTGCTGAGTTCAGCTTTATATATTTCCTTACTACATATTGCAACAGTATTCAATACAAGATCGTAGGTTTCTTGTTATCTAGCTATAGACTAGAATTCCTAATAGTCCCAACTTGTAGATAAAGGGGGGGGTGCAGGTTTTCCTTTAATTTTCCTGCTGTGGAGAAAAGAGTAATTACTCTTATTTAACCCTCACTGTGTAGTTGATCAGGAACTCTAGCAAGGAGAGGAAAGTGTGCCTCGTGACGCTATGGTACACACACATGTGGGTTTAATGAAGCTGTTTGCGAGGAAGGAAGAGTCCACTAGCCCCTTCTGGGAAGGCTAAGTCTGTGTATGTATGTTGTATATTGGGAAAACAGGATATTGACTGTGAGAAAAATAATTTTATAGACATTTTTTTTTTAAACATGATGTTGAACGAACGTGAACAATTTTAAGAAAATAATCTCTAAATGAGTTGCTTCAAATGAGTATAATAATGGAACATAAAGGGAAAGAAGACATTCTTAAAAATGCTAATTCAAAATTTTATGGACATTTTGAAAAAAAAAAATAGTTTGAGATTTAACTGAAAATTTAACTAAGTAAAGTTTTGAATATTAATAAAATATATATTGGAAATTTTAAAGCATATTGAAAAAAAATATTTGTGGTGGTTATAAGTAAATTTTTTAATGTTAATTTTAAGGGGTGGAAAGGTAAGCCAGTTCAAAGCTTCTGTCAGATGACCAAAAGCTCCAGCTGTGGGTCACCATATGACTAAGACTAGCGTCAGGAAACCCTTGTCCTGTCTCCTGACAAACCTTATCCAACCTAACCTCTGGCGAGCACACAAGACAAGGTGTTCATTAAGTTAAATTGACTTTAATAGGAATAAATCAATTAGCACTCCAGGTGGGTGCATTTACACTCAAGAGTTGGCCCCTCCCAGTAATCCGGTTCTTCTGTGATGTGCTGAATCTTAACATGATAGCTCATGTTAACAGCATGGCAAGTTATGTTTACATCATGTTGAATCATGTTTACACATTGAACCATGTTTACACCTGTAAGAACACATGTGGAACACTCGAGTACATTAAGTGTCGAAATGTATCGCCTGCGCAGTGAAGGCACCCAGGTGTTGCACATGTGTCTTATCACATAATACACCATTAGTACCATGATAAATCATGATGGGTCATGTTGACACTATGTTGCATCATGAATCCTACTCTTCTTTTCCCCCAATCATGTTTATGTTCACATCCTATCGGGCCAAGTAAACAAAACGTGTAGACTGTTTACGGTGTTTCGGAGTTGTTTATACAACATGCTTCGCAATGGCGTTTCCTTCACTCAAGGTCCTTTATTTTTGTCCATATCTTTACATTTTTATTCCTAAAGAACCTCTTGATTTTTTAGCCCTAGTCTCTTATGGTTCTTAAAAATATGTTATTCTTTAAATATTTTATTATCCAAATTTATTCGGTATTGCATTATTATTTTTTTAGTGTCCCCTCTCCTCCTCTCCCTATAAAGAAAGAGTTTTTCATTGTTTTTATGTTAAATGCGTTTTAATGTACAGAAGTTTCTCTCTGGTCACTGATCCCAAATTTTCTCAAATCCTCAAACTTGTTGGGGGCACAAACGTTTCACCTATGCTAACAAAACGTTTTGTACATCACTAACACAAACATTTCGTCTAAGGCAAATGTTTCATTCAAGCACACACACACACACACACACACACACACACACACACACACACACACACACACACACACACACACACACACACACACACACACACACTACCAAAATATTTCACCCAACCACACCAAATTGTTTCGTGAATTCCCCAAATCCAACTAATCAGGTAATGCTCCTTTTTTATCCAGCGTTCCTACATTGCCCAGTATTACATGAAAAAGGTTCCATGCCTGGGGATCCAACGTTTCGAACAGGTTGTCTGTTGCCACGAGAAAAGAGTTTCGGACACAGTGAAACCTTTAGTGTTGCATTGTGGTGAAATTAAAGAGCGAAACAGCAAAAGTGAGGCCATCTGTTGGTGAAGTTTTACCCCTTGATGTTTTGTTCCTATAAATAATGGGATTTTTACCCCCCCCCCCCCCTTGGTAGTGTGGAGTTCCCCATAGATGCTAGAAGCAAAGGGAGGAGGGAATCGGAGAGCTAAGGAAGTAATTGGCCTCTCAGTTTTTAATAGATCCAAAGGGGAAGAAAGGGAGGGGAGGAAAACGGGATATACATAGTGGTAAAGGGGAGACCAATCCATAGCTAGTGTCCCTTAAAGGGGAAAGGGTGGTAGGGTAGAGACCCTTTTTTTTTTTTTTTGAAACGTTGCCTGGGGCATCACTGCCAGCCGTAGGATACCAACACCCCTGCCAGACGAACGATAATTGTTATTATTATCGGTTTTGGGGAGCTAAAAATGCGTAGTTAGGGGGCTGTACAGCGCCTAGAAAACGGGAGACAATCAGAATTGGTCCAAGAAAGGGGATGCCAGCCTCCAGATCCTCGGATCAACCACTCAGAGATGCACCGGAGTCATCAAGAGAGAAATGAGCCATACCGAGAGAGTAGCTGAGGATGAAATTCAACTACTCTAGCTAACTGTCGGCAACTTTTTAGGAGTACCAATGAAATCTAACACGGAAATCTGTTTAGTCTACAAAAAAAAGCATTTGTTTGTCTAAAAGTAGACCCCAAGATGCTTCCCTCCTTGCTGTTTATGTTGTTTATATATATATATATATATATATATATATATATATATATATATATATATATATATATATATATATATATATATATATATATATATATATAATATGTGGTAGTTCATCACTAACAGTTGCTTCTGCTATGGAGATTTAACTACTAAAATTATATTAAAAATTTTAATTACTATAACAATATATTATAATTTTATCGTTTTTTTTTGAGCAAATCAGAGAGAAAAAAAACTGTTTTATGTTAGCTATTGGAAAAAAGTGACGCTTAGTCCCTCCCACCTCCATCCAGCAACAAGTTGATTGATCATCCATCTCCACTACCTGTCATTCCATGTCATCAGCTGAATATTTAACTCCAGCTTTTGTGGTATCCGCCTTTAGTGCACCTTAGAGTACCGCTTAAGCCGCTACATTAACCTTAAGTCTAGTGAGTGGAAAAGGGACGTATGTGCCACTTAAGCTTCGCTGTTAAACATTTTAAGCTCTGTTAAGCTCTCTTTTAAAGCTTCTATATATAGGTTTTTTTTTTGAGGGGATGGTAAATGCGATTCAAAATAATCTCCAAAATTGATTACACGTGGAAGTCTTGATAGTACATTTAAGAATACATAACCCTTTATACTCAGTTTTTGCATGTACTCTTCAACTCCATGTACCAAAATTGCACTACTGTTTACAGAAGAGCTTAATAATATCTAATTATCATCATCTCTAGTATCAAAAAATTATTATTATTATTATTATTATACCCGTGATATAATTATTGTTCGCATCACGAGAATGCAGGTAATGTGTTTGATAGAATTTGTAGCGACTATTTCTAGTGTTTCTATGTGAATTTAATAGATTTCTAAGCATTCTAGAGTGCTATAGTAAGCCACTGATTATTGCACACATGTTTGCGTTTGATGGTTACTAGGAGAAAGAGAGGCTGAGTTAGACATTAGTGTCCCTAGTCGACTCTTAGAAATGAATCTGTCATGGTGCCATTGTCGACTATGTTTGCTAGGTGGTGTCAGTTTTGTTTTACCTAAGTGCCATAGTGGAATATGTGTGCACGCAGGTAGACTATGGCACTTCCAATGGGTGCCATAATCGACGGTGTAGTTTCAGGGTGGGTGACAAATTCGAGAGTGAAAGCCTTGAAAGTGCCATAGTCGATGATGGGTAACTTAGAGTGCCACGGCACTGTTATGAAATTCTCACTGGATGTTAGCAAATGAAAGTGGCCCTGTTGCAAATTGCCACGGTAGATGTTGTTACCAACAGACACCGCGATAGGCAGTGTGCCACTGTTAATTCCCCATAGCCGGATAATTCACACTGTTAATGCACCATAATCGCCTGTTTGTGTTACTAAAGCAACGTTTACTAAACAGAAGCTACGTTATCTATCGCGTACCGTCAGACAGCTCCCGTAGGCGACAATGGTACTTAGCAGACCTCTAGTAAGGTAATTATTGTAACATAGAGAGTGATAGGTTAGATGTGTGTGTGTCTGTCTTGTCTGAAACAAGAATATCCACGCAGGCTCGGCAAGAAGAAGAGGAAGAAGCAAGAATCAAGAAGCAAGAGGAGGAAGAGAGGGTAAAGAAACAGAGAGAAGAGCAGTCAAGGTTAGAGAAGGAGAAGAAGCAAAAGGAAGAGAAGGAAAGGATTGAAAAGGAGAGAAAAGAGAAAGAAGAGAGAGACAGAAAAGAAAAGGAAAGGCTTGAAAAGGAGAGAAAGAGAAAGAAGAGAGAGAAAGAAAAGAAAAGGAAAGGCTTGAAAAGGAGAGAAAAGAGAAAGAAGAGAAAGAAAGAAAGGAGAAAGAAGAGAAGGAAAGGCTAGAAAAGGAGAGAAAAGAGAAAGAAGAGAGAGAAAGAAAAGAAAAGGAAAGGCTTGAAAAGGAGAGAAAAGAGAAAGAAGAGAAGGAAAGGCTTGAAAGGGAGAGAAAAGAGAAAGAAGAGAGAGAAAGAAAAGAAAAGGAAAGGCTTGAAAGGGAGAGAAAAGAGAAAGAAGAGAAGGAAAGGCTAGAAAGGGAGAGAAAAGAGAAAGAAGAGAGAGAAAGAAAAGAAAAGGAAAGGCTTGAAAGGGAGAGAAAAGAGAAAGAAGAGAAGGAAAGGCTTGAAAGGGAGAGAAAAGAGAAAGAAGAGAGAGAAAGAAAAGAGAAAGAAGAGAAGGAAAGACTAGAAAGGGAGAGAAAAAAGAAAAAAGGAAAGGCTAGAAAGGGAGAGAAAAGAGAAAGAAGAGAGAGAAAGAAAAGAAAAGGAAAGGCTTGAAAGGGAGAGAAAAGAGAAAGAAGAGAGAGAAAGAAAAGAGAAAGAAGAGAAGGAAAGGCTTGAAAGGGAGAGAAAAGAGAAAGAAGAGAGAGAAAGAAAAGAAAAGGAAAGGCTTGAAAGGGAGAGAAAAGAGAAAGAAGAGAGAGAAAGAAAGGAGAAAGAAGAGAGAGAAAGAAAGGAGAAAGAAGAGAAGGAAAGACTAGAAAGGGAGAGAAAAGAGAAAGAAGAGAAGGAAAGGCTAGAAAGGGAGAGAAAAGAGAAAGAAGAGAGAGAAAGAAAGGAGAAAGAAGAGAGAGAAAGAAAAGAAAAGGAAAGGCTAGAAAGGAGAGAAAAGAGAAAGAAGAGAGAGAAAGAAAGGAGAAAGAAGAGAGAGAAAGAAAAGAAAAGGAAAGGCTAGAAAGGGAGAGAAAAGAGAAAGAAGAGAGAGAAAGAAAGGAGAAAGAAGAGAAGGAAAGGCTTGAAAGGGAGAGAAAAGATAAAGAAGAGAGAGAAAGAAAAGAAAAGGAAAGGCTAGAAAGGGAGAGAAAAGAGAAAGAAGAGAGAGAAAGAAAAGAGAAAGAAGAGAAGGAAAGACTAGAAAGGGAGAGAAAAGAGAAAGAAGAGAGAGAAAGAAAAGAAAAGGAAAGGCTTGAAAGGGAGAGAAAAGAGAAAGAAGAGAGAGAAAGAAAAGAGAAAGAAGAGAAGGAAAGGCTAGAAAGGGAGAGAAAAGAGAAAGAAGAGAGAGAAAGAAAAGAAAAGGAAAGGCTAGAAAGGGAGAGAAAAGAGAAAGAAAGAAAAGAGAAAGAAGAGAAGGAATAGGCTTGAAAAGGAGAGAAAAGAGAAAGAAGAGAGAGAAAGAAAAGAGAAAGAAAGAAGGAAAGGCTAGAAAGGGAGAGAAAGAGAAAGAAGAGAGAAAGAAAAGAAAAGGAAAAGGCTAGAAAGGGAGAGAAAAGAGAAAGAAGAGGAGAAAGAAAAGAGAAAGAAGAGAAGGAAAGCTAGAAAGGGAGAGAAAAGAGAAAGAAGAGAGAGAAAGAAAAGATAAAGAAGAGAAGGAAAGGCTTGAAAGAGAGAGAAAAGAGAAAGAAGAGAGAGAAAGGAAAGAAAGAAGAGAAAGAGAGGAAAACAAAGAAGAAAAAGAAAGGAAAGAAAAACGAGGATAAAGAAAGAAAACTAAGAGAGGAGAAAGATAGACTCCAGAGAAGAAAAAGAGAGAAAAGAGAAGGAAGAGAAAGAAAGAAAAGTAAAGGAAGAAAAGGAGAAGAAAGAAAAGGAAGAGAAAGAAAGAAGGGAAAAGGAAGAGAAAAAGAAAAGAAGCAAAAGGAAAAGGAAGGAAGAAGAAGGCAGAGAGAGGAAAGGCAAAGAAGGAACAGGAAGAAAAGAGAGAAAGGAAAAGCAGGAAAAAGAGAGAAAGGTGAAAGAAGAGAAGGAAAAACAAGAGAAAGAGAGAAAGGAAAAAGAGAGAGTCCAAAAGAAGAGAGGACCAGAAGTTAAAGCCAAAGCCATGGACAAGCTACTCGAAGACCAATCCAAGGATTCGGACTCTTCCATCGAAGACGCTTTCGAGATGATGGTCCAGGAGGCCGGACAGGACGACGAGGAGGAGCAGGAGGTAGAGGAGTTCTGGGCAGGAAGAGACGTAGCCTCTCCAGAAGTCACCAAGGAAGCCCCAGAAGCCAAGACCAAGGAAGCCAAGGGCGAAGAAGCCAAGATCGGGAAAGTCGAGGAGGTCAAGCCGATGGAAGCCTCGAAGTCGGTAAAGAAAGAAGATAACTCACTCTCGTTTAATCCTTCTCGTTTAATTTTAATTTTCTCCAATTATCTTTTCTTATTATTTTATCATTTTTGGCATTTCCATCTCTGATTGTTTTTTTTTTTTTGTTTCTCCGTTTATTGCTTACCTTTTTATTTTGTGTCACTCGTTTTGTCCTTATTCCATCTTCATCCTCGAATCTCGGTGGCCTGGTTTGACTCGCCCGTCTTCAGTAGACAACCTGTGAAATGCCCCATTCTCTAGCATTGAAACTGCCATTGTGTTACTTTACTACTGCTTAATGAGCTATTAACTAACTATAAACCATAATTTATATATATATATATATATATATATATATATATATATATATATATATATATATATATATATATATATATACAATTGACGGGCCTGTCAGATAAGGACTTCTGTACAGTGTTGCCTAAGTTTATTATTATTATTATTATTATTATTATTATTATTATTATTATTATTTTGAATTTAGTATTAACTATATTTAACACTTATTTTTATCTTACTAAGTTGTGCTATGGATGTAACTTGCTGTTAATGTTGATATTTTAACTAATTAAAATATACCAGGAGATTGTGAGGTTAGGTATATATAAGCTGGTTATGTACCTCGTTCTGGTTCACAAAACTGTGTATTATTTGTAAGAGTGAGAATGCAACAATTTACATGCATAGTGCATTGTTTAGTGTATATTCCTACACAAAACTGTCAGGTGTACTGAATTTTTTTTGTTTGGGGGACTGGGGGAGAGGGGAATAAACTGTGGCAACACGGGTCAGTTCTTAGATTTTTGTTCCCTGCCCGGTACGTAACGATACCGGATTCGAGGTGTTTTTCCCTCTCCCTGTTTTCTTCCTTATTTATCAGATATGTTTTCTCCCTCTCTCGTTTATTGTCGATTGTGTTTTTTTTTTTTTTTGGTCTTTCTTGTGCAGATTGTAGTGCATCGTGTTTGTTCATAATTATAAAGAAAATAAAAACAGAAAATGTTTTAAAAACTTCAGATATGAATTGCTTGTTTGTATTTCGAGTGTTGCTTGTTATAATTAATGCTGAATTGCGTGTGTGTGTGTGTGTGTGTGTGTGTGTGTGTGGTGTGATTTATGTATTATTGCCTTACTTAACAAAATGTGGAATATCTGGTAAGTTCTCCAGACACTCTTTCTCATAGCAGTTTGAAGATTTTTTCCCAAGGAAATTCAGTGATTTCTCTCAGTACTCAACAGTTTTCCCAAGTATACACAATATTTTGTTAGCTACACAGCATTCTCAACCGGTATTCTGTATTCTCCCACGGTACACATTATTCTCCCACGGTACACAGTATTCTCCCACGGTACACATTATTCTCCCACGGTACACAGTATTCTCCCACGGTACACAGTATTCTCCCACGGTACACAGTATTCTCCCACGGTACACAGTATTCTCCCACGGTACACAGTATTCTCCCACGGTACACAGTATTCTCCCACGGTACACAGTATTCTCACACGGTACACAGTATTCTCCCACGGTACATAGTATTCTCCCACGGTACACATTATTCTCCCACGGTACACAGTATTCTCACACGGTACACAGTATTCTCCCACGGTACACAGTATTCTCCCACGGTACACAGTATTCTCCCACGGTACACAGTATTCTCCCACGGTACACAGTATTCTCCCACGGTACACAGTAATCCTCCCACGGTACACAGTATTCTCCCACGGTAGCACAGTATTCTTCACGGTACACAGTATTCTCCCACGGCACGTACACACAGTATTCTCCCACGTACACAGTATTCTCCCACGGTACACAGTATTCTCCCACGGTACACAGTATTCTCCCACGGTACACAGTATTCTCCCACGGTACACAGTATTCTCCCACGGTACACAGTATTCTCCCACGGTACACAGTATTCTCCTACGGTACACAGTATTTTCCTACGGTATCCAGTATTCTCCCACCCCACGGTACACAGTATTCTCCTACGGTACACAGTATTTTCCCACGGTGCGCAGTATTCTTTCACGGTACTCAGAATTCTTCCACGGCACCTAGTATTCTCTCACAGCACCCAGTATTCTCCCACAGTACACAGTATTCTCCCACGTTACCCATATTCTCTCACGGTACACAGTATTCTCCCACGGCACTCAGTATTTTCCCACGCACACAGTATTCTCTCACAGCGCCCAGTATTCTCCCACAGTACACAGTATTCTCCCACGTTACCCAGTATTCTCCCACGGTACACAGTATTCTCCCACGGCACCCAGTATTTTCCCACGGCACACAGTATTCTCTCACAGCACCCAGTATTCTCTCACGGTACACAGTATTCGCTCACGGCACGCAGGTTTCTCCCAAGGTACACAGTATTTTCCCACAGCACCCAGTATTTTCCCATGGTACACAGTATTCTCCCACAGCACCAGTATTCCCACACGGTACACGGTATTCTCTCACGGCACCCAGAATTCTCCCACGGCACCCAGTATTCTCCCACATAAACTGGATATGTATCTATCACCAGCCCCTGACGTCTGCTCCCTTCCCACGCCCCTAACTTCCCTATAACACTCCATTTCTAATAATAATCACCCTAACTTACCCACTCTTATGTCATCTGTCAGCCTGTGGTCTGTCAGGATATACCTCTCTCTCTCTCTCTCTCTCTCTCTCTCTCTCATACACACCCAGTCTTACTTATCATAGGAGATCTTAGTCCTCAAAGTTATACTTCTACCTACACACCGTCTAACTTCTTGCAAACAGTTTTGATCTACCAAGATAGCTTATTATCTTCTCCCTGTCTAACTTAAACATTTGTTATCCTCTCGAGGTCTAACTAAAATGCCGGGCTAATGCTTCACTAACACCCTGAGTAACCCAGCACTGTTCAGGTTCTGTGCCTTTGAGTAGTATTGTACCTTTGTTGTGTTGTGGTGTTGTGATCCTCACATTAAATTGGATGATGTCGATGACCTTGAGAATACAGGTCTGTTACTCCCCCTTTTTTTAAACATAAACACATTAGGTGACCAATATTGAGCATTGGGAGATAGAACATTAAAACACTTTGAAAGATAAAGATAATGTCCTGGTTTATAAACCTCTTGATAGTTATTATTGAAGACGGAACTAAACCACGTATTCTTAAGAGTTGTTGGTTGATGTATTCATACATAGCAAGAGTTCATTCATACATGTCAGCACATACATATACATAGACGCACTTTATGTACACACACACACCACCCCACACACACACACACACACACACACACACACACACACACAGTACCTAAAAAGGCTGCTAAACCAGTTCCAGTTAGGTGATCTGGAAAACTTTGTTTATTCCAGGAGAAACCAAAACCGGCCGCCGAACCCACGAAACCCAGCGGGTCTGCCAAACCTGAAACCGGAAATACCAGAGCTGCCTAAGCTTGTTGTGCCTACGGTCGAAGCCCCGAAGCCTGAGGTCAAGCCGGAAGTCAAGCCGGAAGTTAAGCCGGAAGTAAAGCCGACACTCACCAAACTAACGACATCTAAGAAAATGGACGAACCAACAAGTAAGTCCAAGTCTTGTTGACGTCCGTAGACGTACGTGCGTAGGGTGACTGGTAATGGTCACAGTGATCCATGGATCACTGTGACCATTACCATGGATCACTGTGACCAGCACCATGGATCACTGTGAACAGTACCATGGATCACTGTGACCAGTACCATGGATCACTGTGACCAGTACCATGGATCACTGTGACCAGCACCATGGATCACTGTGAACAGTACCATGGGTCACTGTGACCAGCACCATATATCACTGTCACCAGCACCATGGATCACTGTGAACAGTACCATGGATCACTGTGACCAGTACCATGGATCACTGTGACCCACCATCATGGTGTGGATCACTGTGACCACCACCATGGAATTAGATCGAGTGTACAACACAATGAGTGAACTCACAGTGGCCCATGGTACTGGTCACTCTGATCCATAGTGCTGGTCACAGTGATCCATAGTACTGGCCACATTTTTACCCACTTCCCATCTCTCAGAAGAATTTAAACACTGATAGGTATGTCACTCAGTGTACATACACTGAGAAGTGTCTCTTACTGTATATACACAGAGAGGTATCCAATATTATCACAGTAAACAGATATCAGATTATGCAAAAATAGTGAGCATCAAAGCTATTCTGTAATTTCTCACATTATTAACGACCTGTAAGATTACTAGACCAGTAGAAGGCTTATAAGGCTGAGATATCCCCTCACATATGGTATTACACTCGTCCCAATACGGAAAGGTGTATATCTCAGTGTATACTTGAGGTAACACGCAGTCGATAGACTGTAAGCCTCCATTAACCAACCAACTCTTCCATCTAGATATTTTTCCCATAATAAACACAATAAATATAACACTTAACATTATTGTTTATCTCCCGTAGCTCCGTTCACTCCCGGGGGAACGCCCAAGCCAGTGTTTACCAAGACTCTCAGAGGAGAAGTTGTTGAACGTAAGTATTTGTATTGTTCAGTCTTCCTTGTGGGGCACTAGTGTTGAAATGTTTTAGTTTATAATGGTGGTGTTTGAGATATTTAGTCTACCTGGTACAGTGGTGGTGCTTGTAATGTTTAGTCTACCTGGTACAGTGGTGTTGTTTGTAATGTTTAGTGTACCTGGTACTGTGGTGGTGCTTGGAATGTTTAGTCTACCTGGTACAGTGGTGGTGCTTGTAATGTTTAGTCTACCTGGTACAGTGGTGGTGCTTGTAATGTTTAGTCTACCTGGTACTGTGGTGGTGCTTGTAATGTTTAGTCTACCTGGTACTGTGGTGGTGCTTGTAATGTTTAGTGTACCTGGTACTGTGGTGGTGCTTGTAAAGTTTAGTCTACCTGGTACTGTGGTGGTGCTTGGAATGTTTAGTCTAACTGGTACAGTGGTGGTGCTTGTAATGTTTAGTCTACCTGGTACAGTGGTGGTGCTTGTAATGTTTAGTCTACCTGGTACAGTGGTGGTGCTTGTAATGTTTAGTCTACCTGGTACTGTGGTGGTGCTTGTAATGTTTAGTCTACCTGGTACTGTGGTGGTGCTTGTAATGTTTAGTCTACCTGGTACAGTGGTGGTGCTTGTAATGTTTAGTCTACCTGGTACAGTGGTGGTGCTTGTAATGTTTAGTCTACCTGGTACTGTGGTGGTGCTTGTAATGTTTAGTCTACCTGGTACTGTGGTGGTGCTTGTAATGTTTAGTGTACCTGGTACTGTGGTGGTGCTTGTAATGTTTAGTCTACCTGGTACAGTGGTGGTGCTTGTAATGTTTAGTCTACCTGGTACAGTGGTGGTGCTTGGAATGTTTAGTCTACCTGGTACAGTGGTGGTGCTTGTAATGTTTAGTCTACCTGGTACAGTGGTGGTGCTTGTAATGTTTAGTCTACCTGGTACAGTGGTGGTGCTTGTAATGTTTAGTCTACCTGGTACTGTGGTGGTGCTTGTAATGTTTAGTCTACCTGGTACAGTGGTGGTGCTTGTAATGTTTAGTCTACCTGGTACAGTGGTGGTGCTTGTAATGTTTTAGTCTACCTGGTACAGTGGTGGTGCTGGAATGTTTAGTCTACCTGGTACTGTGGTGGTGCTTGTAATGTTTAGTCTACCTGGTACTGTGGTGGTGCTTGTAATGTTTAGTCTAACTGGTACAGTGGTGGTGCTTGTAATGTTTAGTCTACCTGGTACAGTGGTGGTGCTTGTAATGTTTAGTCTACCTGGTACTGTGGTGGTGCTTGTAATGTTTAGTCTACCTGGTACTGTGGTGGTGCTTGTAATGTTTAGTCTACCTGGTACAGTGGTGGTGCTTGTAATGTTTAGTCTACTTGGTACAGTGGTGGTGTTTGTAATGTTTAGTCTACCTGGTACAGTGGTGGTGCTTGGAATGTTTAGTCTACCTGGTACAGTGGTGGTGCTTGGAATGTTTAGTCTACCTGGTACAGTGGTGGTGCTTGGAATGTTTAGTCTACCTGGTACAGTGGTGGTGCTTGTAATGTTTAGTCTACCTGGTACAGTGGTGGTGCTTGGAATGTTTAGTCTACCTGGTACAGTGGTGGTGCTTGGAATGTTTAGTCTACCTGGTACAGTGGTGGTGCTTGGAATGTTTAGTCTACCTGGTACAGTGGTGGTGCTTGTAATGTTTAGTCTACCTGGTACAGTGGTGGTGCTTGGAATGTTTAGTCTACCTGGTACAGTGGTGGTGCTTGGAATGTTTAGTCTACCTGGTACAGTGGTGGTGCTCGTAATGTTTAGTCTACCTGGTACAGTGGTGGTGCTCGTAATGTTTAGTCTACCTGGTACAGTGGTGGTGCTCGTAATGTTTAGTCTACCTGGTACAGTGGTGGTGCTTGTAATGTTTAGTCTACCTGGTACAGTGGTGGTGCTTGTAATGTTTGTCTACCTGGTACAGTGGTGGTGCTTGTAATGTTTAGTCTACCTGGTACAGTGGTGGTGCTTGTAATGTTTAGTCTACCTGGTACAGTGGTGGTGCTTGTAATGTTTAGTCTACCTGGTACAGTGGTGGTGCTTGTAATGTTTAGTCTACCTGGTACAGTGGTGGTGCTTGTAATATTTAGTCTACCTGGTACAGTGGTGGTGCTTGTAATGTTTAGTCTACCTGGTACTGTGGTGGTGCTTGTAATGTTTAGTCTACCTGGTACTGTGGTGGTGCTTGTAATGTTTAGTCTAACTGGTACAGTGGTGGTGCTTGTAATGTTTAGTCTACCTGGTACAGTGGTGGTGCTTGTAATGTTTAGTCTACCTGGTACTGTGGTGGTGCTTGTAATGTTTAGTCTACCTGGTACTGTGGTGGTGCTTGTAATGTTTAGTCTACCTGGTACAGTGGTGGTGCTTGTAATTTTTAGTCTACTTGGTACAGTGGTGGTGTTTGTAATGTTTAGTCTACCTGGTACAGTGGTGGTGCTTGGAATGTTTAGTCTACCTGGTACAGTGGTGGTGCTTGGGAATGTTTAGTCTACCTGGTACAGTGGTGGTGCTTGGAATGTTTAGTCTACCTGGTACAGTGGTGGTGCTTGTAATGTTTAGTCTACCTGGTACAGTGGTGGTGCTTGGAATGTTTAGTCTACCTGGTACAGTGGTGGTGCTTGGAATGTTTAGTCTACCTGGTACAGTGGTGGTGCTTGGAATGTTTAGTCTACCTGGTACAGTGGTGGTGCTTGTAATGTTTAGTCTACCTGGTACAGTGGTGGTGCTTGGAATGTTTAGTCTACCTGGTACAGTGGTGGTGCTTGGAATGTTTAGTCTACCTGGTACAGTGGTGGTGCTCGTAATGTTTAGTCTACCTGGTACAGTGGTGGTGCTCGTAATGTTTAGTCTACCTGGTACAGTGGTGGTGCTCGTAATGTTTAGTCTAACCTGGTACCAGTGGTGGTGCTTGTAATGTTTAGTCTACCTGGTACAGTGGTGGTGCTTGTAATGTTTAGTCTACCTGGTACAGTGGTGGTGCTTGTAATGTTTAGTCTACATGGTACAGTGGTGGTGCTTGTAATGTTTAGTCTACCTGGTACTGTGGTGGTGTTTGTAATGTTTAGTCTACCTGGTACTGTGGTGGTGCTTGTAATGTTTAGTCTACCTGGTACAGTGGTGGTGCTTGTAATGTTTAGTCTACCTGGTACAGTGGTGGTGCTTGTAATGTTTAGTCTACCTGGTACAGTGGTGGTGCTTGTAATGTTTAGTCTACCTGGTACAGTGGTGGTGCTTGTAATGTTTAGTCTACCTGGTACAGTGGTGGTGCTTGTAATGTTTAGTCTACCTGGTACAGTGGTGGTGCTTGTAATGTTTAGTCTACCTGGTACTGTGGTGGTGCTTATAATGTTTAGTCTACCTGGTACAGTGGTGGTGCTTGTAATGTTTAGTCTACCTGGTACAGTGGTGGTGCTTGTAATGTTTAGTCTACCTACTACTGCCATACCTTACCTTTCATGAGTTTCGAGAGTCTTTCTACTCCCGGAGCCCGGCCATGGGCCAGGCTTGTCTGATGCTTGCCCAGTCAACCAGGCTGTTGCTGCTGCTGGTGGCCCACTGCCCCACATATCCATGACAGCCTGGTTGATCCAGCACCTGGTGAGGATACCTATCCAGTTGGTGTCGTGTTTATAAACACAAGGAAGAAAAAAATCAAAATTGAACAGTAATGATTTATCTGTGTACACTATTCAACACTTATATTCATTAACTCGTGTTTTGTTGTGTATCGGTTAGGTTAAGTTCGCCAGGAAACAAAAGTGTTTCCTGACACCTGTCTTAGGACTTGTATATAATAATAATTTGTTTATTTAGTACAAGTACAAGGTATACAGACCATAGCTGACATCAGTGAGATACAAAGTCTCTTGTTATGCTGAGTATTTCCCGCAAATTAGGTCAGTTTTGTCCCAGGATGCGACCCACCCCAGTTCACTAACACCCAGGTACCTATTTACTGATGGGTGAACATAGATAACAGGTATTAAGAAACACACCCAATGTTTCTACCCTGGCTGGGAATCGAACCCAGACCCTCGCCGTGTGAAGCGAGAACTTTAGCCACCAGACCACCAGATACAGTGTATTCTTCCATTAGTTTTACTCTGAGTGTTTGTAGTTCATATATTTGCTAAAGTACTAAGAATATCTTTTTTTTGGCTTTTCCCATCGAGATTTATTTACTAAGAATACATTCTTTATGTATAAAAATACATTCTTAATGTATAAAAATACATTCTTAATGTATAAAAATACATTCTTAATGTATAAAAAATACATTCTTAATGTATAAAAATACATTCTTAATGCATAAAAATACATTCTTAATGTATAAAAATACATTCTTAATGTATAAAAATACATTCTTAATGTATAAAAATACATTCTTAATGCATAAAAATACATTCTTAATGTATAAAAATACATTCTTAATGTATAAAAATACATTCTTAATGTATAAAAATACATTCTTAATGTATAAAAAATACATTCTTAATGTATAAAAAACATTCTTAATGTATAAAAATACATTCTTAATGTATAAAAATACATTCTTAATGTATAAAAATACATTCTTAATGCATAAAAATACATTCTTAATGTATAAAAATACATTCTTAATGTATAAAAATACATTCTTTACGTATAAAAATACATTATGTATAAAAATACATTCTTTACGTATAAAAATACATTATGTATAAAAATACATTCTTTATGTATAATGTATAAGAATACATTGTTTATTTAAAAGAATACATAGGCTGTGTGATGCTAGATGTGAACAGTGTCACCCCGGCTTGAACATGTCCCCCTTAACACCTCTTCCCACCCCCCCACTCCTCTTCCCATCCATCATCTCTCACCCATGGAGGAACTTCCGGGAGAAGACTCATGGATGTTGATATGTTATTTCATCCATTTTTTTGGTCCCATTGGATTCTTCATTATAATTTTCCCCTCTTAGATCATTTTTCGTTTTCAGTGGACCAGGTTATGTAGTTTAAATTTGGGAATTACAAGGAGGCCAAACAAGTATATTGACACAATAATAATAATAATAATAATAATAATAATAATAATAATAAATGTAATATCTGTTATTAATAACAATAATAATATTTAATATTTGTCATATTAATAATACTAATAAATTAATTTAAATGGTTATAACTGACCATAATTTTTAAAGGGATGAACCATCGACACCATGCCCAGCCCTTCTAGGGTAGGGTCATCGACACCATGCCTAACCCTCCTAGGGTAGGGTAGGTGCCTGAGCCCGAGCCTTTAGCTCACAAGACTGTCATTCCCATTTGCCCCCTTGGGGCGGGGATGATAGACCAGAGAGGCCTAGCTTGTGGCTAGGCCTGGGGACAGTTGGTCCCAAAGATGAGGAGCTACTTGTGCCTCCTCCCATGGGAGACTTAGGTCTCAGACACTCCCTAAAGAGGGAGCCAAGGCCGGGCCACCACTTGGAAAAGGCCCGGGCCGGGAGAATACCGGCGAATCTTTAATAATAATAAAGGGATGGACCGGTAAGCCAGCGGAAGGCATCGGGCAGATGACCAAAAGATGGATCATCCTGTGACTAAGACCCGCGTCAGGAAACACATGTCCTGTTTCCTGACGACTTACCTAAGCTAACCTAATAATAGTAATTTTAAATATCTATCATTAATAATAATAATAATATCTAATATATAATAATAATAATAATTATTATTATTATTATCATATTTAGCTTTTGTAAGGACGAGAGTTATTAACTAAGCAACATTTCAGGACTATTGAGAATACAGGAGTCTGGAGAAGTTGTTGCCCTGTCTGACATAGAACGTACGTAAACACCAGAAATCATTATCACTGCTTTTTCACCTCTACTGCAGTTTCTGCCTACATTACATTTTCTTCACAGAAAAATCTGAAATGTTCAACAGAAAATGGGATGTTATATTTGAAGGGTTTATAAGTTTGTGTGTATTAGATTACATTTTCTGTTACGTATATTTTTGGGGGGGGGGGATCTAAAAGTTCCTGGTAATGAATATACATGTATATGGTTTTGGTTATATGATATCAGTAAAAAAATATATATTGCATTCCATTTTCTGTTCATAAAGCCGAATCTTTGTCTTGTATAATTCACTTTGTCAAACTATTTTGTCTAATTTTTTTAATAACTCATGAATAGCAAGGGAAAATAGAAAAAAAATATATAGCATTTGATTATGGTTAGAAATACACACAAGAAATAATCTTAACAACGTTACAATATTCCAGAATGACTTACATTCTGTTAAAGAATGTCCTAAATCATTATGGTGTTCCAGAATGACTTACATTCTGTTTAAGAACGTCCTAAAGTCATTATGGTGTTCTAGAATGACTTACATTCTGTTTAAGAATGTCCTAAATCATTATGGTGTTCCAGAATGACTTACATTCTGTTTAAGAACGTCCTAAAGTCATTATGGTGTTCTAGAATGACTTACATTCTGTTTAAGAATGTCCTAAAGTCATTATGGTGTTCTAGAATGACTTACATTCTGTTTAAGAACGTCCTAAAGTCATTATGGTGTTCCAGAATGACTTACATTCTGTTTAAGAACGTCCTAAAGTCATTATGGTGTTCTAGAATGACTTACATTCTGTTTAAGAACGTCCTAAAGTCATTATGGTGTTCCAGAATGACTTACATTCTGTTTAAGAACGTCCTAAAGTCATTATGGTGTTCTAGAATGACTTACATTCTGTTAAGAATGTCGTAAAGTCATTATGGTGTTCTAGAATGACTTACATTCTGTTAAGAATGTCGTAAAGTAGCTGTGATGTATTTAAATTTTTTAAAGATAGATCAATTTAGTGTCCACGCTCTTCATGGGAACTAATAAATACATCTATCTCCTTACATTTCAATGCTTCCAAGTAACGTTGTTACAGAAGCTAAGCTGCGACGTAGGTATTATCTCCTGCAGTAAATGTAGACAGTTGGACAGAGAACTCCAGTGAGGTGATATCTATGTGTATGTGGGTATGACAGGAGCTGATTCTCACCTGTTTATTCTCTAGAGCAGTGATCTCCAGACTTTTAGTATGAAAGGGCCAATCTGAAACTTCAGATTTAAAAGGAGGGCTGTGATAAGGTTTGGCGTAAAATGGCTTGAAAAATTTTGTATGGTTTGACACTGTGCAGTTTGGAGTCTACAGGAAAGTGGATTCATAATTTTACTGTAGGTCCCAGTCATTACCTAGAAGGGCCGCAGGTTCTATAATATTTAATTCTTGTCTGGAATATTACAAATGGTTGGTCTTTAGGTATCACTGTGTGATTAATTTCTCCTGTTTAGTAGCCAACATAGCTCACGCAATCGTAATAACGATTGTAAACAAACCAGGGAACGGGTAGAGTTTGAACCCATGGCGAGTGAGTCGTATAAAACTCCAGGCCAGTACGTTAACCACTGGGCCACTAGGCCCGTTCTGTGGCTAGCCAACATACAGTATATATTATTATCTCATAGACTTTGATCTGTAAGCCAAAAGTTAATTGAATTTATGAGGTTTGAAAGATGGACATGACTCGATTTAAAAGAGAGGAGTGATTGCTTACTGGGTCTAGCCTGCCATGATGCCAAGTTTATCGATGGATCTTATTATAGAGACTGTTCTCCAACTTCCCTCTCTTACCCTTCCCAAAGGTAAATAGTTGAATAGTTATGGGGACTAGGAAGTCACAATATAGTTACTGGAACAATTCACAAATAACCCGCATATAGGAGAATAAGACTTATAACTACGTTACAACCAGACATGGTCCATTAACTAGTTACATGTGTGACCAATTAATGGTTCAGGCCAGACCGGAACGTTTTCTAATGTCATAGTGTTTGCTTACATGTATTTCTAAACCACCCTCATTATTATTATTATTATAATCAAGGGGGAAGCGCTAAACCCGGAGAATTATACAGCTAAACCACCCTCAACAATGTAGAAAAGCGACCAATAAACGCACGAAGAATCGTTCCCTGTGCCCGAATACACGTCGATTCTCCCCCATGAACCACCTCTCGTCCAGCTATTGAGAGCTTTTGTTGTACTGCATTTCTCATGTAAATTGTTGTAACAGTAAGCTTAACACTTGGTAAGATCTAAATTCTTAGTAGTTACACTCAACGCTATTCTTGTATCTATCACAGCTCTGCCATGTTGACATTGTTGGAATCATGACGTATCTGTGTTGTGTTGACAATCTGTTTTGTTGAAATCGTGAAGAGAATAAATCAGCTTAGCATTTGTTATTCCTATTATAGTGTAGCATAACATATATACTCAAAAAAGTGATGCTGACCGAATATATAAAACACTTGAAAAAAATACATTTACATACAATTAAAAAGTAGTCAAGTATACCATAGTCTCCCTCCTAAATAGATTATTTTTTTTTTCTGTGACTCGGTCTTACCAACCCTCCTGGTGACTCCTTGCAGCTGGTGAGGGCGTCACCTTCACATGTGAGGTTGCCCACCCTGCACCATACTTCGTCACATGGTTGAAGGATTCCAAACCTCTGGAGGATAAGTTGGCGGATCGTGTTCTTCAGCAGGACGCCGGAACCAAGCACTCCCTCAGGGTAAGTTGCTCGCTCTAACTTACGGTAGGTTAGGTAAGGTTGGTTTAGGTTAGGTAACGTTGGTTTAGGTTAGGCAAGGTTGGTTTAATATAGGTTAGGTAAGGCTGGTTTAATTTAGGTTAGGTTAGGTAAGGTTGGTTTAGGTTAGGTAACGTTGGTTTAGGTTAGGCAAGGTTGGTTTAATATAGGTTAGGTAAGGCTGGTTTAATTTAGGTTAGGTTAGGTAAGATTGGTTTAATTAATTTAGGTTAGATAAAGCTGGTTTAATTTAGGTTAGGTTAGGTAGGTTTAATTTAGGTTAGGTAAGGTTGGTTTAATTAATTTAGGTTAGATAAGGCTGGTTTAATTTAGGTTAGGTTAGGCTGGTTTAATTTAGGTTAGGTAGGTTTAATTTAGGTTAGGTAAGGCTGGTTTAATTTAGGTTAGGTAGGTTTAATTTATTATTATTATTATTATTAAAGATTCGCCGGTATTCTCCCGGCCCAGGCCTTGTCCAAGTGGTGGCCCGGCCTTGGCTCCCTCGTTAGGGAGTGTCTGAGACCTAAGTCTCCTATGGGAGGAGACACAAGTACCTCCTCATCTTTGGGACCAACTGTCCCCAGGCCTAGCCACAAGCTAGGCCTCTCTGGTCTGCCATCCCCGCCACAAGGGGGCTAATGGGAATGACAGTCTTATGAGCTAAAGACTCGGGCTCAGGCACCTACCCTACCCTAGAAGGGTTAGGCATGGTATCGATGGTTTAATTTATTTTTTTTTTATTCGTTTAATTTAGGTTAGGATTAATATTTATTATACAATAGAGATTTTATTTTGCTAATCTTGTTCTATGTTATGTTATCAGTTTTTTCACGATTTTAAACCAGAGTTACTAAAGTATTTTTTAAATCAAGGATACTAATGTATATTTTTAAAATCAAGGATACTAATGTATATTTTTAAAATCAAGGATAGTAATGTATATTTTTAAAATCAAGGATACTAATGTATATTTTTAAAATCAAGGATACTAATGTATATTTTTAAAATCAAGGATACTAATGTATATTTTTAAAATCAAGGATACTAATGTATATTTTTAAAATCAAGGATACTAATGTATATTTTTAAAATCAAGGATACTAATGTATATTTTTAAAATCAAGGATACTAATGTATATTT
>NC_069412.1:66753205-66755705 GCF_026875155.1 Cherax quadricarinatus | reverse complement strand
CGAGAGATGAGACGTCTTGCTCTGTTCTCTACTCTGTCAAGCAGTCGCAGATGAGAGGGGGGGCAGGCAAACCAAGAAAGTGGAGCATACTCAAGGTGTGAGCGTACTTGTGCCTCTCTCTCTCTCTCTCTCTCTCTCTCTCTCTCTCTCTTTCTCCGTCAGTGTTCATAATATTTTTTCACTGCAGCTGAAAACAAGAAATACAACCTGGTGTTTGCTCTTTCTCTGACATTTTACTTCCCTCATCAGGAACAATTCTCTCACAACACTGCCACTGTTGTTCCCGTCACACACATTTCCCCAATATATATATAAAAAAAATCCTCATTTTCGTCAGAGGTTCAAGCCAAACTTGTATTGCACTTTGGCTTCAAATTATCTATTTTGGATTCAGCTCTCGATATCTGTCGTATTCAATCTGTGTGTGTGTGTGTGTGTGTAATATATATTTTATATATATATATATATATATATATATATATATATGTGTGTGTGTGTGTGTGTTATAATATATATATATGTATATATATATAAATTACCCTTCATTAATACACTGAATTCTCTTTTGGGGAACAGCTGATGAACTGTCGTGTACAGGACTCTGGTATCTACACTGCCAAGGCTACAGACGAGGCTGGTGCCGCCGCTACTTGCTCTGCTCAGCTCCTGGTCCAGGAATGTAAGCAACTGAAAAATTTGCATACGTATCTTTAAGAGTTTAGACAGATGTGTTATTATGCACTTCGTTTATATGGATCGTTAATACAGAAATTGATTTTCACTTTAATTCAGAGCTTTTAAGAATGCATTTAAGATATGTATTTTAGTTTAGATATTTTTTTAGCTCAGATATCATTTTTAGTCCAAATATCTTTTTTTTTACCTCAAATATCTTTTTTTAGTTCTGATATCTTTTTTTTTGTCCTGGATGGGGCCCACAACAGTCACCTTATACCTAACACACAGTAACACTAGGTACCTGTGTGTTAGGTACCTAGTGTTACTGTTGCTTGTGCAGGGCAGCTGGGGTGTAAGGAAACTTATCCAAAACAACCACAGGGGAAGTTGAATGATAGCTCTAGGCCTTCCATGTTGCAGTCGACACATCTTCAGCAATGTTGCACAAATGAGTAGGAAGTCCAGATAGGGTCGTTCAAGAAACAGTCTCTAGCTAGAGTGACCTTGAACGAGTTTTCCTGGACTTCCTACGCATTTCTGCAACGCTGCAAGCTCCTGATGATGTGTTGATTGTAACACGAAAGGCCTAGAGCTATCGTTCAACTCCCCCTGTGGTTCTTTTACATTTTATATCGCTTGTTCGCGATTATTGCACACATATATATATATATATATATATATATATATATATATATATATATATGCAGTGGAACCTCAAATATCGAACTTTCTTCGGTCCAGAAGGCTGTTCGAGTGCCTTTACCGAATGAATTTATTCCCATCAGGAATACTGTAAATTAGATTAGTATATATATATATATATATATAATGGAGGAGGGGTGTTAATGTTGCAGTTTAAAAACTGTAGTGTAAAGCACCCTTCTGGCAAGACAGTGATGGAGTGAATGATGGTGAAAGTTTTTCTTTTTCGGGCCACCCTGCCTTGGTGGGAATCGGCCAGTGTGATTATTACAACCTAGGATTTCAAATGGCCTGTTATCCCAGGTGTAATGGGAGCAAATAAACACAGTAGAAAAGTTTAGACTTATATTATCCTTCACCAATTTATAACAGCAATATGTACACTATGTACAGTGATAAATATAGTGCACTCCACGGTAAGCAAGGCAGAAATAGAAGCCACAAGATAGCAGACCGTGCTTCAACCAGCTCTAGAATGGGAATGACAAGGGCAGACAGGAGAGCGGTATCCACATAACCTCTGCGATTGTCAATCCCACCTTCTTATTGGCTAGAACCTGGTCACTAGTTGAACGATGGGGCCCCATCATCAACTCTTAGCAACCTGGTTCGCTGGTTGGGGGAGATAGCCTGTAAATGAGGGTGTGTCCATGCGCCGAATAAAGGTTACGTACTCTTTGCATGCCACAGTGATTATAATAATAAATAATATATATATATATATATATATATATATATAATATATATATATATATATATATATATATATATATATATATATAATGCATGTGCGTGTGTGTGTTAAAGTTCCCGGTTCGGGGAAGATCTTGGGGGTTATATTGTCTGGGATCTTCCATTAATCTTAGCCCGGGGAAGATTACTGCCTCATGTCTCTCAGTGTCTCAGAGGTGATCTTGAAGACATTAAAAGTTTGAGGAGACAAGAGAGAGATTGTGTGTATAGTATTAGTTCTGTATCTGTCACTCTCTCTCACTCACTCACTTCTCCCCACAGTGACGGAGGAAGAAAGGGCTCGTAGAATATCGGAGAAGTCTCCTTTCTTCCTGGTCAGGATGAAGCCGACGGAGGTCATCGAGAACACCAATCTCTCCTACACCAT
>NC_069412.1:66740705-66748205 GCF_026875155.1 Cherax quadricarinatus | reverse complement strand
TGTGTATAGTTTGGCATCACAGTGTGTTTACATTCAGAGGTTTATATTTTATTATTATTGTTATTATTATTATTATTATTATTATTATTATTATTATTATTATTATTACAGCTTCAAGGACGACCGCGAGATCAGAGAAGACGCGAGAGTGAGGCTGCATCGCGACCACGCCAGCGGTCACTACGAGATCCTTATCTCCCACGTACAGAAGAGCGATGAGGGAACGTACAAGTGTCTGGCACGGAATAAGTTCGGCCGAGCGGAGTGCGAAGCCTCCATGACAGTTAACGGTGAGGGTACTGCGTCGGCTGGTCTACCTCGGGACTGTGTCGGCTGGCCTACCTCGGGGCTGTGTCGGCTGGTCTACCTCGGGGCTGTGTCGGCTGGTCTACCTCGGGGCTGTGTCGGCTGGCCTACCTTGGTCACCTTCCTTATGTGTTTGTCTTGGTGCATTGCTCCTGAAGAGGTGTTTGTGATAGTAGAGTGAAAGGCCTTGAGAAATATCATTACCCCCTCTAGTGTTTACTGTATATATATGTATATATATATATATATATATATATATTATATATATATATATATATATATATATATATATATATATATATATATATATATATATGTATATATATATATATATATATATATATATATATATATATATATATATATTATATATATATATATATATATATATATATATATATACTCCTTTTTTTCTGTGTATGACGGGGTAGGTCATGTTCAGTTTGAAATTCCCAAATGATAATAACTCCAGCTCTGCTGGAAGGAAGGCTTCGAGGCTGTCGTAGTTGATGGAGCTTTTGAATGGAATACTGGACGGGGGAGATAGATAGCCTCGTTGCCCTGTTAAAGTCTCTCATCTGATGTATGTCAACAAGGGGAAATATAGCTAGCTTTTGTTCCCAATGTGTAACTATGCATAGCAAACAGCAGCACAGTGCTGATCCTACCACCTATCACTACCCATGCTCACCACCTCACCTAACCACTTTCTTCCCTACAGACGAGGGCCTCGTGTACGAGAGCTTAAGTGGCAAAGGGTCTCTCCTGGCTAAGGGAGAGAAAGCAGAATTTAAGTGGTTCAGAGACGGGCAGGAGTTCGATCCCTACGAGAGGTTCAACGTCATGTTTAAGGTCAGTGCCACTTAATACAATCACGTGCTACGTAATACGATCACGTGCTACGTAATACGATCAATGCTACGTAATACGATCACGTGCTACGTAATACGATCACGTGCTACGTAATACGATCACAGAAAGTTCCTTTGCTGGAGCAAAGGCATTTTCTGTGATCGTATTTCCTTGGACCATTTCTTCAACATTGCAAGCTCCTGATGATGTTTAGATTACAACACGAAAGGCCTAGAGCTATCATTTAACTCCCCCCGTGGTTGTTTTGCATCTTGTATCGCTGGCCGTCTCCCACCAAGGCAGGGTAACCCGAAAAAGAAACACTTTTACCATCATTCCCACTATTACTGTCTTGCCAAACAGCAAAAATTATAAGACCCTCCTTTAGAGTGCAGGCAGCAATGTGACTGTGATGTCAACAAACTCTTGGAAAATCGGCGATTGAGTGAATATTGGTGAGTGTGCTTTCTTCTTTAGGTCACCTTGCCCTCTGCCTCTCTCACATTTTTATCACACTCTCGCCTGACATCCTCTTCCTTCACTTTTCTTAAGTAAAGTTATGACTTAAGAGTGTGGTTACTTACCCCACAGGATGATGAGGACACTCTGGCCTTAGTCTTCCAAAATGTTACACCTGAGGATGCTGGTCTCTACACCTGTGTAGCATCCACTTCCTGTGGCAAGATCTCCTGCTCTGCTGAACTTACCGTGGAAGGTTAGTGTGTAGCCACAGAGATGTGTGTGTGGGAGGGATGCTGTGTGTGTGTACTCAGAGATGTGTTGGAGAGAGGGCATCTTGTGTGTACTCAGAGATGTGCTTGAGAGAGGGCATCTTGTGTGTACTCAGAGATGTGCTTGAGAGAGGGCATCTTGTGTGTACTCAGAGATGTGCTTGACAGAGGGCATCTTGTGCGTACTCAGAGATATGCTTGAGAGAGGGCATCTTGTGCGTACTCAAAGATGTGCTTGAGAGAGGGCATCTTGTGTGTAATCAGAGATGTGTTGGAGAGAGGGCATCCTGTGTGTACTCAGAGATGTGTTGGAGAGACAGCATCATGTGTGTGTGCGTGTACTCACCTAGTTGTACTCACCTAGTTGTGGTTGCGGGGGTCGATTCACAGCTCCTGGCCCCGCCTCTTTACCTGGCCGCTACCCGGTCACTCTTCCCGCTCCGTGTGTGTGTGTGTGTGTGTGTGTGTGTGTGTGTGTGTGTGTGTGTGTGTGTGTGTGTTGTGTGTGTGTGTGTTATGTGTGTGTGTGTGTGTATGTGTGTGTGTGTGTGTGTGTGTGTGTGTGTGTGTGTGTGTGTACACACATTATTTATTGATGCCTCACCTGTCGTCAGGAATATTTCCCTGGTTTTTACCTGGAACAAGATGGATGGTCCCCTTGCCGTCTTAAGACGCCGCCTGGGACCTCCTTTAGCCTCGAAGGAGAGGCTCTCAGTCTTGGTAAAGTCTTAAGATAATCTTGTAAGAGGTGAATGGCCTTGTGAGGTAAAAGGTGGACCAGGGTTTCCAGAGGACCATGGTTTTCAGTGGACCAGGGTTTTCAGTGGACCAGGGTTTTCAGTCCGCCAGAGTTTTCAGTGGACCAGGGTTTTCAGTGGACCAGGTTTTCAGTGGACCAGAGTTTTCAGTGGACCAGGGTTTTCAGTGGACCAGAGTTTTCAGTGGACCAGAGTTTTCAGTGGACCAGAGTTTTCAGTAGACCAGGGTTTTCAGTGGACCAGAGTTTTCAGTGGACCAGAGTTTTCAGTGGACCAGAGTTTTCAGTGGACCAGAGTTTTCAGTGGACCAACACTTAGCCTGCAAATTCAACTGCATAACAAGAAAGACTTGCTAATTTATACACTTAATCTCTTCACTAACCTGGTCACTAACATATACTTGCGTGTGTCCCCGCGCAGGTTCTGTGAACCGCTTACTTCGTGACCCGGAACCTCCCAGCATCAAGGAATCGCTGAGTGATACTCAGGTGGCCCAAGGAGGATCTGCCATGCTGGAGTGTAAGGTCGGAGGATTTCCCAAGCCAGAACTCCAGTGGTAAGTGGAACCTCGTTCAGATTGACCATCCCTGCCTCAGACGCATGTAGAATAGTAGATAGTCCTTGAATAGGGGTAGATAGTCCTTGAATAGGTGTAGATAGTCCTCAATCGGTAACCTTAAGGTTCTCCTCATATAAAAAATACAGGATAGTCCTTAATTTAGATAGAAGTAGATAGCTCTTCTCAGCTGATAGCCATGTACACCTTCGTCTGAGAAGGGTCTCTGAGTTGAAGGGGCTTTATGTTAATTTCTCAATGCTAAACATTGAAATAATCTTAGGGAAAGTAAACGTGAGGTGACGGGGTAGCTTAGATAAGATAATAATAATAATAGTAATAATTATTATGTTCCTGCCCTGCCTCACTGTTTTCAGAATTTATTCTGTGTAATTGATTGAAAAAACATTGGTTTGGAAAACGTCTCGATGTATGAAGATACACAGGTATTATACATGTTTAGTATTGTAATAAAGTTGGAAGAATTACCGACAATATGTAAAGTAAAAGGACACAAGTGCAACTAATGTGACATTTATTGTGGCAACGTTTCGCTCTCCAGGAGCTTTATCAAACCATTACAAACAATACATGGACACAGAGGGTATATAAAGGCTCAGAGTGAGGTGCAGTCGCAAGTGCCTCGAATCAGCACTGATCGCTGTTTCGAATACAATTAAACAAAACAACGGCAGCTTCACCATCTCCGAAGTCTTAGCAAGAATCCTCCTGAAAACAGTAAACCCTGCCATCACATAGTCTCTCCTGTTATACTACACAAAGCACAGAGAGTAAACACTGAAACAAGCTGCCTCTTTCCAGTCTCTATTTGTCCAACCTATTTTTATGTTACCCAAGTAATAGCTTTTATATCCTTTTACTCATGTACGAATTAATTGCTCTACCATATTGTATTACTTTTGTCACTACCACTACTACTACTACTACTACTACTACTACTACTACTACTACTACTACTACTACTACTACCACACCACTAGTGAACATCGAAATGGTACCTCACTAGTATTGCACCTCACTCTGAGCCTTTATATACCCTCTGTGTCCATGTATTGTTTGTAATGGCTTGATAAAGCTCCTGGAGAGCGAAACGTTGCCACAATAAATGTCACATTAGTTGCACTTGTGTCCTTTTACTTTACATGTTTAGTATTGATTTAGGTTAGGTCTGGTTTGTCAGGAAACAGGACAAGTGTTTCCCGACGTGGATGTTAGTCATATGATGACCCACAGCTGGAGCTTTTGGTCATCTGACCGAGGCTTTATGATTACAACCATTTTTATTTATGTCGAATAATTGAGAGTGTCATAAACACTTTCTAGTGTTCAGTGTCTTATTAATCACTAATATTCCAGCAAGTGTAATAATAATCTCTCTCTCTCTCTCTCTCTATCTCTCTCTCTCTCTCAGGACGAAGAACGGGCTGGACGTCAAATCTGGAGGACGCTTCAAGTTCCTCTGGGAGGACGAAGAGTCGGTAACACTCGTCATTAAGAACGTTGAAGAGAAGGATGCTGGCCTCTACCGTGTTGTGGCCAAGAACGAGCTGGGCGAGGCTCAGTGCTCGGCCAACCTGGCCATCAAGGGTAAGTACCCCAGGGGAGTTTCAAGGTTCGGAAGGTCTCTTGATATTTTTCTTAAAAAGGAAAAAAGGCCACGAAATTTGGACATTTTGTTTCAAGACGTAATTGTGGGAGATTCATTGTGATATATTCGATTTAAAAGGTCTTCACAAGGGAGTGAGGGTTATTTAAATGGTGAGTGAGGAGGTAGAGCGGGACAGGCTCTCTTCTGGATATATGTACATTGAGAGGGGTATGTTTCACAGTATATACACGCTAGCAGGTGTATATCTCAGTGTTTATACACGGGTGTGTGCTTCTTAGTGTATATACGCTTAGATATGTATGCTGTATATACACGAGAGGTATGTTTAGTGTATATTCACTGAGACATGCATATCTCTCAGTGTATATATACTTAGACATGCATATCTCTCAGACTATATACACTGAGAGCGTACCTCGGTCCCTTTTGACTTGATATGGTCATTTAGGTACCTAAATGACCGTAACACGTCAAGAGGGACCCTAACACCGCCGATAGGCTTCAAACCCCATTAACCAACCAACCAATCAGGAGGGCCGTTAGAGCAGCGATGCCTTGTTAGCAGTAGTGGTAGTAAAGGATTTTATCACAGCTAAAGCTATAAATGGGCTTTATATTTGGTTTGTTAGCTAAGATGATTGTGTGAAGACGCCAGGAGATTCTTCACCGGAAATTCACTGCATCTTTCTTCTTTTTCTTCACAGCTGGGCCTAAGATTAAGAAGATGAAGAAGGAGGTAGCCTGTATCATCGGCAAGGACCTCGACTACCAGGTGGAGGTGGAGGGCGAGCCTGCTCCTCAAGTCAAGTGGTAAGTACCCATCTCGTACCCGAGTCTCCAGTTAAGTGGTAAGCACTACTTTGAACTTAAGTCTTTAGGGCTGTGCTACTCGTTGTTGGGTTGTCCTGCTGGTCGCTGACTTGTCCTCCTGGTCTCTGACTTGTCCTCCTGGTCTCTAACTTGTCCTCCTGGTCTCTAACTTGTCATCCTGGTCTCTGACTTGTCTTCCTGGTCTCTAACTTGTCCTCCTGGTCTCTGACTTGTCCTCCTGGTCTCTAACTTGTCCTCCTGGTCTCTAACTTGTCCTCCTGGTCTTAACTTGTCCTCCTGGTCTCTAACTTGTCCTCCTGGTCTCTAACTTGTCCTCTGGTCTCTAACTTGTCCTCTGGTCTCTAACTTGTCCTCCTGGTCTCTAACTTGTCTCCTGGTCTCTGAACTAGTCCTCCTGGTCTCTAACTTGTCCTCCTGGTCTCTGACTTGTCCTCCTGGTCTCTAACTTGTCCTTCCTGGTCTCTACTTGTTCGTCTCCTTGGTCTCTGGTCAACTTGTCCTCCTGGTCTCTGAACTTGTCCTCCTGGTCTCTAACTTGTCCTCCTGGTCTCTAACTTGTCCTCCTGGTCTCCAACTTGTCCTCCTGGTCCCCAAACTAGTCCTCCTGGTCTCTGACTTGTCCTCCTGGTCTCTAACTTGTCCTCCTGGTCTCTAACTTGTCCTCCTGGTCTCTGACTTGTCCTCCTGGTCTCTAACTTGTCCTCCTGGTCTCTTACTTGTCCTCCTGGTCTCTAACTTGTCCTCCTGGTCTCTAAATTGTTTTCCTGGTCTCTAACTTGTCCTCCTTGTCTCTAACTTGTCCTCCTGGTCTCTAACTTTTCCTCCTGGTCTCTAACTTGTCCTCCTGGTCTCTAACTTGTCCTCCTGGTCTCTAACTTGTCCTCCTGGTCTCTAACTTGTCCTCCTGGTCTCTAACTTGTCCTCGTGGTCTCTAACTTGTCCTCCTGGTCTCTAACTTGTCCTCGTGGTCTCTAACTTGTCCTCCTGGTCTCTAACTTTCCTCCTGGTTCTCTAACTTGTCCTCCTGGTCTCTAACTTGTCCTCCTGGTCTCTAACTTGTCCTCGTGGTCTCTAACTTGTCCTCGTGGTCTCTAACTTGTCCTCCTGGTCTCTAACTTGTCCTCCTGGTCTCTAACTTGTCCTCCTGGTCTCTAACTTGTCCTCCTGGTCTCTAACTTGTCCTCCTGGTCTCTAACTTGTCCTCCTGGTCTCTAACTTGTCCTCGTGGTCTCTAACTTGTCCTCCTGGTCCTCTAACTTGTCCTCCTGGTCCTCGAACTTGTCCTCTTTGTCTCTAACTTGTCCTCCTGGTCTCTAACTTGTCCTCCTGGTCTCTAACTTGTCCTCCTGGTCTCTAACTTGTTTTCCTGGTCTCTAACTTGTCCTCCTGGTCTCTAACTTGTCCTCCTGGTCTCTAACTTGTCCTCCTGGTCTCTAACTTGTCCTCCTGGTCTCTAACTTGTCCTCCTGGTCTCTAACTTGTCCTCCTGGTCTCTAATTTTGTTCTTCTTGCCCCTTTCTAACTTGTCCTCCTGGTCTCTAACTTGTCCTCCTGGTCTCTAACTTGTCCTCCTGGTCTCTAACTTGTCCTCCTGGTCTCTAACTTGTCCTCCTGGTCTCTAACTTGTCCTCCTGGTCTCTAACTTGTCCTCCTGGTCTCTAACTTGTCCTCTTTGGTCTCTAACTTGTCCTCCTGGTCTCTAACTTGTCCTCCTGGTCTCTAACTTGTCCTCCTGGTCTCTAACTTGTCCTCCTGGTCTCTAACTTGTCCTCCTGGTCTCTAACTTGTCCTCCTGGTCTCTAACTTGTCCTCCTGGTCTCTAACTTGTCCTCCTGG
>NC_069412.1:66703205-66735705 GCF_026875155.1 Cherax quadricarinatus | reverse complement strand
TATGAGCCAATGTTGCACTCTGAGATATTTTAAACGCTAGTAGCTGGTAGCCTTGTTTGAGCCCCGGCAGAAGCTTCGTAACTCAAGGGCTCATTTCTGTGTTTTAAAAGCTTTTTTTCAGCTTTAAGCTCCAAATTTAGGTGTGAGCTCTGGGATGAAGCGATTTTGAGCTCTGAGAGTTGCCCTAGCACTCTCAAAGTCACTTGTTGTACTCTCTGAAGCTATTTCATGGGCTTTGGGAAGAGCCACAACGTGAGCTCTGGCTCCTTGACTCTCTAAGCGGACGAAAATTTCAAGTGTGGAGTAACAGTAGTGAATCGCAGGCAAGGAATCCAATTCCCCGTGCCGCCACTCGGATTACTTTTAAAGCATGCGTAAATCCCTCTCCTGCCGATCCTATCCTGCTGCCCAGACACACACACACACACACACACACCTGGGCAAAAAAAAAGGAATAATTCCTTCGTGGTCCTCTCACCCAGGTATTTTTGGAGAGATGCCACGTTAAGACAGCAAGCACGCTGTCGTAAGGTATTTGGACGAAAGAGAGGACGTTCGTGTGGCCTTCGTTCGTCATTCGTAGCAATAGTTGATTCTAAACATTTTGCGGTGTTTAAACGAAAGAGAGGACGTTCGTGTGGCCTTCGTCATTCGTAGCAGTAGTTGATTCTAAGTATCGTGCGATGTTTAGATGAAAGAGAGGACGTTCGTGTGGCCCTCGTTCGTCATTCGTAACAATAAGGTCGTTGATTCGAGGTTTGTTAGGCTGTTGTGGTCGAGGAATAAGGAGGGTTGACTTCCATTTACTGAAGGAATCGGTGCCAGAATCGCTTTGACAAGGAAATGACACATTTGAGTAGTGTATATATCTGTGTGTATACACAGAGTGGCGTGTATATCTGTGTGTGTATACACCGAGAGGCGTATATCTAGTGTGTATGCGCAGATACACACCTTATATATTTTATAATATATATATATATATATATATATATATATATATATATATATATATATATATTATATATATATATATACAGTGAAATGCAGACATCTCTCACTGGATATACACTGAGATATATACACTTCGCAGGGTGTATACACTGAGATACACACACACACACACTTACAGCTGGGAGAGGACCAGCTGGGGAGAGGATCAGCTGGGAGAGGACCAGCTGGGGAGAGGATCAGCTGAGAGACGTGACCAAGGCAACATTTTTGGAGGTCACAAAAACAAGATGTCGACGCTAATTTATCTCCCACGCCAAATTACTCACTGTGGGGGGAGGGAGGGAGGGGGCAATTTCCCCCAGTTTATGTTGGGGAATGGGAGAGGGAGGAGGATAGGAAGGAAAGAGATGGTGAGAGAGACAGAGATGGAGAGAAAGAGAGAGAGATTGGAGAGAGAGAGAGGGATGGGGAGGTGTTAAGAGAGAGAGAAAAAACAGGTAACGAAGTATAGCAGAATTACAAACAAACAAACAAACAAAAACAACTAAAACAAACGCGTGTAACCAATAGAATATGTAGACGCAAACAACAGCAAAATAAAGAAATGCAGACAAAGACAGTATAAACAAACAAACAAACGTAAACGAAGACAATGGAAAATTAAACAAATACAAACAATAACAGTGAAACAGTGATAACGAAAATCAAACAAATACAAACAAAGACAGTAGAAAAAAACAAGGACGCGAACATGCCAAGAGAGTGACTCGCTAAACCCGTAAGGGCTGTGATCTCTCTCTCCCCTCCACTGGGGGCGGGGTTAAAGGAATCAACTTTGATCCGAGGAAGAAGAAAACAAACAAGATTTTAAGAGCAAAAATAAGAGAGATACCACAGTGGTTGTAGAGGTATACCACAGTGGTTGTAGAGGGATACCACAGTGGTTGTAGAGGTATACCACAGTGGTTGTAGAGGGATACCACAGTGGTTGTAGAGGGATACCACAGTGGTTGTAGAGGGATACCACAGTGGTTGTAGAGGGATACCACAGTGGTTGTAGAGGGATACCACAGTGGTTGTAGAGGGATACCACAGTGGTTGTAGAGGGATACCACAGTGGTTGTAGAGGGATACCACAGTGGTTGTGGAGGGATACCACAGTGGTTGTAGAGGGATACCACAGTGGTTGTAGAGGGATACCACAGTGGTTGTAGAGGGATACCACAGTGGTTGTAGAGGGATACCACAGTGGTTGTAGAGGGATACCACAGTGGTTGTAGAGGATACCATGGTTGAGAGGGGGTTCCCAGTGGTTTAGAGGGATACCACAGTGGTTGTAGAGGGATACCCAGTGGTTTTGAGGGATACCACAGTGGTTGTAGGGGATACCACAGTGTCCCCCCCTTTTTCCCTTTTTTCCCCCCCCAAAAAACCCCCCCTTTCCCCCCCTTTCCAACCCCTTTTAAAAAATTTTTTTTTAAAACCCCCCAATTTTTTTTCCCCCCCCTCCCTTTTTTTTCCCCTTCCCTTTCCCACCCCCCTTTAAAAAACCCCCCTTTTTCCCTTTTTTCCCCACTTTTAAACCCCCCCCCCCCCCCCCCCCCAATTTTTTCCCCCCCCCAAAAAAATTTTTCCCCCCCCCCCTCCCCCCTTTTTTAAACCACCCCCCCCCCTTTTTTTTCCCCCCCCCCAAATTCCAACCCCCCCCTTTTAAAACCCCCCCCCTTTCCCCCGCCCCTTTTTCCTGCTAAACTCTTGCTACCCCCCCCCCCCCCCCTTTTTTAAACCCCCTCCCCTTTTTTTCCCCCCTTTTTTTCCCCCAAAAACCCCTCCCTTTTTTTCCCCCCCCCTTTTTCCCACTTTTTTTTTTTCCCCTCCCCCCCCCCCTTTTTCCCCCCAAAAAAAAAACCCCAACCCCCCCAAAACCCTTTCCCCCAAAACCCCCACCCCCAAAAAACCCCCCCCCAAATTTTAATTTCCCCCCCCCCCTTTTAAAAAATTTTTAATTTTTTTTTTTTTGGGGCCCCCCCCCCCCTTTCCCCCCTTCCCCCCAAAAACCCCCTTTGCCCCCTTTTTCCCCCCAAACCCCCCCCCCCCTTTTCGGGTTTTTTTTTTCCCCCCCCAAACTTTTTGGGAAACCCCCCCCCCCCCACCCCCCCAAAAAAACCCCCCCCACCCTTTTTTTTTCCCCCAACCCTTTCCCCCCCCCCCCCTTTACCCCCCCAACCTCTTCAAACCCCTTTCCCCCCAAACCCCCCTTCCCTGCAAACCCTTTCCCAACCCCCTTCCCCCCCCCTTTTTTTTTTTTTTCCCCCCCCCTCCCACCCCCCCCCCCCCCCAAAAATTTCCCCTTTTCCCCCCCCCCTTTTAAACCCCACCCTTTTTTTTCCCCCCCCCCCCCTCCCCTTTTTTTTCCCCCCTTTTCCCCCTTTTTTCCCCCCCTTTTTCCCCCTTTTTTTTTTTCCCCCCCTTGTTTTCCCCCCTTTTTAAAAATTTTACACATTTCCTACCCCCCCCAACAGGTTTTTTGGGCCCCTGAAACCCCCCCCCCCAATTTTTCCCCCCCCCCCTTTTTCCCCCCCCCCCCCTTTCCCCCCCCTTTTTTTTTTCCCCCCCCCCCCCCCCCCCCCCCCCCCCTTTTTTTCCCCCCCCCCCCCCCCTAAAAACCCCCCCTTTCCCCTTTTTTTTCCCCCCCCCCTTTTTTTAAAAACCCCCTTTTTTTTTCCCCCCCTGGGGGCCTAAAATTTTAAACCCCCCCTAAAAAAACCCCCCCCCCCCCCCCTTTCCCCCCGGGAAACCCCCCCCCCCCCCCTTTTTTTTTCCCCCCCTACCCCCCCAAAAAACCCCCTTTTCCCCCCCCCCCCCCAAAAAACCCCCCCCCCCCCCTTTTTAAACCCCCCCCCTTTGCTCCCCCCTTTTAATCTCCCCCCTTTTAAATTTTAAAAGGGTTTTTTTTTTTTCCCCCCCCCTCCCCCCCCCTTTTTTTCCCCCCCCTTTTTCCCCCCCCCCTTTTTTTCCCCCCCCCCCTTTTTTCCCCAATTTTCCCCAAAACCCCCCCCCCCCCCCCCCCCCCCCCCAAAAAACCCCCCCCCCCCCCCCCAAAACCCCCGAAAAAAAACCCCCCCCCCCCCCCCCCCCCCTTTTCCCCCCTTTCTACCCCCTTTCCAAAATTTTTTCCCCCCAAAAACCCCCCCACACTCCCCTCCTCCCCCCCCCCCCAAACTTTTTTGCTCCCCTCCCCCCCCAACCCCCCAAACCCCCCCCCCCCCCTTTTTTTTTTTTCCCCCCCCCGCAATTTTCCCCCCCTTTTTTCCACACCCCCCCCCCCCCCCCTTTTTTTAAAACCCCCCACTCCCCCCCCTTTTTTTCCCCCCCCCCTTTTCCCCCTCCCCCCCCCCCCCCCCCCCCTTTTTTTTTCCCCCCCCCTTTTTTTTTACACCCCCCCCCCTTTTTTTTCCCCCCTTTTTTTCCCCCCCCTTTTTAAAACCCTTTTTTAAAAAACCCCCCCCCCCCCCCCCTTTTTTTTTTTTTTTAAAAAATTGAAAAAACCCCCTTTTCCCCCCAAAACCCCCTTTTCCTTTCCCTACCCCCCCCTTTTCCCCCCTTTTTTTTTTAACCCCCCCCTTTTTTTTTTTTTTTCCCCCCCCCCCTCCCCCCCTTTTTCCCCAAAAAAACCCCCACCCCCCCCCCCCCCCAAACCCTCCCCCCCTTTTCCCCCCCTTTTTTAAACCCCCAAAACCCCCCCCCCCCCCCTTTCCCCCCAACCCCAAAATTTCCCTCCCCCCTTTTCCCCCCCCCCCCCCCTTTTTTTTCCCCCCCCCTTTTATTGTTTTTTCCCCCTTTTTCCCCTTTTTTTTTCCCCCCCCCCCCCCAAAACCCCCCCAAAAAACCCCCCCCCTTTTTTTTTTTTCCCCGTTTTTCCCCCCCCTTTTTTTTTTTTTTCCCCCCCCCCCCCCCCTTTTTTTTTCCCCCGGGGCCCCCCCTTTTTTTGGCCCTTTTTTTTTTTTTTCCCCCTTCTTCCTAATTTCCCCCCTTTTCCTTTTTTTTTTTTTCCCCCCCCCCCGTTTAAACCCCCTTTCCCCCCCCTAAAAAAATTTTTGGGGGAAAAAAAACCCCCCCCCGGGGCCCTTTTCCCCCCCCCCCCGGGAAAAATTTTCCCCCTTTTTTTTTTCCCCCCCTTTTTTTAAAAAAAAAACCCCCCCCCCCCTTTTTTTTTTTTCCCCCCCCCTTTTTTTGGCCCCCCTTTTTTAAAAGGGGGGGGTTTTTTTTAAAAAAACCCTTTTTTTTTTTTTTTTTCCCCCCCTTTTTCCCTTTTTTTTTAAACCCCCCCTTTTTTTTTCCCCCCCCCCTTTTTTTTTAAAATTTGAAACTTTTTTTTTCCCCCCCCCCCTTTTTAAAAAAAATTTTCCCTTTTTTTTTTTCCCCCCCAAAAACTTTTTTTTCCCCCCCCAAAAAAAAACCCCCCCCCTTTTCCCCCCCCCTTTTTCCCCCCCCTTTTTTCCTCCCCCAATTTTTCCCCCCCCAAAAAATTTTTTTTAAAAAACCCAAAATTTAAAACCCCCCCCCGGAAAAAAAATTTTTTTTTCCCCTTTCCCGCCCTTTTTTTCCCCCCCCCCCTTTTTTTCCTTTTTTTTTTTTTTTTTTTTTCCCTTTTTTTAAAAGGTTTTTTTTTTTTCCCCCCCTTTTCCCCCCCCTTTTTTTTTTTTTTTTTTTCCCCCCCAAAAAAAAACGGGGGGGGGGGAAAAAAGGGGGGGGGGAAAAGGGGAAAACCCGGGGGCCCCCCCCCTTTTTTCCCCCAAAAAAGGGGGGGTTTTTTTGGGGGGCCCCCCCCTTTTTTGGGGGGGGGCCCTTTTTTCCCCCCCCCCCCCCCCTTTTCCCCGGGGGGGTTTTTTTTCCCCCCCCAACCCCCCTTTTTTTTTTAAAAAAAAAAAGGGGAAAAAAAGGGCCCCTTTAAAAAAAAGGGGGTTTTTTTTTCCCCCCTTTTTGGGGAAGGCCCCCCTTTTTTGGGGAAAAAGGGGGGGGGAAAAAAAAAAAAAGGGGGGAAAAACCCTTTTTTTTTAAAAAAAATTTTTAAAAAACCCCCCCAAGGGGAAAAAATTTCCCAAAAAAATTTTTAAAAAAAAAAAAGGGGGGGGAAAAAAAAATTTTTAAAAACCCCCCCTTTTTTAAAAGGGCCCCCCCGGGGGGGCCCCCCTTTTGGGGGTTTTTCCAAAAAAAAAAACCCAATTTTTTGGGGGGGCCCAAATTGGGAAAAAACCCCGGGGGGGAAAAAATTTAAAGGGGGGCCCCTTTTTTTTTTTCCCCCGGGGTTTTTTAAAAAAATTTTGGGGGAAAAACCCCCGGGGGGGCCCCCTTTTTTAAAAGGGGTTTTTTTTTTCCCCCCCCCGGGTTGGGGGGTTTTTTTTTAAAGGCCCCCGGGGCCCCCCCCCGGGGGGGGAAAAAACCAAAAAAAGGGGGGCCCTTTTTTTTTCCCCACCCCCCGGGGGAAAAAACCCCAAAAAAAAAGGGGAAAAAACCCCCCATTTTAAAGGGGGATACCAGGGGTTTTAGAGGGTTTCCCAAACAGGGGTTGTAGAGGGATACCACATTTGTTGTAGGGGGAAAACCACAGGGGTTTGAAAGAGGGAAAAACCACAGTGGTTTAAAGGGGGAAAAACCACAGGGGTTGTAGAGGGATACCACAGGGGTTTTGTAGGGGTTTTAAAACCCCCCTTTGGTTTTTAAAAAGGGGATACCAAGGGGTTGTAGAGAGATACCACAGTTTTGAAAGAGGGAAACCCCCAGAGGTTTGTAATTGGATACCAAAAATTTGGGGTTTTGAAAAGGGGGGCACCACGTGGGTTGTAGGGGGACACCACATTGGTTGTAAGGGATCCCCACAGTGGTTTTAGAGGGATACCACAGGGGTTTGAAAAGGGGGAAAACACCACGGGTTAAAAAAGGGAAAACCAAAATGGTTTAAGAGGGAAAACCAAAACAGTGTTTTGTAGAAAAACCCCACAGTGGTGTAGAGGGATCCACATTGGTTGTAAGGGATACCAACAGGGGTTTGGGAAAAGGGGATCCCACAGGGGGTTGTAGAGGGAAATACCAATGTTGTAGAGGGAAAACCACAGTGGTTGTAGAGAGAAAACCCCACAGTGGTTGTAAGGGTTTCCCCCAAAAAGTTTTTGTAAGGATACCACAGTTTTTTTAAAGAGGGGCACCACATGGGGGTTAGAGGGCACCACGTGGGTGGGAGGGAAAACCCCAAAATTTTGGTTTTAAAGGGATACCACAGTGGTTTTATAGGGAAAAACCCAAACCCCCGGGGTTTGAAAGGGGGACCCCCACAGTGGTTTTAAAAGGGACCCCCCCGGGGGTTTAAAAGGGAAAACCCCACAGTGTTGTAGAGGGGAACACCACTTTGTTTAGGGGGAAACCCCAAACAGGGGTTTGTAGAGGGAAAACCAAGAGGTTTAAAAATACCACATGGGTTGTAGAGGGAAAACCACAGGGGTTTGTAAAAAGGATACCCCAGGGGTTTTTGGTAAAAGGAAACACAGTTTTTGTAGAGGGTTTAACCACAGTGGTTGTAAGGGAATACCACAGTGGTTGTAAAGGAAAACCCACAGGGTTGTAGGGGGGATACCACAGGGGTTTTTTAGAGAGATACCACAGGGGTTGTAGGGGGAAAACCACAGGGGTTTGTAGAGGGAAACCACAGGGTTGTAGGGGGGATACCACAGGGGTTTGTAGAGAGAAACCACAGGGTTTTGAAGGGGGATACCACAGGGGTTTTGTAAAAAATACCACAGTTTTTTAGAGGGATACCACAGTGGTTTTTAGAGGGATACCACAGGGTTGTAGAGGGATACCACAGGGGGTTGTAGAGGTTTACCACAGGGTTGTAAAAAGGGAAATACCACAGGGGTTTTGAGAGGGATACCACATTTGGTTGTAGAGGGATACCACATGGTTGTAGGGGGATACCACAGTGGTTGTAGAGGGATTCCACAGGGGTTTTAAAGGGGGAAACAACAGTGGTTTGTAAGGGATACCACAGGGGGTTGTAGGGGAGGAAACTACAGGGGGTTGTAGGGGGATCCCAACAGGGTTGTAGAGGATACCATAGTTTTGCAGAGGAAAACCACAGTAAAAGTAGGGGGATACCACAGGGGGTTTTTTTAAAGGGATACTACAGTGGTTTGGGTAAGGGAACCACAGGGGTTTGTAGGGGGATACCAACAGTGTTGAAGGGGGGATAAAACAGGGTTGTAAGGGAAACCACATTTGGTTGTAAAAGGGAAAACCAACATTGGTTTTAAGGGAAAACTACAGGGGTTTGTAGGGGGAATTTAACATTGGTTTTTAGAGGGAAAACCATAGTTTTTGCAGGGGGAAATACCAAAAAGGGTTTTAGGGGGGATACCCCAAAATTTGGGGTTGAGGGGGAAACTACATTGGTTGTAGAGGGAGGGCAACAGGGGGTTTTCTATGAGGGATACCACAGGGGTTGAAAGGGGGAAATACCACAGGGGGTTTTAAGGGATACCACATTTGGTTGAAAAGGGGGATATCACAGTGGTTGTAGGGGAAAAAGCCCGTGGTTTTTTAGAGGGATCCTACAGTGGTTGTAGAGGGATACCACGGGAAAAGGGTAGAGGGATACCAAAATTGGTTTTTGGAGGGATACCACAGGGGTTGTAGAGGGATACTACAGGGGTTTGTAGGGGAAATACCCCAGTGGTTGTAGAGGGATACCACAGTTTTTGTAGAGGGATACCACAGTGTTGTAGGGGGATACTCCCGTGGTTTAGGGGGATACCACAGGGTTTAGAGGGATACCACAGTTTTTTTGTAGAGGAAAACCAAACAGGGGTTTTAGGGGGTTTTAACCAAAAGGATTGTAAAGGGGAACCCAAACGGGGTTTGTAGAAGATACCACAGGGGTTTTTAGGGGGATACGACATGATTGTAGGGGGGAATACCACAGTGATTGTAGGGGGAATACCACATTTGAATTGGGGGAGGGATACTACAGGGTTGTAGGGGGATCCCCCCAGGGGTTTAAAGAGGGATCCACGGGGTTTTGTAAGGTATCCCACAGGGGTTTTTAGGGGGGATACCAAAGGGTTTGACGGGGATACCACAGGGGTTTGTAGAGGGTTTCCCAAAAAAGGGTTTGTGGGGGGATACCAAAAGTGGTTGTAGGGGGATACCACATGATTTTAAAAGGGAAACCACAGTGGTTGTAGGAAAATACCACAGTGGTTGTAGAGGGATACCCCCAGGATTGTATTGGGAACCACAGTGATTGTAGGGGGATCCCCACAGTAAATTTAGAGGGTAACTAAAAGGGGTTTTTTTAAGGGATACCACATGGTTGTAAAAAGGGATACCACAGGGGTTGAAGAGGTTTTCCCAGGGGTTTGTAGAGGGATACCAAAGGGGGTTGAAAAAGGGATACCACAGTTTGTAGGGGGAAATACCACAGGGGTTGTAGAGGTTTTTCCACAGGGGTTTTGTAGAGAGATACCACATGGTTGTAGGGGGATACCACAGTGATTGAAGGGGGAAACCACAGTAATTGGGGGGTAACCCAACAGTAAAGGGGTAAGGGATTTCTACGGGGGGGTTGTAAGGAACCAAAATTGGTTGTAAGGGAAACCACAGGGGTTTGTAGAGGAAACCCACAGGGTTTGTAGGGGGAAATACCACAGGGGTTGTAGGGGGAATCCCACGGGGGGGTTTGAAAGGGGGAAACCACGGGTTATTGAAAGTGGGATACCACAGGGGATTGTAGTGGGGTTTAACCAAAAGTGATTGTAAGGATACCCCCAGGGGTTGTAGAGGGATACTACAGGGGTTGTAGAGAGATACCACAGGGGGTTGTAGAGGGAAAACCACAGTTTTAAAGAGGGATACCGCGGGCACGAAATTGCGTCTCGGGTTGTTATATACCGAAGCATTTTTAGTATCATCCAGGGTGCTTATAAATAGGAGACCCCTTGTGGGCCGTGACTTTTTTGTGACGCCCAGGGGATCCCAAAGTGAAGGGCCCTCGTCCCTCGGGCTCCCCCCCAGTCGGCGTAACACCCCAGGCTAGGACGGGGCAGAGGCGGGGCTCCATTTCCCATCATCACATTTTAAAATATATCGTTACCACCAAACCCAAGTTTTCAAACCTAAAACCCCTCGATATCTCCATTTAAGAACCCCTACATACCCTTTGGTTTTAGGGGGGCTACCCCAGGGGTTTGTAGTGGATCCCACATGGTTGTGGAGGGAAATCCCCCACGGTTGGGAGGGATACCCATTTGGTTGTAGGGGGATACCACATTTGGGTTGTAGGGGGGATACCACAGAGGGTTGTAGGGGGTTCCCAAACAGGGGGGTTTGCAGAGGGAAACCACAGTGGTTGAAAGGGGAAAAAAAAACAGGGTTTGAGGGATCCCACATTGGTTTTTAGAGGGATATCACAGTGTTGTAGGGGGGAAAGAACGGGTTTTTTTGTAGAGGGATACCACAGTGGTTTAAGAGGGAAACCAAAGGGGTTTAGAAAAAACCCACAAGGTTTAGGGGGTTTAACCACAGTGGTTTTGAAAGGGGGAAACCCAAACATTGGTTGTAAAACGGATACCACAGTGGTTGAAAGGGAAACCACAGTGGTGTAAGGGAAACCACATGGTTTGTAGGGGGAAACCACTTTGGGATTGTAAGGGATCCCAAACATTTGGGTTGTAGGGGGAAATACCCCTTTTTGTTGTGGGGGGAATTACCACAGGGGTTGTAGTTTGGTACCACAGGGGTTTTAAAAGGGATACCACAATTTTTGTAGGGGTTTTTAACCCCCGGGTTGAAAGGGGGAAAACCACGGGTTGGTGAAGAGGGATACAAAAATGGTTTTAGGGGGAACCAAAAGTGGTTTGTAGGGGAAATACCACAGGGGTTGTAGAGGGATCCCCCAGTGGTTGTAGGGGGATACCCCAGGGGTTTTTGGTAGGGGAAAACCCCACAGTAAATAAGAGGGTAAAAACCCCGTTGTTTTTAGAGGGTTTCCCAACAGGGGTTGTAGGGGAAAACCCCACATGGTTGTAGGGGGAAAAATCACAGTGATTTAGTATGATACCAAAAGGGGTTTGTAGGGGGAATACCCCCTTAGTTGTGGAGGAATACCACAGGTTGTAGGGGGGATACCCCCGGGGGTTTGAAAGGGGGATACAACAGAGGGTTTGAAATAGGGGAACCACGGGGGGGTTGTAGAGGGATACCCCAGTATTTGGGAAAGGGATACCAAAAGTGGTTGTAGAGGGAAACCACAGGGGTTTGTAGGGGGAAAACCACGATTGTAGAGGGACAAAACTTTGGTTTGTGGGGGGATACCACGTGTTTGTAGGGGGTCCCAAAATTTTTGGTTAAGAGGGATACCACAGGGGGTTGAAGAGGGATACCACTGGTGTATGGGGGAAAACCAAAGGTTTGAAAGGGATCCCAAACAGTGGTTGAAAGGGGATACCAGGGGTTTGAAAAAGGGATAAAAGGGGTTGTAGAGGGATACCACAGTGGTTTAGAGGGTTTACCACAGTGGTTAAGGGGGAAAACAACAGTGGTTTGAAGAGGGATACCATAGTTTTGCAAGAGGGATATCAGGTGGTTTTAAGAGGAACCCCCGTTTTTGGGAAGAGGGATACCACAGTGGTTGTAGAGGGAAATTTACAGGGGGTTTTAAGGGAAACCATTTTTGATTTTAGAGGGAAAAACCAAAAGGGGTTTTTGTAGAAAATTACACAGTGGTTGAAAGGGGAAAACCACAGTGTTTGTTTGGGAAAACCACATTGATTGTAGGGGGATCCCCATGACTGTAAGGGATCCCACAGTTTTTGTAGATGATACCACAGGGGTTGTAGAGGGTAAAAAGGGGGTTGTAGGGGAAAACCAAAAGGGGGTTTTAGGGGGAAAACCCCACAGTGGTTTTTTAAAAGGGGATAACCACGGGGGTTTTTAAGAGGGATACCACAGTGGTTGTAAGGGTACCACAGGGGTTTTTAGGGGGATACTACAGTGGTTGTAGAGGATCCCAAAGTTTGAAAGAGGGAAAACCAAACAGGGGTTGTAGAGGGAAAACCACAGTGGTTGTAGAGGATACCACAGTGGTTGTGGGGGGGAAAAACCACGGGGGTTTGTAGGGGGTTTACCACAGGTTTGTAGAGGGGAAATCCCCAACATTGGTTGTAGAGGAAAAACCACAGGGGGTTTAGGGGGATACTACAGTGGTTGTAAGGGGATCCAAATGTTTTTGGGGGGGGCAGGGGGAACCACATTGGTTGTAGGGGGGAATCCAAAGGGGTTTGTAGAGGGTACCACAGGGGTTGTAGAGGGATCCACAGTGGGTTGGAGGGATACCACAGGGGTTGTAGAGGGATCCCAACAGGGGGTTGTAGAGGGATCCCAAACAGTGGTTGTAGGGGGTTTCCCACAGTGGTTGAAAGGGGGAAAAACAAACAGTGTTTGAAGGGGGGAAAACCCCAAAGTGTTGCAGAGGGAAAACCACAGTGGTTGTGGAGGGGGATACCACTTTGTTGTAGGGGGAAATACAAACGGGTTTTTTAAGAGGGAAACTACAGGGGGTTTGTAGGGGGAAACCACATGGGGCAGGGGGATACCACATGTTGCAAGGGATACCACAGTGGGTAGAGGGATAACCACAGGGGGTTGTGAGGGATCACAGTGGTTTTTAGGGGGAAATACCACATTTTGTTGAAAGGGGGAAAAACCCACATTGGTTTTTTAGGGGGAAACCACAGGGGTTTTAAAAGGGAAAACCACGTGATTTTTAAGGGAAACCACAGGGGTTTGTAGAGAGATACCACAGTGGTTGTGGGGGGGGATCCCAAAAGTAAATTGTGGGGGGGAAAACCACAGGGGTTTGTAGGGGGAAAACCACAGTGTTTTGGTAGAGGGATACTACAGGGGTTTTGTAGAGGGATACCACAGTTTTTTTAAATGGATACCACATTGGTTGTAAGGGGTATACCCAGTTTTTGTAGGGGGGAAAACCCCACATTTGGGTTTTAGGGGATACCAAATTTGGTTGTAGGGGGAATACCACATTGGGGTTTGAAAGGGGGATACCCACAGGGGATTGTAAGGGATACCCACATTTGGTTTGAAGAGAAAACCACAGTATTGTAGGGGATACCACTTGAGTGTAGGGATACCACAGTGATTGTAGGGGGGAACCACGGTGATTGTAGAGGGATACTACGGGGTTTTGAAAGAGGGATCCCCAACAGGGTTTGTAGGGGGATACCACATTTTTTAAGGTATTCCCATTGGTTGTAGAGGGATCCCAACATGGTTTTAGAGGGTTTACCACAGGGTTGAAAGAGAGATACACAGGGGGTTTGGGGGGGAATCCAAAATGGTTGTAGAGGGATACCACAGTTTTTTATAGGGGGGAAAACCTCGGGTTTTCAGCAGAGTTGCAGATCCTGTGTTATATACCCTTTGGGCATTTAGAAACATCCATGTGCTTTAGATAGGAAACCCTTTGTGGGCCTGTAAACTTTTTTAAACGTCACGGTTTCGCATGTGTGGGGCTCGACCCTGCCCCCCCTTTGGGGTGGTTTCTTAAAAACCCCCCAGGGGCTAGGAAAAAGGAAAGGTTTTGGGGCTCCTTTCCCATCTTTCACAGTCTAAACAATATTTTCGAAACCAAACCAACAATTTTGGGGCCCAACCCCCAACCCTCGATATCTCCATTTAAGAACCCCTACATAGAAGGGGTTTGTAGAGGGTTTTACCACAGTGGTTGTAGTGGGATACCACAGTGGTTGTGGAGGGATACCACTGGTTTTTGGGGGGAAAACCACAGGGGTTTTGTAGGGGGATACCACAGGGTTTGTGGGGGGGAAATCCACATTTTTTTTGTAGGGGGTTTTCCCCCACAGGGGGTTTGTAGGGGGGAAACCCAAACATTGGTTGGGAGGGTTTACCAAAAGGGTGATTGTAGGGGATACCACAGGGGAATTTGTAAGGGATGCCCCCAGGGGTTTGGGTAGGGGGATACCACAGGGTTGTAGGGGGATACCACGGGGGTTGTAGAATACCACATTTTTTTTGAAAGTGGGATCCCACAGGGGTTGAAAGGGGGGTTTACCCCAGTGGTTTTAGAGGGATCCCAAACAGGGGGTTGTAGAGGGTTTACCACAGGGGTTTTGTAGGGGGGGGGGAAACCCACATTTTTTTTGTAAGGGATCCCACAGGGGTTTTTTGTAAAAGGAAATACACAGGGTTTGTAGAGGGATACCACATAGTTGAAAGAGGATACCAAAAGGGGTTTTTAAGGGGAACCACGGGGTTTGTGGAGGGATACCACAGTGGTTGAGAGGGATACCACAGGGTTGTAGAGGGGGAATACCCCCCAGTTTTTTGTAAGGGATACCACAGGGGGTTGTAGAGGGAATCCCAAACAGGGGTTTGGGTAGGGGGATACCCATTTTTTGTAGAGGCAAACCACATTTTTTGTTGTAGAGGGAATGCCCCCAGGGGTTTGGGTAGGGGGTTTTCCCCACAGTGGTTGCAGAGGGATACCACATTTTGTAAGGTTACCACAGGGGTTTTTAAAGAGGGATACCCCCAGGGGTTTTAAAGGGGGATACCACAGGGGGTTTGAAAGGGGGTTACCGCAGGGGTTTTGAAAAGGGGGATACCAAAGTGATTGTAAAAGGAATCCCACAGGGGGTTGAAGAGGGTTACCACAGTGGTTTTAGGGGCAAAACCACGGGGGTTTGTAGGGGGAAACCACAGTGGTTGTGGGGGGAAAACCCAGTAAAGGTGTATGAAACCCCAGTGGTTGTAGAGGGTTTACCACTTTAAATTTTGTGGAGGATACCACAGATGTTGAAAGGGGAAAACCACAGGGGTTGAAAGAGGGAAAACCACGGGAGGTTTAGAGGGATACCCCCGGGGTTTTGAAAAGGATACCACAGGGGAATTTAGGGGGATCCCCACAGGGGTTGTAGGGGGGATCCCAAAAGGTTTTGTAAGGGATACCACATTGGTTGTGGGGGAAATACCACAGTTGGTTTAAAAAGAGGGAAACCACAGTGGGTTGTAGAGGGATCCCCCAAAAAGTGGTTGAAAGGGGGATACCCTGGTTTTGTAGAGGGATCCAAAGTGGTTGAAATAGGGATACCAACATTTTTTTAAGGGGGAAATACAGGGGGTTGAAAGGGGATACCACAGTGGGTTTGTAGATTTTATACCACAGGGGTTTTAAGAGGGTTTACCACAAATGTTAATGGGATCCCAAACAGTTTTTGTAGGGGGTTTACCATAGTGTTTTGTAGAGGGAAACCACATTGGTTTGGAGGGAACCACAGGGGTTTGTAGAGGGAACCAAAAGGGGGTTTGTAGATTTGAAACCACATGGTTTTTTAAAGGAAATACCACGGTTTTAAAGGGATACCAAAGGGGGTTGAAAGGGAAATAACTACAGTGGTTGAAGAGGGATACCACAGGGGTTTGGGTAGAGGGATACCAAAAGGGGTTGTAGGGGGAAATCCCCCACAGTGGTTGTAGAAGGATACGACAGGGGGTTGAAGTTTGGGGAAAAACCACAGGGGTTTTGTAGAGGGGATCCCAAACATTGGTTTTAATTTTTTGATGAAACTAACATTTTGTAGAGGGATCCCTCAATTTTTTGTAATTTTAAGAATACCTCAGTGGTTGAAATGTTGAGAATACCACATTTGGGGTTGTAGAGGGATCCCCACATTTTTGGTTTTAAATGTTGAAAAAGATTTCACAGTAGTTTTTAATTTTTAGGGATACCGCAGGGGTTTGAAAAGGGAGCAATTGGTTTTTTAAAGTCACAGGGATACTCAAAAGGGTGGGGTAGGGCGGGGGAAGACCATTGTGAAACCCCGGGTTAGGGGGTTGGTGTAAACTGGAACAAATTTGGGTATCATTGATGGGGGCGGGTGGGGCTTTAAATTTTTTTCCCTTAACGAAAGAAAGGGGTAATTTCCAACCCAACCACCACCCCCAAACCAAACCCCCACCACCCCCAAACCCAGAAAAAGGGTTCCAACTAGTCCCCAAGTTGACCCCTGACACTACCACAGAGGCCCTTTAAAGTATCCCCTTTTAAACTCCACCCCTTTTCCCACTCACTCTGCTAAAAACTCTTTTTGCTACACTCCGCAAACACTCCCCCTTTTCTAAAAACTCTCTTGCAAACACTCTCTGCCAACACTCACCCTCTGAAACACTCCCTCAAAACTCACTCCCCCTGCTACCCCCTTTTCTCCCTACACTCTCGCAACCCCTCATTTCTGATACACTCTCTCCCTAAAATTTTTTTGCTACACCCCTCTCTACACTTTTCTCCTACACTCACTCTGCTACCCCCCTTCCTGCTACACTCCTGCAAACACTCCTGCTCCCACTCACTCGGGCTACACTCTCTGCTAAAACTCTTTGCTCCCACCCCTTCTACACTCACCCCTCGCAACATTTTTCTGCAACACCCCCTCTCTGCTACACTAAATTTTTTGCTACACTCCTGCTACACCCACCTGCTACACTCTCTGCAACACCTCTGCTACACTCTCGCAAACCCCCCACTCTGCTACACTCTTTTGCACACTCTGCAACACTCCCCACTGCTTACCCTCTCTGCTACACTCACTATGCTACCCCTCACCTGCTACCCCTCAGCTACACTCATTTCCTGCAACACTCCTGCTAAAACTCTCCTGCTACACACACCCCAGCTAAAACTCTCTGCAACACTCTCTCCCTACACCCCACCTCGTTTACACTCCCGGGCTACACTTTTTTCACACCAGCTACACTCACCCTACATTCCTGCAACACTCTCGTTTAAAACTAAACCTACTACCCCCTTTTCTGCAACCCCCCCCCCCCCCCCCCCTGCTACACTCTTTTGCAACACCCCTCTGCACACTCTCGCTAAAAATCTTTTAAAAAACTCACCTGCTAAAACCCTCTAACTACACTCACTTCCTAAACCCTGCAACACCCCCAACTCGGGCTACACTCTCTCTACACTCACTCGGGCTACACTCACTCACGCTACACTCTCAGCTACACTCACCCTCTGCAACACTCTCTGCTACACTGCTACACTCCTGCCAACTCTCGCTAAAACTCACTATTGCAACACTCACTCTCCCTACACTCTCGCACACCCTGCAAACACTCACTCTGCTACACCACTTTTGCTACCCCTCCCCTTTTCTACACTCCCCTTTACACTCTCGGCTACACTCACTCTCTGGCTAACACTCATTTCCTCGCTACACTCTGTTTGCACTCACTCCCTGCTACACTCACCTGCTACTCCCCTCTGCTACACTCACTCTCTGCTACACTTCTTCTACCCTCGCTCTGCAAACACCCCTTTCCCTACACTCTCTGCTACACTCCCCTTCAACACTCACTCCTGCAACACTCTCTGCGCACCCCTCTGCTACACACTCTGCTAAACACCCTCCCCTGCTACACCCCACTCTGCTCCCACTCTCTGCTGCACTCTCTGCTACAACTAAACCCCTTTTTCTAAAAACCACACTCTTAAAACCTCGCACACTCACTCTGCTACACCCCCTCTCTAAAAACTCTGCACACTCACTCTCTGCTACACTCTCGCTGAAACCCTCTGCAACACTCTGCTACACTCTCTGCTACACTCTTTTGCTACACCTTTTGTTTACCCCTTTTGAACCACTCTACTACACCCTGCAACATTTCCTTCAAACACTCTGCTACACCCCTTTTGCTCACCCCTCTGCTAAAACTCTGCAACACTCCTTTTACACCCTACACTCCCCTGCTACCCCTTCTGTTTACACTCTCTGCTACACTCTTCTACACTCTGCTACACCCCTTCACCCCCTTTTTTCTACACCCCTCCCAAACCCCCTTTTCCAAACACTCGCTACACTCTGCAACACTCTTCTGCTACACCGCTACACTCCCTCCCACACTCTGCAACATTTCGCAACCTCTGCTACACTCTCGCTACACTCTCTACACCTGCTACCCTCTCTCAAACACTCTGCTACACCTGCTACACTCCTCGGCTAAAACCTCTGCTAAACTCTGCTACACTCTCTGCTACACTCTCTGCAAACCCCTGCAACACTTTTCAACACCCCCTGCTAAAACTCAGCTACACATGTCTACACTCTCTGCTACATTTCTCTCACAAAAATCTAACCTGCCTACACTCCTCCTGCAACCCCTCTGCTACCTCTGCTACACTCTGCAACACCCTGCAAACACTCCTGCTACCCCTTCTGCTACACCTGCTAAACCTCTGCTACACTCAAAAACACTCTCGCTACACCTGCACACTCCCTCTACACTCTGCTACACCCCCTACCCTCTCTGCACCTCTTTTAAAACACTCTCTGCAAACCCCTGCTACCCTTTTGCTACACCTCGCTACACTCTCTGCTAAAACTCTTTTAAAAACTCCCCTTTTGGGTACACTCGCAACACTCTGTTACACTCTGCACACTTTTGCAACCCTCTCTTACACTTGCAACACTCTTTTCTACACCTCTACACCCTTTTGGCACACTCTCTGCAACCTGCTAAAACTCTCTGCTACCTCCTCTACCCTGTTTAACACTCGGGCTACACCTCGCAACACCGCTACACTCTTTTCTACACTCTGCACACTCTCTCCCAAACACTTTTCTCCCACCTCTGTTTACACTCTCCCCAACACCCCCGCTACACTCTTCACACTCCTCCCAACACTCCCCCCCCAACACTCTGCTACCCCTCTGCTACACTCTGCTACACCTTTCTAAAACTCTGCTAAAACTCGCTACACATTTCTGCAAACACTCTGCTACACTCTCTCAACACTCTCCCTTACACCTCTGCTACACTCTGCTACACTCTCTGCTACACACTCTGCTACACCTCTGCAAACCAAATTTTCGGGCTAAAACCGCAACCTCTCTACACTCTTCTCCTCTGCTACACTCTCTGCTACACTCTCTGCTAAAACTCCTCCCCTCCCCCTCTGTTACACCTCTGCTACCCTCTGCAACACTCTGCTACACCACGCTACCCCTGCAAAAAACTCTGTTTAACACCCGGGCCTACACTCTGCTACACTCTGCTACACTTTTCTAAACCTCTCTGCTACACCTCAACACCTCTGCTACACTCTGCAACACTCTCTGCTACACTCTCTCTACACTCTGCTCCACTCTCTCCCTCCCACTCTCTGCTAAAAACTCTGCAACACTCGGGCTACACCCGGGCCAACACTTTTGCTACACCCCTAAAAACACTCGCTACCACTCTCTACACTCAGGCAACACCTCTGCTAAAAACCTCTGAAAACACCCCTGCTACACTTTTTCTACACTTCTGCAAAAACTTTTCAACACCCTGCTACACCGCAAACACTCTGCAAACACTCTTTGCTACACTCTGCTACACCGGGCAACACATTTCCAAGCTAAAACTCTGCTACACTCTCTGCAACACTCTGCTACATTTCCTGCAAACCACTCTGCTACACTCTCTGCTACACTCTCTCTACACCTCGGCTACACTCTCTGCTACACCACCAAAACCCCTTTCTACACTCTTTTGTACCCCCTCTGCACACCCCTCCTCACACTCCTCCCTACACTCTCTCTAAAACTCGGGTTAAAAACTCCCTGTAAAACACTTAAAAACACTCTGCTACACTCTCTGCACACTCGGCTACACTCTGCTACACTCTGCTAAAACTCTGCTACTTTCTCTACTACACTCGGGCAAACACTCTGCTACACTCTCGGCAACCCCTTTTGCAACAAAAGGGCTACACCTCTGCTACACTCGGCACACTCCGCTACACTCGCTAACCTCTGCTACACTTTTCTGCTACACTCGGGCACACCTCAACACTCTTTTGAAACACCCCTGCAACACTCTGCAAACTCTTCTAAAACTCTCTCTAAAACTCTGAACACTCTCTGCTAACACCTGCTACACCCCTGCTTTAAAAATTGGGGGGGGGGGGGTTTAAAACCTCTGCTAAACCTGCTAACTCTGTAAAAATTTTCCCCTTTGCTACACCCTTTGCTACACCTCGCTAAAACTCTCTGTAAAATCTCCTGTACACCCCTGTTTAAACAATCCCCTGCTACAGTCGGGCTAAAACTCTCTGCTACACCTCGCTACACGGGTCTGCTACACTCTGCACACTCTCTACACCTCTTCTAAAAACTCTTTTCCTACATTTTTCTACACTCTGCTACACTCCCCTGCTACACTCTCTCTACACTCCCCCTACATTTCTCTGCTACACCCCCTCTCCCTCACTCTTGGCTACACTCTCTGCAAACACTCCTGCAACACTCTCTGCTACACTTTTTTTCTACACTCCCTCCAACCCCTTTTCTGCTAACCTGCTCCCGTCTCTGCTACCTCTTTGCTAAAACTCTTTTCAAACACTCTTTTTGCAAAACACTCTCTGCTACACTCTCTGAAAAACACTCTCTGCTACACTCTCTGCTACACTCTTTTGGCTAAATTTTAAAATGGGGGGGGGTTGAAAAAAGCCCCCTCTCGGGCTACCTCTCTGCAAAAACTCTCTTTCACTCTCGTTTACACCTCTGCTACACTCTTTAAATTGCTACACTCCCCCCTGCTACACCTCTGCTACACTCTCTGCTACACTCTCTGCTAAAACTCTCCCCTTACACTCTCTGCTACACTCTTTTGCTACACTCTCTGCTACACCTCTGCTACACCTCTGCTACATTTCCTGCTAAACCCCCCTTCTACACTCTTTTGCTACACTCTTTTCAACCCTTTGCTACACTCTCTGCTTCACTCTCGGGCTACACTCTCTGCTACACTCTTGCTACACCCCTCTGCTACACTCTCTGCTACACTCTGCTACAGTCTCGCAACCCCCTTTGCAAACACTCACTCTCTTTTGCCCTTCTCTCTTGTTTCCAAATATTCATTTTTTTTCTTACAATAATTCTCTGCCCCTCTGTATCTCCCCTGTCTTCTGTTCTGCCTGTCCCTGGGGGTACCTGGTCCTTTTTTACTCTCTCCCCCTATCTCCCCCCTCTCTCTTTTCCCCACTCTTCCCCTTCTCACACTCTCCCCTTCTCTCTCTCTCTTTTCCCCCTTTTGTCTTTTTGTCTCGTTCCTCTGCCCGGGTCGTCTTTTCTGTCTTCTGTCTGCGGGTCCCCCTCTCTTTTCCCCTCTCACTCCTTCTCTCTCTTTTCTCCTCTCTCTCTCTCCTCTCTCGCTCCTCCAAACATGCTTTCCCACCCCCCGGCTAAAAAAAAAGGGTTGGGGGGGGGGGAGAGGAAAGGGGCCACAAGTGAGGTACTGACTATTGCCACACCAGAAGGCCAAGGGCAAACCACTGCCCCTTGCCGTTTTTTGCCTCTAAAAGAAGTGAGAAATTTCCCTCTTCTTGCCTCGGGGGGGGAAAAGTTTTTCCTTCTTCCCTCTCAGGAACGGGTTTTCCCTTAAGGAATTTTCCAATCGCTTACCTCTGGAAATATCCTTATTGTTGCTGTAGGGAAAGGATTTCTCTCTGTCTCATCTTCTCTCGTGGTCCTTCAAGGCTTCTCCACAGTTTTTGGGTTTGCATCGCCCTTCTTCAAAGGATAAGGAATTTCAAAAGACTCTTTTTCTGGAAAACTTTTTCAAGGAGAGAAAGATTTCCCCCCTGTGTCATTTCCCTCCCCGGTAGCCCCAACGATGCCCTTTTTCCCTGTGTCTCAAAAGGAGAAAGACTCCACGAAAAAATTAAAACTCGCGTCCCGACGACCGTGAAAATTTTCCCACACAAATAACTAGTCTCTGTCTCACCACACAACCCCCCAAGACGCAAAAACAATTTTTCCCACACAAAAACAAAAAAATTCTTAAAGACAACAACACAAAGTGCTCAAGACACAAAGAAAAGTGACAGACTCTCTCAACTCTACTAGAAGACAGTCTCCATTCAACGTCTAGGCTTCTGTCACTGAGGAGAAACTAATGTGCTTTCAGTATTCTGAAATGTATACGATTTAAAGAGTGAAAGGTGCGGGAAGTCAAGCGCAAGAACTAATAAGAGAAAGAGTAGGAAAGGAGGAATAGATAGGAGAAGCGATTATGATAATTGCTATTACTGCAGATGGATGTTTTTGTGAGTCGGTCTGAGAGAAGGATAAACACTGAGGTCACAGCCTCGCATTTCTTCACATCTAGTTAGTGTGTTTTGGCTCGTTCTCCTCTTCCTGTTTTGGCTGGCGTTGCTCTTTGGTGTGCGAGAACGAGCACCACCAGCACCACCACCATCACCACCAGTAGCAGCATCTCCACTACCACCACCACCACCAGCAGCATCAAGAATATCAGCTTCACCACCGCCAGAAGCAGCTGCAGCACCACCTCAACCACCACCACCAGCACCACCACCACCACTAGTACAAGCATCACCACATAAGGAAACTAACATAACAAAACGAATAGAACAAACGGTAGCCCAAGGAAAAAAGTGTAAGCAAATAAAATTACGAAAGGCAACAGAACACCACCCAAAGCCAATAAAATCCAGCGGTATTTAAACCCAGTGTTAAACCAGAGAAACAAGAGAAGCAGACAAAAGAGGGAGGCAAAACAGCTCTTACCTGGGTTTTACGAGTCTTTTGGCCAAATCCGCCCCAACCACAGTGCCCAGGTGTCGGGAAATTTACTTATCAGTCCTCGGGGGACCAGGGGAAATTTAAACCCTCCCCGGGATCTCAAATTGTTTTTGTCTCTCTGTGTTAATTGGCAAGAATTCTTACTTGAGAATTCTCATAGAATGTTAAGAATGTACGCGATTCATCCAAAACTTCACGAAAATTTCCGTTAGGGATTATAGTGTTGACTGAGTGAGATTACACAGTGCTTTCCTCAGTCATTTTTTTTCTGAGAGTTGGAAGACAGTCTGCTCTGGTATAGAACGTTAGAAGACATTCTTAAGTGGTTTTGAACGTTCGGAAGATATTATTCTCTGTTATAGAACGTTTTAGAAGACATTTTTAAGCGATTTTGAACGTTTAGAAGCTGTTCCTCGAGGTGGCTTTGAACGTTTAAAGGACTTTTTTCGTAGTTTTAAAACGTTTAGAAAACATTCTTAACTGCTTTGACCGTCCGAAGACATTCTCAGTTTCTTCTACGGATTTGAACGTTCAGAAATTCATCTATGACTTTCTCCAAACTAATATAAATTTGGATGATTATGGCTTAAATCTCCAGAAAAAATCCGAAATAAACTCATTCTTAGTTGTTAAATATAATGTATTGAAACATTTTAAGGTTCATTGTTAAATGAAACTAGTTCAGTGTTAAATGAAACGAGTTCAGTTAAATGAAACGAGGTTCAGTGTTAAATGAAACTAGGTTCAGTGTTAAATGAAACGAGGTTCAGTGTTAAATGAAACTGAGGTTCAGTGTAAATGAAACGAGGTTCAGTGTTAAATGAAACGAGGTTCAGTGTTAAATGAAACTAGGCTCGTGTTAAATGAAACGAGGTTCAGTGTTAAATGAAACAGGCTCATGTTAAATGAAACGAGGTTCAGTGTTAAATGAAACTAGGCTCAGTGTTAAATGAAAGAGGTTCAGTGTTAAATGAAACTAGGCTCAGTGTTAAATAAACGAGGTTCAGTGTTTTAAAAGAAACAGGTTTCAGTGTTAAATGAAAACAGGTTCGTGTTAAATAAAACAAGGTCCGTGTTAATGAAGCAAGTTAGTGTTAAATGAATTAATTTTTGAGGTTTTCATTTTGAAATTTAATATTGGGACAGTGTGTTGAAAACCACTTCCGAAATATTTATGTAATCTTGAGAAATTATTACAAAAATTGTAAAGGAGAGAATATATAAAATATATATAAATATACATATATTTTTTTTTTGTTTCTCTTGACAGTGTGATTAACTAAATTATGAAGCCTTTTGACGTGAGTTTTATTTCTGCGAAAATTTTTAAAATAACAGTTTACACTGCTGAGAGTTGCATCATCGGGTGTAGCAACGACTAGGGTTGTCAACACCAGTCTAAGCTTCCATTGCAATATTCACGTCCCGGGCATTGGTAACCTTGGTGATTTCTTTTTGGTCTTTTCTGCTTTGATGGAATTTGAACAGTCTTTCGAAGCATCGTTAGAGGTTTGAGTGGCCTACCACGGGGGCTTTGGGCATTGACCGATGCCTTCCACTGGGTTACCTTTCCATCCCCTTAAAAATTAGGAATTTTATTAAAAATTGGGAATTTTACTGCTAGCACTCTAGTTAAAGCTAAAACAAGTCCTCATATTTAAGCTTTATGAAAATTTGTCACATTTAAGAATTTTATTGTTTTGACCAGAAAATTCCCTTTATTTTTTAAAAAAACGCGTTTTCTTGAAATTCTGTTTTTACAAAAGAGGGGAAAGGGAGTAACTTGAATCTTGTTGAACTAGGTGATTCGGCGTTCTTTCGGATTAACGTTTTAAAATCAGTAACGTTAAAACCGTTAATAGACTTAAAACCTTTAATAAAACGTTAAACTGTTAGAGACATAAAACCGTAATAAACTTTAAAACCGTTAATAAACTTAAAACCTTAACCGTTAAAAGTAGCCTTTGAAACCTCAAAAACGTTTGGGAAAAGTTCTTTCTTTTTTTTTTTTTTTCTAAATTCTTCTCAGCGCACTTTTTTTAGGCCTTTTCTTACCTCATCAGGAGGCCTACCCATTGTCCGGAATCATCAACAAACACATAGTGTGACCCTTTCCCATTTACTGTTCGTTTGCACGGGCAAGTAAAAGTCTTCTTATTTAGTACAATCTTTCTGACGGGAGGGGGCTGTCAGGTCTGGTGCACGCATTTACAACCCCTAATTAACGTAGATTTACGGTTTTTTTTTTTGCATCTGGATTTTGTTTAGGGGCGATGGGGCCAAGGAAAATGGAATTTGTTTTAATTTTTTTTTTATTTAAAATTTTATTTGTTTAACAGTGTCAGGGGTTTAGGTAGGATTTGTCAAAAAGCAGGACAAATTTTCCCCGACGAGGTTTTAGTCATAAGATGACCCAACTGGAGTTTTTGGGTCATCTGACCGAGCCTTCCCGGGTTACCCCACCCCCTTTTAAAATTATGTTTATACAATTTTTTTTTTAATAATATCATAACGCTAATGTATTTTATAAATATTTTAAAATTATAATATATATATATATATTTTAATATATAAAAAAATAATTATATATTGGAAAGAAACCATCTGTGGAACACAAAAAATTTATACTTTGTAAACAAGAGGGGAAAGGGTAGCAACACACGTCTTGTTTGTTTAATTTTGTATGAAGTGTTACAGTATTTTGCCATCAGTCAGTTTGTTTTTGACTACACCAAACTTTGATTTGGGGAATCTTGGTTGTCGAATGTTACGTTGATCATTTTTGCGATAATTTAGACCTTGTAAAACATTTGGGGTTTGTTTATTGGGGAAACGTTTCCCACACCGGGCTTCATCGTCCATACAAAAAAAATAGTAAATATCAAAGGATTTTGAGGTAATCGTCCCCTAAGCCATATGTCTAAATTATAAACTTAACATCTGAACTTTAAAACTGAGACCAAGGAAGTAACTTTTCTGAGCTGGACAAAAGTCCCTTTGATTTTTATATGTAAAACAAACAAAATCATTTTTTTGTCATAATAAATCGTGTTTTCTTAGATTTTTTCTGTTTTTTAACCTTTTTTTTTTTGGAAGGGGGGGGGGGGGAAAAATTTCCTCCCTTTCTCTCTCTCGCTAAAACCCTTTCATTGAGATCAACGTGTGTCGTGAGAGTTTGTTGTTGGGGTGGTTGAAGGGGGTAGTTGTGTCGTAGAGATTGGGTTGTGGTGGTTGAGAGGGTGTTGTGCGTGGAATTGGGTTGTGGGGGGTTGAGAGGGTAGTTTTCGTGAGGTTTGTTTTTGGGGGGTTTAAAGGGGGTTTTGTGCGTGAGAGATTGTTGTTGTGGGGGTTTTGAGAGGGTATTTTGTGCGTGAGAGATTGTGGTTGGGGTGTTGAGAGGGTATTGGTCGTGAGAATTGTGGTTGTGGTGGTTGAGAGGTAGTTGTTCGTGGAGATTGTGGTTGTGGGGGTTGAGAGGGTATTTGTGTGGAGAGATTTTTTTTGTGGGGTTGAGAGGTAGTTGTGTCGTGGGGTTGTGGTTGTGGTGGTTGAGAGGGTAGTTGTTCGTGAGAGATTGTGTTTGTGGTTGAAGGGGGTGGGGTTCGAGAGATTGTTTTTTGTGGTGGTGAAGGGTATTGTGTCGGAAGATTGTGGTTGGGGGGTTGAGAGGTGTTGGTCGTGAAGATTGGGTTTGTGGGGGTTGAGGGGGTATTTGTGTCGTGAGAGATTGTGGTTGTGGTGTTGAGGGGGGGGGGTTTGGGTTCGTGAGAGATTGTTTTTGGTGGTGAGAGGAGTTGGTCTGAGAGATTGTGGTTGGGTGGTTTGAAGGGTATTGTGTCGTGAGAGTTGGGGTTTGGGGGTTGAGGGGGTATTTTGGTCGTGAGAGATTTTGGTTGTGGGGGTTTGAGGGGGTAGTTTGTCTGAGAGTTTGTTGTTGTGGGGGTTTAAGGGGTTGGCGTGAGAGATTGTGGTTGTGGGGGTTTTGAGGGGGTAGTTGTTCGGAGAGATTGGGTTGTGGGGTTGAGAGGGTGTTGTGTGGAGAATTGTTTTTTGTGGGGGTTTGAGGGGGGTTTGTGTCTGAGAGATTGTTTGGGGTGGTGAAGGGAGTTGTTGTAGAGATTGTTTTGTGGGTTAAGGGATTGTGTCGTGAAGATTTTTTGTTGTGGTGGTTGAGAGGTTTTTTCGGAGAATGTGGTTGGGGTGGTTGAGAGTGTTTGTGTCGTGAGAGTTTTTTTGTGGGTTGAGAGGGTAGTTGTTTGTCGTGGAGATTGTGGTTGGGGGTGGTTGAGGGGGTGTTTGTCTGAGAGATTGTTGTTGGTTTTTGAGAGGGTAGTTGGTCGTGAGAGATTGTGGTGTGGGGTTAAAGGGGGTATTGTGCGTGATGTTGTGGTTGTGGGGTTGAGGGGGTATTGTGTCGTGAAGTTTGTGGTTGTGGGGGTTTGAGAGGGTATTGTGTCGTGAGAGATTGTTGTTGGGTGGTTAGGGGGTAGTTGGTCGTGAGAGTTTGTTGTTGGGTGTTGAGAGGGTAGTTGTGTCGTGGAATTGGGTGGGGTTTGGAGGGTAGTTGGTTCTGAGAGATTGTTGTTGTGGTGTTGAAGGGTGTTTGTCGTGAGAAATGGGGTTGTGGGGTTGAGGGGGTTTTGTTCTAGAGTTGGGGTTTGGGGGGTTTTAAAGGGGGGTATTGTGTCGTGAGAGTTGGGTTGTGGTGTTGAGGGGGGAGTTGTGGTGAGAGATTGTGGTTGGGGTGGTTGAGAGGGTACTTGTGTCGTGAGAGATTGGGGTTGGGGGGTTGAGGGGGATTGTTCGTAGAGATTGTGGTTGGGGGTTTGAAGGGTATTTGGTCGTGAGAGATTGTGGTTGTGGGGTTTGGGAGGGTATTGGTCGGATGATTTGGTTGGGGGTTGAGAGGTATTGGTTTCGTGAGAGATTGTGGTTGGGGTTTGGTTAAAGGGGGTAGTTGTGCGTGAGAGTTGGGGTTGTGGGGTTGAGAGGGTAGTTGTGTGTGAGAATTGTGGTTGTGGTGGTTAAAGGGGGTAGTTGTGCGTGAAGATTGTGGTTGCGGTTTGAAGGGTAGTTGTGTGTGAGTTTTGTGGTTGTGGGGGTTTTGAGGGGGTAGTTGTGTCATGAGAGATTGTGGTTGTGGGGGTTGAGAGGGTTGGTCCGTGATGATTGTGGTTGGGGGTGGAGGGAGTTGTGCGTGAGAGATTGTGGTTTGGGGGGTGAGGGGGTATTGGGTCGTGAGTATTGGGGTTGTGGGGGTTGAGGGGGTATTGTTCATGAGAATTGTGGTTGTGGGGGTTAGGGGGTAGTTGTGCGTGAGTGATTGTGTTTGGGGTTTTGAGAAGTTGTTGTGTCGTGAGAGTTTGGGGTTGTGGTGGTTGAGAGGGTAGTTGTGTCGTGAGAGTTTTGGTTTGGGTGTTGAGGGGGATTTGTGTGTGAAATTGTGGTTGGGGTGGTTTGAGAGGTTATTGTGTCGTGAGTATTGTGGTTGGGGTGGTTGGAGGGTGTTTTCATGAGAGATTGGGGTTTTTGGGTGGTTAAAGGGGAGTTGTGTCGGATGATTGTGGTTTGGTGGTTAGAGGGTGTTGTGTCGTGAGAGATTGTGGTTGTGGGGGTTTGAGAGGGGTAGTTGTTGGGAAAGATTTTTGGTTGTGGTGGTTGAGAGGGTAGTTGTGTCGAGAGTTTTGTTTTCGGTGGTTGAGGGGGTTTGTGTGTGAGGTTGGGGTTTGTGGGGGTTGAGAGGGTATGGTCTGAGAGATTTGGTTGGGTGGTTGAGGGGGTAGTTGTGTCGGAGAATGTGGTTGTGGTGGGAAAAGGGGGTGTTGTGTCTAAGATTGGGGTTGTGGGGTTGAAAAAGTGTTGTGTCGGGAGATTGTGGTTTGGGGGGTTGAAGGGTAGTTTGTGTGGAGGTTTGTGGTTGGGTGGTTAAGGGTAGTTGGTCGTGAAGTTGGGTGTGGGGTTAAGAGAGTTTGTCTGAGAGTTTGTTGTTGTGGTGGTTGAGAGGGTATTGTGTCGTGAGAGATTGGGGTTTGGGGTTGAAGGATTAGTCGTGGGGTTCTGACTTTGCAAGATGAACCAGAACGTCACAGTTCTGCCTGGGGAAAAACATGTCACAGACCTGAGTTGAAAAGACATTCTTGGTTTACCAATAATGAGATAAAAAAAGGGGAAAGAGGCCAACACACGTTAGTAAAAAAAAGAGGAAAAATCATCAGGAACGTTTGCTGTGTCAAAGTAAAGATGATTATACATATTGATATTTAATAATAGAATATTAAGAAACAAAAATGGAGCCACAATAGGTTAGTGGGTTAATCAGTGACCCCAAAAACGGGGGGAAAAAACCCCCCGGGGGGTAATTTAACCTTTTTGGGGGGGGAAATGGGGGGGGACAGAAAAAAGTATAAATTCAAAAAATCAAGAAAACTGCGGTACCCGGGTATGAGATTATTTTTAAACTTTGTCTTAGTAAAAAAGTTGAAAAAGAAACCTATTAAAGTTAAAAAATTTTAAACCAAAAAACAAAAAACAAAAAAACAATAACAGTATTAAAAAAGAAGAAATATATAGCAAAGTGTGGGGAAAAACCCAAAAGTATTTTGAAAGTATCTCAGAAAAGTCACTCAGTAGCCCAGATCGCCCTTCCGTACGCGTCATACTTCGAGGTGCCTTTTTTTCACCTGTCAGTTTATCTGGGACACCCGGGGTGACATAAGCTGGTATAAACCCCAAGAATTCTAAATATTTTTAAATATCACTCCATTTTGTAAAAGGGGGGGAACATGCTTTATGGGCTGTTAAATTGGTAACAAGCGAAAAAGTTTGGGGAAACCCCTGGGTTAAGTCAAGATATTTCAGTTGGATAACACAAAATGACCAAAAAAAGGGAAAGTAAAAAGAACAACATAGAAATAAGGGGAAAAAGAGATACAAAACAGAACAAATGAGAAGGACACCAATGGAAAAAAAACGCAACGAGGGGAAGCGAAAAAAAGAAAAATGACGAGAAAAGGGAAAATTGGTGGGCCCTGTTACCAAACCTTGTAAGTAACTTTTTAAAACCTGCTAAACGTAAAAATAAACGTAACCTTGACCAGGGCCTTGACAATAAGGCGCGGCTGATTTTTCCGAAACTTTTTTTGGGAAAAAAAGGGGGTCTTATATGCCGGAAAAACTGGTTTTTGAGTCGCCCTAATCGTTAGGCACAAACAGCAAGGTTTTCCACACCTGAGACCCTGAAACTGATGCGGTATTGAGGGATTGATGACGGAAACCCCAAAAAGAACGGAAAATTTTTATAATTAGCTGTCCCAATTTTGTTTGATAAAGAAAAATACCAAAACCCCTGAAATTTAATTGACAATTTTTCTTTTAAGCGATTAACCAAGAAAAAGTAAATTCCAAGCCTATGCACATATTACCATAGGCCCCCTTCTATTAAAATTTAAAAATCAAGATTTAAAATATTGAAAAATTTCTGTCTTTTACCCTCGACCAAAGCAACACTTATTTTCCCCCTAAAAGTGTTGTTCTATTTTCCCGCACGTCCCCGTCTATCCTCTGATAGATCTATCCTCTTGTTCTAAACTATGGGGTGTATGGGTTGTTGTTAGGTTGAAGGATGGCAAGCCTCTGGTGGAGAGCGACAAAATCAAATTTAGCAAGATGGTAATGGTGGACACCAGGGCAACTCCCTGTACTGGAACTGGGATCACAAAAGGGAAGAGCAGGGCAAGTCAGTACAGGGGGGGACTGGGGGGAATACAGGGGGAGCAGCAGGAGTTGGGGTGGGATAGCAGAGCAGACAGGGGGAAGGGAAAGGGGAGGCAGCTGCAGCAGAAAACAGGATTGGGGGACAGTAAAGTTTTAAAATTGATTATTACACTCTCAGATGCCATGTCACTTGTATGTCCTCTTGAGTGCCCTGCTTTGTATGTCCTCTAATCAGATCACTTGTAGTCCTCTCGTAAAAAATCATCTTTAAATTAATGAAAATTTTAGCCTTGGAAATAAGCGGTTCCCCAAAAAAATTTCACCGCAAAAACGTTTTCCTCATCAAAAACGGGGGTCGGCCCCGTCCAATCGCCCTCAGAAGCTCATTCTTCCACCAAAGAGCGGGAGATACTGATCGGAAAATTTCGGGTCGCCATGCTTCTTTATCATTAAAGAATTTAAAGTTGGAAGCGAGGAGGAGTTTGAGGTAACAGTCCTCAAATACTATTTTAACCAAGATTGAGGATTGATTTCATCATCTCTGTAACTGCTACACCTGCTGCCTCGTTAAATTTACTGAAGAAGCCTACTGTTGCACATGGGCCCTTTTTCCCGACAAACCTTCCTAACCTAACCTCCTACGTCCCTAATCATCTAAAAGTAAATCTCTTCCTAGTTTGAAAAACACAGAGCAAACATTTCGGTCCTGAAACCGAAAAATCTTTTAAAAAGTCCTATGTCTGCTCACACTCTTTTTAAAACCCCTTTCTTGGTATTTTTTTACCAAGGCCAATAAATGCAGGGGCCCCAAAATGTTCAACTGCCCCCAGCATACTAAGGGGGGTTTTGAATAGACCCCTTATTTTCTTCAAAACCCCTTTTTGTCTTCAAGACTCCGGGTGTCTTTAAAACCCCTGGTTGTCTCAAGCCCCCGGGGTTTTCTTCAAGACCCATGTCTGTTTCAAGACCCTGGTTTTCTTCAAACCCCCGGGTGCCCCCAAGACCCATAGCTGTCTTTAAGACCATGACTCTTCAAAACCCCCGGGTTTCTCAAGACCCATAGCTGTCTTCAAAAACCCCTGTTATCCCAAGACCCATGCTGTCTTCAAAACCCTGCTGCCTTTCAAAACCCCTGACTGCTTCAAGCCCCTGGGTTTTTCAAGACCCCCGGCTGCCTTTAAGACCCATACTTCTTCAGACCCCCGGTTTCTTTAAGACCCATAGCTGCTTCAAAATCCTGGCTTCTCAAGACCCCTGGCGCCTTCAAGACCCCTAGTTTCTTCAAACCCAGGGGTTTTCAAGACCCCTGGGTTTCTTTAAGCCCCTAGTGTCTTCAAGACCCATGACTCTTTAAGACCCCCGGGTTTTCTTTAAACCCATGCTGTCTCAACCCTGGGTTTTCTTCAAACCCTACTGCTTCAAGACTCCTGGCGTCTTCAAAACCCTGGCTGCCTTCAAAACCCATACTGTCTTCAAGACCCCTGGCTCTTAAGACCCCTGTTGTCTTCAAGACCCAAGCTTCTTCAAGAACCCCCTTGTCTTCAAGCCATGGGGTTTTTCAAGACCCCTGGTCGTCTTCGACCCAGGGTGTTTCAAGACCAATCTGCTTAAAAAACCCCCCGGTTTTTCTTCAAGACCCATGGCGTTTTCAAGATCATGGCTGTCTTTTAAGACCCCTGGTTTCTTCAAAAACCATGGCTGTCTTCAAGACCCATGGGGGTCTCAAGACCCCTGGCTGTCTTTTAAGACCCATGGGTGCTTCAAGACCCCTGGGTGCTTAAGACCCCCCGGTTTTCTTCAAGACCCATGGATGTCTTTAAGATCCCTGCTTTTCAAGACCCCGGGTGTCTCAAGACCCATGGTGCTCAAAACCCCCGGGTGTCCTTTAAGACCCAGGCTGCTTCAAGACCCGGCTGTTTTAAGATCCCGGGGTGTCTTCAGACCCCTGGCGTTTCAAGACCCAAGGCTGTCTTCAAGACCCCGGCCGTCTTTAAGGCCCCTGGCTTCTTCAAGACCCCTGGCGTCTTCAAGATCCCGGCTGTCTTCAAGACCCCTGGGGTGTCTCAAACCCTGACGTCTTTAAGACCCCCGGCTGTCTTTAAGATCCCTGCTGTCTTCAAGACCCCTGGCTTCTTTTAAACCCCCGGCTG
>NC_069412.1:66540705-66698205 GCF_026875155.1 Cherax quadricarinatus | reverse complement strand
CTCTTAACTTCTAGAACTGACATCTTAACTTCTAGAACTGACCTCTTAACCTCTAGAACTGACCTCTTTAACCTTCTAGAACTGACCTCCTTAACTGTCTAGAAACTGACCTCTTAACTTCTAGAACTGACCTCTTAACTTCTAGAACTGACCTCTTAACTTCTAGAACTGACCTCTTAACTTCTAGAACTGACCTCTTAACTTCTAGAACTGACCTCTTAACCTCTAGAACTGACCTCTTAACTTCTAGAACTGACCTCTTAAACTTCTAGAACTGACCTCTTAACTCTAGAACTGACCTCTTAACTCTAGAACTGACCTCTTAACTTCTAGAACTGACCTCTTAACTTCTAGAGCTGACGTCTTAACCTCTAGAACTGACCTCCTAACCTCTAGAACTGACCTCTTAACTTCTAGAACTGACTTCTTAACCTCTAGAACTGACCTCTTAACCTCTAGAACTGACCTCTTAACGTCTAGAACTGACCTCTTAACTTCTAGAACTGACCTCTTAACTTCTAGAACTGACCCTCTAAACTTTTCTAGAACTGACATCTTAACTCTAGAACTGACCTCTTAACTTCTAGAACTGACCTCTTAACCTCTAGAACTGACCTCTTAACGTCTAGAACTGACTTCTTAACCTCTAGAACTGACTTTTTAACTTCTAGAACTGACCTCTTAACTTCTAGAACTGACCTCTTAACTTCTAGAACTGACCTCTTAACTTCTAGAACTGACCTCTTAACCTCTAGAACTGACCTCTTAATTTCTAGAACTGACCTCTTAACTTCTAGAACTGACCTCTTAACCTCTAGAACTGACCTCTTAACCTCTAGAACTGACCTCTTAATTTCTAGGAAACTGACACTCCTTAACTTCCTAGAACCTGAACCTCTTAACTTCTAGAACTGACCTCTTAACCTCTAGAACTGACCTCTTAACCTCTAGAACTGACCTCTTAACGTCTAGAACTGACTTCTTAACCTCTAGAACTGACTTTTTAACTTCTAGAACTAACCTCTAAACGTCTAGAACTGACCTCTTAACTTCTAGAACTGACCTCTTAACGTCTAAAACTGACCTCTTACCTCTAGAAACTAAACCTCTTAACTTCTAGACGCTTACCTTAACCTCTAGAACTGACCTTTTTAACTTCTAGAACTGACCTCTTAACTTCTAAAACTGACCTCTTACTCTAGAACGTCTTTAAAACCTCTCTAAAACTGACCTCCTTAACCTCTAGAACTGACCTCTTAACTCTAGAACTGATCTTAAAACTATCTTAAATCTAGACCTCCTCTTAACCTCTAGAACTTGACCTCTTAACTCTAGAACGTCTAAAACGTCTAAAACTGACCTCCTCTTAACCTCTAGAACTGACCTCTTAACTTTAGAACTGACCTCTAAACTTCTAGAACTGACCCCTTAACTTCGAGAACTGACCTCTTAACTTTAGAACTGACCTCTAAACGTCTAGAACTGACCTCTTAACGTCTAAAACTGACCTCTTAACCTCTAGAACTGACCTCTTAACTTCTAGAACTAACCTCTAAACGTCTAGAACTGACCTCTTACGTCTAAAACTGACCTCTTACCTCTAGAACTGACCTATTAACTTTAACACCTAACCTCTAGAACGCCTCTTAACTTAGAACTGACCACTTAACTCTAAAACTGACCTCTTAACCTCTAGAACTGACCTCTTAACGTCTAGAACTGACCTCTTAACGTTCTAGAACTGACCCTTAACTTCTAGAACTGACCTCTTAACTTTAGAACTGACCTCTTAACTTCTAGAACTGACCTCTTAACTTATAAACTGACCTCTTAACCTCTAGAACTGACCTCTTAATTTCTAGAACTGACCTCTTAACTTCTAGAACTGACCTCTTAACCTCTAAAACTGACCTCTTAACCTCTAGAACTGACCTTTAACTTCAGAACTGACCTCTAACTGTCTAGAGCTGACCCTTAACTCTAGAACTGACCTCTTAACCTCTAGAACGTTTAACTTCGATTTTTACTAATGACCTTTAACCTTAAACAATTTAACGTTTAAAATTCCCTCTAACTGACTTTTGTAACTTCTATACTGACCTTTTTAGAATCCTCTTAATCAATTAACTATTTGAACTTCTTGAATTGCCTCTTAACCTAGTAACTAGACCCTTAACGAGATGTTTTAACCTGTGATAGCTTTTACTTCAAGAACTGCCTATTCGGAGAACGACTCTTAACTTCTAGAACTGACCTCTAACTTCTAGAACTGACCTCTAACTCTAGAACTGACCTCTACCCTGACTGACCTCTTATTCTAGAACTGACTCTAACTCTAGAACTGACTCTTAACTTCAGAACTGACCTCTTACTCCTAAACTGACTCTTAACTTCTAGAATGACTCTAACTTCTAACTGACTCTTACCTCTAATGACCTCTAACTTCTAAACGACCTCTTACTCTAGAATGATCTCTTAACTTCTAGACTGACCTTTAACTCTAGACTACCCTAAAGTCTAGACTGCCTTTACTTCTAGAACGACCCTAACTTCTAGAACTGCTCTTACCTTAAACTAACCTCTACTTCTAGTAACTCAAACTCTAGAACTGACTCTTAATTCTAAACTGACTCTACTCTAAACTGACCTCTTACTCAGACGTCAACTAACTGACCTTCTTAACTCTAGAACGACTCTTACTCAGAACTCTAAAACTTCTAAACTGACTCCTCTAACTCAAATTGCCTCTTAACTCTAGAACGTCTAAAACTCTAAACTGACCTCCTTTAACCTAGAACTACCCTTAATTTAGAACGACCCTAAATTCTAAACGACCTTAACTTCGAGAAGACCTCTATTTGAACTGACCTCCTAAACACCTCTTACGCAACTACTAACTCAGACTGACCTCTAACTCTAGAAACCCTAACGCTAGAACGACCTTTAACGCTAAAACGCCCTACCTCTAGAACTGACCTATTAACTTTATAACTAACCTCTAAACGTCTAGAACTGACCACTTAACGTCTAAAACTGACCTCTTAACCTCTAGAACTGACCTCTTAACTTTAGAACTGACCTCTAAACGTCTAGAACTGACCCCTTAACTTCTAGAACTGACCTCTTAACTTTAGAACTGACCTCTAAACGTCTAGAACTGACCTCTTAACGTCTAAAACTGACCTCTTAACCTCTAGAACTGACCTCTTAACTTCTAGAACTGACCTCTTAACGTCTAAAACTGACCTCTTAACGTCTAAAACTGACCTCTTAACCTCTAGAACTGACCTATTAACTTCAGAACTGACCTCTAAACGTCTAGAACTGACCCCTTAACTTCTAGAACTGACCTCTTAACCTCTAGAAGTTTGAATTCGATTTTTAATTACCTTTAGAAGTTTAAATTCAATTTTAACTGTTTTTAAATTCCCTTCTGACGTTTAGAAATTCCATCTCGACGTTTTGAATTCCCTTCTGATATAAATTCAATTTTCGACATGTTATTGAATTGCTCTCTTAACGATGGTAATAAGAGCCTTAACGAGGATAGTTTACACGTGTGGATAGGTTCTACAACGATAAGCCTATCCGGGAGGAGACGCCAGGATACACTATCCGGGGACAGGAGACAACGCAGATACTCACCATCAACGAAGCCCTGGCGGAGTTCGTTGGTACTTACACAGTGAAGGTAGGTGCTCGTTAGCTGGCTGGGTGGTTAACTGGATGGTTGGATGGTAGGGTAGCTAGTTGAATGGTAGGGTAGCTAGTTGGATGGTAGGGTAGCTAGTTGGATGGTAAGGTAGCTAGTTGGATGGTAGGGTAGCTAGTTGGGTATGTAGTTGATGTAGGGTAGCTAGTTGGATGGTAAGGGTAGCTAGTTGGATGGTAGGGTGGCTAGTTGGATGGTAGGGTAGCTAGTTGGATGGGGAGGGTAGCTAGTTGGATGGTAGGGTAGCTAGTTGGATGGTAGGGTAGTTAGTTGGATGGTAGGGTAGCTAGTTGGATGGTAGGGTAGCTAGTTGGATGGTAGGGTAGCTAGTTGGATGGTAGGGTAGCTAGTTGGATGGTAGGGTGGCTAGTTGGATGGTAGGGTAGCTAGTTGGATGGAAGGGTGGCTAGTTGGATGGTAGGGTGGCTAGTTGGATGGTAGGGTAGCTTGTTGGGTGGTAGGGTAGCTAGTTGGATGGTAGGGTAGCTAGTTGGATGGTAGGGTAGCTAGTTGGATGGTAGGGTAGCTAGTTGGATGGTAGGGTGGCTAGTTGGATGGTAGGGTAGCTAGTTGGATGGTAGGGTAGCTAGTTGGATGGTAGGGTAGCTAGTTGGATGGTAGGGTAGCTAGTTGGATGGTAGAGTAGCTAGTTGGATGGTAGGGTAGCTAGTTGGATGGTAGGGTAGCTAGTTGGATGGTAGGGTAGCTAGTTGGATGGTAGGGTAGCTAGTTGGATGGAAGGGTAGCTAGTTGGATGGTAGGGTAGCTAGTTGGATGGAAGGGTGGCTTGTTGGATGGTAGGGTAGCTTGTTGGATGGTAGGGTAGCTAGTTGTGGATGGTAGGGTAGCTAGTTGGGGTGGTAGGGTAGCTAGTTGGATGGTAGGGTAGCTAGTTGGATGGTAGGGTGGCTAGTTGGATGGTAGGGTGGCTAGTTGGATGGTAGGGTAGCTTGTTGGATGGTAGGGTAGCTAGTTGGATGGTAGGGTAGCTAGTTGGATGGTAGGGTGGCTAGTTGGATGGTAGGGTGGCTAGTTGGATGGTAGGGTAGCTAGTTGGATGGTAGGGTGGCTAGTTGGATGGTAGGGTGGCTAGTTGGATGGGAAGGTAGCTAGTTGGATGGTAGGGTAGCTAGTTGGATGGTAGGGTAGCTAGTTGGATGGAAGGGTGGCTAGTTGGATGGTAGGGTGGCTAGTTGGATGGTAGGGTAGCTGTTGGATGGTAGGGTAGCTAGTTGGATGGTAGGGTAGCTAGTTGGATGGTAGGGTAGCTAGTTGGATGGTAGGGTAGCTAGTTGGATGGTAGGGTAGCTAGTTGGAGTGGTTTGAGTGGCTAGTTGGATGGTAGGGTGGCTAGTTAGGATGGTAGGGTGGCTAGTTGGATGGTAGGATAGCTAGTTGGATGGTAGGGTGACTAGTTGGATGGTAGGGTAGCTAGTTGGATGGTAGGGTAGCTAGTTGGATGGTAGGGTGGCTAGTTGGATGATAGGGTGGCTAGTTGGATGGTAGGGTGGCTAGTTGGATGGTAGGGTAGCTAGTTGGATGGTAGGGTGGCTAGTTGGATGGTAGGGTAGCTAGTTGGATGGTAGGGTGGCTAGTTGGATGGAAGGGTAGCTAGTTGGATGGTAGGGTGGCTAGTTGGATGGTAGGGTAGCTAGTTGGATGGTAGGGTAGCTAGTTGGATGGTAGGGTGGCTAGTTGGATGGTAGGGTAGCTAGTTGGATGGTAGGGTGGCTAGTTGGATGGTAGGGTAGCTAGTTGGATGGTAGGGTAGCTAGTTGGATGGTAGGGTAGCTAGTTGGATGTAGGGTGCTATTGGAGGTAGGGTAGCTAGTTGGATGGTAGGGTGGCTAGTTGGATGGTAGGGTAACTAGTTGGATGGTAGGGTGGCTAGTTGGATTGTAGGGTGGCTAGTTGGATGATAGGGTGGCTAGTTGGATGGTAGGGTAGCTAGTTGGATGGTAGGGTGGCTAGTTGGATGGTAGGGTAGCTAGTTGGATGGTAGGGTGGCTAGTTGGATGGTAGGGTAGCTAGTTGGATGGTAGGGTGGCTAGTTGGATGGTAGGGTGGCTAGTTGGATGGTAGGGTGGCTAGTTGGATGGTAGGGTGGCTAGTTGGATGGTAGGGTGGCTAGTTGGATGGTAGGGTAGCTAGTTGGATGGTAGGGTGGCTAGTTGGATGGTAGGGTAGCTAGTTGGATGGTAGGGTAGCTAGTTGGATGGTAGGGTGGCTAGTTGGATGGTAGGGTGGCTAGTTGGATGGTTTGGGTGGCTAGTTGGATGGTAGGGTGGCTAGTTGGATGGTAGGGTGGCTAGTTGGATGGTAGGGTGGCTAGTTGGATGGTATGGTAGCTAGTTGGATGGTAGGGTGGCTAGTTGGATGGTAGGGTGGCTAGTTGGATGGTAGGGTAGCTAGTTGGATGGTAGGGTGGCTAGTTGGATGGTAGGGTAGCTAGTTGGATGGTAGGGTAGCTAGTTGGATGGTAGGGTGGCTAGTTGGATGGTAGGGTGGCTAGTTGGATGGTAGGGTGGCTAGTTGGATGGTTGGGTAGCTAGTTGGATGGTAGGTGGCTAGTTGGATGGTAGGGTAGCTAGTTCTGTTGATGGTAGGGTAGCTAGTTGGATGGTAGGGTGGCTAGTTGGATGGTAGGGTAGCTAGTTGGATGGTAGGGTAGCTAGTTGGGTAGTACCCTCATCGGATAGAGCCATAACTGGATAATTGGATAGATAAATAACCCATTTAATAACCTGTCAAAACAACTAGAAAGTGATAGACAGCTAGATATCTAATTTGATAAGTTAGAATCTTAGACAATTAATCTCCTAACTTCATAGATAATTAGAATAATTTTAGTCTGTAATTACTCTTAATTATCGTGGAAGTAATTTTTTAAGATATACAGACGTCTTTAGTTTCCTTGAAGGTATAAACACTGGTGGGATACCTAGAGAAAGCGTATATATTCATGGTATTTACAAATAACCTTAGATATCCCCCTCCCTCGCTCGAGATATAACCACTGAAGGTAGGTAGATTTACCTAGTGTATATACAGCGACCGAAAACATGCCCTCGGGGGGATATCCCCAGAGAGTATACCTACCAACAGAAATATGCCTGTTGAAATCATAATATCCTCTCTGGGGCTATATCTGCTAACGGAGATATTCCTACTAAGTATATAACCACTTATACCTTAGGGGAGTATGTCTGCTCATGGAGGTATACCCGCTGGGGTGGGGGGATACTCCCTCGACTAACGGGGTTGGTATATCAACAGGCCTCGAACGAGTACGGAGAGAGTGTGTGCAAGGCTCGGTTCCGTCTCCACGAAGTGCCCGCTATCACCGAGGGTCTTAAAGACGTTGAATTTCTTGAGGATACCACTTGCAAGTATACCTTCAAGGCCACGGGTATCCCACTGCCGGAGATTAAGTGGTAAGTGGCTGGGTGGAGGTTATTCGACTCAAAGTGGGAGGCTCTAACCTCCGTTCTTGGTTGAATAATTTTCGGTTTCACGGGTAAGTAAATTTGGGATAATTAACTAGCCTAGGTGGTTAATTAATTGGGCTAGGTGGATAATTAACTGGCTTAAGTGGGTAATTAACTGGCCTAGCGGGGTAATTAAGTGGGCTAGTTGAAAGGCTCTTGATTCGAGGAACCGGAGGCGCCCTCCCTATCCTCGGATTAAATCTTTAATTTATCCCATTCCCCCAGGTGCTCTATAACCCCTACGGGTTTAGCGCCTCAACTATGAATTTAATAATAATAATGTTGATAATAGTTATAATAATAATACTGATAATAATAATAATAATAACGATAATAATAATAATTATAATAATACTGATAATACATAAGTTTTGACAGTACAGATACTTAAATATACTTAAAGATACCACAGTGACAGTAAGAAAAACACCTGAGCGCTTTCATGTGCTTACACATGTCTTCAGAGGAATTGTAAATATGTGTGTGTAAGCGCATGAAGGCGATCAGGTGTTGTCCCTGTTTTTACTGTTTGCAATCACGAATTTGTTGTTATTTCTTCCACGAATATACATATGTGTGTTTCTCATGTCCTTCCTTATTAGGTAGTCGGTATTGTATTCGCCATATAACACGCACACAGGAGAGAGAAGCACTGGCGGACCTATGTTTTGGGGGCCCTGAAGCTTGCCCTGTTATGGTGTCCCTTTGGCAAACCCCTTCTCATACAGTAGACCCTGAAGTTTTAAGTATTGTGGACTAAAGTCACTTTTGGGGCCACCTCATGGATTAGGGATCCTGAAGCTTTACTCCATTAGTTTTATCCGTCCCTGGAGAAACGCTCACGCCGATGTTACTTTGAAAATGGTCCAAGTCGGTCCGAAACGTCGTGGTAAGCTTTTCTCTCCTATGTGTGGGCTATTTGTGTATAGTTTCAGTCACGGTATTGTGCCATTTTTTAATTCGGTATTGTGTACTGTTTGTATGATGGGCAAATCATACAATTCTCCGTCGCCAGGACTAAGGACGGGAAGAAGTGGGCTCCGGACGAGCGCCGCATCAAGCTGAAGGTTGAGAACGAGGATACCTTCACGTTGATCTTCGACGAGGCCAAACCTGAGGACTCTGGTGTTTACGTCGCTACCGTTAGCAACGTTGAGGGTTCCACCGAGACCCAGGGAACCATCGTAGTCAACAGTAAGTGGGTCAAACTGTGGCAGCGGGCTATATGTTCTGATGTGGAGAGGCTACACACCATGTTTCACTCGTGTGTGGTGATTGTCTGTTGAAACGTCATGTATTTCTATAGATAAACTTTTGTTTTCTGTAGTTTGTCACAACTGTGTGTCACTCTGAAGAGTGTCTTCCATTCTTTGCCCTTCAAGAGGGAGCTGGACAGATTCCTAAAGTCAGTGCCCGAACAGCCGGGCTGTGGTTCGTACGTTGGATTATGTGCGACCAGCAGTAATAGACTGGTTGAGCAAGCCCTGATCCACCGTTGAAGCCTGGCCAAAGACTGGGCTGCGGGGGGCGTTAACCCTTCGAACGACCTTCAGGTAGACCTTCAGGTAGACCACCTGTGTATTGGAGAGTGCCTTTGGCATGAAACTAGGGTAGCTACTTCCGTGATAATTCCATCTCAGGTCATCTTTCCACAGTGCCTGTTTTTGGTACCTTGTGTCAGCGATCACCAACAGCTTGACTGGTTATAGACTTTGATTTAGCGGACGGAGGACCGAGCCTTCACAACTCCTTAAACTGAATAATCCACACGGATCATTGAGGCACTTGTGCAACACTTAGGAGCCTTTATTCTGGAAATGTTCCGCCAGTCAGTAGCTTCTTCAGTTCAATACAGGTAAAAACGGTGGAAGATGAGGAGGAGTTTGAGGTAATCAGTCCCTCAGCCTGGAGCCGATGTGTTCAGTCCATCAATCTTGTCCGTGTCTCAGTTATCAACTTACCGGTTTTCTAAATCATTTGTACAAATCCTTGCGTTTGTGTATGCAATCTTGATGGGATAAACGTCAAGGGAGGGCACAGTCGTGTTTCTCCACCTTCAGGATGAACTCTGTAGAAGGTTTCGTGGAGTTGAGAACTTTGTTGAATCTATAATTGTCTAAACATCTAGGCAAGACCAGAAAGTCATATGCATATCACGGCCACGTGATGTTGAGTGGAACATTGATGTTGACCCGTGATGAATGTTGGCAAGACAGCACGGAGAGGTGATCCCATTACCATACCAAATTTTGATACATAGAGAGATCATCCTCAAAAGAGAGGAAAAAAAAAGGTTGAACCTTGGGCTACCTATGTGCTATAAAAGGCAATGTATTTGTGTATACTTTCTACATTTAAAAAAGTCAAGCCCAATTATAAAATAGTCCCCTACAACGCAGTCTTTCTTTTAGTATTCTTGAATCCCCTTACGGGCTTAGTGCTTCCCTATATGATAATCGCAGGCACATTAGCCTACCTAAAACATTGATTATCACATAATTATTTTAAATATATTTTCACAATAAATGGAATCAAATGATATACATTATTAATTATACTTTCAAGAACATTACCTTGTCTTTACGAGTATTACATTGTCTTTACGAGTATTACATTGTCTTTACCAGTATTACATTGTCTTTACCAGTATTACCTTGTCGTCAAGAGTATTACCTCGTCTTCAAGAGTATTTCTTTGTCCTCAAGAGTATTGCCCAGTGTTCAAGAGGTATTACTCTTAGTGCGTAGGAAACATTTGTCCTCTTCTGTATAAACGGGTATTAAGACTTCCTGTCTTGTTTATGTCTGTAGTGTTGTTGTTCTTGTTTCTGTATTGCCGGTTTTCAACTCTCATCTCCCTCAGCTCCTCCTCCTTTATCCTCTACCTTCCTTCAGCCCCTCCTATTTCAGCCCCTCCTTCTTCAGCCCCTCCTCCTTCAGCCCCCTCCTCTCTCACGTTTGATAGTGGAGGAGGGTGGCGGCCATGACTTGTGTTTACATTCCGTTTTCTGTGAGAGTGAGATGAGAGTGAGGGTGGGCAAGGTAGGTGTGTCTTCACTATTTATACTTGAAAGAAAATGGCATATTGGATTTTAGTGATTTAAATTCCCAGTTAACACAGACACATTCATTTTTGTCTCGTCGACCTTTTTTTTATCCATTAATATCCTGTATATATTTTCATGTGCATGTATTTTCAGGACTCATTTTTTTCATAACAGTAGAGTCGTGTAGGGCACTGGAGGGGGAGGAGAGAGCCTTCTGCTTTACTGTCCTGTACTTCTCTATCCTTACAAGACCTAGATCACTTGGTCAAACAGTGCATCTCAGTTTTATCGAGGAAATAAATCAGTATAATTCAAGGTCTTTCTTAGTCTGTCTTTATCAAGGTCTTCACCTGTCTGTCTTCCATACACAGACACACACACACACACACACACCACGGGAGGAGTAAACAGATGAATGGACGAGGACTCGAACCGTGGTCCTTGCATGTAGTATGCCCATCCTTCTGTTTATTCATTGGTAGCTGTTCATTATATATATATATATATATATATATATATATATATATATATATATATATATATAATATATATTGCACACACATTGGTAAACAAGATATCCAAATGTCAGTTTTCTTCAGGTATTTAACTACCTTATATTCCGGCATATAAGACGCACTTTTTTCCCCACGAAAACTCTTGGAAAATCATCCTGCGTCTTATATGCACAAGGTCGGGGGGTCAAGGGTACGCTTTGAGTTACGTTATAGCAGTTGTTTACTAACGTTACGTCACAACTACTGGGAAACGTCATCTTATACGTCATAGTCTCGTGCGCCTTATATGCCGGAATATACGGGAACTTTTTTTTTTTTTAATGTTGATTTGACTCTTATGTTCTCTAAGAGAGACGAAGGGACTTTCAACCTTATTATCTCCTTAACTAAGGGTCATCATTATCTTTTAACCTGATCTCTACAATATCAGTAGATAATGACGGCATAAGGTTGAAAATGGCTTCGTCGTCTGTAAATGTAAATAATGAGCAGGTCAGTATTTTCATTTACAGTCACTGTTAAGAATTTGCATTGAATTCTTTTTGGAATTAACTTTTTTTCCGTGTGTTTTTTTAATACTGTTTTTTTTGTGTCACTGTGGAAGAAAATGCTTCGATCGTCTTTAAATTTCAATTGTTACGACCTGTGTTTGGGTTGGTGGAATTTTTTTTAATCCACTGACGATTGAACGTCGTGTTGTTGTGTTTTTTCTTCGTTATTCTGAATTATCTCTTCTTCATCCTCTTCTGTACCTATATTTATTTATTTTTACACCTTCCTTTTAAATCTTAATTTCTCTGTAATGATTCTGTATTTTGTTTTATATATAATTCAGCGAGATAATAAATTAAGCGAAGGTTGAGGGGGAAATTGCATACAGTAACCTCTGTTTTAAAGATTTTTTTTCCGTACAGTTAAGTTTTTTAAAGGTAATGGATTAGAAAGGGTCATTTAAAAATTGAATAGTACGTTCTGTGAAGGCCTTTTTTGACCTTTTCATCTGATATTCAATTTTAGATGGACTTTTTTCAGTACCATTTAGAGAACACATTGTATAGAGGGTCTTTATAAGAGGAGCTGACTAAATTTAAGGTAAATTATTCACTTGTTCTTGATGGTATATTCCTAAATTGAAACACTTTATACTTATAAAATGCTATTTTCATCTCAACGTTTCGCCCATTAATTAAACGATCACATTTTATCCTATATGTGTGTGTGTCATTCTTCTCTGTGTAGCAGGGCGACGGATACTAGTCGGCCCGTTGAATCTAGCAAAGGGATCGCTAGATTGGGTTCCCAGCCTAGCGATGATGCTGGGGACCTCACTGCCGCGATCCAGGACGCCAAGAAAGTCCCCGTGGTTGCTGGAAAGACGCGTGACGTAGCTGGAAAGTGTGTTGTGAATGGTCCAGGCCAGTCAGGTGTGGAGAGTGAGATAGACCAATCAGAGGCGTCTTTGAGTGGCAGAGAACCAGCGCTACCAGAGGGCAAAGGCAAGAGAAAACTCTCGCGGGATTCAGATCAGGAGGCAAAGGAAACTGCGAAAGTTTTGGAAGAGGCAGAAGCGGAGAACGTGGAGACGGGAGAAAGCGACACGGAAGTCCCCGAGAACGCAATTTCTAATGAACCCGGCTCCGCTAAGAGAATGAAACGAACCCCCGATACTTGGACAACCATCTCGTCAGTTCACACGTCGAACAAGATGGAGACAGAGACGAATGTCTCTGGCGATCGCGAGACTTCACTGATGAAGGCCGTGAACGTGACGATCAGCGAGGCAACTTCTACGAGAGACGGAGACCAAGAAGGAGACGAGGACGAAGATAACAGGCTGGTGTTCACGAAGTCGTGGGACGTGGAGGAGAAGGAGGGGCAGCCAGGGATGAGATTACTCGCCTCCTGCAGCATTCATCGTCAGGAGAATGTCACCAAGACCGTTATTACTGGTGAGTATTTTTTACATATGGTGGATTTTAGTGAGAGAGAGACAGACAGACAGAGATAGACAGAGAGAGGCAGACACACAGAAGGAGACAGGCAGATAGACAGAGAGAGAGAGAGGCAGACATACAGAGAGACAGGCAGATAGACATAGACAGCGAAGCTGAGAGATAGAAAACAGACAGCCATGCTGAGAGATAGAAGGCAGATAGACAGCCAGGCTGAGAGACAAAGAGAGAGACAGACAGACAAGGATATGGAAAAAATAGTAAAAGACACAGAGAGATGAATAACAATAAATATAAGAATACAGGGTTAAAAATAGGGATAAGAAAATATAATGCATAAAGAAAAGTAATAATAAAGTTGGAGTAACAAGAGTAGGTATGATAACAGTGGTGGAGATAATAAGAGTGATGTAAAGAGAAAGATTGGGAGATAGCAACATACGAAAATAATGTGAGACAGACCAAAATTATTTTGAGGTTTATAATTTGTTTTTGTGATTCATCTTTAGTTAAATATAGAACCTCGGTTTTCGTATGCCCCAGTTTTCGTAGGATTCGATTTTCGACGACTATTTTGTCGAAATGAAATTCAGTGGATACTGAAATTTTTCTTCTTCAAATTCTAATCAAACTGGTTATATCAGAGTTTGCTAGATTAGCAGCTGCTGGAATGAAAGTGTGTGTGTGTGTGTGTGTGTGTGTGTGTTGCAGTTAGGTCTGCTGGAATGAAAACACATTTGTCTTGTGTTGCAGCTGAGTCTACTGGAATAAAACTGTTTATTTCGTGATGCAGCTAAGACTGCTGGAATGAAGGTATATTTTTCTTGTGTTGCAGCTGAGTCTGACGTGGGAGACGAGGACGACGTGTCCAGGGCTGCTATCGTCCATTACACCAAGACCGTGGAAGTCGAGCAGTACAAAGGTGTGTTCTCTGATGACGAGGACGACGCCGAACTGCCGCTCCAGAACGGCAGTTCCAAAGCCACAGTCGCTCCCGTCCTACCGGAGAGCAGAGACGACGCGCAACCAGACAGCCACGACGACACCTGTAGAAAAGACGACGTCGTTGCAAAGGCTAAGAAGCATAAAGAAGCCGAAGAGTCTTTGTTAAACCTTTGTGAAGTGCGTCAAGAGCCTCCGCCAAAGAAACGAGCGATCAAGTCTGTTTCCTTTGAAGACAGTCCTGGAGTAACTGAAGAGGGAAGTGAAGGGAGGGAGAAGGACTTGCCCGGAGAAGAGGAACTGGAACCGAGGGTAGAGGGCTCCGCCGGCGGCTCAGAGAGGAATACTGATGCCTCATCCATCCCCGCTGATAACGAAGCCAGAGGCGATAACACGAACTCGGCGGCTCCGGTCTCTGAAACCACGGACTTGAGAACGAAGAAGGGCAGTGACACCAAGAGAAACCTCCAACCCTCTGATAGCATCGCGCCAGTCGAGGCTTCCAGAGCCCAAAAAGTGTCCCAGGAGGAGCTAAGTAGAAGCTACTCAGCTTCCATTGATCCCAGAGGAGGTAAAGAAGGCGGAAAGAAGAGTAGTCACCGCTGCCAGCTATTGCTTTGATGTTCTAACTTCAAGTAAATAATATGCTTATTTTTGATAAAACTCATCCAATGTTGTTGCTCGAGAGTGATCCTCGAGCTGAAGTCATTAGTTAACATCCTCAACTCACCATCAACTCACCGTAGAACGCACCGATTGCGTTAATTACGCTCCCAGTGTTTAACCAAATGCTGCGTAATCTCAGAGATCTTAATCGACACACGCTAAAGCCTTTTCTTCAAACCTAAACGACCATATGTAAAAAATCTAAATCTAATTAACCCAAGCATGTGTACAGCGTGGCCGGACGGGGCAAACCTGCCGGCTGTATCGGCCAGTTGTAGATTACATCTCACATGGCTATCCGTAACAGTAGATATATCTGTAATATTTGTAACTAGTTTCTGTAATACCTATAATCTCGCCCGTACTTATCATTTAAAACTTTCGCGTTATTTCTGTGTTTTATTGCTGTTATTTGCGTTTTATTTTCTCGTATTATCGCTGTTCTATGTTTTATTTCTCGTATTATTGCTATTTTATGGTTTATTTTCTCGTATTATTGCTGTTCTGTGTTTTATTTCTCGTATTATTGCTATTTTATGGTTTATTTTCTCGTATTATTGCTGTTCTGTGTTTTATTTCTCGTATTATGGCTGTTTAATGGTTTATCTGTTTAATCCCTTTTTTTACGGGGTTACTTTTATTAACTGCGTGTGTGTCTACCATTATCCTTCCCTTCCCTACGCCTCTACATTGTTCTAGTAATCATTTTGTCTTCGTTCGCGAGATCCTGATGTCACGACTGTAAACAGAGTCAAAATTCTGTCAGATTGAGAGGCAGAATCTAAATCTAGAACTCCTGGAAAGAGCTCTTGTGTTGAGCTATCAGTCCAGTACAGAGAAGAATGATGAAGATCACAAGTGTGAGGTAATCGGTCCCTCGGCCTGGAATCGAGGTAATCGGTCCCTCGGCCTGGAATCGAGGTAATCGGTCCCTCGGCCTGGCATTGAGGTAATTAGTCTCTCAGCCTGGAATCGAGGTAATCGGGCCCTCAGCCTGGAATCAAGGTAATCGGCCCCTCGGCCTGGAATCGAGGTAATCGGTCCCTCGGCCTGGAATCGAGGTAATCGGTCCCTCTGCCTGGCATTGAGGTAATTAGTCCCTCAGCCTGGAATCGAGGTAATCGGTCCCTCAGCCTGGAATCGAGGTAATCGGTCCCTCAGCCTGGAATCGAGGTAATCGGTCCCTCGGCCTGGAATCGAGGTAATCGGTCCATCAGCCTCGAATCGAGGTAATTAGTCCCTCAGCCTGGAATCGAGGTAATCGGTCCCTCGGCCTGGAATCGAGGTAATCGGTCCCTCGGCCTGGAATCGAGGTAATCGGTCCCTCAGCCTGGAATCGAGGTAATTAGTCCCTCAGCCTGGAATCGAGGTAATCGGTCCATCATCCTGGAATCGAGGTAATTAGTCCCTCAGCCTGGAATCGAGGTAATCAGTCCCTCAGCCTGGCATCGAGGTAATCGGTCCCTCGCCTGGAATCGAGGTAATCGTCCATCAGCCTCGAATCGAGGTAATTAGTCCCTCAGCCTGGAATCGAGGTAATCGGTCCCTCGCCTGGAATCGAGGTAATCGGTCCCTCAGCCTGGAATCGAGGTAATTAGTCCCTCAGCCTGGAATCGAGGTAATCGGTCCCTCAGCCTGGAATCGAAGTAATCGGTCCCTCAGCCTGGAATCGAGGTAATCGGTCTTTTCAGGATTGATGGATTGATTACCTCAAACTCCTTCCGATCTTCACCATTCTTCTCAGAATTGGACTGATGAAACCAGTGTGGCGAAACGTTTCCGCAGTATACACAAGTGTTACACATATGTCCAATCCATCAACCTGTTGGGTCTCTGAGCCATTTATCGACGTAATTTAACATGCACGACAGTGATATTTTCTGACCTTTTTTAAGTAATTTTTATATGAGGGACATTTTTCTCTCTTTAATGTTACGAAAATGTGTAAATTTCAGTAATTACGCTGGTCTTCAGACCACTTAAGAGTACTTAAGGGGGCAGGAAGCCACTTTAAAACCCATCCTCTTTCTTTTTTGCGTACAGCTTCGCACTTAACTTGATGTGAATGGAGATTTATACACACTTATCCCGTATATAGGAGAGAGGAGCTTACGACGACGTTTTGGTCCAACTTAGACCATTTACAAAGTCACAGGGGGACTTGTAAATGGTCCAAGTCGGACCGAAACGCCGTCGTAAGCTCCTCTCTCTGTCCTATTTGCTGGCTATTCGTGTATTGTTCCAATCACGGTGTTGTGTTGGGTGTCATGATGCTAAAGGGCTGTTAATCCTTCCCTCAAACCGGTTTAACGACGCTTTAACAGCAGTCTCCTTAACCTTCAGTGAATGAGCGTATCACATCCCCTTTAACCCCTTGCTTTCGGCACCAGCTTCCGGCACTCCTTCCGGCGCTACTGCCTAGCGCTACACACTGCGCTACTTCCGTTTCTCCCCTCGCTAATCTCTTTTTTTTACGCTGTCTCCCCCTCGACCACTAGCGCCGCCACACATCAAGGGTAGCAACTTCCGCGATGGCAAGACCTTCATCGCCATGCATAAGTGTGTCCTCGAAGTAGAGGCTACGGCAGTACCCGAGGCTGAAGCTACTTGGTGAGTCTGGCTATTGTCTGTCTATCGTAGGAGTATTGGTGTGACTGTTGTGCTAGCATAGTGTGGCAATTGTGACTATTGTATGGGTATTGTGTGACTTATGTGACTGTTGTGCGAGGATTATGTGACTTGTCTGACTATTATCTGGCTAGTGTCCTAGCATTGCCTGACTATATGTGAGCATTATGTAACTAGTGTGCGACTGCTGTGTGTATAGTGCATAATGTGTAAGTGTGTGTACTCTGTACATATTGTGTGTACATGTGTAGGGGAATTGTGTGGGATTGTTACCGAGAATAGGGGACAGTAATGCACCTATTCATTATCATTTTTCCAAAATACAATTGAAAAAGTTGATAAGTGAAGAACACGTACTATGAGGGCCACTCAACGTGGTAATCAACTTCAGATGCTCCTTTTTTAATCTTAGTTACGAAAAACATCGTTCTGGGTAGATGAGGGTCTTAAGGGAGGTTACTGCATTGCGTTTCACAAAGAATCGTTGTTTTTTATATCGAATTTCAGAGAGATTTCTGTCTTGTGTTGGATTTCTTTGAGGGAAAGAATACTTGACAGCTGTTTTTGACAGGTACTGCAACGGGAAGAAGCTGTCGGAGGAGGAAGACAATGTCAAGTTCGGCTTTGATGGGACTAAGTACACTCTGGAGAGGATAGGTTGTGATCCCGAGCACTCGGGACAGTACAAGTGTGTACTCAAAAACAAGATCAAGGAGGTGGAGGAAGTCGGTCAAGTCACAGTGAAGGGTGAGTGTACTCTCCTATTTGTAGTTGTAAGGGTCGATTCATAGCTCCTGGCCCCGCCTCTTTGCTAGTTGCTGCTAGGTCCACTCTCTCTCTCTGTTTCAAGTGCTTTATCTTACCTCTTCTTGAAGCTTTGTATTGATCCTGCCTCCACTACTTCATTCTTCAGATTGTTCACTTCCTGACAACTCTGTGGCTGAAAAAATACTTCCTAACATCCCTGTGACTTATCTGACTTTTCAACTTTCAATTGTGACCCCTTGTTGCTGGCCAGCCTCTTTATAACGACCCATCATCTCCTTTTTTTTCAAAAATAAAAACTTCTGTCTTTACTAACTCAATAAATTCGTCTCCCACCAAAAGAAAAAATTTACCATCTTCAGTAAATCTATTTCAAAAATTCTATTTAAAAAAAAAATTCTTCTACGTCTGTAACCCCTCTGTCAAGATGGCGTCCTCCCGACCCTCTTCACGACCACTATTAAAACTTTCGAGAAACTCTTTCCTTACCCTCTAATCACCCTGAGAGGTAATTATCGAACCTCATTTGTTTAATTCAAACCACATTTTTTCCAATTTCCTCCCATCAGTCTATTATTTATCTGTTTTATTGCAGTTCCCTCTTTCGTTGATGTATATTTGTTTCTCTCTCGTATTTTTCCATTTCGTTTCGTTGTTCCTCTCAAATTTCTTGAGAGGGATAATTTATTTGAGAATTTCCATCATGTTAAAATACATGGAAGGCTCCATCACATTAATATCTGGTATTTACAGAGAAGGAGGCTCGCGTGAGGACCAAACTTCAGGATGTTTCAGTGAAGGAATTCACAGATGCTGTTATCAAGTGTCAGATAGTGGGTGACCCTGTCCCTGAAGTTCAGTGGTGAGTAGTATCCCTGAAGTTCATTGGTGAGTAGTATCCCTGAAGTTCAGTGGTGAGTAGTATCCCTGAAGTTCATTGGTGTGTAGTATCCCTGAAGTTCAGTGGTGAGTAGTATCCCTGAAGTTCAGTGGTGAGTAGTATCCCTGAAGTTCAGTGGTGAGTAGTATCCCTGAAGTTCAGTGGTGAGTAGTATCCCTGAAGTTCAGTGGTGAGTAGTATCCCTGAAGTTCAGTGGTGAGTAGTATCCCTGAAGTTCATTGGTGAGTAGTATCCCTGAAGTTCAGTGGTGAGTAGTATCCCTGAAGTTCATTGGTGAGTAGTATCCCTGAAGTTCAGTGGTGAGTAGTATCCCTGAAGTTCAGTGGTGAGTAGTATCCCTGAAGTTCAGTGGTGAGTAGTATCCCTGAAGTTCAGTGGTGAGTAGTATCCCTGAAGTTCAGTGGTGAGTAGTATCCTGAAGTTCATTGGTGAGTAGTATCCCTGAAGTTCATTGGTGAGTAGTATCCCTGAAGTTCAGTGGTGAGTAGTATCCCTGAAGTTCAGTGGTGAGTAGTATCCCTGAAGTTCAGTGGTGAGTAGTATCCCTGAAGTTCATTGGTGAGTAGTATCCCTGAAGCTCATTGGTGAGTAGTATCCCTGAAGTTCAGTGGTGAGTAGTATCCCTGAAGTTCAGTGGTGAGTAGTATCCCTGAAGTTCAGTGGTGAGTAGTATCCCTGAAGTTCATGGGTGAGTAGTATCCCTGAAGTTTCAGTGGTGAGTAGTATCCCTGAAGTTCATTGGTGAGTAGTATCCCTGAAGCTCATTGGTGAGTAGTATCCCTGAAGTTCAGTGGTGAGTAGTATCCCTGAAGTTCATTGGTGAGTAGTATCCCTGAAGTTCATTGGTGAGTAGTATCCTTGAAGTTCAGTGGTGAGTAGTATCCCTGAAGTTCAGTGGTGAGTAGTATCCTGAAGTTCAGTGGTGAGTAGTATCCCTGAAGTTCAGTGGTGAGTAGTATCCCTGAAGTTCAGTGGTGAGTAGTATCCCTGAAGTTCAGTGATGAGTAGTATCCCTGAAGTTCATTGGTGAGTAGTATCCCTGAAGTTCAGTGGGGGAGTAGTATCCTGAAGTTCAGTGGTGAGTAGTATCCCTGAAGTTCAGTGGTGAGTAGTATCCCTGAAGTTCATTGGTGAGTAGTATCCCTGAAGTTCAGTGGTGAGTAGTATCCCTGAAGTTCAGTGGTGAGTAGTATCCCTGAACTTCAGTGGTGAGTAGTATCCCTGAACTTCAGTGGTGAGTAGTATCCCTGAAGTTCAGTGGTGAGTAGTATCCCTGAAGTTCATTGGTGAGTAGTATCCCTGAAGTTCAGTGGTGAGTAGTATCCCTGAAGTTCAGTGGTGAGTAGTATCCCTGAAGTTCAGTGGTGAGTAGTATCCCTGAAGTTCAGTGGTGATAGTATCCCTGAAGTTCAGTGGTGGGGTAGTATCCCTGAACTTCAGTGGTGAGTAGTATCCCTGAAGTTCAGTGGTGAGTAGTATCCCTGAAGTTCAGTGGTGAGTAGTATCCCTGAAGTTCAGTGGTGAGTAGTATCCCTGAACTTCAGTGGTGAGTAGTATCCCTGAAGTTCAGGGGTGAGAGTAGTATCCTGAAGTTCAGTGGTGAGTAGTATCCCTGAAGTTCAGTGGTGAGTAGTATCCCTGAAGTTCAGGTGTGAGCGTTGAACTATCCCTAGAGTGGTGTTGAACTATCCCAGAAGGGATAGAGTATCCCTAACATGTCAAATCATGACACAGTATTTATTTTAAGGTTGGAAACATGGCGCTCTCTTCGCCCACAATGCAGTGCGTGTGTTGTGTTACAGGCTGAGGAACGGGAAGCCTCTGGTAGCCTCCGACAAGTACGAGATATCCTGCGAAAGGATGTCAGGATGGCAGACCCTGGTGGTCAAGGATGTCAAGGAGGCTGACAAATGCTCCTTCACTGTCAAGGGCAAGAACCAGCACGGGGAGTGCGAAACATCGGTGAGGGAGACTATGTTTCTGTCTTTCTGTCTATCACTCTCTATCTGTATCTATCTATCTATCTATCTCCATATTTAATACTTCTGAAAAAATCATAATTTTTGTAATAATAATAATAATAATAATAATAATAATAATAATAATAATAGCATAATAATAATAGTAATAATTTGCATAATCTTACTTAATGTAACGAAACAATTTGGTTACACCTAGTGTACTGTAGCAGTGTATTGTAACACTTAAGTGTATTTCAATACTGTCTTCACTGCAGTGTCGTCTTGGCGTTCTGGTGAAGCCTCAGCCTGGCGCCCTGGATGATGCCACGGTGGATTACGGCAGAGATCTTCATCTCGTGGACCATATCCACGCCTTCCCTCCACCCGTCATGGTTTGGTGAGTTGATACTTATATATACATAGCTTTAAAAAGAGGTACGATAGGCTCTGGGAGCTGGGAGAGGTTGGATCTAGTAGCGACCAGCTGAGACACGGGTCCAAGAGCTGTAAATCGATCCCTACAGCTAAATATAGGTGAATACACACACAAAAAACACACACAAAAAACACACACATGATCATAGCAAAAATAATCTATGTCTAAAGTTTAGATTTAGAAAGAACGTAGGTAAGTACTCGTTTTTAAACAGAGTTGTCGATGTGTGGAACAATTTTCCGAGTACATGGAACAATCTGCCGAGTACATGGAACAATCTGCCGAATATGGTAATAGAGGCGAAGACCTTGGCTGGGTTTGACTGGTACCTGGGGTACTGAAGCAGATTCTGGGTAGCTTTGGGAAAGATGTGGAGATACTCGTGGGTGGGAGTGAGTGGTTTTGATAAGGATTTGCCTAGTATAGGCCAGTGGGCTTTCTGCAGTGTTCCTCCTTCTTATGCGCTTAAGAACCTGTCTATCTACAGAGATAGACTGAGTCAGAATGTCAAAGCGGTAAATAATACCGACAGTTTGATAAGACACATATGCAACAGTTAGGTATCTTTATTCCGAAACGTTTCGCCTACACAGTAGGCTTCTTCAGTCAAGTACAGATGAGGTAGCAGGAGCAGTAGAGATGTGAAGACGATGTCATCAGTTCACCACTTTCTGCCCAACACTCTAGTCTAGAGATGTGAAAATTTAGGTATCTGCGGATGTGGATGTGTGTGAGGATGTCCGACTTATTTCGCGGATGCGGATGTATGTACGGATATCTGTTTACAGTAAAATGCGGGTGCGGATGCGAATGCGGATGCGGATGCGGATGCGGATATCCGTTACATCTCTAGTCTGGAGACAGGTCCAGTAAAGCCTTCATCCCCGTGTATAACTCTACGGTCCCCGCTGCCCAGGTTTCAATACCTATTTCTGTTTACAATGCATCTCTCCCCCGTAAACTTGATTTGTTAAAAAAAATAAAAACTGGAATCCACTAGGGAAGACAGGGGCCAGAGCATGGGAAAAATTATATAGAAAGTAAAGGACAGAAGAAAACAAGAGAAGAGAGAGAAAAAAGACGGAAATGAATTTGTAAAGGTGAGAGTGGTAAGTTGGGTACAGTATAGCAGCAAAAGCAGAAAGACAGGAATGGTTGGTTCTGAGAAGGACCTGCCTTGTATGGACCAGTAGGCCTTCTGCAGTGTTCTATTCTTATGTTCTTGAAGAATAAAAAGGCACATTACCGTGACTTGAGCAATACACAAATAACCGGCACATAAGGGAGAGAAGCTTACCACGATATATCTTACTGAAGGACTCGCAAAATTCCTTTTTGTAGGACCCACACAGGTCTTTTCTGTAGGACATATACAGGTCTTTCCTGTAGGACACACACAGGCCCCTCCTGTAGGACACACACAGGTCTTTTCTGTAGGACACACACAGGTTTTTCCTGTAGGAATAACAGCCTGGTTGATCAGGCTCTGATCCACCGGGAGGCCTGGTCATGGACCTGGCCGCGGGGGCGTTGATTCCCGGAATAACCTCCAGGTAACCTCCAGCACACACACACAGGTCCCTCCTGTAGGACACACACAGGCCCCTCCTGTAGGACTCACACAGGTTCTCCCTTGCAGGACTCTGAACGGGAAGGAACTGAAGGATGGGAAGCACTACGAATACACGCGAGACGAGGAGAAAGAGATCTACGGACTGGTGATTCACTCTGCCGTCTTGGAAGATGCTGGCAAGATCGCCTTCACAGCCTCCAACGCCGCCGGCAGCGAGACTGTCTCCTGCACCGTTACCGTCCACAGTAAGTCCCACGTATATAAAAATATTACCCCCTTCCTCCCTCTTTTTCTTATGACCTGCCTTTTAGACAGACGTTTCGGTCCAGGAAGGGCTCTGGTCACTAACTCTCACTCCTGATAAAGTTGAGAAACCGTAAGTCGTTGGAGCTCTTGGGAACTTAAACTACTGTCATATAACGTGTGTATTACTAGGTAATAGTAACTCTAGTCCCTGATAGTTTAGATGGCGGGATAGGAGAGTCACTCTTTGTCTTTCTAACTCTCTTTCTCTACTGTTACAGCTGAGAAACCATCAGTCGTTGGAGCTCTTGAGAATCTGGACTACTGTCTGGAAGACGACGTTACCTTCACACTGAGAGCCACGGGTCTGCCGCTGCCGCAGTGTCAGTGGAAAAAGAACGGAGTGTCGGTCAAGGAAGACGCCAGGCACACCATCACCAACCCCGAGCCCGGGGTGTACTGCCTCATCATCAAAGACCTCAACTTAGACGACTATGGCGAGGTGAGGGAGAAGGGAAGGATAGGCGAGTGAGGAGGATACAAGGGAACAATGAGAATGCATTTACACGCCATCTGTTGCACAAAGAGTACAATAAACGGTACATTTATACATTAAGAGTATTTACACGCCATCTATTGTACAAAAATTACAATAAACAGTATATTTATATACTAAAGGGTCATTTGCACGCCATCTGTTGCACTAAAAAGTCAACCAGACGTTCATTTATCCACGAGAAGTACTTTTTTTACACCATCTATTGGACAGATAATAAACTAGACGTTAATTTATTTATTGAAAGTGCACTCGTATGTCATCTATTGCACAAATAGTGAACTTAAATACTCATTGACCTCCTCAGGTTTCCGTGGTGGCGACGAGCTTGGTGGGAGAGTGCAGCTCTACGGCGAGGCTTACTCAGAAGAAACTGGCGTGCGAGGTGGTCGAGGGCCTCGACAACGTAACCAGGGGCGCTGAGGGCGAAGACGTTACCCTCACCGTCAAGATCAGGGCCTCTCCGAGACCCAACTTCGTCTGGTAAGTCCCTGAAAGACCTGGGGAAAGGAGGGACAAAGGTGTGGGACGGAAGGGACGAGCAGTGTAATAACATGAATCTCATGGGACAATGTATCCTGGTTTTCATGGTACAACATAATAAAACGTCTCATGGTACAATATAGTACCACGTCTCATGGTACAATATAATACCATGGCTATTACAGTACAATATAATACCATGTCTCTCATGGTACAATATAATACCATGGCTATCCCACGGTACATTAAAACAAGCCGGTAAAACATTCTATAGAATATAAGAACTCGAAGGAAACGGACAGGAATGGACTCATTTAGGACACCGCAAACGTGTCGACCCTTGGACGCAGAAGTGGTCAGTCCAAGGACCGAAACATTTGCCGACAGTCATTTGTCTTACTAAATACGGGAACTGACAAGAACTTGAAGATTACACACAAACAACAGGTCTAGTTCAGTAATACATTGGTGTTTCTGGAAATATTTAGTGCAGAATTTGGGAAACTAATATTTGTGGATATTTTGTAATGTGATATTTCGTAAACTGTTTGTAGAGGACTGGGAAGGACCGTACGTTGTTCGTAATAGCAACGTACAAGTACTTCAGGTATTGTTTACATGACTGCACTTGGCCACACTTCCGTTTATGTACACACTGGAATTGTACTTAGATTACATTCTCGAGTGACTAGTTCTAGAGTTTAGGTATTTCCTGTTTTCTTCCCCCTCCACCACCATTTTTTTTCTCTCCCTCTCCCTTTTTTTTCCTCTCTCTTTCTTTCCCTCCCTCCCTCTCTTCCTCCTCCGTCTCTGCACCAGGACTCTGACCGCACGTAAGAGTAAGTCTTGTTATCCAGTTTTGTGTCGCAATTCTCATTCGTTATTCTTGCCCCCCTCCTTCCCCTTTGCTTCCTGTTCCACTCCCTCTTTGTATGCTTGCCCTCTCTGTACGTATGTCTCGTTCGTTTCTTGCCCTTTTGTTTTCATTCCCTCTTTCCATTACCTCTCTACGACTCCCTCTCTCCTTCACTTCCTCCACCAACACACCAAACAGCCCCCGCATCACCTATCTTTCCTCGTCTTCCGTACCAATCTACACGTCTCTCATCTCCCTCCATCCTTGCCCTGCATCTCCCCCGGCTTCATCGTCATCTCCTCTCCGTCACTTCAGGACAAAGGACGGAGACGTATGCGAAGCCTCAGGGAAGATCAAGATAGACGTCAAGAAGACGTCTTACTGCGAGGCTACGATCTCACTCACGCTGGTCGAAGCCGGGGCCGTCGACTCCGGCCAATACAGACTGAAATTTAGCAACGAGGTGAACGAAACCAGCACTGAAACCGCCCTCATCGTCAGACGTGAGTTGAAAGACCTTAAATATGTGCTGGAAACCAGTGATGTAGTGGAAAACACTCGTAGAAAAAGAGCCTGTATTCGAGAGAGTATTTTTGCTCTGTTGTAGATATGTACTAAGTCAGGACTGATTCCCTTCCTGTTAGAGCTTTACCAAGTTATGACTGGTTCCCTTCCTGTCAGAGCTTTACCAAGTTATGACTGGTTCCCTTCCTGTTAGAGCTTTACCAAGTTATGACTGGTTCCCTTCCTGTTAGAGCTTTACCAAGTTATGACTGGTTCCCTTCCTGTCAGAGCTTTACCAAGTTATGACTGGTTCCCTTCCTGTTAGAGCTTTACCAAGTTATGACTGGTTCCCTTCCTGTTAGAGCTTTACCAAGTTATGACTGGTTCCCTTCCTGTCAGAGCTTTACCAAGTTATGACTGGTTCCCTTCCTGTTAGAGCTTTACCAAGTTATGACTGGTTCCCTTCCCGTTAGAGCTTTACCAAGTTATGACTGGTTCCCTTCCTGTTAGAGCTTTACCAAGTTATGACTGGTTCCCTTCCTGTTAGAGCTTTACCAAGTTATGACTGGTTCCCTTCCTGCTAGAGCTTTACCAAGTTATGACTGGTTCCCTTCCTGTTAGAGCTTTACCAAGTTATGACTGGTTCCCTTCCTGTTAGAGCTTTACCAAGTTATGACTGGTTCCCTTCCTGTTAGAGCTTTACCAAGTTATGACTGGTTCCCTTCCTGTCAGAGCTTTACCAAGTTATGACTGATTCCCTTCATGTTAGAGCTTTACCAAGTTATGACTGGTTCCCTTCCTGTCAGAGCTTTACCAAGTTATGACTGGCTCCCTTCCTGTCCGAGCTTTACCAAGTTATGACTGGTTCCCTTCCTGTTAGAGCTTTACCAAGTTATGACTGGTTCCCTTCCTGTTAGAGCTTTACCAAGTTATGACTGGTTCCCTTCCTGTTAGAGCTTTACCAAGTTATGACTGGTTCCCTTCCTGTTAGAGCTTTACCAAGTTATGACTGGTTCCCTTCCTGTTAGAGCTTTACCAAGTTATGACTGGTTCCCTTCCTGTCAGAGCTTTACCAAGTTATGACTGGTTCCCTTCCTGTTAGAGCTTTACCAAGTTATGACTGGTTCCCTTCCTGTCAGAGCTTTACCAAGTTATGACTGGTTCCCTTCCTGTCAGAGCTTTACCAAGTTATGACTGGCTCCCTTCATGTTAGAGCTTTACCAAGTTATGACTGGTTCCCTTCCTGCTAGAGCTTTACCAATTTATGACTGGTTCTCTTCCTGTCAGAGCTTTACCAAGTTATGACTGGTTCCCTTCCTGTTAGAGCTTTACCAAGTTATGACTGGTTCTCTTCCTGTTAGAGCTTTACCAAGTTATGACTGGTTCCCTTCCTGCTAGAGCTTTACCAAGTTATGACTGGTTCCCTTCCTGCTAGAGCTTTGCCAAGTTATGACTGGTTCCCTTCCTGCTAGAGCTTTACCAAGTTATGACTGGTTCCCTTCCTGTCAGAGCTTTACCAAGTTATGACTGGTTCCCTTCCTGTCAGAGCTTTACCAAGTTATGACTGGCTCCCTTCATGTTAGAGCTTTACCAAGTTATGACTGATTCCCTTCCTGTTAGAGCTTTACCAAGTTATGACTGGTTCCCTTCCTGTCAGAGCTTTACCAAGTTATGACTGGCTCCCTTCATGTTAGAGCTTTACCAAGTTATGACTGGTTCCCTTCCTGCTAGAGCTTTACCAAGTTATGACTGGTTCTCTTCCTGTCAGAGCTTTACCAAGTTATGACTGGTTCCCTTCCTGCTAGAGCTTTACCAAGTTATGACTGGTTCCCTTCCTGCTAGAGCTTTACCAAGTTATGACTGGTTCTCTTCCTGTCAGAGCTTTACCAAGTTATGACTGGTTCCCTTCCTGCTAGAGCTTTACCAAGTTATGACTGGTTCCCTTCCTGTTAGAGCTTTACCAAGTTATGACTGGTTCCCTTCCTGCTAGAGCTTTACCAAGTTATGACTGGTTCCCTTCCTGTTAGAGCTTTACCAAGTTATGACTGGTTCCCTTCCTGTTAGAGCTTTACCAAGTTATGACTGGTTCCCTTCCTGTTAGAGCTTTACCAAGTTATGACTGGTTCCCTTCCTGTCAGAACTTTACCAAGTTATGACTGGTTCCCTTCCTGTTAGAGCTTTACCAAGTTATGACTGGTTCCCTTCCTGTTAGCGCTTTACCAAGTTATGACTGGTTCCCTTCCTGTTAGAGCTTTACCAAGTTATGACTGGTTCCCTTCCTGCTAGAGCTTTACCAAGTTATGACTGGTTCCCTTCCTGCTAGAGCTTTACCAAGTTATGACTGGTTCCCTTCCTGCTAGAGCTTTACCAAGTTATGACTGGTTCCCTTCCTGCTAGAGCTTTACCAAGTTATGACTGGTTCCCTTCCTGTTAGAGCTTTACCAAGTTATGACTGGTTCCCTTCCTGCTAGAGCTTTACCAAGTTATGACTGGTTCCCTTCCTGCTAGAGCTTTACCAAGTTATGACTGGTTCCCTTCCTGCTAGAGCTTTACCAAGTTATGACTGGTTCCCTTCCTGCTAGAGCTTTACCAAGTTATGACTGGTTCCCTTCCTGTTAGAGCTTTACCAAGTTATGACTGGTTCCCTTCCTGCTAGAGCTTTACCAAGTTATGACTGGTTCCCTTCCTGCTAGAGCTTTGCCAGTTATGACTGGTTCCCTTCCTGCTAGAGCTTTACCAAGTTATGACTGGTTCCCTTCCTGTCAGAGCTTTGGCATAACAATAAAGCTCTACACTGAGCGAAACGTTGTTCCAGTAAAGGCTTGTTCTGAAACGTGTGCCTTTGCTTTTAATCAGTCTGTAATGTTTATGTGTGTTAAGTGGGCGCTATGAATCGACCCCTGCAACCACAAATAGGTGAGTACACACACACACACACACACACACACACACACGCACACACACACACACACACACACTCGGCTACCGCGAGGATATTTTAATCAGGTTTTTAATTCAATTTAAGCCTTGTGATGTCTGGTTTATCCCTGTAATAAACCTTGAGAGCTCTCCTTGGTTTTTAAAACTAATGTAGGAAAGCCAACGTGTGTGTGTGTGTGTGTGTGTATGGTTGCTTGGGTCGATCCACAGCTCCTGTGTGTGTCGATGTATTTGCATCCACATACAGAGTAGGAGCTGGTGTAGGGTTCTTGATCCCAGCAATGGGGATCCAACTCTCCCATTCCCCATGATTGAAATGGTAACCCAATACTCATTTTCATTTGATCAGCTGAGCGGCGTAAACCCAAGGTGACTAAGAAGCCAGAAGATGTTGAGGTCATGGATGGCAAGACGTGTATACTGAGAGCCAAGATCACAGGCTTCCCCAAGCCTGAGGTCAAGTGGTAAGTTGACCTTCGTCATGTGTGTGTGTGTGTGTGTGAACTTTGTCCGGTGTGTGTGACGTGTGAGGGATCTTTGTCGTGTGTGTGTGTGTGCGACCTTAGTTGTGTGACGTGTGTGTTTGTTTGTGTGTGTGTGTGTGTGTGTGTGTGTGTGTGTGTGTGTGTGTGTGTGTGTGTGTTTTTGTTTACTGCACTAATAAAATCTTTGTTTGATTGTTATCATTATTATTATTATTATTATTATTATTATTATTATTATTATTATTATTATTATTACTATTATTATATTATTATTATTATTATTATTATTATTATTATTATTACTATTATTATTATTATTATTACTATTATTATTATTATTATTATTATTATTATTATTATTATTATTATATTATTATTATTATACTATAATCATAACTAACCGCTATATCTAGGACCCCAAACGCAACAATTTCTGACCCGTGTATTATCTGTTTCTCTCATCTTCGTGTAGGTTGAAGGACGGTCACCAGGTATTCCCGACGGACATCATAGACACGGGCGTCACGGCTGATGGCCACTACTACCTCGAGTTCAAGACGGTCAGTCAGGAGGACGCTGGACGCTACGCTGTAGTAGCCAACAACGAAGAAGGGGGCGTGCAAGCCGAAGCCGTCCTCTCCGTCACACGTTAGTGCTAACGAGTTATTTTTCTCTGGCTTCGAACGTTGTTGATGGGGACAAGTAGTATAGAATGCCAACACGGTAGAAAAATTTGTTACCCACACAGTAAGCTATATCAACTCACAAACAGATCTACGTGGGTAGAGTACATGAGTACTCTCCACCCTATATGTACTCATGTACTCGTTTCCCAGGAAGATCTATTTGTGACTTGATAAAGACTCATTATGGGCGAAACGTTGCCGATAAAAGACCTCGCTATACTGCAGTTGTGTCCGTTTTTCTAAACGCTGTTAAACTGAAGTGTTTAGGCGTATATAATGCTGTAGACTCGATCCTCCGGCCGACAACATTTTTTCTTCTCCTTTCCTCAGCTCCTCCTTCGAGGCCGGAGTTCTTGCAGAGCCTGAAGGCCAGCAAGGTCATCCTCGGCTACCCCGTCAGGATGGAGGTCAAACTAGGAGGATCTCCGAGACCAGAGGTCAGTGGTAAGTCTCACGAGGTGGCGAAGGGTCAGGGGTCACGGAGGGTGAAGTCCTGGAGGGTCAGAGCCGTGGGGAGGTCAGGTTGTGAAGGAAGGGTCAGACCGTGGAAGGTCAGGTCATGTCGAGTCAAGTCGCGTCGATATTTGGATATATGGATCAGCCCCCCCTCATTATTATTATTATTATTATTATTATTATGGGAGCGCTAAATCCGTAGGGATTATACAGCGCATCAATCCTGCTTCACCCAGCAAGTGCAGTACATTATTTATATATATATATATATATATAATATATAATATATATATATATATATATTATAAATGGATACATCCTTATAATTAATTAGTCGGATTTACATACTTTAAAATTACACAAATTAATTTGAGATTTAGACTTTCGTATCTTTTATGTCGTTTAATAAAGAGAATGAACATTTGGGTCCCCTCACGGCTGGACAGGAATGGGGACACTGCCCCCTAGTGCCCTCGTCATTATGCCCCGCTGCCCTGAACGAGATTAAAGTCCTAATGCTTACTTCGTGATGATATACTCCGAGAAAGTGTATGTTTTTCAGTGTATACACTTAGAGTTTACTTTCATCCCTACTTAAGTGGTTAAAGTATTCTTTAGTGGTGGTAAACAGGTCGCTCGCAGCCTTAGGTACATAGAATTCATTTTGGGTAGCACTGAATTTTTTGTGGGTAGCATTGAATTCCTTGTGTGTAGCACTGATTTCCTTGTGGGTAGCACTGAATTCCTTGTGGGTATTATTCATTCCTTGGGTAACATTCATTCCTTGGGTAGCATTCATTTCTTGGGTAGTATTGAAAATGGGTTGGGCGAATGTTTGTGTCACTGGATTTGTGTTTAACACGGTATTACAACCCAGGAGTCCCAAAGGCCTGTTATCCTGGGTGTAAAGGGAGCAAAATAAACACAGCAGAAAAACTTTTGACTTGTATTATCCTTCACAAATTTAGAACAGATGTATGTACACTATATACACTATGTACAACAATAAGTATTAGTGCACGGCAGGATAGAGGCCATTAGAGAGCAGATCGTGCTTCAACCAGCTCTAGAATGGGAATGACAAGGGCAGACAGGTGAGTGGTACCCACAACACCTCTGCGGTTGCCAAAACCATCTCCTCATTGGCTGGAACCTGGGTACTGATTGAACGACGGGGCCCCATCATCAGCCCTAGTACCTGGCTCGCTGGTTGGGGGAGATAGACTTTCAATGAGGGTGTGTACATGCGCCGAATAAAGGTTACGTACTCTTTGCTTGCCACACAAGGACTTACCTAGTATGGGCCATTAGGTCTTTGGCAGTGTTCCTCCTTTGGTATGTACTTATGTTCTTAATGACCCTTCATGTATGCTTCAAATCTTATTAACCCAACCATCAACCACGACAGGTTGAAGGATGGTCAACCCATCAACATAGACGGGAAGCATTTCAAGCAGATCGTTGACCCCGACGGTACAGTCCTCCTCCAGATCGACTCTGCCACCGAGGGCGACATGGGAGAGTTCACTTGCGTGGCCAAGAACGCCGAGGGTGACTCGAAGTCATCAGCCATGCTCTCCGTTCTCGGTAAGTCCTCCTCGAGGGGTCGAGCTCTGCCTAGTACGGAACAGGTGGAACAGTCTGCCTAGTAGGGTTACTGAAGCTAAAACCTTGGGTAGCTTCAAAATTAGTATGGGTAAATAGACCTGTTGCAGTGTTCCTCCTTTCTTATGCTCTTACGTAAAGTTAGTGAGAAACTAATCAACTTGAAGTTCAAGGTCTAAAGGGATATAGATTTAACTCTCCTCATACCGTCTGGACGTTCTTTTTTTGATGATTCGAGCTGACTTTAAATTTATCCGAAAGATTCAGCTCAAATCATCTTGAATTCAGGTCCTCAGTTCACTTCCTCTTTAATTCAGCTCCTCTTAAATTCATGACCTCTTAATTCATGTGATGGTGACCACAAATCCTCCCTCTTTCCACTTCCTCCTTCACTCCCTCCTTCACTCCTTTTCCCACAGGCTTCAAGCGCGAGGATGGTCAGCCAGACGGGCCAGCTAGGTTCTCGGAGGGCCTGAAGGACATGACCTTCGACGAGGGTGAGACCATCCGGCTGCCAGTCTCCATGAAGGGTGGTCCAGTACCTCACATGAAGTGGTACAAGGACGGTGAGGAGATCAAGCTGGGAGACCGAGCCTTCTTTACCTACGACGGAGATAGGGTGAGTAACACTTGGAGCTAGGGCAGGATAGAAGGGGATAGGCGAGGAGGATGAATGACAGGAAAGGAGAGAAGGGGCAAAGACCGAGAAGGATAGATTCCTTAGAGCCTGAGAAGAATATAGAGGGCTAGAGAATAGACACACACACACACAGTAGCGACCAGTGAAGAGGCAGGGCCAGGAGCTATGACTCGACCCCTGCAACCACAATAGGTGACTACACACACACGCAATTAACTAATCACAAAAAATAATAATGCTGTCTCCTGCATCCAATTTGAGCACAAAGTGAAATAATGAGACAGAGTCAGGGGAAAAAAAGGCCGACATAATTGCATTTACTTGTTCCAATACTGAGTTATTAATAATAAATAAAGTATTATAGATATGTGATCGACGGGTTAATGGGATCAAAGCTTAATACACGAGGGTCGTTGAGGCTGTACGTCTCTCTTCGCCAGGCTAGAACACTTTAATAACTAAAATAGGGTTTATATTGGACTATCAATGTGTATGTGTGTGTGGGGGGAAGGAGGGGGGATTTATGTATAAATATGCATACAATATATATATATATATATATATATATATATATATATATATATATATATATATATATATATTATATATATATATATATATATATATATATATATATATATATGTATGTATGTATATATGTCGTGCCGAATATGTAAAACTGGTCAATTAGTAAGAACTCATTTAAAATTAAGTTCTTTCTGAAATTTTCTCTTATACGTTTAAAGATATATTTTTTTCATTAATTTTAATGTAAAAATTTATAATTTTGCACCAAAAGGAACTTAGAAAACTTACCTAACCTTATTATAACAAGAACAATTTATTTTAGCCTAACCCAACTAAATATATTTTTGATTTGTTTACAGTAATTTAATACTAAACAAACACAGTGAAATGTATTTTTTTCGTTAGGTTCAGAATGATTTTGGCGAAATTATTGCATACACAAATTTTCACTTGTCCTATATGGCAAGATGAGCGTTGCTATTTAAGCCAAGATCGCAAGTTCTGCCTATTCGGCACGACATATATATATATATATATATATATTATATATATATATATATATATATATATATATATAATATATATATATATATATATATATATATATAAGTGGTGCCTCGAATTTCGAACAGTTCCCAACTCAAACAATTATGTAAATGCATTTTTAGGGGTCTAAAACAGACTAATATAATTTACATTATTCCTTATGGGAACAAATTCGTTCGATATCGGCACTCAAACAGCCTCTGGAACGAATTAAGTTCGTAAGTCGAGGTACCCCAATATGTGTCTTATTAATTATATAAATAAATAATCAATATTTTCCTAACTCGTAAGTAAATCATTAAAAGTAACTTTTGTGTTCTTTACAGAAACAGGTGAAGAGACGGACAAAACAAGTATTAAAAATACGTTAATGATAAAGAACCAGAACAAGATAGCCATTTATTGACCGTATTTATGTTACCTGTTCAATCTCTCGCACGTGGGAACTGTTTATTGTAGTTATAGATCAAAATGTTACCGTAGAAAAATTAGTTGACTTTGTCCCTTTCACTAGAAAACGGGAAGTAGATATTAGTAAAATTTATCAATAATAATAATGATATATACTATATATATATATATATATATATATATATATATATATATATATATATATATATATATATATATATATATATATATATATATATTATATATATTATATATAATGTATATATATTTATGTTCCTTTTTTTTCATTTTAAAGACACACAAAAAAAGAATATATGATTTTCCTTAACGTAAAATTAAATGTTGTAATTAGATTTTTTTATTTTTTTTTTGCTTTACAAACTTTACGATGATGATTTATTCACAATTTCTTCTGTTAATGTTCAGAGGGAATGTTTATTTTTCACAGACACATTCAAGTAATTATGCATTTCGAATATGTTAAAAATTTAAATTTTGAATTTATATTTTGAATATGCTGATTAAAAAATTATATTTTGTAATGCTTAGAATATTTGTTTGGTAATGTTTATTAAAAAATATATATTTTGTAATTTTTAGAATTTATATTTTGTAATTTTTAGATTTTTAGATTTTTTTTTTTTGTTTTTTTCGATGTTTGTCGATTGATAGTCGGTTTGAAAGCTTAGTTAGATTTTATCTTCATTTGCTAGATTATTAAGACTGCATTCTACCTTGATTTTAACATGAGTCATATTTTAAGACACATTACACCTCTCAGTGTATATACGAGACACATTACACCTCTCAGTGTATATATGAGACACATTACACCTCTCAGTGTATATACGAGACACATTACACCTCTCAGTGTATATATGAGACACATTACACCTTCAGTGTATATACGAGACATACACCTCAGTGTATATACGAGACACATTACACCTTCAGTGTATATACGAGACACATTACACCTCTCAGTGTATATACGAGACATTACACCTCTCAGTGTATATATGAGACACATTACACCTCTCATTGTATATATGAGACACATTAACACCTTCAGTGTGTATATGACAATTACACCTCTCATGTATGTATTACGAGACACATTACACCTCTCATTGTATATACGAGACATTACACCTCTCAGTAGTTATATATGAGACACATTACACCTCTCATTGTATATTTGAGACCATTACACTCTCAGTTGTAATTTATGAGACACATTACACTCTTTTGTGTATATTACGAGAACATTTATACTTCAGTGTTTATACGAGACATTTATCACCTCTCAGTGTATATATGAGACACATTACACCTCCAGTTGTAATATGAGAACATTACACCTCTCAGTGTATATACGAGACACATTACACCTCTCAGTGTATATACGAGACACATTACACCTCTCAGTGTATATATGAGACACATTACACCTCTCAGTGTATATACGAGACACATTACACCTCTCAGTGTATATACGAGACACATTACACCTCTCAGTGTATATATGAGACACATTACATCTCTCAGTGTATATATGAGACACATTACACCTCTCAGTGTATATACGAGACACATTACACCTCTCAGTGTATATACGAGACACATTACACCTCTCAGTGTATATACAAGACACATTACACCTCTCAGTGTATATACAAGACACATTACACCTCTCAGTGTATATATGAGACACATTACACTCCAGTGTATATCGGACATTACACCTCTCAGTGTATATACGAGACACATTACACCTCTCAGTGTATATATGAGACACATTACACCTCTCAGTGTATATACAGAGACACATTACACCTCTCAGTGTATATATGAGACACATTACACCTCTCAGTGTATATACGAGACATTACACCTCTCATTGTATATACGAGACATTACACCTCTCAGTGTATATATGAGACACATTACACCTCTCAGTGTATATACGAGACATTACACCTCTCAGTGTATATACGAGACACATTACACCTCTCAGTGTATATATGAGACACATTACACCTCTCAGTGTATATATGAGACACAGTATATCGTTGCTTTCTTCCGTGTTTCTATAGTAAATTTAGCAGTAACTATCATCGTTAAATAAACTGTCTCTAACTTTGAAAAAATATAAATACGTTAACGAGGTGTGTTAACCACGCATCCCGTTTTCTGTTCGGGATTTTTTCACCCAAAACCCAGTTTCTGTGTTTTATGCCTCTCTGCACTATTTTTTAATGTTTATCTCTGTTTCCCGTGTATATTTCTTCGTGTTTTTTTTTTTCAATCGTTCTCGACTTTGCAGGCGTTCTTGGAGGTGTATCCGGCCATGGGTTCCGACACTGGGAGATACAAGTGCGTGATACAGAACACTCATGGTGCAGCGGAGACCGAATGTGACGTTACCATCAGGAAGAGTTTCGAACCCCCGTGTTTTACATCCACCTTCCCCAACCAGGCTAAGGTGAGAAACAGCTCTCGTTTGGGGATTTTTGGGGGAGGGAGGTGGGGCTGTGTTTTATTGGGTTTATTTTTAATTTACCCCTAAGAATTTTGGGGGGCTGTGTTTTATTGGGTTTATTTTTAATTTACCCCTAAGAATTTTGGGGGGGGCTGTGTTTTATTGGGTTTAGTCTTCTTCTTTTTGATTTGCCGGTATTCTCCCGGCCCGGGCCTTTTCCAAGTGGTGGCCCGGCCTTGGCTCCCTCTTTAGGGAGTGTCTGAGACCTAAGTCTCCCATGGGAGGAGGCACAAGTACCTCCTCATCTTTGGGACTAACTGTCCCCAGGCCTAGCCACAAGCTAGGCCTCTCTGGTCTGGGTTTTTTATTTTGTTTTATTTTTAAGTTACCCGTAAGACTTTTTTGGGGGGCTGTTTTATTATATTTATTTTTTTATATTTAAGTTACCCCTAAGAATTTTTTGGGGGGTAGGGTTGTTTTTTCAGGTTATTTTTTCTTTACAAGTTAACCCTTACTATTTTTTTTTATTTTTTTTTATTGGACTGTGTTTCTCGGGTTAACTAATTTATTATATATTTTTTTTAAGTTACCCCTAAGAATTTTATTTCATTTTTTCGCCTTTTCTCAGGTTAATTTATTATTTAGTTTTCTTTTTAAGTTTCCCCTTAAAAATACAATATATTTTTTTAAATATTCTTTGTTTTTTCCTTAACATTTTTATCCCCTCTGGCCAGTTCAGTTCGGTGGGAAAAATCTAATATATTAAAAAAAATACAAGCATTTCCACATTAAAAAAATATCATCGTCAATCAACAGAGCATAGAAAACGAGTTTCAAAAAAAAAAATGATGCCTGAATTGTTTGCCAGATTCAGCGGAAGTTTTCCAATATATATTTATAATATGATTTTCTATAATGGGACTAATATCATTTCTGTAATATATATATATATATATATATATATATATATATATATATATATATATATATATACATTCCTCACTATTTTTGGCCTAATTCGAATGTCTTTTCGCGCGTAAACATTAAACAGCTGCCCGGACGTGACGTCAAGATGTCGGTGAAATACGACGGTGTTCCATTGCCTGAGTTGACTTGGTTCTTCAACGGCAAGCCTATCGTCCCTGACGGCGACAAGTTCCGCATCAGGCGGGAGGGAGACGGACAGACTCTCTACCTCAAGGAATGCACCTACAGCGACTCCGGGAAGTACAAAGTCGTGGCCAAGAACCGAGAGGGACAAATCGAACACGAAGCCGAGCTGGAGGTTGCGGACGACGTGTAAGTTGTGCCCGCCAAAAAAAAAAAAAAAAGTTTTTTTTTTTTTTTTTTTTTTTTTGCCTTCCAGTAATCTATGAGGCGTTTTGAGCTCCAGTTTTGATTCCCCCTTTTTTCCTTTTTGCTCGATTATTGTTTTTGCTAATGATTATTTTACTTTGATTTATTATATTAGGTATGTGCATTCACCTTATTTCACGTGCATTATCCGGATTTCACGTGCATTATCCGTATTTCACGTGCATTCTCTGTATTTCATGTGCATTCTCCTTATTTCACATATGTGAATTCTTATTGCACGTGTAAGTTTATTTAGGTACATGTACACCTAAGTATAATTATCATAGCGTCAATTATTCCACATTCATTCTCCTTATTTCACGAGCGTTCATATTCACATGTATTTCCCTTATTTCACTTGCATTCTTCGTATTTCTCTCGCGTTCTCCTTATTTCACGTGCATTCTCCTTATTTCTTCACTTTTTTCCAGGGACCCCAACAGACGCGCGGAAGCCCCTGTCTTCCTGAAGGTCATCGGGGACCAGGAGGTCTTTGAGGGCTACAAGGCGCTCTTCAAGGCCATTGTTGTGGGTCGTCCAGAGCCAGAGTACAAGTGGTACAAGAACGGTAGTCCGGTAATTGGCACGTAAGTGATAAGATCTGTTGGGATTTTTAACCCGGGGAGTTAGCCACCCAGGATAACGCAGGGTAAGGAGGGTTTGACACCCAGGATAACCCAGGGTAAGGAGGGTTAGCCACCCAGGATAACCCAGGGTAAGGAGGGTTAGCCACCCAGGATAACCCAGGGTAAGGAGGGTTAGCCACCCAGGATAACCCAGGGTAGGGAGGGTTAGCCACCCAGGATAACCCAGGGTAAGGAGGGTTAGCCACCCAGGATAACCCAGGGTAGGGAGGGTTAGCCACCCAGGATAACCCAGAATAAGGAGGGTTAGCCACCCAGGATAACCCAGGGTAGGGAGTGTTATCCACCCAGGATAACCCAGGGTAAGGAGGGTTAGACACCCAGTATAACCCAGGGTAGGGTGGGTTAGCCACCCAGGATAACCCAGGGTAGGGAGTGTTAGCCACCCAGGATAACCCAGGGTAAGGAGGGTTAGCCACCCAGGATAACCCAGGGTAAGAAGAGTTAGCCATCCAGGATATCCCAAGAAAGTCAGTGTGTCATAGTGGACTGTCTGTCTTCCATTGTGGTCCTTCAGTATTGTCCCCCAGGATGCCACCCACACCAGTCCACTAACACAGCCACCTACTTACTGCTGGGTGACCATGGACAGCAGGTGTAAAGTGACTAACACACAGATAACTACTTAATGCTAGGTGAACAGGGACAGCAGCAGTAAGGAAACGCCCAACCTTTCCACCCATGTCGGGGATCGAACCTCCGACACTCAGTGTGTGTGAGGCGAGAGCGTTGCTAACCATCTCTTTTTGGCTGAGGGGAGCAGATAGGAATCCATTTCCTTGCTCTTGTGTCCACTTGTACAGTATTAAATTAGTTTTCCTGAGGGGAGAATAAAGGGTTCCAGTCCCCTCTTTTTATGCCAGTTCTGTTGTCAGTGCTTTTGTGTTGAGGTGAAGAACGTTTGGTTATTGTTGACTGGAAGGAACCGGCATTAATTAGTACCTGAGGTACATACCTGTAGTTTACCTGGAGAGAGTTCCGGGGGTCAACGCCCCCGCGGCCCGGTCTGTGACCAGGCCTCCTGGTGGATCAGAGCCTGATCAACCAGGCTGTTACTGCTGGCTGCACGCAAACCAACGTACGAGCCACAGCCCGGCTGGTCAGGAACCGACTTTAGGTGCTTGTCCAGTGCCAGCTTGAAGACTGCCAGGGGTCTGTTGGTAATCCCCCTTATGTATGGTGGGAGGCAGTTGAACAGTCTCGGGCCCCTGACACTTATTGTATGGTCTCTAAACGTGCTAGTGACACATATGTGGTGATCAAGACACATGTGTAGCAGTTTGGTGTCCTTATTGTTGAAATGTTTCAGTCAAATACAGATGAGGCAGCGGTAGCAGTAGTGATGTAAAGATGGTGTCATCAGTCCATCACTCTTGAAGACGTAGTTGTGAGGTGGTCAGTCCCTCAGCCTGGAGAAGAGTTTTGCTCCATAACTGTTGCACACGTGTGTGTTTTTGTTTTTGGGTTTGGGTTTGGGTTTGGGTTTGGGAAGTTTGCAGAACTAAATTGTTTTAGGGCTGCCAGAGAGAGGAGTACGTAGTGATGTTCTGGTGGCGTGAGTTTTACTCTCTCTCTCTCTCTCTCTCTCTCTCTCTCTCTCTCTCTCTCTCTCTTCTCTCTCTCTCTCTCTCTCTCTCTCTCTCTCTCTCTCTCTTTCTCCTTCAACACAATGGGACTAGAAATGGTGTTTAACAATGCGTGAGTGTATTGATTACTTGTTCACTCACTTTCCTAAGTGGAAGTCAGGCTGGTTGAGGATAGCCTGCAGCTGAGGATAGCCTACAGCTGAGGATAGCCTGTAGCCGAGGATAGCCTGTAGCTGAGGATAGCTTGCAACTGAGGATAGCCTGCAACTGAGGATAGCCTGCAACTGAGGATATTGTGAAACAGACTATAATATAAGGCTGAGGACAGAGGCAAGTAGAGGATAGTACGAAGCCGAGGATAGAGATAAAACTGAGGATATTATGCAGCTGAGGATACTGATGGGAAAAAGTATAAACTCAAAAAATGTATGCAGCTAATTTTTGATTATTAAAAAAAAAGACCAGCCAGCATATTGATAATTAAGACGAACAAGATCGCAACTTGGTAATGGTTACGACTGACGCAGCAAGAAAATGTAAACAGTGAGGATGAGGATAGGCTAAGCAGTGAGGATAGTCAGGCTATGGAAGTAACTGCTTGTGGATAGTGTAACCCCTGAGGGACCAGGAGCTCTACCTAAGGTGAGCGTGGAGCTGGTTTGGACTCAGTCCTCCCCTGGAGTGGACGTCAAATACGCGAGAGTGGAGGTGATTTTAGAAGACTGTTGACCGTTGCCAGGGACTGATGAAAGGGCTGCCAGAGAGGGGAGAATAATGATGGAAGAATGTTGGAAATAGGTCGGAGGGAAGATAATGTGAATAGAATGCATGAGAAATGGGCGAGAAAGGGGAATATCAAAGAATAAGGAACACTACATCTGATTCTTTTCCTCTTAGCCAGAGTCGCGTTAAGTGTAGACGGTTTTGGTCTCCTGGGTTACGAATAATAATAATAGTAACTAATAATAATAATGAAAATATCCACGGAACGGGCGGGGATTAAATCCACTGCAAATTCCGTGGTTCGTTTTCATTCGTATTCGCTTTCGTGAGTAATAATGAAAGAAACTCATTCTGTTTTTCCTCTGGACCTTCACTCATATTCACTCTTTCCCACTCAAGTACTTGCACTCACACTCCTTTCCATCTGGACTTGCACTCACACTCCCTCCCTCCCTCAGGAATCGCGTGGTGATCGAGAGGGACTCTGAAGGTCTCATCCGCCTTAGTATAAGATATGTCAACACTGAAGACGCTGGTGTCTACATGCTCAAGGCTTGGAACGAACACGGGGAGGCTTCCTGCCAGGGCAAACTCATCTGTGAGAGTGAGTACCTACCTGACGGAGTTCTTGACGCAGTACCTGACGGAGGACCTGATGGAGGACCTCCTTGGCGATGTACCTGAGGGATGACCTGATGGAATATCTGACAAAAGGATTGCATGACTTGACTTACCTGAGCAACAAAGTCCAGACTAACTACTTCTACAGGACTCTCACCAGAACCCCTTTAAAGTGACAGACTCTCAGAAGAGCCCCTTTAAAGTGGCAGACTCTCAGCAGAGCCCCTTTAAAGTGACAGACTCTCAGCAGAGCCCCTTTAAAGTGGCAGACTCTCAGCAGAGCCCCTTTAAAGTGGCAGACTCTCAGCAGAGCCCCTTTAAAGTGACAGACTCTCAGCACAGCCCCTTTAAAGTGGCAGACTCTCAGCAGAGCCCCTTTAAAGTGGCAGACTCTCAGCAGAGCCCCTTTAAAGTGACAGACTCTCAGCAGAGCCCCTTTAAAGTGGCAGACTCTCAGCAGAGCCCCTTTAAAGTGACAGACTCTCAGCAGAGCCCCTTTAAAGTGGCAGACTCTCAGCAGAGCCCCTTTAAAGTGGCAGACTCTCAGCAGAGCCCCTTTAAAGTGACAGACTCTCAGCAGAGCCCCTTTAAAGTGACAGACTCTCAGCAGAACCCCTTTAAAGTGACAGACTCTCAACAAAGCCCCCTTAAAGTGACAGACTCTCACCAGAGCCCCCTTAAAGTGACAGACTCTCACCAGAACCCCCTTAAAGTGACAGACTCAGCAGAACTTAAAGTGACAGACTCTCACCAGAGCCCATCCCCCTGTTTTGCCATATTTTGATATAGTTATACACCTAAAATCGTATTAACAACTCAAGGAATGGATGGAGTTCGAACCCATGGAAACCCAGTCCTAAAACTAGCAGAGCTAGTACTTCATGGGTTCAAGCCATGGGTTCGAACACTCCCCCCCTCATCTACTTCGCTAGTAGTTCACCTATGCTATTTCTTCACCCTTCTTCCACAGCCTTGACAAGCCGTATCAAGCGCCCCGTCGGGGATGAGTACCAGGGCTTCGACAGGATACGACGGTCGGGCGTACCCATGCCCCTGCCGGAGAAGCCGATGATCAGTGCCCTGTCAGACCGTCGGGCTACCATCAGCTGGCTGCCCTACCTGCCCTCAACGCCCTGCCCACCCGTCACTTACCAGGTGGAAATGTGCGAGAGTCCTGAAGGAGAGTGGGTCACCGTCAGGACAGGTAAGGGGGTTAGAGAGAGAAATGGGCTGGGTGTGAGAGCTGGGTTTGTTGGGGGATTAGTGCGACAAGTGGATTTGTTGGGGGATTAGTACGACAAGTGGATTTGCTGGAGGATTAGTGCGAGAGGTGGATTAGTTGATTGTTAGGTTATGGTTCACAGCATAAGAGGAGGGAGAGAAAGAGTGACAGGGAGGAAAAATAGGAAAAGAGAGCTGGAGAGGAGACGGAGGACGGGAGAAAGTGTAAAGTGACAAAATACAATAACAGAGAAATAGCACATACCACAATAAAATAGCTGTAAAATAAGAGACAGAAAAAAGCGTCGAAGGAAAATGTAAACGAAGGGAGAAGTCAACCATCGGCGTTTAAAATCACCTTTGTTCTTCACCTATTCATCTGTTCATGTTCTTAAATGTTCATGCGATTATCATTTCAGCTGTTGGTGTGATTATTGTTCACTTAAGGAACAAAAAGGCACGGTACCGTGGCTGGAACAATACACAAACGTAGTTATCAGTGTCTCCTCTGTGCTGTTATTTGTGTATTGTTCGCCTGTTCAGTTGTTCATCTTCTCACACGTTCACTGTTGTACCTGTTCATGGGTTCACTCTTGGGTATCGACAGGTATCCGCGGCTCTGGCGTCGACATCAACAACCTGTTGCCTAAAAGTGACTACAAGTTCCGTGTGAGGGTCGCTAACAAGTACGGTGTGTCGGAGCCGTCACCCTACGTCATGACATATCGGTAAGCTTATTCCTGGAAGTTCACTGGAACCTAGAGCTCTCACCCTGCGTCGTTACCTACTGGTAAGTTTACTCCTGGAAGCTCACTGGAACCTAGAGCTCTCAACCTGCGTCGTGACCTACTGGCAAGTTTACTCTTGTTAGCTCGTTGAGACTCAGTTCTCACTCTTCGTCAGGAGCAACATACTAACCCCTGGTAGTGTGTTAAGGTCTAGAGCTTTCACGCTCCATCAGGGCCTTCAGGTCAACTAACTACTGGTAGCTTTGTGGGATCTGCAGGTAAACTATTTCCTGGTAACCGGTCAGGGTCTCCATCTGATACTCATCTGACTACGAGGTAAACAAAGTCCCGGAAGGTTGTTGGAACCTTCAGTTGTGATTATTCTGATTTAAGATGCGGCTTCTTAACTTCTTTTGGTCAATATATGACGAATTATAGCATATTATAGTGGTTTTCAGATGGCAAGACCTGATTGTGTTAGTCATCAGGTAGCGTCGTCTCGCTGACACTAACTTCGCGTCTCCTCTTCCTGCAGGTACAAGCTGGAGCTGCCACCTATTAGCTACGAGCCCAAGCTGGATCCCAATTACGATTTCAGAGGCGACGGCCCCTACGTCCCCGAGGGCTTCCGGATCAACCGCGATACCTACGGTAACTACTACGCTGCCCCGCGCTTCCTTCGTCTGGACCACGATACCCAGTACGGCCTGAAGGGCTTCAACGCCTCCATCAAGTGGTATGCCTATGGCTACCCCATGCCCAAGGTCAGATTCCTCAGAGACAACATTCCCATCGACGTGGGTGGCAAAGGTCGCTACAAGTTCACCCAGGAGGCCACGGGGGAGATCTGTCTCTTCCTCGACAGGTACCTGAGAGATACATGTTTACTCACGAGATCGTAATAACATGGAACGGGTGGCTTACGCACTGGCCTGGAGTTCAAGCACTCGCTTGCCATAATAATAATAATAATAATAATAATAATAATAATAATAATAATAATAATATTTATTTCTGCAAGTAGAATCCCCACCCATTCCATGGTTTAAATACATATTTGCTTTAGTACAATGATGTATAATCCCGACTTTTAAATTTACCTGTGCAAGAAATTCACACAAGTACACATACACACTGACCCGCCACCAGAGTTGTGTAAAGGCATACAAAAACTACGTATAAACACCCACGTATAAACCACGTATAAACACCCACCCGCAAAAGATATGTGCAGCACTTTGGTACATCTGTTTATGAAGTCGTCTGCAGTGTGTGTGTGTGTGTGTGTGATCTTGTATGGGAGAGAGATAGCCATTGGCGTGAGATATCATGTATAAAGATAACCGGGTGTTGTACGTGTGTCTTCTGTATCATTCTGTGGTTTATTCCAAGTTCTTTTCTTCTGTTTTAATCTTAATTTTTTTTTCTTCAGAATCTTCCTCTTTCTTTTTTTTTTCTTATGCTCCTTTTCTCTTCACTTTCAATTCAAAGTTTATTCTCTATAAGGATTACAATGCTGAGTTTACAGAATTTGGTTATTGTGTGGTTTACATGTAGTAAAATAATAATTACAGAGTGTACCACTAGAACACCCTAGCATGGCTAGGCATTCGGGCAGACTTAGATTAAATCTTAGTTTAAAATATTACAAAATTATGAGGTAAGTTGGTATTATGGCTAAGTGACTAAATACTAGTTTGTGAGTTTAGCAATGTGAATGCTTTTGTTTTGGCACTATACATAGTTTCAGTATTGGAGTATCACAGGCCAACTTATGACTAGTTAAGATTCATTATTTTGAGATTGAGATTGATATTTCTGTTTATGGTCAAATGAGTGAGTGAGAGTAGTGTGAACCACCAGGTGGTATTCGTATTATTAGTTGACAGGGTGTATCAGGGAGATAAAGATGTTTTCTGATGGTAGTTTTGAAGGTGATGAATGTGTCTGCAGTTCTAGAGTTCTCAGGTAGGGTGTTCCAGATTTTAGGGCCTTTGACATACATTGAATGACTTAAGAAATCGTAATGACACGATTGCAAATAAACCATACCCCCGGCCGGGATTGAACCCGCGTCATAGAGTCTCAAAACTCAGCCCGCGCGCTAGCCACTAGACCAGCTTGCCACAATAAGATTCATCCAACTAGGTATATTTCTACACCTAGGAAAGTTGCACAGGCACCTCTGTGACCACAAATGCAAGTTTTTACAGACGAATCTCCAGCTAGCGTGGCCGTGACGAACTCTAGCTCAAGTCCCTTCACTGCCGTCAACATGACTTAGAAATCGTCATGACACGATTGCAATAAACCATACCCCGGCGGATTGAACCCGCTATAGAGTCTCAAACTCCAGCCGTCGCGTAGCCCTAGACGTAGCCCATAAGATTCTCCAACTAGTATATTTCTCACCATGGAACAGTTAGCAGCACCTCTGTGACCACAAATCAATTTTACAGACGAATCTCCAGCTAGCGTGGCCGTGACGAACCTACAAGTCCTTCACTGCTAACATGACTAAGAAATCGTAATGACCACGATTGCAAATAAAACCAACCTGTGGATGAATCTTATTGTGGCTAGCTGTCTAGTGGTAGCCGACGGGCTGGTTTTGAGATTTTATGACCGCGGTTCAACCCGGCGGGGTATGGTTTATTTGCAATCGTGTCAATACGTTCTTAGTCTGTTGACGGCCCGTGAAGGGACTTGAGCTAGAGTTCGTCCGGCCAGGGTAGCTGGAGATTGTCTGTAAAAATTGCATTTGTGGTCACAGAGGTCCTGTGCTAACTTTCTATGGGTAGAATATACTAGTGGATGAATTAATTTGCTAGCGGGTTAGTGGAGCGCGACGGGTGGAGTTTTGAGACTCTATGACCGCGGGTTCATCCGGCCGGGGGTATGGTTTACATACATTGAATTTTTGTAAAGTTTAGTCGGACACGGGGAATGTCGTAGAGATTTTTGTTGGTGTTTTGCCTGTGGGTTTCTGTCACAATTTATCAAGAAAGTATTTTAGGTCTTAATCTTGTCCTTCTCTCCCCTCTCTTTTCCTCTCTCTCCTCTTTTCCCTCTTCTCTTCTCTCTCTCTCGTATGCCATCCTCCCCCTTGATTTCCTCCTTTTCTCCTTATACTTTCCCTCTTCCCCCCACCATTCTTTCTCCTCTCCATCCCCCCTCTTTTCCCTCTCATTCCCTTCCCTCCTCCTCACTTCTTAACCTTATTCCCTGCCTCAAGAACCACCTCCATCTCCTCCTCCATCACCCCTCTTCGTACTCCCGTCTCCCATCCCCCCCCTTACACACAACCTCAGCAGTAAACAGACCAGCTGCCACCAAAGACCAGCAACGTGAAAGAGCAAAACTTTTTCCACCAGGATGTCAAAGGAAAATTGTTGCCCTTGGTTTATCCTGGAGCTGTTGACATTTTTTCTTGTGTACTGTTATTTTTGACGTGTTTTCTTTAATGTGTGTTTTAGTTATAAATTTAAAATTTCTGTGTGAGGGTTTTTAGTTTGGTAGTGGAAGGATGATGTGGTTGTATAGATGGTTGTGGGAAGTACACAACATGCATTAAATACACACACACATTTTTCACCTAAATACATACACACATACTCACCTAGAATACATACACGTAAATAAAACACACAAATACTCATCTAAATACATAACGTAAACAACACACAACAACTAAAAAACACACAAACATACACACAATAAATTTCAAAAATACATACACACAACTAAATACATACACAGCACCTAAATACACGCACATACCTAATACACACAAAATACACCATAACAACACATAAATACACCACACCTAAAAAAACAGAAAACCACTTGGAATTTCTCACAATCGCCTACACACATTTCTCACACTTCTCTCCCCTCGAACACCCGCATCTCTCTCTCTTTACAACATCGACGCTCCCGTCGAGGAATGACGGACGCCGAAAGTGGGTCGCTACGAGTGCAAACGTCACTAACGAACACGGAGAGTCCCGTCAGAGGATCAAAATGGCACTCTGTGAGTACCCTTAGAGTACTGCACCCTCGGGAAGAGATCCACATCAAGGGAAATTTTGGGTCGATTGTGAGGATCCCCGGTTCCCCCTGCGAAGTCAGGTGGTATCGGTTTGGGGAAAAACCCATCGTCCCTTCCCTTAGGTTAGGGGTCGGTATTTTTATTATATTTTATTATTTTTTATTATTATTATTATTTTTTAAATTTTAAATTTTTATTACTTTTTTTTTATTGTTTTTTATTTTATTATTATTATTATTTTTTTTTTTTTAAAAAATTATTTTTATTATTATTTTTTTTTTTATTATTATATTATGATTTTTTATTTTTATTATTATTGTTTTTTTTTTATTTTTTGTTATTTTTTTATATTTTTATTTTTTTTTTTTATTTTTTTTACTATTTTAATTTTTTTATTTTTATTATTTTATTTTATTTTATTATTTTTTTTATTTTTTTTTTGTTTTGTCTTATTATTTTGTGGTCTATTTATTTTTATGGTTTTTTGTTGGGGGGGTTTTTGTTTTTGTGGGTTTTGTTGTTTGGGGGGGTTTGGGGGGGGGTTGTGGTGATTTGGTTTGTGGGGGGTATGTTGTGGGAGAAAAGGTGTTTGGGGGGGTTTTTGGGTTGGGGGTTTGGGAGGGGTTTTTGTTGTGAGGGTGGTGTATTTGGGAGGAATTTGTTGTGTTTTGTGAGTGTTTTTGTTTGTGAATTTGTTGTGTTTGTGAGTTATTTGTTGGTTTTGTGAGGGATTTGTTGTGTTTGTGAGTGTTTTTGTTTGTGAGTGTTTTTGTTGTGTTTGGGTGTATTTGTTGTGTTGTGATTTATATTTTTGGTTTTTGGAGTTTTTGTTTTTTGGATGTTTTGTTGGTTTGTGAGTGTATTTGTTTGTTTTGTGGGGTTTTTGGGTTTTTGTGGTTATTTTTGGTTTTTTTTTAAATTTTTTTTTTATTTTTTGTAAATTTTGTTTTATTTTTTGGGTTTTTATGTATTTTTTTTTTTTTTTTTTGGTTTAAATATTTTTTTTTTTATTATATTTTTGGTTTGTGAGGTATTTGTTTGTTTTGGAGTATATTTTTTGTGTTTGGAGGGTTTTTTTTTTTGGTTTGTGATGTATTTGTTGGTTTGTGATGTATTTTTTGTTTTCGTGGTATTTTTTGTGTTTGTGGTTTTTCGTTGTTTTGTAGTGTTTTTTTGGGTTTGGAGTGATTTGTTTTTTTCGGAGGTATTTGTTTTTTGTAGGTTTTTGTTGTTTTGATGTTTTTGGGTTTTTTTTAGTGTTTTTGTGTTTGTGAGGTTTTTGTTTGTTTTGGATTTTTTTGTTTGTGAGTGTATTTTTTGTGTTTGTGAGGTATTTTTTGGTTTGTGGGTATTTTTGTGTTGTGGTTATTTGTTGTGTTTGTGAGTTTTTTGTTGTGTTTGTGAGTATATTTTTTGTGTTTGTTAGTGATTTGTTGTTTGTGGTGTTTTGTTTGTGAGTGTATTTGTTGTGTTTTGAGTGTTTTTGTTGTGATTTTTTGTTGTGTTTGTGGGGTTTTTTTGGGTTTTTGTGAGTGTTTTGTTGTTTGTGAGTGTATTTGTTTGGGTGTATTTTTTGGTTTTGGGAGGTTATTTTTTTGTTTGTGGAAATTTTTTGGTTTTTGTATTATTTTTTTTTGTGATGATTTTTGTTTTGTGAGTTATTTGTTTTGGGTTTTGGAGTGTTTTTGTTGGTTTGGGGTGTTTTTTGTTGGTTTTATGTATTTGTTTTTTTTGGAGTTTTTTTTGGGTTTTTTTGGGGGTTATTTGTTGTTTTGGAGGTATTTGTTGGTTTTTGGGAGGTATTTTTTTGTTTGGGGAAAAAATTTTGGTTTGTATATTTTTTGTGTTTGTGGGTATTTGTTGTTTTGGGGATATATTTTTTGTTTTTGTGAGTGTTTTTGTTTGTTTGTGAGTGTATTTTTTGGTTTGGGGTGATTTTTGGTTTTGTGATAATTTGTTGTGTTTGTGAGTTTTATTCGTTGTGTTTGTGAGTGTATTTTTGTGTTTGTGAGTGTATTTTTTGTGTTCGTGAGTGTATTTGTTGGTTTGTGAGTGTTTTTGTTGTTTATGAGTGTTTTTGTTGTGTTTGTGGTGTATTTTTTTGTTTGGGGTGTATTTGTTGTTTTTTGTGAGATATTTGTTTTTTTGGAGTGTTTTTGTTGTTTTTGTGAGTGTATTTGTTGTTTTTTGGGGTTTGTTTTTGTTGTTTGTGAGTGTTTTTTTGTTGTTTGTGAGGTATTTGTTGTGTTTGTGAGTTTTTGTTGTTTGGAGTGTATTTGTTGTTTGTGAGTTATTTTTGTTTGTGAGTGTATTTGTTGTTTTTTGTGAGTGTATTTGTTGTTTGTGATGTATTTGTTTTTTGTGGGTATTTGTTGTTTTTGTGGTGTATTTTTTGTGAGTGTATTTGTTGTGTTTGGAGTGTTTTTGTTTTTTGTGGTGATTGTTGTATTTGTGAGTGTATTTTTTGTGTTTGGAGTGTATTTTTTTGTTTGTGGGGTTATTTGTTGTGTTTTGAGGTATTTGTTTTTTGGAGTGTTTTGTTGTTTTTGTGAGTGTTTTTTTTGTTTGTGAGTGTATTTGTTTTTTTTGTGAGGTATTTGTGTTTGTGAGTTATTTGTTGTTTGTGAGTTATTTGTTGTGTTTTTGAGTGATTTTTTTGTGAGTGTATTTGTGTGTTTGTGGTGTTTTTGTTGTTTGTGAGTGTATTTGTTGATTTGTGAGTGTTTTTGGTTTTTTGTGGGTATTTGTTGTATTTGTGAGTGTATTTGTTGTGTTTGTGGTGTATTTTTGTGTTTGGGTTTTGTATTGTTGTTTGTGAGTGTATTTTTGTGTTTGTGAGGTATTTTTTGTGTTTGTGAGTGTTTTTTGTTTTTTTGTGGGTATTGTTGTGTTTGTGAGGATTTGTTTTTGTGAGTGTATTTGTTTGTTTGGGTGTTTTTGTTGTTTGGGTGTATTTGTTGTGTTTGTGAGTGTTTTTTTTTTGGGGTTTGTTTTTGTTGTGTTTGGGTTATTTTTTGTTTTGAGTGTATTTGTTGTTTTTGGGGTGTATTGTTGGTTTGGGGTGTTTTTTTGTGTTTGTGAGTTTGTTTTTTTTTGGAGTGTTTTTGTTGTTTTGTGGGGTTTATTTGTGTGTTTGTGATGGTTTTTGTTGTGTTTGTGATGTATTTGTTGTGTTTTTGGGTATTTGTTTGTTTTGGTGTATTTTTGTGTTTGTGAGCTATTTTTGTGTTTTGAGGTATTTGTTTTTTGTGGTGTTTTTGTTGGTTTGTGAGGTATTTTTTGTTTGTGAGTGATTTGTTTTTGTTTGTGAGTATTTTTTTTGTTTGTGGGATTTTTTGTTTTTTGTGATGTATTTGTTGTTTGTGGTGTTTTTTTGTTGGGTTTTTGTGGTTTTTTTTGTTTTTTGTGAGTGTATTTGTTGTATTTGTGGTTATTGTGTTTTGTGATTTTTTTTGTTGTGTTTGTGAGTGTATTTGTTGTGTTGTGGTGTTTTTTTGTGTTTGTGAGTGTATTTTTTGTTTTTGAGTGTTTTTGTTGGTTTTGTAGCGTTTTGTTTTTTTTAGTGAGTGGTTTTGTTGGTTTGGAGTGTATTGTTGTGTTTGTGAGCGTTTTGGGTTTTTTGTGGTTGAGTCGGGGCCTTTTAATTTTTTGCAAGACAGAGTTTTTTTCTACTGTTCTCTTCTTTTCATTCTTAAATACTCGCCACCCTCTACACACCCCATGTTAGTGGCCAGACTGGTATATTTCAACATTTAACGGAGCGTCCAGAAGGGACGCGGGTTTTTCTCATTCCGTTGCTGCCGTTAACGTACCCGGGCAGCGTCCCTCTTCCGAAAGTAGAGGGTGATTCCCGCAGTAAAATGTATTAGTTGTTGTTTGGGTTGAAAGAGGGTTCTGGGTGCTAAGTTGATTGGAGTGCTTACTAGGGCCCCTTTGCTGTGGGGGGTAGTTATACGTGCCCATGTGGGGTGGTAGTTTCAGTCCCCATCTGTGGGTGGTATTTTACTCGTCCCCAGTGGGGGGTGGTAGTTTTCTACGTCCCCTGCTGTGGGGTAGTTATCTCCCCATGGTGGGGGTAGTTACAAACCCGTCCCATGCTGTGTGGTAGTTACTACTCCCATGCTGTGGGGTGGAGTTACTACCCCCCATGTTTCGGCGGTAGTTACTCGTGCCCATGTTGTCGGGGGTAGTTACTACCCCCCATGTGTGGGCGGTAGTTACTACGTGCCCATGTGTAGGTGGTAGTTTTTCGTCCCCCCTGCTGGGGTGGTATTACTACGTGCCCCATGCTGGGGCGGTATTTACTACGCGCCCTGCTGTGGGGGTAGTTATTACATCCCATGTTTTATTGTGGTAGTTACTCGTACCCTGTTGGGTGGTGTTATTACATCCCAGATGTATGGGGTAGTTTACTACCCATGTGTGGGTGGTGGTCACTCCATACCCTGCTGTGGGTGGTGGCCCTTCCATCCCCGCTGTGGGTGATGGCCACTCCTTTACCCTGCGTGGGTAATCTGCCCCTTCCCCCTAAAACTGTCACCCTTAAAAGGACGCAGCACTCCCCTTAGTGGCAGTCCCGTTCAGATAAAAGGGGTTAGAAACGGGGCAGTGCCCACTAGGGGGGTCTTTTCTGACTGCCACATTTATGCCCAAAATGATGTAGATGTTTTTTGTTTTACTTTTTCCCTTAGGCAATGTTTCGCCAGCTTTTTGGGGAAAGGTTGGTTTTTTTTTATTTATGGGTGTTTTGCTCTCCCAACGGGGGATTTGCCTTGTTTTTTTAGCGCTATTTTCTGATGTTCCTTGTAAAGGCAAGGGGTCATTTTAAAGGTGGGGGTCGTCATTTTTAAAGGGGTAAAGGTCGTCAAATTTAAGGGTGGGGGTAGTTAGTCATTTTAAAGGGTGGGTGTTATCTATTTAAGGGTAAGGTTGTTAGTATATTTAAGGGTAAGGGTAGTTGTCATTTTTAAAGGGGTAAGGGTGTTATTTTTTAAGGGAAAGGTGTTAGTCATTTTTTAAGGGGTTAAGGGTCTCATTTTTAAGGGTAAGGGTCGTCACTTTTAAGGGTAAGGGTTGTTATTTTATATTTAAGGTAAGGGTCTCATATTTAAGTGTAAGGGGTTATTTAAGGGTAAGGGTCGATTTTAAAGGGAAAAGGGCCCGTCATATTTAAGGAAAAGGGTCGTATTTTAAGGGATAGAGTCGTCATTTTTAAGGATAAGGGTCGTCATTTTTAAGGGGTAAGGTCGCTTTTTAAGGAAAAGGGTCTTTTCTTTTTAAGGGTTTTAAGGGTCGTCTATTTTAGGATAAGGGCATATTTAAGGATAAGCGTCGTCTATTTAAGGGAAAGGGTCGTCATATTAAAGGTAAGGGTGTCATTTTTAAAGGGTTGGGTCGTCTATTTAAGGGTAAGGGCCCCGTCTTTTTTTAAGGTAAGGGTAGCAATTAAGGGTAAGGGTCGCTATTTAAGGATAAGGTATCATATTTAAGGGTAAGGGTCCCCCAAAATTTAAGTAGGGTGTCATTTTTAAGGTAGGGTTTCGTTTTATTTAAAAAAAGGGGTGTCATTTTAAGGATAAGTGTGTTATTTAAGGGTAAGGGTCGCATTTTGGGTAAGGGTGTCATATTTAAGATAAGGGTCGTCATATTTAAAGGGTGGGGTCGTCATTTTAGGGTAAGGGTCTCTTTTTTAAGGATAAGGGTAGTCTTTTTAAGGGTAAGGGTCGTCATTTTTTGGTATGGGTAGTCTATTTAAAGGGGTAAGGGTTCAATTTAAGGATAAGGGTAGTATATTTAAGGGAAAGGGACGTCAGATATAAGGGATTTTAAGGGAGGTTTTAACCTTTACTACCTGGGATCATTAAGGCTACGCCCCTTTAATTTAACCCTAAAAAAAGGGTTTTTAAAAAAAAATCTTCAGTGAAATTTAACTGGATAAAAAACCCTATCGTGTATATATATCCTATTTTTGGTTCTTCTAATAAAATATTCGCTTTCTTTATTTTTTAAAAAAACAAATTAATACTACGACGTAACCAAAAAAAAGAATTGTTTAAAAGATAATCGGTTTTTAAATTAATGGTTTTTTTAATGACAATAGTTCAAAATATCATTTTTAACCCTGGGTATTTTGTAATGCCCGTTTGGTAAGGGTTTTACATGCGAGGTATAATAAACTTCAGCGTTTTGTATACCAAGGTTTATCTTGTCTTTAGTTTTTTTTTAAAACGTTTCATGAACCCCAGTGGGTTTTGCGCTTGGATTTGTTTTATAATGGGGATTCAAAAGTTCGGGAGCTAAAACGACCCTAAAATAGTAATAGCTTTCAAAATCCCCCCCCCCTTTTTTGATAACCTGCCTACGAAAAAAAATTGAGGTTCACCGTGACTTCGAAAGGTTTTTACGGGCCCTTTTAGACTTCGAAGTGATCTGAGGCCCTTTTTAGACTTGAATGATCTGACGGCCGTTCTTAGACTTAGAAATGATCGGGCAGCCATTCTTAACTTAAAATGTTGTGCCCATTCTAGACTTGAATGATCTACGGCCCTTCTTTGCCCTTAGAAGTGATCTGACGGCCCTTCTTTAATTTAAAGTGTCGACGGCCATTCTTAGATTGAAGCGATCTAGGGCCCCTTCTTGACTTCGAAGGATTGAGGCCCTTCTTAGATTGAAGTGATCTGACGCCCTTTTAATTTAGAAGATCTGACGGCCTTTTTTAGACTTTTGAAGTATTGACGGCCCTTCTTAGATTAAAGTGATCTGACGGCCTTCTTAGACTTAGAAGTCTTTTGAGGCCATTTTTGACTTTGAATGATTGACGGATTCCTTAATTGGAAGTGTTTTAGGCCATTTTGACTTAGAAGTGATCGACGGCCATTCTTGCTTAGAAGTGATCGACGGCCCTTTTTTTGCTTTGAATGATCTGACGGCCATTTTAGACTTAGAAGTGATCTGACGGCCATTTTAGATTTGAAAGGTTTGACGCCCATTTTTAGACTTAGAGTGACTGACGGCCATTTTAGACTTAGAAATGATTGACGGGGCCCTTCTTGATTTGGTGATCTGACGGCCTTCTTTGACTTTGAAATGATCTGACGGCCATTCTTAGACTTAGAAGTGATCTGCGCCCTTCCCTTTGATTAGAAATTCTGACGGCCATTTTAGACTTGAGTGTCTGAGCCCTTTTTTTAGACTTAGAAGTGATTACGGCCCCTTCTTTCTTAGAAGTGATTGACGGCCGTTTTTTGACTTGAAGTGTCGCGGCTTCTTGATTAGAAGTGATTTGACGGATTCTTGACTTTTTAAGTGTTGCGGCCCATTTTACTTTTTAAGTGATTGACGGCCATTCTTAGACTTAGAAGTGATCTACGGCCTTTTGACTTGAATGTTGACGCCCATTTTAGCTTAGAAGTGATCTGACGGCCATTTTGTTAGAAGTGACTGACGGCCCTTCTTAGCTTTGAAGTGATCGCGGCCTTTTTTAGCTTGAAGTGATCGACGGTCATTCTTAGACTTAGAAGTGATCTGACGCCCATTCTTAGACTTAGAAGTGATCTGACGGCCATTCTTAGACTTAGAAGTGATCTGACGGCCATTCTTAGACTTAGAAGTGATCTGACGGCCATTCTTAGACTTAGAAGTGATCTGACGGCCGTTCTTAAAACTTGAAATGATCTGACGGCCATTTTAGATTAGAATGATCTGACGCCCATTCTTAACTTTAAATGTCTGACGTCCTTTTTTGATTCGAAGTGATTGACGGCCCTTCTTTGACTTGAAGTGATCTGACGGCCCTTCTTTGACTTAAAAGGATTTTTACGGCCATTTTTTTAATTAGAAGTGTCTGACGGCCCTTCTTAGACTTAAAATATCTTTACCCATTCTTTGACTAGAAGTGATCTGACGGGCCCTTTTAGACTTAGAAGTGTTTTTGACGGGGGTTTTTTTCTTAGAAAATGATCTGCGGCCTTCTTTGATTAGAAGTGTTGACGGCCTTTCTTAATTAGAAGGATCTGATGCCCCCTTTTAGACTTGAAGTGATCTGACGGCATTTTTTTGATTAGAAGTGATCTGACGCCCCATTCTTACTTAAAGTGATCTGACGCCTTTTTGATTCGAAGTGATTGACGGCCTTTTTTTAGCTTTGAAGTGATCTGCGGCCATTCTTTGACTTAAAAGTGATCTGACGGCCATTCTTTGCCCTTGAAGTGACTCGCGGCCATTCTTAGCTTAGAAGTGATCTGACGGCATTCTTAGACTTAAAGTGATTTGACGGCCTTTTAGACTTAGAAATGATTGACGGCCTTCTTAGACTTAAATGACTGACGCCCTTCTTAGCAAAAATCCCTTTCGCGTTCACCCTTTTTTGAAGATAAAGCCTAACTGTTTTGTTTTGGGGCCCCCACCACCTCCCCCTTTTGTGGTCCGTGTATGGTCCTGTTGAGGGGTAGAACGGGCTTCTAATGGAGTGGTCCCGGGGTTTGGGGGGGCCCAAGTGGCCATCAACACCCCCGGGGACGCTAGAAAAAACCCCTACGTATTTGGGATGAGATCCAAGAGGCACCCCGGGTGTTTCACCACTGTGTGGAACCCCACCTGGTGAGTAAATGTTTTTTGTTTATTATTTTTTTTGTTGTAGTATTGTATTTTTATTACTATTATTTGTATAGTAGTTATTTTATTTTAAAAAGAACGCTAAGCCAAAAAGGGGTATACAGTTTATTAGTAGTAGTTGTATTTGTTGCAGTAGTGTTGTTTTTGTTTTTTTTATTAGGGAAATGTATTATTATTTTTGTTGTTAAATGTCTTATTTTTGGTTTGGGCACTTTGAACGTGTTTTTAGTCTGTCCCGGACAAATTTTCAGGGCAACGGTTTCGTTCCCGGAGGACCACTTTTCCCGTCCTTGTCTTTGTTGGTTTTTAATTGTGATTTTTCCCCTTTTTGTTTCCTTTTTACTTTTCTTTTCCTTTTTGTCTCCACGATATTTTTACTCTAATTTGATTTAAATGACTCAACGGTTAGCCCCCCGTTTTGGCCATCCAGGGTTCCCCTTTTTAAACTGTCTCCCATGTACTTCTTCTCCGTTTTTTTTCCCCCCAAGGGCGGAAACTTGCGCCAAGGCATGTGGGGAAAGGACCCCTTAAGAATGGATGCGTTGGGTTTTTGGGGGTTTTAATTCAACAGCACCTTGCAAGAATATTTTCGTCTCTACGCGCCTAAGGGCCCCAAGAACAGGGGCTGGTCACACAAATGTTCCCTTTTTTTTGAAGAAATACCTCAAATTTAAGTCGTTTTTTTCAGTGGGGTTTTCAATTTTGCGATTTTTTTGAGGAAAAAAAATTTGGGTTGTTTCCGGATTTTTTTTTAAATTTAGGCTGATTTTTTACATTGGATATTGCTAATTTTTGTTCTAAATCAAAACGAAATTTTTTTATATTAAGGGATCTTCAAAAAAAATTTAGGTCGATTTTTTAAAGGGAACTGCAAATTTAGGTCGATTTTAATTGGGTCTTCAAATTTTAGGTCGTTTTTCGATGAGAAATTCCTCAAATTTAAATCGTTTTTTTATGGGAAATTGCAAAAATTTCCCTGAGAAATCAAAAAAAATTTTTGTGATCTTGAAGGGTTTTCTGCAAAAAAATTACGAATCTTCAAATTTAGAGATTTAAAAATGGGGGGGGGGGGAAATAGGTTATCTTGATCAAAATTTCCCCATTTATTGCCATGTTTCCCGGGGGGGAGTTTCGGGGGGGGGAGAAATGACTAAATTGCTTCCTGAGAACCATACTTCCCCCTTTTTGTCTCGTCCTTCTCAGTTTAAAATATCCGAAAGGGACGTTTTTTCACTCCCTACCCCCCCGTTCTTATCTACCCTCCCCCCTCCCCCGCCACGGCATGTTTTTCCCCTTAAAGACGTTTTTGTTCCTTGTACACATGTGGTTTGGTTTTATCCCTAATTTTAGGTATTGTTCCATTCTGTTCATTGTCCTTGACGGTGAGTGTCCAGATGTGGTGGTGGTGACCTGCTGGGAGCCTTGACGCAGCGTCAGTACCTGACGGAGCACGAAGTGTGCGTCATCATACGTCAGGTGCTGCTGGGTCTGGACTACATGCACGACCGAAGCGTCGCACACCTCGGTCTTAACGTACGTCAACATCAACAACAAAACCAAACATAGCAACATATTTTCAGATAAATTTAGCCCGTCAGATATTTCAAATGAATTTAGCCCATCAGGTATTTTAAATAAACTTAGCCTTTCAGGTTTTTAAAATATAACTTCAACGAATGGCCCCGAAGTCTTTCTCTCTCTCTCTCTCTCTCTCTCTCTCTCTCTCTCTCTCTCTCTCTCTCTCTCTCTCTCTCTCTCTCCTCTCTCTCTCTCTCTCTGATCATCTCCCTAATCTCTCCTTCAACAGATTGGCGACATCCTGGTGGTTCGCCCCAACGGATTGGAGATCAAGATTGGAGATCTGTCTCTCGCTCGCCAGATCAAACTCAACGACCTGCAGCCTCTTGATTACGGTAAGAATGATGGACCAAGCAATCATACCTTAATCATCCTCTCGTGGAGATGATTCTGACGTGGTCTCATTGAGAGGGGTCCCTCTCCAAACGGGATACCTGGAGGGTATACCTTGGGAGTATACCTGGGAGTATGCCTAGAGTATCCCTGGGGGTATACCTGGAGGGTATGCCTGGAGGGCATACCTAGAGGGTATACCTGGATGGCGTATCTGGCCCGATCCATGACCAGGCCCAGTGCTTGTGTTGGGTTCTTAAATTTGGGGTTTCTGCGCGGGTTTGGGTTTTTTTGGGGGGATTGGGTTTCGACATTTTTGGGGTATTTGGGTATTTTGGGTAGTTTGAGTATTTTTTGGGGGGTAGTTACCTAGGCATTTTGAATACCGACCTTCTGTGAGCTATATATCTGACCTTGTATGACCTATATGTCTGACCTGACCAGTGAACTATATATCCTGACCTGGTATGACCTCTGTGACCTTGGAAGACCTTTCATGAGCTTGAATAACTTACGACCTTGGGTGACCCTATATGACCTTTGACTTGACCCTGTGTTGCTTTTGCATGACCCCTGTTGATCTTGATTGACCTCTTATGACCTTGAAGGACCTCTCCTGACTTTGTGACCCAAACTGACCTCCTGTGAGCCTGAAGAACCTTGACTAACCTTTCGTGACCTTGAATGATCTCTCGTGACCTTAAATGACCTCTCGTGATCTCAAATGACCTTCTCCTGCAGGGATGCCGGAGTACGTGGCACCGGAAGTGGCCAACAACGAGGGAGTGTCCTTCTCGGCAGACATGTGGGCCGTGGGCATTATCACGTACATACTGCTCTCTGGCACCTCACCCTTCAGGTAGGTCATGCTGGCTGGCACTTTATCTCTCTTCTTCTCCTGTGTCCCTCCCTCTCTAAAGTCCTCCATCCCAGATCTCTTTTCTCTCTCTCTCACCTTCCCTCACATCAAAATAAGTTTTTGTGAAATATAATTACTCATTCACAAATCAATAATTTCGAGGCAGATTACGTAATGTAGCTTAATTATCTTATTCACTTCTCTGTGTTTTCCAGTTCTCTCATTTCCTTTCAAGGTAAATTTATTCGCAAAACTTTGGTATTGTCATGGGAATTCCTCTTTCCCTGTTCTTGCTAAAATTTTTATGCAATATTTTGAAATTGACCTTTGGTATTGTCATGGGCATTCCTCTTTCCCTGTTGTTGCTAAATTTTGTACGCAATATTTCGATGGTGGTGTTGGCCGCCGCTGCAGGGGCGAGAATGACAGAGAGACACTGACGAAGGTGAGAAGGGAGAGTTAAACTTCAACATGGAGGCCTTCACACATATATCTGACGCTGCCAAGGACTTCATTGCTAAGCTTCTCATCTTTAAGGTGGGTTGTGTGTGTGTGTGTGTATACCTGGAGAGGGTGTGTATTTATATGTATGTGTGTGTCTGTGTATTTGTATTTGTGTGTATTTGTATGTATGTGTGTATGTATTTGTATTTGTCTGTGTGTGTGTGTGTGTGTGTGTGTGTATTTGCATTTGTGTATGCCTGTGTGTTGGTTTAGAAAGACACGTAAGCAAACACTATAACATATTTATTAGAAAACGTTTCGGTCCTGGGACCTTGATCACTTCTAAGTGATCAAGGTCCCAGGACCGAAACGTTTTCTAATAAATATGTCATAGTGTTTGCTTACGTGTCTTTCTAAACCAACTTGTCGGTATTTATTACCAAGGTTTATACCATGCCTGTGTGTGTACTCACCTGATTGTGGTTGGAGGGGTCGATTCATAGCTCCTGGCCCCGCCTCTTCACTGGTGTGTGTGAGTGCATGTGCGTGTCTGTGTAAATGCAGGCATTCGTGCACACACGATTATAATGATAATTTTATTATTATTATTATTATTATTATTATTATTATTATTATTATTATTATTATTATTCCTGTCGTCAATATTTTCTTTAACAGTCAGAGCTTCGCATGGACGTGAAGTCTGCTCTGAAACACCCGTGGATGGACCTGGCTCTCGACCAGCCTCGAGACCCCTATAGAATCAACACGGATAGACTTCGATCCTATTACTCCAGATTCAGGTCAGTGGTTTGGATCCCAGTTGTTGATTCTCATTGAGTTTTGAAGGCTAGGGATGGGGTTCAGAGAGGTAGTCGAGGTGGTTTTCAAGGTTTGGGCGGGTACTGGACCTGACTTTCAGGGTTCAGGTAGGTACTGGACCTGGCTTTCAGGGTTTAGGTAGGTACTGGACCTGGCTTTCAGTGTTTAGGTAGGTACTGGACCTGGTTTTCAGGGTTTAGGTAGGTACTGGACCTGGCTTTCAGGGTTTAGGTAGGTACTGGACCTGGCTTTCAGGGTTCAGGTAGGTACTGGACCTGGCTTTCAGGGTTTAGGTAGGTACTGGACCTGGCTTTCAGGGTTTAGGTAGGTACTGGACCTGGCTTTCAGGGTTCAGGTAGGTACTTGACCTGGCTTTCAGGGTTCAGGGTCAGGATACTGAATGCTTTCAGGGTTCGGGGTACTGTGACCTGGTTTAAAGGGTCTTGGTCGGTATGGACCTGGTTTCAGGTTAATTTAGGTAGGTTGAATCGAACTGGGGACATTTAAAGGGTTTTAAGTAGGTCTGCCGGCTTTCTAAAGGTCAGAGAAGGGTTTACCCGTCACAATGGTTTAGGGTTCAGGTGGGGGGGTTTGGTCTGGCTTTAAAGGGTCAGGTAGATATGGCCGCTTTCAGGGTTTAGGTGGTTCGACCTGGCCTTTTACGGGTTCAGGGTTTAGACAATTTTCGTTGTTTCGTACAGGGTCTGGTAGTGATTTTTGTGTATTGAGAGATTAGATGTTGGGCGCTATAAAAGGTTCACTTTGTCTCACTTTAATTTATAGTCTTAAAGTCCAATATATTATTAATCATTTTAAAAAACCTTTAAATAATCTAGCCGCGTCTCTGAAACGTAATAAGAAGGAGACGTTTTAATTATGTTAATATTTTAAATTATTATAGATATGTGATTTGTATCCTTTTTTGGCTTTGAAAGGTGGAAAAAAGGGTTCGCTTTTGGTGTGGGAGCTGTGGTTCGACTCTGTGCCTTGAGGGGGGTGTAGGGTTTGGGACAATTTTCGTTGTCTGTCCCGATGTGTCTTTTCTCCCCGTCTTGTGAGTTTATGCTGATTTTATCTGAGAAAAATTTTTTAAGGGGATGAGAAAATATATTTTAAAGGTAATTATTATATATTTTATATTATATTATTATATTATATAAAATTTTTTTATTTATATATTATATATTAAATTTTTTATATACCTTTTTTTATATATCTTTTCACCTCTATTTATCCTCAGAAAAGGATAGCATAATAACATAAAGGGCAGACGATATATATTATTAAATTATATATATATTTTTATTTTTTATATAGATTTTTAAAAGTTAAAAAATATTTTAGATATATAGATATGTATTTTTTAAAAAAATTTTTGCAAATGGGTGACATTATTTTTTAACATTCCCCTGTCCACAGCAGAATTTCAAACCCTTGCCCCCCACTGGCACCCAGTGTCCGCAGTGCTTTATCACAAAAGCCGATCCTGTGTGGATCAAGTCTCGACCAAATGCCAAATTCCTTTTTGGGTGGGGAAAGGGGGCCTGAGCCCGGGGCCTTTGGGCTCAAAAGGGACTGTCATTCCCATTTGCCCCCTTGTGGCGGGGATGGCAGACCAGAGAGGCCTAGCTTGTGGCTAGGCCTGGGGACAGTTGGTCCCAAAGATGAGGAGGTACTTGTGCCTCCTCCCATGGGAGACTTAGGTCTCAGACACTCCCTAAAGAGGGAGCCAAGGCCGGGCCACCACTTGGAAAAGGCCCGGGCCGGGAGAATACCGGCGAATCTTTAATAATAATAATAATAATAATTTTGTAAAAAATACGAATTTAGACCTGTATTTTTTTTAGGGGGGGAGGGGGAGATTCTGATTAATTTTGGAAAAATGTTAAAATGGATTTATTGGAGGAAATTGTTGAAGAGCTTGTGCAGTATTTATACCTGTATCCCTCTATAGATGATACCTGTATCCCTCTGTGTAGATGATACCTGTATCCCTCTGTGTAGATGATACCTGTATCCCTCTGTGTAGATATCTGTATCCCTCTGTGTAGATGATACCTGTATCCCTCTGTGTAGATGATACCTGTATCCCTCTGTGTAGATGATACTTGTATCCCTCTGTGTAGATGATACTTGTATCCCTCTGTGTAGATGATACCTGTATCCCTCTGTGTAGATGATACTTGTATCCCTCTGTGTAGATGATACTTGTATCCCTCTGTGTAGATGATACCTGTATCCTCTGTGTAGATGATACTTGTATCCCTCTGTGTAGATGATACTTGTATCCCTCTGTGTAGATGATACTTGTATCCCTCTGTGTAGATGATACTTGTATCCCTCTGTGTAGATGATACCTGTATCCCTCTGTGTAGATGATACTTGTATCCCTCTGTGTAGATGATACTTGTATCCCTCTGTGTAGATGATACCTGTATCCCTCTGTGTAGATGATACTTGTATCCCTCTGTGTAGATGATACTTGTATCCCTCTGTGTAGATGATACCTGTTCCCTCTGTGTAGATGATACTTGTATCCCTCTGTGTAGATGATACTTGTATCCCTCTGTGTAGATGATACTTGTATCCCTCTGTGTAGATGATACTTGTATCCCTCTGTGTAGATGATACCTGTATCCCTCTGTGTAGATGATGCCTGTATCCCTCTGTGTAGACGATACCTGTATCCTTCTGTGTAGACGATACCTGTATCCTTCTGTGTAGACGATACCTGTATCCTTCTGTGTAGACGATACCTGTATCCTGTGTAGACGATACCTGTATCCCTGTGTAGACGATACCTGTATCCCTGTGTAGACGATACCTGTATCTCTGTGTAGACGATACCTGTATCTCTGTGTAGACGATACCTGTATCCTGTGTAGACGATACCTGTATCCCTTTGTGTAGACAAAACCTGTATCCCTCTCTGTAAACGATACCTGTATCCCTCTGTAGGCGATACCTGTATCTACATCACTATAGATACTACCTGTATCCCTCTACATCACTAGGTACTACCTGTATCCCTCTACTTCACTAGATACTACCTGTATCCCTCTACATCATAGATACTACTGTATCCCTTACATCACTAGATATACCTGTATCCCTCTACATCACTAGATACTACCTGTATCCCTCTACTCATAGATACTACCTGTATCCTTACATCACTATAGATACTACCTGTATCCCTCTACATCACTAGATACTACCTGTATCCCTCTACATCACTAGATACTACCTGTATCCCTCTACATCACTAGATACTACCTGTATCCCTCTACATCACTGGATACTACCTGTATCCCTCTACATCACTAGATACTACCTGTATCCCTCTACATCACTAGATATACCTGTTCCCTCTACTCACTGATATACCTGCATCCCTCTACATCACTAGATACTACCTGCATCCCTCTACATCACTAGATACTACCTGTATCCCTCTACATCACTAGATACTACCTGTATCCCTCTACATCACTAGATACTACCTGTATCCCTCTACATCACTAGATACTACCTGCATCCCTCTACATCACTATAGACGATACCTGTATCCCTCTCCACTATAGATGATACCTGTATCCCTCACTGTGTCACTCAATCCCCACAATGAAGGCAGACTTAGAGGTTTTGATCCAAGGTATTGAAGCCACGTAGCCTTAGATGATATCTCGTTACCTTCCATTGCCGAGGTGCTGTGGGGAGCCCCCTACGTGTTTACTGCTTTCCCTTGAATATAATAATAGCCATGGTTTGAAGAAGAGTTTAGTTGAACGCCATGCGTGATGCCAGAAACAGGTATACCTGTTGAACAGGGATAGCTATACCAGGTATTCCCAGACGATGGCATAGTGCCAGAAGCAGGTGTACCAGTTTTTTGAGATAGCTATACCAGGTATCCCCCGAAACTGGGTCACCTTAACACGGTGTTGGAGTGCGATTCGTAAGTGCCAAGGGGTAGGCCCCTCAAGCTAGGGTGCCACACACTTCACAGGGTGCCACACTCCCTACAGGGCTCTTGCTTGGCAAAACCAATCATCTCTTACGGTCTAAATGATGGGGATATTTCCCCTTTCGTCTAAATCTGCCAGCACAAAGCCAATTATGGATATGGAAAATATTGTATAGTCTTACTCTGTGAATTAAGGAATGGATTGATTGGAGACGGTGTCAAGTTGATGATGATTGAGGATAGTGATTGAAGCTGAATAAATGATTAATTCTTTTATATACAAATTTAGATCAAATATGGGGCCCTACGATTTATCAGGAGACAGGACAAGTGTTTCCTGTCGCGGGTCTTAGTCATATGATGACCCGTAGCTGGAGCCTTTGGTCATCTGACCGAAGCCTTCCACTGGCTTACCAGTCTACCCTCTTAAAAAAATTATATTAATCTTATTGTCCTGTGAGCAGCGGTTTGACCCCTGCAGACACAACTAGGTGAATACACGCTCATTACGACGCCTCGTTGGAGGTTGTATTGCAGATTAGGTTAGGTAAGGTTAGTCGGGAAACAGGACGCGGGTCTTAGTCATTTGATGACCCGCAGCTGGAGCTTTTGGTCATCTGACAGAGGCCTTCCGCTGGCTTACCCCTCCACCCTTTGAAAATTATGGTTATAATTAAAACCATTAGGAATTATTATAGATGCATATTCTAGTTTCTCGTCATTACTTTATTATCGGCAGTTAGGCCTTGTATTACATTACCGTTAACTGGCTATTTAGTAACTCTTGGCCATTATTACCCAGAATTCTTCACGCTAGGCCTTCTCAGGGACGCCTAGATTATCACGGATTCTCTTTATTTCCCGTGATATTCCGTGCATAGGTTGTAACAGTAAACTCAGTGTAAATGTTTTTCTGTGTGTAAATTTTAAATATTGTTCCGTGCGATAAGGGGATTTATCTTATGGTCTAAATGATAATGTTTAGTAACTCGGCACGAAGACCGTTTTGCCTCTGTCACGTGTATGGTTTATTGGTTGCCACGTGTATGGTTTATTGGTTGCACGTCCCAACCCTCTCGTGTGTGCTGGTGCTGTCAGTAGTCTGTGTGCTGATGTTAGTAGCCTCTGTGCTGGTGCTGTCAGCCTCTGTGCTGGTGCTGTCAGTAGCCTCTGTGCTGGTGCTGTCAGTAGCCTCTGTGCTGGTGCTGTCAGTAGTCTGTGTGCTGATGTTAGTAGCCTCTGTGCTGGTGCTGTCAGTAGCCTCTGTGCTGGTGCTGTCAGTAGTCTCTGTGCTGGTGCTGTCAGTAGCCTCTGTGCTGGTGCTGTCAGTAGTCTCTGTGCTGGTGTTGTTAGTAGCCTCTGTGCTGGTGCTGTCAGTAGCCTCTGTGCTGGTGCTGTCAGTAGCCTCTGTGCTGGTGGTGTCAGTAGTCTCTGTGCTGGTGTTGTCAGTAGCCTCTGTGCTGGTGCTGTCAGTAATCTGTGCTGGTGCTGTCAGTAGTCTCTGTGCTGGTGCTGTCAGTAGCCTCTGTGCTGGTGCTGTCAGTAGCCTCTGTGCTGGTGCTGTCAGTAGCCTCTGTGCTGGTGCTGTCAGTAGTCTGTGCTGGTGCTGTCAGTAGCCTCTGTGCTGGTGCTGTCAGTAGTCTCTGTGCTGGTGCTCTCAGTAGTCTGTGCTGATGCTGTCAGTAGCCTCTTGTGCTGGTACTGTCAGTTGTAACCTAAATTTGGCGAATACCACTGAGTGCCATCCGTACGTGACGGTGCTTAGGCGTCCCGAGCCTTCGTGACTGGATGGAATCTCATTACTGTACTCCCTGGCCGATCGTCTATAAACTTGTGTGTTGTCGGAGTCACTGGAGATCTCCAGCGAGTCTCCAAAGATCCTAAATTGCCCAGATGATTACAGTCGTGATCAGTATCTGGGAGCCACTATCTACATCCGTCCTTCAGTTCTGTCTCCAGAGTTAGTAAGCTTGATGTCTGGGGATCTGTTGACATCATTCTTGATCAGTGGTGGCCCCAGGGAAAGCATTAAGCTCCCAGGATGCTCACTTGTCCTAAAGGGAAAACTTTTTCCTCACTGTATACACTCTTTACTTGGTTTAATAACTTTCCGTTCTTAAATATTTATCTGCACTAATTTCACACTAGTTTATAATAATTGCATATTGTGTATATATATATATATATATATATATATATATATATATATATATATATATATTAAATATATATATATATATATATATATATAATATACATGGACAGTGGACGGCTATTTATTACCGTTGCTTTATATCACTATCATTCCCCATTCGCTCACTAGATGGCAGGTTTCCGTGGAAACCAAGTTTTTAGGTTCACAGTAATTCATATAAATCTAACTAATTTTTTCATATTAACATTGTAGAAACGACTCGTAAGGCACGTTGGGTTTTTTTTGCTACAATAATATGCACATTACAACTGCTCATGCATATATTTAATATATTTGGGTAATTGTATTTACGATCTCATCACTTGACAGAGTTGTATCTACATAAAGAAAAATGTCTATTTTATGGGGTGAAGCTAGGCTTCCGTATGATTTCTGGGATGCTAGGCTTCCGTATGATTTCTGGGATGCTAGGCTTCCGTATGATTTCTGGGATGCTAGGCTTCCGTATGATTTCTGGGATGCTAGGCGTCAGTATGATTTCTGGGGTGCTAGGCTTCCGTATGATTTCTGGGATGCTAGGCGTCAGTATGATTTCTGGGATGCTAGGCTTCCGTATGATTTCTGGGATGCTAGGCGTCAGTATGATTTCTGGGATGCTAGGCGTCAGTATGATTTCTGGGATGCTAGGCTTCCGTATGATTTCTGGGATGCTAGGCGTCCGTATGATTTCTGGGATGCTAGGCTTCCGTATGATTTCTGGGATGCTAGGCGTCCGTATGATTTCTGGGATGCTAGGCTTCCGTATGATTTCTGGGATGCTAGGCGTCCGTATGATTTCTGGGATGCTAGGCTTCCGTATGATTTCTGGGATGCTAGGCGTCCGTATGATTTCTGGGATGCTAGGCGTCCGTATGATTTCTGGGATGCTAGGCTTCCGTATGATTTCTGGGATGCTAGGCTTCCGTATGATTTCTGGGATGCTAGGCTTCCGTATGATTTCTGGGATGCTAGGCTTCCGTATGATTTCTGGGATGCTAGGCTTCCGTATGATTTCTGGGATGCTAGGCTTCCGTATGATTTCTGGGATGCTAGGCTTCCGTATGATTTCTGGGATGCTAGGCGTCAGTATGATTTCTGGGATGCTAGGCTTCCGTATGATTTCTGGGATGCTAGGCGTCCGTATGATTTCTGGGATGCTAGGCGTCCGTATGATTTCTGGGATGCTAGGCGTCAGTATGATTTCTTGGATGCTAGGCTTCCGTATGATTTCTGGGATGCTAGGCTTCCGTATGATTTCTGGGATGCTAGGCTTCCGTATGATTTCTGGGATGCTAGGCGTCAGTATGATTTCTGGGATGCTAGGCTTCCGTATGATTTCTGAGATGCTAGGCTTCCGTATGATTTCTGGGATGCTAGGCGTCAGTATGATTTCTGGGATGCTAGGCGTCAGTATGATTTCTGGGATGCTAGGCGTCCGTATGATTTCTGGGATGCTAGGCGTCCGTATGATTTCTGGGATGCTAGGCGTCCGTATGATTTCTGGGATGCTAGGCGTCCGTATGATTTCTGGGATGCTAGGCGTCAGTATGATTTCTGGGATGCTAGGCGTCCGTATGATTTCTGGGATGCTAGGCGTCAGTATGATTTCTGGGATGCTAGGCTTCCGTATGATTTCTGGGATGCTAGGCTTCCGTATGATTTCTGGGATGCTAGGCTTCCGTATGATTTCTGGGATGCTAGGCTTCCGTATGATTTCTGGGATGCTAGGCGTCAGTATGATTTCTGGGATGCTAGGCGTCAGTTTTTTGGACGTGGTATGGGAGTAGTGGTAATAATGTGTATTTTAGAATGCCAGAGCAATAGTCAATCCTCCATCTTCTTGGCGGCAGTATCTTGTCGGTCAGGAAACACGGCATCTTTCTCAGATGACCCGTTAAACTGATTAACCATCCGCTGGCCTACTCAAGCTAGATTTTTACACACACACAAAAGCAGAACAGCACTCCTGTTAGTATCCTAAGATGGTTCCTGATCCTCCTCTGCGTCTCCTCTTAATATAATTCCATCTTTGAAGAGTTGACCCGGCGTTTATACACAGACAATAAGGTAATATATGTATATATGTACAAATCTTTCAAAATAGCGTCTGTAGATAGCACTCTAATATTGCATTGAAATTGTACAGCTGTATAATAACTTTTGTTCACAATGAATAAGCTAATCTTCAACTGTGATGTGTATATTGTATTGATCATTTACCAGTAGGATACCTGACGTAACATTAACAGATAACGTAAGGCACAAGAGTAACAGGTATACATTGATCTAATGTATTTTGTACAGTGTTAAATTTATATATTCTCACTGTTAATTCTGCCAGGAATGTTATTAACCTTGCCACCCAGTAGACTAAAGTTCCAAAGCTTGCAAATCTTTGTTGATTTTCTGTAGTTCCTCCTGCGAGTCAGGACATGCTGGAGGAAAGAGAGTTCTGATTGGTTGGTTCGAGTCTCAGGAAGTTGGCGGCTTTCCTGATTGGCTGGAGACGAGCCAATCCCCTCTCGCTAAACTCTTGCTGAAGAACCTGATGTTTGGTGCGATTTTTAGGAAATTTCGAAATTGGAGATATTAACCTAAAATTAATAAGAAATGTGTATCTTAAAAAAGTTATTGAATTTCCCAAAACATCAGACTCTTCGTAGAAAAAAATATATATATATATATATAAATTTCCTCCCTATGGCTTTGATGATGGAAATATCAATTTGTTAAATTTAATTCTATAAATAAAAATTAATTAGCCGATAAAACAAGTTTTTTCTAACTAAATAATAACAGATTGAGATTAATAATACTAATTATTAATGCACAATATACAGATTTAATAACGATAACATATCGGCCAATTACAAAATTTAATTTATTTTTTTAAGTCTCCGAATACAATATTCTATTAGCCTAAATAGCATATTTTTTTATTATAAATTCTCAAGCTTATAGTAAATAATTTTTAAGCGAAAGTAACCTAAAAAACATTAATTGAATTTTCCATCGGCAGTTTTGTAACTTTATCTAAAGTTTGTCTTCTTAAGTAGTGTTTAATTATGTAAATTTCTCTGTTTACCTTTTTTGTTGTTCTTAGTTACATTTTTTCACGTTTTATGAATCAAATATTTTTCCGTGTTTTCACCTTTTTTTTCCATGTTATCTTTCTTCATATTTATCTTCTGTTTTTTAAATGTCTTTTTTTTTTAGGATTTTGTTGAATTTTGCTTTTGTAGTTAAATGTGTGTCAGTGCCTGTTAACATTTTATCTTGTACATTATTAATTAAAGCTGGCTTTATCAGCTGCAGCTGGCTTTATCCGTTGCAGCTGGCTTTATCCGTTGCAGCTGGCTTTATCAGCTGCAGCTGGCTTTATCCGTTGCAGCTGGCTTTATCAGCTGCAGCTGGCTTTATCCGTTGCAGCTGGCTTTATCCGTTGCAGCTGGCTTTATCAGCTGCAGCTGGCTTTATCCGTTGCAGCTGGCTTTATCAGCTGCAGCTGGTTTTATCCGTTGCAGCTGGCTTTATCACTGCTAGCTGGTTTTATCCGTTGCAGCTGCTTTATCCAGCTGCACTGGCTTATCCGTTGCAGCTGGCTTTATCCGCTGCAGCTGCTTTATCAGCGCCACTGGCTTCAATCACGCTTCTTCTCCCGTTACACTTTGTCTTCTCTTTCCACAACATCCTGTGTACCTGATCCACTCACCTTTTCTATCCTCACCTGTTTCCCCATTTCCCGTTTTCGTGTCACCATTACCCATTTTCTTGTAGCATAGTTATACGTGTTTATATCCTCAGTTACCTTTGTAAATTAAATTTTCTTGTAGCATAGTTATACGTGTTTATATCCTCAGTTACCTTTGTAAATTAAATTTTCTTGTAGCATAGTTATACGTGTTTATATCCTCAGTTACCTTTGTAAATTAAATTTTCTTGTAGCATAGTTATACGTGTTTAAATCCTCGTTACCATTGTAAACAAAAAGAATTCAGTTATGTGTATCCTTTCAGTTATTACCTCTGTTTTTATTTTTCACACTGATTATCTGTGTTCGTATCCTCATACTCTGTCTCGAGGCTATTATTATTATTATTATTATTATTATTATTATTATTTTACAGCCTGTGTTTTTGCAGTATTTTTGTATACTGAATAAATGCCCTTTGCTGCCTCCTAAATTATATATCACTTGATTGCTTCCCCCATCTTTTTTTTAAATAGTGAAATGTGCAAATTTTTCCTCATTTTTACATCAGTTAAAATAGCAGACGAACCTTGCTGAAATTTACGTAACGTAAAATAATTTGCCCTAAATTATCTGACAATTTGCATAACTTTCACTTTTTATTAATGGAGAGCGACTCTCTAGGCTGCTGTACCGTTTTAATACAGTCTTGTCTATCCATGTTTGTGCTTCTACTAATCTAGCCTCAGTACCTGTAAGGTCATAAACATGCTGATCCTGTGCATTTCCAAACTTCCTGTGGCTGTTTCGTTACCCTGTCTCCTTCTCTATCCCCTGTTACTCCTTTCTCCACCCTGGCAGGGCATACACGGTTGACCTCTCCCGAGTTCGCCCCTACACGGTGAGATGTCATCATGTGTCCTTTGCCTTCATTCCTCAGGTGAAAGGGGAATCTGCATCGTTCGAGTCGTCTAGATCTCACCGGTACCAGCCCAAGCGCAAGGGACCCTTCAAGCCCACGCAGTTTGTAGTCTGGAGCGACAGTGAACGGGAAAGCAGAAAGAGGATCAAGAGTTTCGAGCACACGGAAAGATACAGTAGCACACAACATCCTACTACCCTAAGCGTGCAGGATAGGCAGAGACGAGCCCTGAGCCTGGATGCCAGGGATAGAGCTCTAGCCGAGGCTCGCGCTATCCATGCATTATCTGTTGATCCTGAAGGTGGAGAGTACCACAGACATCACCTCCAACAGGGCCACCGCCACCAGCAACACGAGTTGACCACCACCACCTACGGTGTCCAACGAATGCGGCCCCAAGTCCAACCTCTCCCCGAACTCCCGTGTCCAACCTGTGGCAATCCAGACTACCAACCCGAGTAGATACTGTCCAAACTCCTTATTTTTTAAGACCTGCCTCTGAGGACTCCTGCCACCACCACTTCCCTTCTTCCTCTGCTACCCGAAACACCGCATTTAATTACGTATTTAACGCTCTGTAACTAGCCGTAACTCAATTAACTTGCTCTAGCAACTAGCTGACACTCGTTGCTTGCTCTATTTTTTCAGCTCAAATAGTTTTTCTTCGTTATGTTGTATATTAATGGACATAGAGTATGATTTGCTTTTTATATGAACTTTTTTTAGTAAGCTGTAATATTAATTTTCTCTCTTATTCAAAATTTCTCCCGCTTCCATTTTCTTTATCGTAGAAAATATTCTGACAAAATGCAGTAACTTTAATATTTTAGTTTGTGACTCATTTTATTCCTTGTTTCAAACTTAACGAAAATAAGCCACACTTTTTGGCTTTCTTGGGTTTTTAAACCCTCAGGAATTAATCCGAACGAAGTCTTCTTCACCCACCTTCCTTTGAACGAACGAATTCGTTATCTCCTCGGAGTGTTTGTATTTTTTCCAGTTTGTCCTTGTGACTTGTCGAGATATCGAAAACAAATCGAACGAAGTAGTCGCTGCTCTGTCTTTGTCTCTGTTATCTCCCCAGCAGTCTCAAAGTTTCTGACCAGAGGCTTCAAGGCCCCTATCTAGATTACTTTTATCTATATCAGTAGATGTCCAGCTCTGTGATCTTTGGAACGTTTAGATAAAGAAGGTACCTCGTCCTATGGAAGGGGAATTTACATTCCTAGTTACCCCCCTTCTCGTTCGTTCAAATTTAAAATGATCGTTGCGTATATAAACATCTGGTCCTTGATTCTTCCACAGCCTTTAGTATATTTGCTCGTAATTACATATCGCATTTCTAGTGATTTTTTTCATGTCTAATTGAGCTGAAAATTCACTGTACATATCTTTGGCTCTGCAGTAAAAAACAGACTTGATAATGATGTATGTTAATATTTTCATTTTCCGTCCCGGGATTGTATCACCAACTAACCTTTCTGAATAACTACCACCACCAGGGTTTTTTTTAATAGTGTACCCTTTTAAAACCTGTCTAGAAATGTTCACTTATGTTCCTAACGTTTCTAGCACTAATTTGCTCACGGTGATGCGAGTTAACCCGCCGTATTTCTTCAGACTAGAGCTTTGACGACCCCGTTACCGTTAAAGACTAACGTCAACAGAACCTTCCCTTCTATCTTGGGACCCACCCAGCCCAACCAATTAGGGAGGTCTGTTCTCTCTAGCCTGTAGTTCTGGTTCGCTCTCTTGCCTTTTACTGCCTCTTGCCAAGACACCTGAGACTGACTCGAGAGACAAAGACTGTCCACAGCGACGTCTCCGCCACCGACCAGCCAGTTTTCCTATGTTCGAAACCAGATAACCTACAATTTGAAAAAATATGGAGAACATAGAACAGTGTAGCCCAGCTGGACGATGAATTAGCAAGCATAAATATTTAGTAGGTGTTTATTGGTACTGTGGACATGACAGCTCTCTTCATTGAACACTTAAAGTATGAGAGAATGCAAAATAGATTCCAGTTCTTTTACGGCTCCTGGAATTGTTTCCAGAATTTGAATTTTGTGTTTTTTGTAGAGTCGTGAAGACGAGTTTCAACTCGGCCTTTATTTCTTATCCTCCAGATTATCTAAGTACACCAAAAATTATCAAATGGAAAAAAAAATATTAGGAATAAAGAACTTTAAAATTTATATAAAATATTCCAGGCTTTTTGATGGATGCAATTTCTTGGTCAGTGTTTTCATAATTTGTTTCATTTTATTAAATCTGTCACTTTAAGATCAAAATATACCATTGTAATATATGCTTTAAGGGCAATGTTAAGGCTGTTGTCCCCAATGCATGGGCGTTGATCCCTTGGATGGCCTTGCAAGACCTGAAAATACTGTTTGATGCCCTAAATGACCACCTTGGATTCATTTTTTGAGTTGTTTGCTTGTGTTGTTTACCTACTTAGTGTTGCTGAAGTTAAGAGTATTGGTGTGTCTGCTTTGTATGGGTGATGTACATGAATTGGGGGGGGGGGAATGGAGTGACCGAGGCCTGGTCATGGTCCGGGTCTCGGGGGGCGTTGACACCCGGAACACCCTCCAGGTAGCCCATCAAGGAAAGCTTCCATAATGCTGGTGAAATGCTCTAGATCCAGGGGATAAACGGAGCTACTCCTCCAGTTGGACCCAGCTCAATTACCTATTACCGAGCCACTGTACAATCCATTTGGCTTGAGCGCTTCCCCATGAATGTAATATAATAATGGCGCCCTGAATGCTTCGCGCCCAAAAAAATAAATCCGTTTTCCATAATAAAAGCAAAAGTTTTGAAACTAGATGGTGTGTGCTCCAACAATAGTAAAGAAAAGATACCTATTTACAGAATAAGCTTTTTACTGGGACAACGTTTAGATAGGCATAAGGTTTGTCAGGAAACTGGACAAGTGTTTCCTGACGCGGGTCTTAGTCATATGGTGACCCACAGCTGGAGCTTTTGGTCATCTGACAGAGACCTTCCACTAACAACGTTTTAGATCTGTTAAGAGCTTTATCAAACCAGAGAGGATATATAAAACGCACGCGGGTGTATATGATATATATATATATGTCGTGCCGAATAGGTAAAACTGGTCAATTAGCAAGAACTCGTTTAAAATTAAGTCCTTTCTAAAATTTTCTCTTATACGTTTAAAGGTATATTTTTTTTTTATTTATGTTAATGTAAAAATTAATAATTTTGTACCAAAAGAACCTTAGAAAACTTACCTAACCTTATTATAACAAGGGCAATTAAATTTAGCCTAATCCAACTAAATATATTTTAGATACGTTTACAGTAATTTAATACTAAACAAACACAGTGAAATATATTTTTTCGTTAGGTTCAGAATGATTTTTGCGAAATTATTGCATACACAAACCTTCGCTTGCCTTATTCGGCAAGAAGAGCGTTGCTATTTAAGCCAAGATAGCAAGTTTTACATATTCCACACACACACACAATATATATATTATATATATATATATATATATATATATATTGGTCCCATTCAAAGCTTATACTGTAAAATACTTTCAAAATCGTAGCATTGTGACCTCTAGCATGATGTGCATTTTTTTTGTGATTGATTTATCGAGTTTTCTCATCGGGAAATTACTTTTTTTTTGTCCCTTAATGCATTTTGTTTTTTTATATACTTTTGTTACTTGTTGCACAATGTAATTTGCTGTCATGCATTTAAATTTGATTTCTAAAATTCGTGTTGCTACCTCCCATATATTGTTTCCTTCCATCTATGACTTCCTGTGTTTATTGCTGTGTTCCATCATTTCCCGCATTCCATACCTCCCAGTTTTCCAGTAAGTCTAGCCTCGGTGTAGCCTTGGTACTCCTATCCTCCAGAATACCTCCCAGTTTTCCAGTAAGTCTAGCCTCGGTGTAGCCTTGGTACTCCTATCCTCCAGAATACCTCCCAGTTTTCCAGTAAGTCTAGCCTCGGTGTAGCCTTGGTACTCCTAACTTCCAGAATACCTTCCAGTTTTCCAGTAAGTCTAGCCTCGGTGTAGCCTTGGTACTCCTATCCTCCAGAATACCTCCCAGTTTTCCAGTAAGTCTAGCCTCGGTGTAGCCTTGGTACTCCTATCCTCCAGAATACCTCCCAGTTTTCCAGTAAGTCTAGCCTCGGTGTAGCCTTGGTACTCCTAACTTCCAGAATACCTTCCAGTTTTCCAGTAAGTCTAGCCTCGGTGTAGCCTTGGTACTCCTAACTTCCAGAATACCTTCCAGTTTTCCAGTAAGTCTAGCCTCGGTGTAGCCTTGGTACTCCTAACTTCCAGAATACCTTCCAGTTTTCCAGTAAGTCTAGCCATGGTACTCCTATCCTCTAGATTACCCGAGCACACTCCAGGTCCGTCACTTTATCTCCCTATGTCACTTATCCTTTCCTTGCGTCCACCTTTTCCGTCCAGCCTTTGCGTCCAGCCTTTCCGTCGCTCTGCGTCAATGTCCGTCCGAATACAACCTAATTAGTCAAAACAGCATGTCAAGACTTTTCAAGGAATTTAATAAAGATTTCGCATTTTTCTTTTCTTGTGACCAACCTCTGCTAATGTTTTTGTGAGGTTTCATTTTTTGAGAGTTTACCCTCTTTGAAACCCATTTTTTTTATAAATTTTCCTCCCAAATCCCATTACTTTGAGTCACCCCTTCAAAGACCCGGTTTTTGTGCGCGATCTAATCGAAGCCCCTCATTTATTTTTTTTTGAGTTATCCTTCGAATTCACGTTTTCCTATGAACTTCAAATGCAGTTTTTTTTTGGTTTTATTCCCTAACGAAAATATTCACGTGGCAGAGAATTCTGCTTGTATAGTGTTCGAAAAAATTCTGTTCTTGACAGCAATTTCTCAAGTATAAAAAAAAAAAAAAGTTGCCAAATGTTTAAAATTCATTGCTTAAATATAACTTTTTAAAATGATTGAACATATATGTATATAAATTAAGATATTTCTGCTATACTTAAAATACAGATGGACCCGATTTCAAAGTTTGAAATCGGGTCCATCTTTTTGAAACACCCTGTATTGCAGTGTCAGGGGTAACTTGTGTAAATTATACGAAACATTAGCAGGTGAATTTATCTACTGAAATTATACCAGCAGTGAGAACTTATGTAAATTTACTTCCTTAGTTTCATATAAATTCGTTTATCTTAACATATATAGGAATATTTTATAATTAAAAAGTATTTATAAATAAATGGGTTATAAATCACCAGTGGTTATTTTTTTTTTTTTACAAATCTTAATAATATAAATTTGCTTAATACATACACACACAAGCTCTTTGAACGAGCGTATTTGTAAATAATATAAATAATATATATATTCTCCCCTCTCCCTCATCCACTACTGTTCTCAACACTGACAAACATTTCTACCATCGTGATGTCTATGAACGTTTCTGCCTGTCTACACGTCACATAACGTCCTTGCCCGCCATATCAACAAAACGCGCGTCGTCACCTCTACACACCATTGCGCCGTGATCACGACGTAAACGACCCCTAAACATCGCCCTTGACGCTGGAACGACGCCACGACAGCGGGTGCCTGTGGTACACGAACGTCGTCGCTTCACAGACGTTATGGACGAGGAAATAGACGATGAACGACGCCGGACCATCTGGACAAACGCACGGCCAAGTTCATCAGAGGACGCATGGAGACGTGCGCTCTCGACGTGCCCAGAAGACTCAAAAGAGAAGTAGGTAGTTTTGATACACGTAGATCATATGGGGTTAGAGGTCAGGCTGGGATCAGATGGAATGTGACAGGGGAAACTAAGCTAGTTTTTGCCCCCACAATGTAACTATTATATAGAATAGTGTAGCAACACACTGCTGGTGTTCCCACAATGTAACTAGCGTATAGAATAGTGTAGCAGCACACTGCTGGTGTTCCCACAATGTAACTAGCGTATAGAATAGTGTAGCAGCACACTGCTGGTGTTCCCACAATGTAACTAGCGTATAGAATAGTGTAGCAGCACACTGCTGGTGTTCCCACAATGTAACTAGCGTATAGAATAGTGTAGCAGCACACTGCTGGTGTTCCCACAATGTAACTAGCGTATAGAATAGTGTAGCAACACACTGCTGGTGTTCCCACAATGTAACTAGCGTATAGAATAGAGTAGCAGCACACTGCTGGTGTTCCCACAATGTAACTAGCGTATAAATAGTGTAGCAGCACACCCTGGTGTTCCCACAATGTAACTAGCGTATAGAATAGTGTAGCAACACATGCTGGTGTTCCCACAATGTAACTGTTATATACAATAGTGTAGCAGCACACCCTTGGTGTATCTCTGTTAAAACATACACATCCCTTGACAGATCCCAGCCCGGCTAGCGATCACTGAAGACCCGGTCTCCCAGCTTCAGGAAGTGAGCTTCGGGACGCCGCCCTTCCTGAGGGAGAAGCCTGACACCTGTGCCATTACCGACGGGTGCCCTCTCTCCCTGACAGTGGTCATCAGTGGGGACCCTGAACCACTAGTACAGTGGTACAAGTGAGTACAGCTACCACCATTCATATTATCACTACCACCATCACTTTCCATCCTTCTACCACCATCCCTGCTACCAGCATCCCTACAACAACCTTCCGAGCTACCACCAGTTCACTCGTACCACCATCCTTTATGCTGAATAAGTTATACGGACGGAGGATCAAGCCTTCACCGCTCGTTGTGCAGAATAACACGCGCGAGTTTAGTTCTCCATATTAACAAACCTCTCCAATATGAATACAAATCGGAATCTTTCTGTAATATATACTATATATATATATACTACGTATTTCATATATATATATCAGTGTATAATGAATACTGATACTATATATAATTAGCATTAATGTCAAGAAAATGACAGAACCACTTTTGTTCCACTAGGAAACTTTGGTCACATTCTTATAATCGACACCTGCCTAACCTCTAGGGTAAGGGTAGTGCCTGTCCCGAGCCTTTAGCTCAAACTGTGCAATAAATTTGCACCTGGGGGGGATGGCAGACCAGAGAGGCTAGCTTGTGGATAGGCCTGGGGAGTTGGTCCATATGAGAAGATCATATGACTCCATCCATGGAGATTAGGTCTAGACACTCCCTAAAGAGGACCAAGCGAATGGCCAACCACTTCGGAAATTGGCCCGGCCGGAAATTACGGCTAATATTAACATATATAATTCTATGTGGAAAGACATGGTTGTAGATAACCGCTTGTTACCATGTTACGTCAGTTGCACATTGGGAACAGAGTAACATTGTTCACCTATGTTATTTCCTATGTTATATGTGTATTATGATCGTCTTTGTTATTCCCCACTACGTTATCTTATGTATATAGTTACATGGGAAAAAAAGCTATGTTCCCTGCCATTCCCAAACAGGAACGAGGTTATCCTGGGGGAGACAGAGAGAATAAGTATGGAGAACGTACCTGGCCGGTCCATTCTCAAGTTCTCAGAGTGCCACGACTTCGACGTGGGTCTGTACAAGGTGGTGGCCAGGAACCAGATGGGCGAGGCCAGCCACAAGTTCCGTTTGGTCCAGGGCCACATCCCTGGCCCTTGCGACTGTCCAGTGGTGACGGAGGTCTCGGACACGGAGGCTCTGGTGCGCTGGAGGCCTCCCATCGATGACGGAGGTTCTCACGTCCTGTGCTATCACCTGCAGAAAAAACTTCACGGTAAGTCAGAATCGCTAGCGCTGGCACTTCTTGTTTTTTCTGTAGCATTTAACGCTTATTGAACGGAGGATCGAACCTACAGAATAGGTTTAAGGCTTGTTTCTGAATATAATAATATAGTTTATATATAATTAATAACCATAAGACCTCGATCAATTAAACCCTCTGATAAGAGATCTGAAGCTAACCTTCTTAGGATCAAATCTGGCTACCCGCTCTTCTACTGGGGGCGCACACGTCTCGCCCATGGTTTTATAATTACCGGGGTGACTGTAGGGACCTCGGGGAACTTTCAGAACACTTTTTACAGTAATAATTTAATGGGGTTTTAATTTTCTGGTTATTGTTTGGTGCCACAATATTTCTGTTGTGTGTTTGTTACTCTGATTGTTGATTTTATCCTTGATTTTGTGTTGTTTACGTCTACAAAAACTAGAAACTAGACATCTACAAAAAAACTAGCTATGTACAACACAACTTAAAGTGATTGACATCTGTCAGAGGGGAAGTACTAATGATTGGCACCTGTCAGAGGGGAAGTGCTAATGATTGGCACCTGTCAGAGGGGAAGTACTAATGTGGCACTGTCAAGGAATCTATTTGGCACCTGTCAGAGGGGAAGTACTAATGATTGACACCTGTCATGAGGGGAAGTACTAATGATTGCACCTGTCAGAGGGAAGTACTAATGATTGGCACCTGTCAGAGGGGAAGTACTAATGATTGACACCTGTCAGAGGGGAAGTACTAATGATTGGCACCTGTCAGAGGGGAAGTACTAATGATTGACACCTGTCAGAGGGGAAGTACTAATGATTGACACCTGTCAGAGGGGAAGTACTAATGATTGGCACCTGTCAGAGGGGAAGTACTAATGATTGACACCTGTCAGAGGGGAAGTACTAATGATTGACACCTGTCAGAGGGGAAGTACTAATGATTGGCACCTGTCAGAGGGGAAGTACTAATGATTGGCACCTGTCAGAGGGGAAGTACTAATGATTGACACCTGTCAGAGGGGTAGTACTAATGATTGACACCTGTCAGAGGGGAAGTACTAATGATTGACACCTGTCAGAGGGGAAGTACTAATGATTGACACCTGTCAGAGGGGAAGTACTAATGATTGACACCTGTCAGAGGGGAAGTACTAATGATTGGCACCTGTCAACAGGGAGAGACAATGATTGACACCTGTCGAGGGAAATACCATGATTGCATCCTGTCAGAGGAAGTACTATGATTGGACACTCAGGGAAGTGAATGATTGCACCTGTCAGAGGAAGTAGCAATGAATGAACCTGTTCAGAGTGGGAAGTACTAATGATGCACCTGTCAGAGGGAAGTACAATGCCTCCCTGCAGGTAGGCATAGTCTTTTGCACCACTGTCAAGGATACTAATGATTGACACCTGTCAGGAAGTACTATGATTGACACTTCAGAGGGACAGTACTATGATGCACCGCAGAGGAATACAATGATTGACACCTGTCTAGAGGGGAATACTAATGATTGCACCTGTCAGGGAGTACAATGATTGCACCTTCAGGGGAATACTATGTGACACCTGTCACCAGGAAGTACTTGATGCACTGTCAGAGGACGTACTAATGTTGCACCTATCCAAGAATACTACACCTGACTTGCATCTGTCTAGAGGCAATACTATGATTGGCACCTTCAGAGGGAAGTACTAATGATTGGCACCGTCAGGGAAGTACTAATTTGCACTCAAGGAATACTAATGATTGCACCTGTCAGGGAAAGTACTAATATTGACACCTGTCAGAGGAATACTATATTACTACCTTCAGTACAGATTTCACCTGTCAACAGATAGCCGATGCACTGCGCCGAAATAAACCTACGTTTCTACTTGTACAGTGGTCTGGCACAAGAGTTCCCATTACTGTAGTATCGCAAGATACTTTATTGGGTGGGCAATCAGCTCTTCTCCTCCACAGACCTCCCTGCAGGTAGGCCTGTCTTCCTCCATACCAGGTCTTGCCTGCTACCATCTTGTGCCTACCAGCTTGCGACTACCAGTCTTGCTGCACTACCATCTTGCTGCTACCAGTTTCTGCCTACCAAGTCTTGTGACCTACCAGTCTTGCTCCAATGTTCCTGTCCTACAGTCTTCTGCCTACCAGTCTTGCTGCTACCAGTCTTGCTGCCTACCAGTCTTGCTGCCTACCAGTCTTGCTGCCTACCAGTCTTGCTGCCTACCAGTCTTGCTGCCTACCAGTCTTGCTGCCTACCAGTCTTGCTGCCTACCAGTCTTGCTACCTACCAGTCTTGCTACCTACCAGTCTTGCTACCTACCAGTCTTGCTACCTACCAGTCTTGCTACCTACCAGTCTTGCTACCTACCAGTCTTGCTACCTACCAGTCTTGCTACCTACCAGTCTTGCTACCTACCAGTCTTGCTACCTACCAGTCTTGCTACCTACCAGTCTTGCTACCTACCAGTCTTGCTACCTACCAGTCTTGCTACCTACCAGTCTTGCTACCTACCAGTCTTGCTACCTACCAGTCTTGCTACCTACCAGTCTTCCCGCCTACCAGTCTTCCTGCCTACCAGTCTTGCCACCTACCAATCTTCCTACCTACCTTGCTACCTACCGATCTTCCTACCAGTCTTCCTACCTACCTTTCTACCTACCAATATTCCTACCTACCTTGCTTCCTACCAATCTTCCTACCTTGCTACCTACCAATCTTCCTACCAGTCTTCTTACCTACCAATCTTCCTACCTTGCTACCTACCAATCTTCCTACCAATCTTCCTACCTACCTTGCTACCTACTAATCTTCCTACCTACCTACCAATCTTCCTACCTACCTTGCTACCTACTAATCTTCCTACCTACCTACCAATCTTCCTGCCTACCTTTCTACCTACCAATCTTCCTACCTACCTTGCTTCCTACCAATCTTCCTACCTTGCTACCTACCAATCTTCCTACCAGTCTTCTTACCTACCAATCTTCCTACCTTGCTACCTACCAATCTTCCTACCTACCTTGCTACCTACCAATCTTCCTACCTACCTTGCTACCTACCAATCTTCCTACCTACCTTGCTACCTACCAATCTTCCTACCTACCTTGCTACCTACCAATCTTCCTACCTACCTTGCTACCTACCAATCTTCCTACCTTGCTACCTACCAATCTTCCTTGTTTTATTTACCATTAAAAGAATCGCAGTTTTTGTTGATCTTGATAATAGCAATATTTTGGGAAACGTTTCGCCAGCCTAGCAGGCTTGGTTAGTCCAATACAAAGGTATTTGCCTGCTGGACAACATTGATCACCATTAAGGACACCCAAGTGTTACAAACTCATCACCTTCCCATTATTATATACCAATTATTTATCAGTTACTATGTTACAAATGTTACCACTATTATTACTATTATTATTGCTATTGTTATTACTATTATTTATGAGACGGTAAACTCCCGGATCTGTGAAGTTTATGGTGTGTTTTCCCCGAGTACATTCATAGGTATGAGTAACACTTAATTACCACTTGCAGGAGCCATTAAAGTGGAACTGGGTAAGGGGATGCGCTACCTGCAGAAGGTGACTGAGAGGGGCAGGATGGTCCTCCCCTGGCTGGAGAAACTGGAGCTGGATTATTCCAAGGAGAAAGATCCCGTCAAGCTCAAGACTGGAGATAATGCGCAGCTTCAGGTACGACTCTCGCCTCCAGTTCCTCGGATTAAGAGCCCCTTGCCAGCACCAAGACTTCTTGATTCCTTATTCTTAAAAATTAACAGATTTGTTGTTCCATATAAATCAATCTATATTTGTCACCACCTTGAGTGTCCTTACTAATCATGATAGTGAGGGGCTCTTGATCCAGGGAATTTGACCTATTTTTCTCTAATTGAACGTGATTACCTTCTAGTTTCCCAGGTGGTTTATGATCCCCTGTGGATTTAGAGCTTTCTTGTGAATGGTCAACTCGTTTTTGATTGCAGTTAACGACTGTTATTGAATATAATTACTGAAATGGGCTCAAAATGTGCTTCTGGTGTGGGGAAGTGCCCTGGCTGGTGTGTGTGTGTGTGGGGGGGGAAGTGCCCTGGCTGGTGTGGTTGTGTGGTGGGGGGGGGGGGGGAAGTGCCCTGGCTGGTGTGTGTGTGTGGGGGGGGGGAAGTGCCCTGGCTGGTGTGTGTGTGTGTGGGGAAGTGCCCTGGCTGGTATGTGTGTGGGGAAGTGCCCTGGCTGGTGTGTGTGTGTGGGGAAGTGCCCTGGCTGGTGTGTGTGTGTGTGGGGAAGTGCCCTGGCTGGTGTGTGTGTGGGGAAGTGCCCTGGCTGGTGTGTGTGTGGGGAAGTGCCCTGGCTGGTGTGTGTGTGGGGAAGTGCCCTGGCTGGTGTGTGTGTGTGTGTGGGGAAGTGCCCTGGCTGGTGTGTGTATGTGGGGAAGTGCCCTGGCTGGTGTGTGTGTGGGGAAGTGCCCTGGCTGGTGTGTGTGTGTGGGGAAGTGCCCTGGCTGGTGTGTGTGTGTGGGGAAGTGCCCTGACTGGTGTGTGTGTGTGGGGAAGTGCCCTGACTGGTGTGTGTGTGTTTGGGGAAGTGCCCTGGCTGGTGTGTGTGTGTGGGGAAGTGCCCTGGCTGGTGTGTGTGTGTGGGGGGAATTGCCCTGGCTGGTGTGTGTGTGTGGGGGGGAATTGCCCTGGCTGGTGTGTGTGTGGGGGGGGGAAGTGCCCTGGCTGGTGTGTGTGGGGGAAGTGCCCTGGCTGGTGTGTGTGGGGAAGTGCCCTGGCTGGTGTGTGTGTGGGGGAAGTGCCCTGGCTGGTGTGTGTGTGGGGGGAAGTGCCCTGGCTGGGTGTGTGTGGGGAAGTGCCCTGGCTGGTGTGTGTGTGTGTGTGTGGGGGAAGTGCCCTGGCTGGTGTGTGTGTGTGGGGAAGTGCCCTGGCTGGTGGTGTGTGTGTGTGTGTGTGGGAAGTGCCCTGGCTGGTGTGTGTGTGTGTGGGGAAGTGCCCTGGCTGGTGTGTGTGTGTGGGGAAGTGCCCTGGCTGGTTGTGTGTGGGGAAGTGCCCTGGCTGGTGTGTGTGTGTGTGGGGAAGTGCCCTGGCTGGTGTGTGTGTGGGAAGTGCCCTGGCTGTTGTGTGTGTGTGGGGAAGTGCCCTGGCTGTTGTGTGTGTGTGGGGAAGTGCCCTGGCTGGTTGTGTGTGTGGGAAGTGCCCTGGCTGGTGTGTGTGTGTGTGTGGGAAGTGCCCTGGCTGGTGTGTGTGGGGGAAGTGCCCTGGTTGGTGTGTGTGTGTGTGTGTGGTGTGTGTGTGTGGGGAAGTGCCCTGGCTGGTGTGTGTGTGGGGAAGTGCCCTGGCTGGTGTATGTGTGTGGGGAAGCTCCCTGGCTGGTGTGTGTGTGGGGAAGTGCCCTGGCTGGCGTGTGTTTGGGGAAGTGCCCTGGCTGGTGTGTGTGGGGAAGTGCCCTGGCTGGTGTGTGTGTGTGTGTGTGTGGGGGGGGAAGTGCCCTGGCTGGTGTGTGTGTGTGTGTGTGTGGGGGGGGGAAGTGCCTGGCTGGCGTGTGTTTGGGGAATTGCCCTGGCTGGTGTGTGGAGGAAAGTGCCCTGGCTGGTGTGTGTGTGTGTGTGTGTGTGTGTGTGTGTGTGTGTGTGTGTGTGTGTGTGTGGGAAGTGCCCTGGCTGGTGTGTGTGGGGGAAGTGTACTGGTTGGTGTGTGGGGGGGGAAGTGCCCTGGTTGGTGTGTGTGGGGGAAGTGCCCTGGCTGGTGTGTGTGGGGGAAGTGCCCTGGCTGGTGTGTGTGTGGGGGAAAGTGCCCTGGCTGGTGTGTGTGTGGGGGAAAGTGCCCTGGCTGGTGTGTGTGTGGGGGAAAGTGCCCTGGCTGGTGTGTGTGTGTGTGGGGAAGTGCCCTGGCTGGTGTGTGTGTGGGGAAGTGCCCTGGCTGGTGTGTGTGTGGGGAAGTGCCCTGGCTGGTGTGTGTGGGGAAGTGCCCTGGCTGGTATGTGTGTGGGGAAGTACCCTGGCTGGTGTGTGTGTGTGGGGAAGTGCCCTGGCTGGTGTGTGTGTGTGTGTGGGGAAGTGCCCTGGCTGGTGTGTGTGGGGGAGGTGCCCTGGCTGGTGTGTGTGTGTGGGGAAGTGCCCTGGCTGGCGTGTGTGTGGGGAAGTGCCCTGGCTGGCGTGTGTGTGTGGGGAAGTGCCCTGGCTGGTGTTTGTGTGGGGAAGTGCCCTGGCTGGCGTGTGTGTGGGGAAGTGCCCTGGCTGGCGTGTGTGTGTGGGGAAGTGCCCTGGCTGGCGTGTGTGTGTGGGGAAGGCCCTGCCATGGAGGCTACAATAGGATGGCTTTACAAGGAGCACGTCCGTGGCGAGACCACAGTACTAATCATTTCGTTGTTATTAGGTGAGGAAATACAACGTTGTGGCCGAGATCTCCCGAGGCAGGTTCTCCGTCATCTTGAAGTGCGTCAGATCGGACGATCAACGCCAGTTCGTGGCCAAGGTGCTGGAGAACAAGGAGACTGACTACACTGCCAGGGAGGAGTACGAGGTAGCCAAGTTCCTCAGACACGAGAGGATTGTTCAACTCTACGAGGCTTATAGGTGAGTACCTTGAGGTATGTTCAAGGCACATTCCCCTAAGAAGAAAAGATGTAAACTTGAAAGAGAGAGAAAGATGCTCCCTCTCCAGGTGAAGACGGTGAATCAGATTATTATAATCAAAAAGAAGCGCTAATCCACAAGGGCTATACAGCGCTACAGTGAATCAGAGCTTCTCAAAGTATATTTTAAATACTGAAGGAGGCATATATATCTCTTAAAGAGATATTGATATAACTTCTGAGAGAACTGAGAGGTAAAGATTCTCTGTATTATTCCATCACCACCCTTACCACTTGTTCTTCCTCTCTTGGTCCCGTCCCTGTCTAGCTCGCCTGAATATACTGACTCCCTCTCTTGAGTTAAAGGTATATGAATCTAATTCTATGCTTTTTAAAGGGGTGGAAGGGTAAGCCAGTGGAAGGCCTCGGTCAGATAACCAAAAGCTCCAGCTGTGGGTCATCATATGACTACTACTCTCTTCAAGAAACACTTGTCCTGTTTCCCGACGTACCTTACCTAACCTTCTGTGTTAGTGACTTCGTAAATTGCCCAGGTCGGACAGAAATGTCGTAGTAAGCTTCTCTTTCCTATGTGCGGATTATTAGCTTATTATTGGACTCGGAACTAAGCGCTAAATTCACCAGGGTCATAGAGCGCTGCCGGGCGGGTTGTGTTAAAGAAGAAATATGTGAAAATTAGACACCAGAGATGGTTAGAAGTATGCAAGAGTGCTCAATAATTGCTTCTATCATCACGCATGAGTTGTATGGGTGTGGGATGGGGTGTATGGTGAGTGTTGACTGGCAGACAAATGAGTGGGGTAGTGGCGAGTAGGGTAGTGATACGGACGGGTGAGTGAGTAAACAACTCCAGTGTCTCTTTCGGCTAGCAGCAGTGTTTCGGCGTCTTTTCAGTGTAAACACATTCATGGGTGTTTCTGAGGCTGTGAACACAGCTGTTACCCTTCATAAACACGGTCCCTTCCTCCTCCCTTCCCAACGTAAACCTTCAGAAACTATCTCAACTGTGCCGGTGTAACGGACCTTCCACTAGGCTATAAAACTAGTTGATCCCACGTTCGATTCTTCGTGCAGTGAGCACTAATAGCTGTTTTTCAATTAGTTGGTCCCCTTAAGTGCTTTTTTTACACCCAGCCTTTATTGTTCTTAGTGTAAAAAAAAATTATTTTTCACGTTTTCTTACAAATAAATCACATTGTTGTGCTGAAGTCAGATTTTAGGACTATTTTTGGGGGGAAAAATTAACTAATTCATTTTGTTTTTTAAATTTTGTGTGCACGCTCCCACCAAAAATACCGCCCTCCCCCCTTTGATTGGTTTACCATTCGTTAAATCCGTATAATGTAGTTTACATACCTATGACGTGCCTGCCTTAAAGTTCTACCTAAAAAAAATATTGTACCCAAAAAAAGTGTTTTTAAGTTCTATATAAAATTTATTTATGTAACCATAACATCGCCCAAGTTCTATGTAAAAACAATTTTTGTATCCCAAGCCTTAACAAAATATAATTACACAGGGTCTTCCCTCCTATTGCAGTGTGAGCAGTGTAATGGTGTTGATTATGGAGCCCCTGTCAGGTGTGGATATACTGACGTATCTGGCCATGCAGTATGAATACTCTGAACAACACGTGGCCATCGTGGTCACTCAGGTGAGTAAACCGGTAGATAGTTGAGGAAACTGGTAGATCAGATGATTTACAATTTTCTTCAGGTCTTATTTGTGTAATGTCTTGTTAACTTTTCGGTGTCGTATACCATCACTGCGTCACCCGTGCAAAATACCAGAAGACTGTATACGAAACAGCAGCAGTATGGAACGTTCCCTTATGTTCTTATGTTTACTAAACTCCGTGTTCACCTGCAGGTACTGGACGCCCTCTCGTACCTACACTGGCGCGGGTACTGCCACCTGACCTTCAACCAGACAACGTTGTGCTCACGTCTACTCGCCGCTGTGACGTCAAGCTGGTGGACTTGGGCAGTGCTCAGAAGGTCTCCAAGCTGGGTTCCACGGTGCCCCTCAGCGGACTTCTCGACTATACTGGTTAGCATCAATTAACAAACTCCCTTTCTCCTACGTACTCTAACCTGAACCTCACAGACCTCATAAAATCTCTTAACTGCTTTCAGTAAACTACCACTCCATACACTTGCAACGTCTGCCTCATTACTCCGCTCTCCACCCCATTATATGCCTTTTCCAAATCCATAAATGCGAGGTAAACCTCTTTACTCTTGTGTAAATACTATTCACCTATAATCTTCACTGTAAACACTTGATCTACACACCCCCTACCCTTCCTAAAGTCTGTGTTCATCTGCCATCTTGCATTATTTTGAACAGATAACTTCCTAAGGTTTACCCAGTACCTGGGGATGAGAGGCAGTCTGGTTTGGTCCAGGGAAGCCAAGCTTCTTGATAGAGTAGTCAGCATCATTCTATCCCCACACACGTCACTCGGGTATATTATTACACTCAAAAGTTAGTGCTAAACCCACAAGGGTCATATAGAGCTTTGTAAAGTTCTTTTTCGCTCTGTAACTAGCTTTATCAAGTCGTTCTTTACTCTTATTTTGCTCTGTATTGTTATAATTAATATAAGTGTAAATTCAACAGTCATACAGCGCTGATTCTGCTCTGTAAAAGCCTTCTTAGTCATTTTCAACGACCTTAACATAACGATACATTGTCCCAATAGAACTTTATCCTTCCAAGTGTCTGTTCTTCGGCCTTGTCCCCAGCACAGCATTCACTTCCCACGTCACTCATGCCTGTCCCCCTTCCACAGCTCCTGAAGTGCTGTGTGACCAGCAAGCGTTCCCCAACACCGACATCTGGTCCCTGGGCACTCTCGCCTATCTCCTGCTCTCTGGCACCAGCGCCTTCAGAGGGGAGGACGAAGACGAGACCAAGGCTAACATCCAGTTCGTGAGGTACAGGTTTGAGAACCTGGCAGCCAACACCACACAAGAAGCTATACGTTTTCTCATGCTCATCTTCAAGAGAGACCCCAGGTAACTGCAGCTAATGTTCACTGGGAAAGGGGTATACCCGTAGAGGTCAAATAATAGGTGAGGGGTGAAAGTTAGGCCTGCATTTCTAGGGGTCTGGAGTCCTTTAGGATCAGTGAACCGAAGTTGGAGATTCTTTTAAGTATATTTAGTGTATGGATAAACAAAGGGACGGGAGGCTCTAACTCTGGTTCCAATATTAACTGGTTAACCTTTGTTTATTCAACAGTCTTTTATTACGACTGAGTTCATATTAGCGAATTCTTAGAGAAAGAACTACATGCGTATGGGGTAATTTAGGAGTAGAGTAGCTGGTCGAGAGACAAGAGTTAAAACCTACCCAGCATGGGCCAATAGATGTGTTGCAGAGCCGCTGCCTCCTTGTTGTGTGTGAGTTGGTTATCACTGGTGTGTGGGACGAGGGTGTTGGAATCTTTAAAACTAAATTAGGAATGTACATCTGGAATCCAGTTCCCTGATGAGATTTTGAAATTGGGTTTTTATTTCTATAAGGGTAGCTTCAGTTGGTTTTTCTTTTTAGGTTACCTTCTGTATATAATTCAACTTTGTTCCAATTTATCCAATGTTTGGTGATTTTTTACGGGTTGGAACAAAACTTCCGTCCTTTCAGACCTTTGTGTTCCACAATCCTGGTTGGAAGTTGGCGCACTCTTCCCTGTGTAGAAAAAGGTTTTGTCAGAATATTTGGTATATCCCATTTTCTCCTAAAGTATTGGTTTCAAAGGGTGGGGGATTCTTCTGAGAAAATTGTCTTATTTAACAGGATTAAGTGAGAATTGTGTTGATTAAATGGTTTGCTTCTCTCCAATATGTCATTGTAGAAGGTTATCAGCACTGCATGACCCTTCTGGATTTAGCACTTAGTTATGATTATTATAATCATAACTAGGCACTAAAGCCACAAGGATCATGGTTATAATAATAGTTTAGAAGGATATGGTTAATTTGTCGGGTGTTTGGAAGTTGGCATCTCTCTCTAATGTTTTTGCTTGACTTCATGTTAACCTTCCTGGATGCCCTGACTGCTGTGAAATGTGTAATGCTGTACATTGGATCCTATGAACTCCAACTGTGGAGAATTGTGTACAAACCCGGCTATTATGCCATCACCCTGACTACTACATCCAGGAAGGTGTACCAAACTTATAAGCACCACGGCGTAATAGCGCACAAAATGCGTGCTAAAGGAATAACAGGAAAAGTCGGTCAATAGATCTATAATTTCCTCACTAACAGAACACAGAGTAGTAGTAGTCAACAGAGTAAAGTCCGAGGCAGCTACGGTGAAAAGCTCTGTTCCACAAGGCACATTATTCGCTCCCATCTTGTTCCTCATCCTCATATCTGACATAGACAAGGATGTCAGCCTCAGCACCGTGTCTTCCTTTGCAGATGACACCCGAATCTGCATGACAGTGTCTTCCATTGTAGACACTGCAAGGCTCCAGGCGGACATCAACCAAAACTTTCAGTGGGCTGCAGAAAACAATATGAAGTTCAACGATGAGAAATTTCAATTACTCAGATATGGTAAACACGAGGAAATTAAATCTTCATCAGAGTACAAAACAAATTCTGGCCACAAAATAGAGCGAAACACCAACGTCAAAGACCTGGGAGTGATCATGTCGGAGGATCTCGCCTTCAAGGACCATAACATTGTATCAATCGCATCTGCTAGAAAAATGACAGGATGGATAATGAGAACCTTCAAAACTAGGGAGGCCAAGCCCATGATGACACTCTTCAGGTCACTTGTTCTATCTAGGCTGGAATATTGCTGCACACTAACAGCACCTTTCAAGGCAGGTGAAATTGCTGACCTAGAAAATGTACAGAGAACCTTCACGGCGTGCATAACGGAGATAAAACTCCTCAATTACTGGGAGTGCTTGAAGTTCCTGAACCTGTATCCCCTGGAATGCAGGCGGGAGAGATACATGATTATATACACCTGGAAAATCCTAGAGGGACTAGTACCGAACTTGCACACAAAAATCACTCGCTACGAAAGCAAAAGACTTGGCAGACGATGCAACATCCCCCCAATGAAAAGCAGGGGTGTCACTAGCACGTTAAGAGACCATACAGTAAGTGTCAGGGGCCCGAGACTGTTCAACTGCCTCCCAGCATACATAAGGGGGATTACCAACAGACCCCTGGCAGTCTTCAAGCTGGCACTGGACAAGCACCTAAAGTCGGTTCCTGACCAGCGGGGCTCGTATGTTGGTTTGTGTGCAGCCAGCAGTAACAGCCTGGTTGATTAGGCTCTGATCCACCAGGAGGCTTGGTCACAGACCGGGCCGCGGGGGCGTTGACCCCCAGAACTCTCTCCAGGTAAACTCCAGCTCCTAAAGAAACAGAATCGAAATTAGACAACCCCTCCCCTTTTTAGTATTATCCTGGGGAGCGCTTAACTCGAAGAATTGATCAATCAGATGCTTGATGGAGTTGTCGCACCTAGTAATTCACCCTGGAACTGCACCCTTGATTCTAGTACCTAAGGACAGTACTTGGCGCCCAGTGATTGACTTTAGAAAGTTAAATGCGATAACTATTCCAGATCGCTTCCCACTTCCTGTACTTGGTGACCTTTTACGTAACATCGGAGATAAGTCTTTTCAACCCTGGACTTGTTACAAGGATTTTGGCAAGTCCCTCTTCACGAGGACAACCAAGAGCTAACTGCATTTTCCACTCCTACAGGTCATTATCATTTCCTCCGTATGGCCTTCGGTTTACAATCTTCGCCTATCACATTGTCGAGGCTCACACTGATATCTTTAGAGGCCTCATAGGTAACGCACTTACTGATGTACTTAGATGACGTAATTGTTGCCTGAAGACGTGGATATGCACTTGAAAAGACTCAATGTAGTACTTGGTAAGATTGAAGAAGCCAATTTAAAGATTAAACTAAGTTTCAATTTTTCTGATTAGAAATAGTGTCTTGGTCACGTAGTCGCTCCTAGAGGGGTTACGACTGACCAAAGTAAAGTAACTGCAGTATTAAATTTTCCATCTCCCAAAACTGCTGATGCCGTAAGATCCTTTGTGGGCTTAGCAGGTTTTTATAGATCTTTCATTGCTAATTTTTCTTCTATAGCAGCTCCTCTGAGTTGTGCAAGAAAGATGCGTCTGTCGTTTGGACTTCCGTCAAGAACGAGCATTCCAAACTCTTAAAGAAAAGCTAACATCTACTCCAATTTTGAAATTTTTCTAACCCTTTCTATCTGACAACTGATGCTAGTTCAAGTGGCATAGGTGCCGTACTAGCTCAGAAGACCGATGGCAAGTACAACTTTGTTGCATTTACTAGCAGAGTCCTTACAAAGGCTGAATGTAATTACACAGTAACTGAGCAAGTAGCCTTAGCAGTAGTATGGTCTTTGAAGCACTTCCGAGACATTATATACCGGTACTCTGTTCATGTCTTGACAGACCATACTCCATTGATACCTTTATTCCAGAACAAATAACCTATTGGAAGGTTAGCCAGATGGTCTTTGACTATTGAAGAGTTCAACCCTACCTTTGAACACTTACTTGGCAAGTCAAATGTAATTGCAGATGCTTTATCATGACATATTATGTTAACTGCAGTCCCTCCATTTAGTGCCGAGGATGTAAAGAATGCTCAAAGAACAGATCCCATGTGGTCTGGTGTGATTCAGTTCCTGCTCCAGGAAGATCTTATTCTGACTGTGAAGCCACCAGCACCCATCAGTAACTTTGTCATGAACCAAGAATTACTGTATTGCACAGCTAGGTACTCCTAGCAGACAAGTAGTTAGTAATTCCAATCACTAGCCTTACAGCTAATTTACGATATATGTACTAGGTGCTGGGCACCCTGGTATGGATTATTCTGTAAAAAGCCAGATTGAAATACTTTTGGCAACTGATATTTCTGAGCATGTTAAGATATGTAGTGTCTGCATGCAATATAAAGGCAGTGTTAATGGTCCTAATCCAATCCAGGTGTATCCAACTACTAGCTAACCATGGGAAAGAGTTGCACTAGATCTGTTAACTAATTTCCAATGTTCCCTCCAGGGCAACAAACATCTGTGTTGTGGTAGATCATTTCACCAGATATTGCGAGCTACACAAATAACCCGCACAGAAAAGAGAGAAGCTTACGACGACGTTTCGGTCCGACTTGTGTGACTTTGTCAATGGTCCAAGTCGGACCGAAACGTCGTCGTAAGCTTCTCTCTTTTATGTGCGGGTTATTTGTGTATCGTTCCAGTCACGGTATTGCCTTTTTTGTTATTGCGAGTTAGTTCCTTTTGCAGATAAGACTGCCGAGACAGTAGCTGAAGCATTGAAAGAACGTATAATCTGCAAGCATACCACTCCGAAGTCCCTAGTAACCGATAATGGAGGTGAATTCTGTAATAAGATTCTTGAATATTTGTGTACTTTGTACAAGATCTCTAAACCAACCATTGTTCCCCACCATCTTGCCAGTAATGGGTTAGCGGAAAGAACTAATAAGAAAGTACTTGATGTCTTGAGAGCCACTATCAATCCCAGTAGTGAAACTTGGATGAAGTTATACCTGATGTTCGGTATGCAATAAATTCTGCTTACAGTGCTTCTATAGGTGACACTCCACATTATGCGTTGTACGGTGTAGATAAGCATTTGCCTTATAGTTAGAATATAACTCAAAACCAAATTACAACCCTGATGAATTCATAACAACTCAGCTCAGTGCTATTAGAAGAATCTCTGAAATACTTCATAAATCAACAGCAGAATATACAAGTCGCTAATACTTGACCAAAGCCGACCAAAATTAAAGTAGGTTCGAGAGTTATGCTGACTAATAAAACATCTGCAATGCCTAAGCTCGATCAAAAGTTTGTTGGTCCTTATTGAGTAGTTGAACATATCAATGGCAATAAGTATAAGGTTAGAGAAATTAGTACTGGTCAGTATAAAGAATCGCATTTAGATCATATGAAGTTAGTATGCAATGATAATGATGTTCCTACCCAGACTAATGTGACAGACTCTGACAATCATCCTGACTCTGTACCCTCTACCTCTAATACTCAGTCAAACGATCAGCCTAAATGTTGTTCTCTACGTACACGACGGTATTGAGAAATCCTCAAGTATTATTTGTAAATACCAATTCAGATCTGCCTTAACCACAGCAACAGAGTTTGATTCTCCCAGAGATAATAACCATTCTGCATATGTAAATGTCGCCCTAGCAGAGTTGGCGTTAAATGTAAATAACCTGTATAGATGAATAATATAGTTTAAAATGTATTTCAACTGTCTGTTCCTATATCAACTTAATAATATTCAAGAAATTTTTGTGTGTTCACGTTCTCTCCGAATTCTGAGATTTAACAGTCTAGATTTGAGTGCACCAAGTCTGCCTTTTCTGTTAAACATTTCCTTCCTCAGAATCCGTAGATCACATGAATACAGATCGATTGATCAATTTTTTTTATCACTTTTCCTGTATAATCCCACTGTCAAGTCCATTATTCCTGTGAATTGTGATATATCATACCTTGTAATGCATTACAATAAGTTCCATTACATTAGCTTCCATCCCAATAATATCCTTATGTATGTTATAATTTTCAACTGTTGTGTATTTTGACATTGTATAGAATCAGCCCAGAGCCGTACGCCTCTTGCCTCTAGTTTGTATTAGCTGTATGTCGGGATGCCATATGTTAGTGTCACCGAGCTCTCAGTAGTATGCAACTCATACCAACCGTTATTAATTCACCATCTTACGTGATCACTGACCATCATTGAGTCATTCTGCTGACTATAGCATGATGTTTGAATGCTACTCGCCCTACAGTCATGATATAACAGTTCAAGTTGAGACGTTAGAGAGAGAAAGACAGGTCATGCTTGGCACTCCTATAGTACCCATAATTATAAGTTACCAGCCGTCCGAAGTGTGTTTTTACCCAATTCCAGCATTCGAACCCCAAACATGTGGGGGGCATTCAGGCTTAAGTCAGACTTGGAGCACAGATCCAGTGCCCCTCACCAGGAATAGACTGTATTAGGATTAAAAAAAGGTCCAGTGGCAGAATAAAGTGTAATTGTTCATGTTCGTCTTGCTCCCAGAGTAAGAAATTTGCTTTTCAACCTATAAGTTAGTAAGACAATGTGGAGTCTGTGGCTTTCGGAAATTTCGACTACCAGGGTGTACAGAGAAATGAATGAAAATTTATATGTAATGGAGAGACGTGAGACGAGGTGTAGAGATGTGATGTGACCTGTAGTACTGTTACTCTGCTAAGTGGTCAGTCAGCAGACTTAATTTTACATAATATCAATGCTGTGTCTGGTGAGAATAAGTCTCGCCAATGTCTGAAATGTGTAATGATCCTAATTTGTGTGGTGGTGGTAGACCTGGTTACCAGAGTAGATTCCAATACAGTTTTTATGTCTACTTTCTTGATAAGTTTAGTGTTGTAAAAGATGAGAAGGTTCTGTGTTGCTGTGAATTAGTCATTGTTCATATCTGTGGTGCCTCAATGTTGAGGTTCCTGCAAGTTTCAGCTACGTAAAACCTGTCATAACTTTCCCAGGGACCATGTAGATGGCAGCACTGTCTTTGAATGTCGCTTTCTTTAAATTGTTTATGGTGTAGAGACTGTTATTGTTGTCAGCTAGAACTCTGCCTGCTGGGGTCGGGATCTTGTCTGGCAGTGTCTAGTATTTTTTCTTCCTGCAGTCAGTCATGGTTTCAGGGACAGCAAATTTAAGGTTCATTATTGTTGTCCCCAAAACCATGACTGACTGCAGGAAAAGAGAAAATACTAGACACTGCCAGACAAGACCCCGACACCAGCAGACAGAGTTCTAGCTGTCAACAAGACAACAATAAGTCAAACAATTTAAAGAAACCCACATTCAATGACAGTGCTGCCATCTACACGATCCACTGGGGAAGTTGACAGGTTTTACGTAGCTGAAACTTGCAGGAACTCAACACTGAGGAGCCACAGATAAGAGGTCTTTAAGTGATGATAGTCCCTGGTGGACGGAACTGTCTTCATATATGTAGGCAAATGGACCATTTAATCCAGTATATACCTTTGATGAGTTTCGAGTCTTCCTTGCATTGACTTTCTTTTTTTTCAGCAAACGGCCTAACGTAGAAGAATGTAGAGAACATAGATGGTTGATGGAGAACGACTTCCTAGCTAAGAAGAGAGAACGAGCCACATTCTTCGGCAGTAGACTCTGGGTGAGCTGACGGTCACTTTAATGGGGAAGTGGCATATCCTGAAGGAATATAACCCCTGGGTATATAAAGCTTGATCCGAGGAAGGGAAAGGGGTAACTAATTCCATGGGTAAGAGGCCTTCATTGCATCAAGGCAAAGCTCTTGAAGCATAAGAGGGATTACCAATAGACTCCTGGCTGCTTTCAAGATGGAGCTGGACAGACACCTAAACTCAGTACCTGATCAGCCGGGCTGTGGTTCATACGTTGATTGACGTGCGGTCAGCAGTAACAGCCTAGTTGATCAGGCCCTGATCCACCGCGAGTCCTGGTCAAAGACTGGGCCGCGGGAGCGTTGACCCCTGGACCCCCCCCCCCCCAGGTTTCTTAATTCTTTGATTGTCCTCTGATGTTGAAAAATGAAACTTGTGCAATATTTAAGAATGTTTATTATAGCAAGGTTTCGAAGCCAGTGGCTCTTCGGTCCAGAACAGAGAATTACGGCGGATGATTAGTAGTTTGAGGCAATTAGTCTCTCATCGTGGAGTCTACTCCAGGCTGAATATCTTAGATTCATCTTCTATCGTTCGTCTCTGTAACGGACTGAAAGAAGCCACTGGCTGGCGCAACCTTTCTGTATTATTCTCAGTCTCGTTTTTCAACCACTTGCATCACGCCCCTCTGATGTGTTGATCTTGTGTTGCAGGAGTACGACGCATCTTACCACAGAGGGAGAGCAGCAGTAGTTACCAAGTCTCCAGATTTGCTTAACTTCAATAACGCCAACCTTCCCAGTGTTTACGACCCCGACAAGCTGTCTGAGGTCTAGGACACCGCCGATGCCGCTTCTCCAACTCTCGTCTTAAGAGCTTCTCGCTGTCATGTCTTAGCAACAAGTGTCGATACTGAATAAATTTTTTTTTTTTTATTTTTTTTTTTTTTTTTTTTTTTTTTTTATCATTGCTGCATCGGGGACCTTTCCCGGTGGCCACTGGAGTGTGTGGGAGCAGAGACGACCATGATGGCACCATCTTCACATCTTTTGAAGACTTATTTTCTCGTCACAATCATTTCAGCCTCGCATTGCTCCTGACCTTCATGCTGTTGAAGTGAACTGTGTGAAGATCATACATACTCAATGGCGAGTTATTTAGCCATGGAAGCGCTGGAGGTGGCAGCTAGCCGTCGTGGACCCCAGATACTGACGCGGCGGACAGTGTGTGTAGTACTATCATATCCACATCCATGCTGTAAATCCGCCTGGAACATACCTCCAGTGTCGACACAGCTAGCTTCAAGACAAGAGAATGGTGTATCACGAACTGTTGACTGGATGGTGAACGAGTTTTGAAAGAAAAATTTACAATGTCCTCTGTGTTAGTGCAAGTGTCGAGCTCTATAAGGGAAGGACTTTAACAAGCGACACATCCCTTTTGAGTTTTTTTCGTGCAGCGTTGTTGAAGTATCTGAACTCAGCGATAAGTCGTTCCTCTGTTTTGTATCGCACTCAGAGTACTGGAACATTTCATCTGACTTCGATGATCGTGTATCTTGTCCATCCTGGGTGCCGATTCCACTGGGTTACATGAAAGAGAACTACTGGTCATTAATAAGAGTTAAATATTTTGAAATGAATTTGTGTTCAGATAATTACTCGAGATGCTTAAAAAAAATAGTCAATTCAAAGTTACTTTTTATACACACAATATTTAACAGATTTTGGCGAGATAAGTTTTATTGAAACGTATTTCAACACTGTTCCTGTGACCTCGTCCAAACATCTATTTCAGGTCACAGGTATTATGACCTTGAGTTTATGAATGGTAAGAAACTAATCAGTAGATTCAGCACTGTCTCCAGGATACTTGGACTTAGGGAGGAAGAAAAGGTCGGATATTGATCAAATATCTTCAGAGATGAGAGAATAAGGTCCATAATTGGGCCATTTAGTGCGTTTGTGAGAGTTGAGTGAACCTGTGTGTGGTCTGGATTACTGTAAGAGTAAAACGAGATTAAAGGAAAAAATATCCACAGAGGAAGACCTTAACTTCGAAGAATCAATACAAGACTGGGAAATAGTCGTTAATCAAACTCTCCAAGGCAGGGAAAAAGAATGATAATTCCTTGAAGAGCTTTCTGGACAAGGTAATCTTGAAGATGTTAACAATGAGAGAGTATTTCAGACATTCGTTTACAGAGTTTTAATAAAACTCGAATAATGGCTTCAGTTATTATAAAGAGGTGAACCCGTATGGGTCACGAGCACAAGATACCTTCGAAGCAAGGTAACTGAATTTCACTGAAAATATTTTGGATAGGTTCTGACAGCAGTCAAGAGAGAATTTAACAGCATCTGTAGTGAAGTGAAATTAAAATTTCCTCAGAGAAATGTAACTACAGATCTCAGTCACCATAGTCAGCAGTAAAAGATTTTTCTAATGTATAGTGTGAGCACTATAAGATGATCTATTGTGTATGATAGTTATAGTGCTCCAGTGTTTGGGTTATTGTCCTGTGTGGTAACATTGTTCCTGTCATCGCTTATTTCTAGATTTCTGATTACTCATTATAGTGGCGTCATTCACGGCCGCGCTTGGCTATTGATTGACGCCAAGCAACTGCTTGTAAACAAAGATGTACAGAATATGGAACGAGAAAGATGTATTAGTTTTGATTTTTTGAAATACACATTGATGTCTTTTGACATGTTTTCACTGTCCTTAGCATCAGGGTTACCTTTTGTCTTGTCTAGGCGCGGGTGACTCACGACCATGAGCCTTCACAACCTGGTGCAGTACCCAGGACGTTTAGCTCTTGCGATGTCAATGATTTAGAAAACAGTCAAACTGAAGAACGAGACACTTTTGTAACTTCTATTGAGGTAACATTTTGTCACAGTGACTTCATCAGTCCTATACAAAGTAGTGCAAGACAGGTATACAATACCGACAAGATGAAAGTTAAGACACTTGTGAAACATCTAGTTATGTTTATTGTAGACGTTTCGCCATCCAGTGACTATCAATACAGATTCTTGAACATAATTAGAAAACAGAAGAACTATATACAAAAGATGAGGTAATCAGTCCCTCAGCCTTGGAGGTGGTATTTACAACACCATAGTTGTAGAGATTCAGAATCTACAACTATGGTGCTGTAAACACCACCTCCAAGGCTGAGGGACTGATTACCTCATCTTTTGTATATAGTTCTTCTGTTTTCTAATTATGTTCAAGAATCTGTATTGATAAAGTCACTGGATGGCAAAACGTCTACAATAAACATAACCAGATGTTTCACAAGTGTCTTAACTTTTCATCTTGTCGGTATTGTATACCTGTCTTGCACTACTTTGTATAGGACTGATGAAGTCACTGTCTGGTGAAACATTTCTTCAATAAAAATTCCTATGATGCTTAAGTGTCTCAAATCAACAAAAGAATGGTGGATGATGAGTTTGAGGTAATCAACCTCAACCATAAGGAAGGAGGAACACTGCAGCAGGCCTATCCCAAGCAATGAGCTTTGATAGTTCTATTTATCTGACCTAAATTTGAAACTAGCTAAGGTTTTAGCCTCAACAACCCTACTAGGCAGACTGTTCCAATCAACTATCCTACATCCTTTCTAAGTCTAAACTTGTCTTCAAGATTATCTAAAATCCCTCTTCCACTGAACTGAAGCCAATGGCTGGGGAAACTTCAGTAATGATCATATCTCCTTAGGGCTATACGAAGCCATGTCTGATACATTGTACTAACACACACGTGGAATATATGGTTATCTTCATTATAGACGTTTCGCCATCCAGTAGCTTTAATACAGACTCTAGGATATAATTTGAAGACATATTGTTTCGGACTATGAAACAATATTCTTCTCCAGACTGAGGGACTGACCACCTCAAAACTTCAAGGGTGATGGACTGATTACATCGTCTTCAAGTATCTTCTGCTTCTATCAACTTTTCTGTACTCGACTGAAGAAGCCTACTGTGTAGGCGAAACGTTTCGAAATAAAGATACTTAACTGTTGCATATATGTCTTACCTAACAATTTGAAGACAGTAGAACTATATACAAATGAGGTAATTAATCCCTCAGCCTTGGAGTTGGTGTGATGATTCTGGCGCTTTTGTACAATTCTGTTTTCGTCATGCCAAATAAGGACCGAAAACTTATTATAACTACTGGTGACACCTGGATCCCAGTTACTGGGATAACATTCCAGTACACTTCAGTCTTGTAGATGAATGGTTCAGAGAACCGACACGTTGATAAATTAGACATGTGCGACTCTTGGGTATTTTTATTGAGGAAACGTTTCGCCACACAGTGGCTTCATCAGTCCATACGAAGGAGAATCTTGGAGAGCGAAGTAATCAGTCCCTCAACCTTGAGTCGATGTGGTCAGTCCATCAATCTTGAATAGAATTCTATTCAAGATTGATGGACTGATGAAGCCACTGTGTGGCGAAACGTTTCCTCAATAAAGATACCCAAGAGTTGCACATATGTCTAATTTATCACACTTCACTCTTAAATTTTTAAAGCTACAGGATGGCAATACGCCTTCAGTAAAGATACCCAGATGTTACACATGTCTATTATTATTATTATTATAATCAAAAAGAAGCGCTAAGCCACAAGGGCTATACAGCGCTGCAGGGTAGGGAAGGAAGCGAGGGTATTGGGCGGCAGAAGGGAGGAGGGATGATCAGTAGGTTACAGAAAACAGCGGGGCAGGGGATAGTACGGGGGTAGAGGGTAGAAAGGGCTGAAGGTATCAGAATTTGTGAAGTAAGCCAGTTGTTGTCAAGAAGTGAGTCCGGATGAAAGGTGGGTCCATCAGCGAGAAGGGAAGGTAAAGAGAGAGCAGTGGAGCGAAGACGACGACGGAGGTAAATTCTGCGTGCTCGTTGATAAAGTGGGCAGTCTAACAGAATGTGGCTGACTGATAATGGAGCTTGGCAATTCTCACAGAGGGGAGCAGGGCGCCTCTCCATGAGTAAGACGAGTATGGCCAATGCGAAGACGGGAGAGAGTAGTCTCCCAACCTAGACACTGGTGATAAGAAGTCGGCCAGTAACCTATACTCGGTTTAATAGATTGAAATTTGTTACCGAGCATAGTAGACCAACGTTGTTGCCAACGGGTGTGAAGGTGGGAAGATATTGCAGCAAAATAGTCCGTAAATGGAATACCTCTATATGAAACTAGTAGGTCATGTACTACTGACCGCGCAGCAGTGTCTGCCTGTTCATTGCCCTGTACGTCAACATGACCAGGGACATAAAAAAACTATATCTTTATGCTTGGTAAAGATGCGGCATAGCTAAAGTTGGATACGGAGGACTAAGGGGTGAGGTGTATCAAATTTCTGTATAGTCTGTAAAGCACTAAGGGAGTCTGAGACAACCACAAATGATGACACATACATAGATGCAATACGGATAAGTGCTGCAAGGATGGCATACAATTCAGCAGTAAAAATACTAGCCGAAGGTAGTAAATGCCCTTGTACGACGCTGTCCGGAAACACTGCTGCGAATCCTATGCCGCCAGAAGACTTAGAGCCATCTGTGTACACAGCAATGACACGAGAATGAGAGTGGAAGTGGTCAAGAAAAAGAGAGCAGGAAGCAACCGTAGGCAGTTGGGCTCTCGAGCAAGGGAGAGAGAAAGAACAGACTCGAACAGCTGGAACTTCCCAGGGGGTAGGGAAAAGTGAGATGCTACATGAACATAGAAAGGTGGTAATTGAAGAGAAGACGAGCGAATGAAGGTGAAGAGAGAAGGGACGGAGTCAACAGGGGCGCCGAACAAATGTCTACTAATATCAGTGACCATTCTATAAATGGAAGGATTGCGGAGATCATGAGAGCGTTCATAGTAGTGAAGGCAATGGGTATCACGGCAATCGGATAAGGATGGAACGTTCGCTTCTGCATAGAGGCTCTCAACAGGGTAAGAGCGAAAAGCACCAAGGCATAAACGTAATCCTTGGTGATGAATGGGGTTAAGGCTAGAGAGTAGCAGGATATGCCGCTGAATAGATCTGGTCACCATAATCAAGTTTGGATAAAATGAGGGTGGAATGTAGGCGAAGGAGAGTTCGACGATCAGCTCCCCATGAAAGATGAGCAAGGGTTTTAAGAAGGTTCAGCCGGCTGTGACAGGTTGCCTTCAGAGAGGTAATGTGAGGTTTCCAGGATAACCTACAGTCAAAGAGGAGGCCCAGAAACTTGACTGTATCACGTTCAGGGATACGGGAGCCATAGAGGTACAAAGGATGATCGGAGATGACAGAGCGTCTAGTTAAAGTAATTTGGTGGGTTTTAGTGCTGGAAAATTTAAACCCATGTTTGGTGGCCCAATTGGAAACACGGTCGACTGCATGTTGGAGAGAAACTGTAATGAGGTGACAGTCAGCGCCTGCACAGGCAATAGCAAAGTCATCAACATAGAGTGATGACCAAATATTTGATGGAAGACTAGAGGCCAAATCATTAATAGCAAGGAGAAAAAGTGTTGTGCTCAGAACACATCCCTGGGGGACACCTTCAGCTTGGATCAAGTCCGGGGAGAGCACATTATTAACCCCAACACAGAAATGTCTATCAGTAAAAAAGTTCTTAAGGAAGGATGGTAGATTGCCTCGGAGGCCTAAGGAGTGGGCTTGGGCCAAAATATTATACCTCCAAGTTATGTCATATGCCTTCTCAAGGTCAAAAAATATGGCAATAACTGAGTGGCTATTCGCAAAGGCATTACGAACATACGTATCCATGCGTAGTAAGGGGTCTATGGTAGAACGTCCCTTACGAAAGCCATATTGACGAGTGGAGAGACTGTTGTGTGTCTCTAAACACCACACTAAACATCTATTTACCAGGCGTTCCATCACTTTGCAAACTGCACTGGTAAGAGCAATGGGACGATAGTGGTAGGCTTCATGTCCTGTAGTGCCTGGTTTGCGGAAAGGGAGAACAATGGCAGATTTCCACAGCTGTGGAAGAACTCCTTGTGACCAAATAAGATTGAGAAGGCATAATAGGACTGCAAGGGCTGACTGATGTAAATGTTGTAGCATACGAATATGAATGTCGTCGGGCCCAGCTGCCGATGATCGGGAAGCTGAGAGTGTTGCCTCCAGTTCTTGAAGTGTAAAAGGCACATTATACTGTTCTTCTCTGAGAGAAGAAAAGTCCAAGAGTGCTAACTCTCTGGCAGACTTTGAGGAAAGAAACGAGGGGCATAGATGAAGCCCCTGAGAAATACAGACCAGATGATTGCCAATTTCACTGGCAACATCTAGTGGGTTTGCTATATCAACACCAGCAACCCGCAGAACAGGAGCCGGGTCAGAATATTTACCACTCAGTTTTCGTACTTTTTTCCAGACTGCACTCATAGAGGAAGCAGAGGTGATGGTGGAGACATAATCTCGCCAGCAAGTGCGTTTAGCATCACGGATGACACATCGAGCGATCGCACGCTTCTGCTTAAAATCAAGAAGTCTCTCCATGATTCTATTGTACCGGTACCTTCCCCATGCAGCGCGTTTCAAACGTACTGCACGAGCACAAGCAGGAGACCACCAAGGCACGCATTTCTGAGAATGCCTGCCCGAAGTTTGGGGTATAGAATGAGAAGCTGCAGTTAAAACGGAGGACGAGAAGAGGTGTAAAAGCTCATCAATGGAGGACGAAGAAGGAACCTCACTAAAAACAGTTAGTTGTGAGTAAAGGTTCCAATTTGCCTGATCAAATTGCCAGCATGGGATACGAAGAGGTGGTGAATATGAAGGGGAATAAAGAATGATTGGGAAATGATCGCTGTCATGTAAATCCGGGAGAACAGACCAGGTGAAGTCTAATGCGGTGGAGGAAGAGCAGACTGAGAGATCAATGCAAGAGAGAGTGCGAGTCCGAGGATCAAAATGGGTGTGAGTACCTGTATTTAAAACATGGAGGGGGTGGGTGGCAAGGAAAGCCTCTAACTGAATGCCACGGGAATCACAGTGAGACCCCCCCCCCAGAGGAAATGATGGGCATTAAAATCGCCAAGTAACAGAATCGGTGGTGGTAATGACGAAACAAGAAAGGCAATATCCGGAATAGATAATGCCCGAGGAGGAGAGAGATATAAAGAACAGAGCATATACCACCTATGCAAGTGGATACGGGCTGCTGTGTAATGCAGCGAAGTACGAACAAATAGCTGATGGTACGGAATATCAGTGCGTAGAAGAAGGGCACTTTCATTAAAGGTCCCATCAGGAAAAGGATCTGAAGAATACAATAAATTATAGCCTGAGATGGGGGAGATAACAGCAGAGTGTAATTTTGATTCCTGTAAGCAAACACCAACAGGGGAAAACTGGGAGTAACATCTGAAGCTCACCCCAATTACCCCTGAGGCCACGTATATTCCACTGTAAATAGGCCATGATTGGCAATGATAAAGATACTTGAAATCCGCAGGTTAGGGTTCCTACGGACTAGAGGGGTTAGAAAAGTCCACATGCGGAGGCAGCGGAAAACGTTCAAGCAGCGAAGGAACGGTGCACTGTGAAGAAAGGAGTTGCGCAGATGGAAGAGAGGAGAGAGAAGGAATGGAGGGTGGATTAGTGTCCATTGATGGTTTGGTCTCTGCAGTATATTCAGAGATTGCTTCAAGTGTTTTGGAATTCAGAGACGTCGTATGGGAGACAATATTGGAAATGGTAGGGGGAGAATGAGTAAAGATTGGAACTGTAATGGATTGTACCAAGGTAGGGGGGGCGAAAGGGTGGAGGGAACTGGAGAAGAACAGTGGAAGGGGACAGAAGAGGCAGAAACCTGGGAGGTGGCAGAAGAGGAAGAAACAGGGGAGGTAGGTATGGTACGAGGAGGAGGGTGAACCTCTACACTTGTAACCGAGCCAGTGAGAGGGGAAGAACCCGGTACAGAGACAGGGAAGGTAAAATGAGGAGGTGGAAGAAGGGGTTAAAGGACCTTTTTTTGACTTCTGAGAAGTAGAGGGACGACTGGGAGGTGTCGTACGAGGCCTCGTCGATACTGAGGCTTGTGAGGGAGAACACGAAGAAGCGAGAACAGACTGAGGCATTGAAGTAGGGACGTCTGAGCCTAGGACAGCAAAAGAATTAGATACAGGAGTGACTATGGGAGAGGTAACCACAGAGAAGGCTGCAGAAGATGGGACCCCAGAAGTGGGGGGACGTTTTGAAACACGGGAATAAGAAACACGAGGTAGTTTCCCTTGGAGGCAGAGATGAGAAACTGCCATGGCATAAGGGAGACCTTCTGCCTCTTTGAGGTAACGGATTTCCCGCTCATTTAAGTAGACTTGGCAACGGCGAGAGTACGAAGGGTGAGCCTCATGACAATTAAGGCAAGAGGGAGGTCAATTGCAAGAGGTATTAGAATGGTCACCGGCACCACAGACTGGGCATTCGGCTATGGATCTGCAATATTTCGCTGGATGGCCAAATCGCCAGCAATTTCTACACTGTTGCGGTGTAGGGATCACCTTTCGAACTTGTAACCGATGTCCTGCTACATAAACTGAGGATGGGAGTTCACGGCTGTCAAAAGTTAAATGAGCCACATTGCTAGGGTATCGTCTCCGCCCACGGGCAGGAAGAACATAAGTGTCTACCTTGAGGATTGGGAGATCTTGGAGTTCCAGCTGTTCAAGAATGTCATTGCCACATGTCTGGAAATTTTGTTGAACTATGGTATGGGGCAGAATGACAGTACCACTACAAGAATTGAGGGAATGATGTTTTTCAATAGTTACAGGAACAGTATCTATATGGGAAAGAAGAGAAAGATCATGAGCTTGGGTAGCATTCTGTACAGTGATGATGCATGTACCGCTCTTAAGAGCATGAAAAGAAATATCTTTACCAACATGGCGTAGGAGTGCCTTGCCAATACTGTGGTCGGAAAGATAGGCAGTAGAGGAAGTCGGTCATAAAGTGAAGAATTTAGTCCATTGTGCAGTCTGAAACTGAGCATGGAAAGGGAGTGCAGGATGTGTCGATCTTTTCTGAGAAGAACGAGAAGGTGGAGAAGTATCATCAGCAGGTAATTGTCATTGGCGTTTAGGCGTGGGACCAGAGTTGGTCCGACGTGGAATGGGCCGGCGATTCGAAAATTGCCGCACCGTAGAGGGAGAGGCCGGAAGCATAGTCAGAGGAGAGCAAAGGTCAGATAAATCGAAGGAGTCAGTCGAGACCTCAGTACCTGAAGCGGGCGAGGAAACAGCACCGGCAAGAGGTACAGAGGTATGAGGAGTGTCCGAAGATTGTTCCAAAGACGAGGCGGGGTCAGAACAGGGTGCAATATCAAGGAGCCCGGGGGTACCAGGTTCATGGACTAGGGTTGCCATGGTTAGGTTACTTCTTTCTTTTTATTTTTAAGAACAAAAAAGAAAGAAGAAAATAAAAATAAAAAAAAAAGAATAAAAAAACGGGGAGACCGGGGAGGGATAGTTCCTAGGAGGAATGAAAGGGCCAGAAATCTCCCTCCGCACCCAAGAGGACCTCAGCACCGCAAGTAGTGCACATGCAGCATGGAACCCGTGCCATACCCTACCCATCATGCCAGTAAACCAGCAATCCGGGATAGCAACCTCACATCTGCCGAGCTACCTCGGTGGACAAAAGAGAGGGCGGCCGGATATCTGCCACAAAGTATACCTCCTTCGGCCACCACCCCCGGAATCTGAAAGGTGGCTTCCAGAGATACACCCGTCGCCCGAAAGACACCCAAAGCCACTCTCCGGAATACCGGAGAGGGATCGGGACATCCCCAGGCAATCCAGATTCCACGGCAAACTACGCCACCGCCAAGAACCTCAACGGAATGGGATGGACCCCGGTACCCTTTCCCCTACCTAGGAACTAGCGCGCCTGTGGGAAAAATCCCAAAGGCCAAAAAGAGGAAGGGCAAAAGGGAGGGGTGGGGAGGAGGAAAGGGAAAAGAGGAGGATGGGATAGGGAAGGGGGGATTGGGGGGGGTAATTAGGTTCGGTCTGAGGAAGGAGACCAACAGGTCTAATTACTCAGACCAAGAGCCTCTTCACCACGCCAAGGAGCCCCCCTTGAAGAGGTACACATGTCTAATTCTTCATTTTCTCATTATATACCATACATGCACACACTTCAAACTGGAAATATAAGCACTTCAGCAGTATAATGTGATCTTTTATTGACAAGCACACATACTGGGCTTTATCAAATCAAACAGATTTACCTGGGTGAAAGGTATATGAATATTCATAGGATGGAGTCAGGTGGAGAAAGCTGCATGTGACAATCTTCCAAGTAGGGTGATGATATTGTAGATCAGTGGTTCAGAGAACCGACACGCGTGTCTAATTTATCAGGGTGATGAAGTCTAGAACCTTGGGTAGCTTGAGAGATTGGATAAGTATATGAGTAGACCTTCTGCAGTGTTTCTCCATTTCATAGAGCCAAGATGATGGTAGACAAGGCAGGGGGGGGGGATGTGCCAGCACGTTTGGTGTTGAACACAGGCATTTCTTGAATCGTCAGATCTGCCTGCGTACTGGTGTTCTGAAATACGTTGGAAGATAGATATTAAAGGGGATATAAATGTGGTGCCGAATAGGCAAAACTTGCGATCTTGGCTTAAATAGCAACGCTCATCTTGCCATACAGGACAAGCAAAAATTTGTGTATGAAATAATTTCTCCAAAATCATTCCTAACCTAACGAAAAAAATATATTTCAGTTTGTTTAGTATTAAATTATTGTAAACAAATCTAAAATATATTTAGTTGGGTTAGGCTAAAATAAATTGTTCTTGTTATAATAAGGTTAGGTAAGTTTTCTAAGATTCTTTTAGTGGAAAATTATAAATTTTTACATTAACATTAATGAAAAAAATATATCTAAACGTATAAGAAAGATTTTTAGAAAGGACTTAATTTTAAACGAGTTCTTGCTAATTGACCAATTTTACACATTCGGCACGACATAAATAAGGTCTTGAGGATCTCTCTCCAAGAGAGAACCCGCAATAATGGATTCAGATTAGACAAGTTTAGATTTAGAAAGGATATAGGAAAGTATTGGTTTGGGAAAAAGTTAGTTGTGCAAGAATGGTATATAATACCGACAAGATGAGAGTAAGACACATGTGCAACATCTGGGTATCTTTATTGTAGACGTTTCGCCCTCCAGTGGCGAATCTGCACGACTACATTGCTCTTCGCACCTACTGCTAGGTTGAGGGACTGATTACCTCATCTTCTGTACATAGTTCTACTGTCTTCAAGTTATGTCCTAGAATTTGTATTGATAAAGCCACTGGATGGCGAAACGTCTACAATAAAGATACCCAGATGTTGCACATGTGTCTTACTCTCATCTTGTCGGTATTATATACCATTCTTGCACAAGTCTCAAACTTAACATTTACGTCCTCACTGACGAGGTTCCACGTCCTCCAAGCTTCGCTAATCTGTTACAAATACTTTTAATATACGTTGAGCGGGTGCTGGTACACACTGGATAACAAGAGCGACCTTAAGTCTTTTCATATTACTGTTGGCTGGGAAATTATTATGCCGAAACGTATACAAATAAAGATACCCAGATGTTGCACATGTGTAATTCTTTAGGTATAGGTAGGTTCGCCAGGACGGATCCCGGACCGGGTCTTCCCCCGGCACCTACCTACCTCTACCTCTCTCTTCATTCTTCATCTCGTCGGTATTATGTACTATACCTTCACTGATGTTATGAAATTTTCCTAGTTCAGTTGCCTTGTGGTCAAGACGGGAAATACATCCACACACGGCAAGACTAAGTTTGACCACGATGCATCAAGGTATTGTCGATGTCTGCCTTCCTGGCTCTAGCTCTGGGCACTCACTTGCCAGCTTATGCTGCCAAGAGCGATTAATTTTGACACTCGGTACGACCGAATGTCAACCCTTCCAATCTTCGTAATTCTCGTGAATGATCTGAGGCCTACTTAACCAACACTGCCTCAAGTTCTCGTTATGGAGTGCACTGATAAAGTTGACTCGACTCACGAAATCGTAATGACACGATTGTAAACAAACCATACCACGGGTGGGGAGAGAACCCGCGATCAGAGAGTCTCAAAACTCCAGACAACGCTAGCTGGTTCAGTGGCTAACGCGATGGTCTGGAGTTTTGAGACTCTCTGATCGCGGGTTCTATCCCCGTCCGTGGTATGGTTTGGACAGTTGACACAGTCAGCAGCTCCAGCACTCAGGCCAACTGGCTGAGAGTCCCACCTTCGCGTCTCTCAAACTGACTTTAATAGACACTAAGCCTATTATATCGACTTTCATTTAAATTGTACACTTGCACAAACACAAGGGTGAACAATAGGCCTATTGCCCCATACTACACAGGTGCCTCTCAAACCCAAACCCACATAAAAATAGTTAACCAACTTTTTTTTCCAATGCAGCCCAAGGCATAAGCTTCAATAATGCATACTTCCGCACCCACCACCTTAATCCTAACCTTCGCATAACCTTCCCACAGAGCAATACAACCCTCTCTACCTGGAGGTGGTGTACCGGAGTCGACGCCCCGGCGGCCCAGTCCGTAACCAAGCCTCCCGTTAGTTCACCGCTTAAATTATGTTATTCCCTATGACAGAAATCTTGCTCACGACCCAAGAGTCTCACAGGTACACAAGCTTGTCTCATAGGGGTTGTACAGGAGTGAAGACTTGTTAACCTGTGATCTATACCACCACACACTGGAAATTTCTCCTCTGATCCACCAGGAGGCCTGGTCACAGACCGGGCCGCGGGGGCGTTGACCCCCGGAACTCTCTCCAGGTAAACTCCAGGTACTCACGGAACCAGTAACTCCAGGGCCACGCCCCTGTAACGCCAGGGTCACAGCCCCAGTAATGCCAGGGACACGGTCCCCGTAACGCCAAGGACACAGCCCTCCCAGTAACGCCAAGGACACAGCCCCCTAGGAACGCCAGGGACAGCCCCTAGTAGCGCCAGGGACAGCCCCCTAGAAGCGCCAGGGACAGCCCCCTAGTAACGCCAGGGACAAAGCATCAGTAACACCAGGGACAAAGCATCAGTAACACCAGGGATACAGTACCAGTAACACCAAGGGCACAGCACCAGTAACACGGCACCAGTAACACCAGAGATACAGTACCAGAGGCACAGAACCAGTAGCACCAGGGATACAACACCAGTAACACCAGGGATACAGCACCAGTAACACCAGGGATACAGCACCAGTAATACCAGAGCCACAGCACCAGTGACACGGCACCAGGGATACAGTACCGGTAACACCAGGAGCACAGCACCAGTAGAACCAGGGATAGAACACCAGTAACACCAGGGACACAGTACCAGTAACACCGGGGATACAGCACCAGTAACACTAGGGACATATTACCAGTTACATCAGGGATACAGCATCAGTATCGCCAGGGACAGCACGCGTAATACTAGGGATACAGCACCAGTAACACCAGGGACACAGCACAACACCAGGGATACAGCACCAGTATCACCAGAGACAGCACACGTAATACTAGGGATACAGCACCAGTAACACCAGGGATACAGTACCAGTAACACCAGGGACACAGCACCAGTAACATCAGGGACATATCACCAGTTTCACCAGAGCCACAGCACCAGTGACACGGCATCAGTAACACCAGGGATACAGTACCAGTAACACCGGGGACACAGCACCAGTAACACCATGGACACAGCACCAGTAACACCAGGGATACAGTACCAGTAACACCGGGGACACATCACCAGTAACACCATGGACACAGCACCAGTAACACTAGGGACATATCACCAGTTACACCAGGGATACAGCACCAGTAACACCAGGGATACAATGCCAGTAACACCGGGGACACATCACCAGTAACACCATGGACACAGCACCAGTAACACTAGGGACATATCACCAGTTACACCAGGGATATAGCACCAGTATCACCTGGGACAGCACACGTAACACTAGGGATACAGCATCAGGGACACAGTACCAGTAACACCAAGGACACAGTACAAGTAATACCAAGGATATAGCACCAGTATCACCAGGGACAGCACACGTAACACTAGGAATACAGCACCAGGGATACAGCACCAGTAACGCCAGGGATACAGCACCAGTAACACCAGGGAATACAGCACCAGTATCACCAGGGACAGCACGAGTAACACTAGGGATACAGCACCAGTAACACCACAGCCACAGTTGTTTGCGTAGTTGTTGCAGGCGGGGAGCAGTGACAAGGCTTTAAAGGCTTCTTACTTTATTTGCGATATCGTGGGTACACAGGCAGTGTGTTAGTGCGCATGGGTCCCAGTGGCCATGCCCGCGAGGGAGAGAAGAGTAGGCCTTGTTGACTCTAGGATGCCTGGACGCTTGGCGAGAGGCAGGGTGATGCCCTTTGAAGTGCCACGCCTACCAAGCTTGCCCTCTGGTGGAAACTATTAAAAACTAGGCATGTAGGCTTACAATCTGCGTTTCGCTCGGTTACCTACAACATGGTCGTCCTCGACCATAATTGGCTGTAAAAAACTCGGTCTCTCACAGGAACAGGACAAGAACAAAAACATATATATATATATATATATATATATATATATATATATATATATATATATATATATATATATATATATATATATATATATATATATATATAAATGTGTATGTGTGCGTGTGTGAACAAGAAAAAAAGAACTTCCTACAGGGAGGGAAGAAAAAAAGGTGGGGTGCGCTAAGAAAAAAACATCATGGTCCAAGGCAGTGAGCGTCGATGGGAATCACTGCACGCCTTCCTGCATCTGGACAGATACTGCAACACAGGAGACATCGTTGCGGCCGAGCTGTGACGTAACAGGGTATGGTCTCCTCTGGAACGGTGAAGCAGTCATCGTAGTAGTCGCTGGAGGGTTCATTCATCCTGGGGCACAGCCTGCTGGTGCCCTCGAGTAAGGCGTCATCAGTACTCGGCAACTGGGCGAGACTACTTCTGGAAAGCGACTTGGGAGGACATTTCTAGACTGGTACTGTTGCTGGGGCTGTCACTGCTGGCGAGTGTGGAGAGTGTCATGGCAGGGACGACTCAGGTGAATCATCTGGGAGTCGCAACAACATACACCAGAACTTGAGTGAGCAAGCTAGCAGTTAAGTGACATTATTGTGCAGGCTGCTCACTGAAGCTATTCTCTCGACAGGTTGTAGAAGAGGTTGGTCTAAGTGCCCTCAGACTGGTTCTCTACATATAATTGCACTCTGAAGGTCAAGAGGTGAAGTAAACAAGTCTTGATGGGAATCGTAGTAGGTGATGTCAGGGGTGATGTGAGGGATGTCATGGGGTAACATCACGAGGTGACGTCAGGGCAGCATGGTGACGTCGTGAAGTCGGACAGCATCGTGGGTGACGTCAGCATGATGATATCATGAGGCGAGGCGGGCAGCAGGCCACAGCATATGCCTTGGGTAACACTCTTGGTAACCCACATGGCTTGCAGATCCACGTGGCTTCGAGTGACCTTGGGCACTCAGATACACAGCTCTGGCAAAGAATTCACACTGAATTCAGAGAGACAGCAGAGAGGGAGTGAATATATAGTGGATAGTAGCGTGGTGGTGTACAGTGGGCGAGCGTGGGTGAGTGGCATATGGTGGAGCCAGGACCACGCGCCTACCTTCTCACCCATACACACGTGGAAGATAGTGCAGATTCTACCACACTGGGCACAGAAATCACCATAAACTCACCTCTGACTTGCTGAAAACACCAGGGATACAGCACCAGTAAAACCAGGGATACAGCACCAGTAAAACCAGAGATACAGCTCCAGTAACACCAGGAATACAGCACCAGGGATACAGAACCAGTAACACCAGAGCCACAGCACCAGTAACACCAGGTGGGCAGAGTTTTTGAGGTGGAAGGTTACAGGAGTTATGTGGCGCTTTCGGAGCATCTAGAAGGAGGGGGGTCGCCACCTTGATCTGGGAGGCAAGTCAGTTTGTGTTGCTCAGGAGCGAGGGGCGGGGTAGAAGGACGGGTGGCTTTTGTGTGTGTATGCACCGGCGAAGAATGTTGTAAGGGTTAAAAACGCTTTTGTGAAGGACGAGTTGGTTTATTTTTGCCATTCGTTACCTGACTTAGCGGTAGTGGGGGAAGGGGATTGGAATTGTGTAATTTGACAGGCAGATGCAGAGCTGAGAGGAAGAGGGGTTTACTTGCACATGCTGGGGGAGCTTATCAGGGATGTTCAGTTGAGGGATGTGTGCCATGGGGGGTCGTGGGAGGTGGAGCATACGTTTGTGTGGGAGGGGTATGGGGCAAGATTGGATCGCTTATATGTCACAAGGCAAGTGGATATTATCTCAGTTTGTACTGTGGACACCCCTTTTTCAGATCATAGGGCTGTAGTAGCAGAGGTGGGGTGGGAGTAGTTAGTTAGGAGGCAGGTGGGTTACTGAAAATTGAATGTGAGGGTTCTCGTGGATGAGGGGGTGGGGGGTTGCTGCATTATGGGCAGAGCTTTGGTAGGAGGGGAGGGTGGTTGTTGATGTCGTAAGTTGGTGGGATGGTACTGCCAAGGCTAGGATTCGGTCATTTTATATAAAGGAGGGGAAGAGAATTAATTGCAAGAGATATGGATTGTTGAATTATCTGGCGCAGCACTTACAGGATTGCTACCATAGTGGCACTTTACAGGGACAGTTCCAGGTGGGGGAGATCGAGGACCTAAAGGAGAGGTTACGAGAGTTGCAGAATGAAAGGTTCGAGTCGGCGCGGGCACAGACAGGTATGGATGAGGTGCTATGAGGGGGGGGGATAGGCTGTCGGCTTGTCCTGAAGGGCCAACAATGCAGGAGGGCGACGAACATTATGCAGCTGGAGGTGTGTGGTGGGGAGGCAGGTTATCAGACGGGGCAGGTGTTCAGGTCGATGGAGGGCATGGGAATGTATGCTGACAGGTAGTATGAGCGTTACTGGCGTAGTAGAGAGGTTCAAGCTCAGCTGTTGGAGGTGTGTGGATGTGTAGGGAAACCTTTGGGGGGTAGGGATAGAGTGGCATTGGGGTGGACATTGAGGAGAAAATTTGAAGAGCATTGGAGGGTATGTGCAAGGGCAAGGTTGATGGGCTCCCATGTGAGTTTTATTTGGTGCACTGGGATCTGTTGAGGGGGTTTTTGGTCAGATTATTAAATGTGATGAAACAGGAGTGTCGTTTAAGGGTGGGGCAGGCGATGGGGGTGGTGGTTTTAGTCTCAAAGGGGTCACATCAGCAGACCCTTAACAATTACCCAGCACTCTCCCGAATGTACACTGACTAAGTTTTTTTGCAAAAGTGCTGCGTAATTGCCTGAAGTGCGTTATTGAATGGGTGGTTTTCCCAAGCCAGTTTGGTTTGCCTGGAAGATCTATGGCAGCGGGTCATAGGGTATTACGGGATTTTGTATCTGGGCTTGGTGGGGGGAAGGGGGGGAGGTTTGTTAGCGTTGGATTGGAGGAGAACTTACAATACTGCGGAGAGGATGGCATTAGAACATATCTTATTGAGTCAGGGTTTTGGGAAGGAAATGGTGGGTTGGGTGCACACACTGTACGGGCAGGTGTGTGTTTGTGTGCAAGTTAATGGGCATTTGAGGGGTGGTGGCGATGGGGAGGGGTCGATGGCATGGGTGCCCACTCTCCCAACTTTTATTTGCATGAACCTTTTCATAGACTGGTAGAGGCAAGAATGCCCAGGGATAAGGGGTGGGGGTGGGGGCTGGGAGCCCATGGCTGAGTCTGGTAGGGTATGTGGATGACGATCTTGGTGGCTGAGAGGACGGTTTTGGGTGGTTTGGAGGAGGTGGTGAGGATTTACGGGGGGGGGGATCAGGGATGACAGTGAATATAGAGAAGTCGTTTATTCTCGGGTTGAGGACGTAGGAAGGCAGGGAGGAGTGGGGGGTGTCAGGTGGACAGGAACTGTGTGGAGGTGTTGAAAATATGTGGTATCCTTTATAGAGAGAGGGATGTAGTATGGGCATGGGAGGATAATTCGGGTCGTTTGGAGGAACGGGTGGCCTGGTGGCTAAAGCTCCCGCTTCACACACGGAGGTCCCGGGTTCGATTCCCGGCGGGTGGAAACATTTCGACACGTTTCCTTACACCTGTTGTCCTGTTCACCTAGCAGCAAATAGGTACCTGGGTGTTAGTCGACTGGTGTGGGTCGCATCCTGGGGGACAAGATTAAGGACCCCAATGGAAATAAGTTAGACAGTCCTCGATGACGCACTGACTTTCTTGAGTTATCCTGGGTGGCTAACCCTCCGGGGTTAAAAATCCGAACGAAATTTTATCTTATCTTATCTTACCACTTTAAGGATACTGAGGCCGCATCATCTCACCATTCTCCAGCATGCAATAGTGATTAATGTGCTTTTTGTATAGTAAGATTTGGTTTGTCGCACAGGTTTTCCCGTTAACTGCACTGGTCATCGCATGCATTCAGAGGAAGGCGTTCCGGTTTTTGTGGGGTTCTGGGTGCAAGTGGTTGAAAAGGAAGGTGGCCATGTTGCCTGTGCAAATGGGAGGGATGGGTCTGTTGGATCTCAGGAGGAGGGTTAAATGCGCTTTTATAAGGCATGAGGTATCGAGGGGAGGGATTTCTGGGAGGGATTTCTGGGAGGGAAGGTTGGGAAAGGTTCATGAGATGTTGCAGGATTTGTACAGAGGAGAGGATCTCAGGGAGTGTGAGGCAGCATTGCGGGCGATGGCTGTGGCTCGAGAGGTAAGGAAAGTCAGGGTGAGGGTTTTATGAAGGGCGATGGGGAGGCCTGAAGTGCAAGTGGGGGAGAGGCTCTACCCAATTTACGATTGGGCATCTATCCAGGAGAGGTTCAGGAGGTTGAGGTTGCAACCAAGGGTGCGGGAGGTCATGTTCCGGTTTTTGCATGGGATTTTTACCTTCTGGTGCAGTTTTGCAAGATAGGAGGATGGGGAGGGGCATTGTGGGTTGTGCAGGGAAGGGAGGACACAGCTTTCCATGCTGTTTACTTTTGTGTAAGGCCGGAGGGGATAGGGCATAGGTAGGTCGGGTTGTGGAGAGTGTGGGGGGGAAGGGGCATGTCGGTTTTGCAGGCACTAAGTTTGGATGTTGGGGGGGGGAAGATGGGGCAGCACGTGCGCTGGCTTATGTGATGGTAGATTACATGTACGTGGCCTGGAGCATGAAGGGGTCAAAGTGTGGGAGGTGCGCAAGCACGTAATGGTGGCGATGATTATCGGACATTGTGTAGAAATAGGAGTATATACGTGCATAAGTGGAAGGTGTTATTTTCTGTGGGTTACGCGAATTAACGGTGAACACTGCTCAATTTGTAGGAGCAAGACATTATCAGGGGGATTGACATATTCGGGCTTGCCTGCCGGCGAGGGTGGGCGTTGGAGGAGGGGTGTCGGGGATACCTCTTGTTTACATAGGATGTGTGCTGGGACCTTTTTGGGAGCTAATATAATTGTATATATGTGGCTTCACAGCGGTGTGTGTATCACACATGCAATGGCAAGAAACGAGAACAGCGTGAGTGGATATGTCATTGGCAGGAGTGGCCGTGACAAAGAATGTGTGTGGCAGCCACAGGCACTAAGGTGAACCAGTATGCTGGGTGAAGATACTTTAGGTATCTGTCCAGCTCTCTCTTGAAGGCAGCCAGGGGCTTATTGGTAATTCCCCTAATGCTTGATGGGAGGCTGTTGAACAGTTTTGGGCCCCGGACACTTATGGTGTTTTCCCTTAGTGTACCAATGGAGCCCCTACTTTTTATTGGGGGCATTTTGCATCGCCTGCCCAGTCTTTTACTTTCGTAGGGAGTGATTTCTGTGTGCAGATTTGGGACCATTCCTTCCAAGATTTTCCAAGTGTAGATTATGATATATCTCTCCCTCCTGCGTTCCAACGAGTACAAGTCAAGTGCTTCCAAGCGTTCCCAGTAGTTAAGGTGCTTGACAGAACTTATACATGCAGTAAAGGATCTCTGTACACTCTCTTGATCTGCGATTTCACCTGCTTTGAATGGAGATGTTTATGTACAGCAGTATTCCAGCCTAGAGAGAACAAGTGATTTGAAAAGGATCATCATTGGCTTGGCATCTCTCGTTTTGAAAGTTCTCATTATCCATCCTATCATTTTCTTTGCACGTGCGATCGTGGCACTGTTGTGATCCTTGAAAGTGAGATCCTCAGACATTACTACTCCCAGGTCCCTTACATTATTTTTCCGCTCTATTGTATGGCCAGAGTTTTCATTTTGTGTGTTTCTACACACATAGGAAGTTTATGCATCATAATGGCAGCCAACTGTATGGTCATGTGTGAGTCGTTTTATTTTATCTAGAATTGTCAAGGTCTTGTAGTATCTGGGTGGGGAAGGGGGGGCATCCAACAGATATTGTTGCGAGTCTTCGCCACTATTTTTTTTTTTTGGGAGGGGGGGAGGAGGGTGTTGGAACATGGGGTTTGGTGTATATCTTTTCTATTTGTTCAAGTCATTGGAACTATGTTGAGTATAAATGTGCACTATGTAATGTGTTTTTAAATAAAATATAAAAAAATGAAGAACCAGTACCACTACCAGATGATGTTTCTTCTGAGGACCCACCAGCATTCCCAAGTACATCTGCAGAAAATAAAACTAACATACCAAACCAAGATAGTAAAGGTGATGAATCACCACAACCACATTCTACAGATACTTGTGTAGACATGGACAGTGAAGCGCCACCATGTGATTCAGACCCAACCATGTGGTTTCCTGTCAGAGAAAACCATGTGTAGACATGGACAGTGAAGCCCCACCATGTGATTCAGACCCAACCATGTGGTTTCCTGTCAGAGAAAACCATGTGTCTTTTTGATCAACTACCACCATATAGATAGATACTGAAAGTCTGGTACCAAAGATATAAATAAATACAAGTCGATTACTATTATATATTTTAGATGTAATACATTACAAACTGAAAATTATAGCCAGTTATTCTTAAAATCAACAAAACTGAGAAAAATGAAATCAGACGTCTTCTTCAAAACCTATTTTTTCGAAAACTGTTGTCTATCATTCATTTTAATTCATTTTTTTGTAATTCAATTTAATTTCCATGTTGAGCCCCCCTCCCCAGGTCTAAATCCGGTCCTGGTAAAAACTAAGCACTAAACCCACAAGATAAGTCAAATACGTAAGCCCATCATCAAGGAGACGGTTTTCAACACGAGTCCATGAACATGTTCATTAGAATTACGAATATGTGGCCAACGAGTGTCTTTGGGCTAGTGTCCAGGGCGTTTCAAATATCAAGGTTCAAGTCACGTTAACACACCGTAACAAGACTGTTAGTCTCTTAGTAATTACCAAGTGACAATCATCCCTCTACACCCCCCACCCCATCACCCTCCCACTAGTAACAACTACTCACCCCCCAAACCCCTCCACCACCAGCCAACCCCCGACCCTTCCCCTAACGACCTTCCCCCTCCCCACAAACAACCACTGACGTCATCACCCCCCCTCCTCCAGGTCAATGGCGCCATTTAGCCATGGAGGTCAAGAACAGTGGCGCCACTAGTCACTCCTCTGCCATCCACCACACCATCAACACCTCCAGCTCCTCCAGTTCCATCAACCTCCGGTAATTTAAAAAACTTCGATTATTCCAATTTCATGGTAATTTTTGATAGATCAGATTTGAAAATATTTTAGCCATATTTCTTTATAAAATGTTGAAGGAAGTATTCTAAATACATAGTAAGACTTCAAACTATTGCTGACTGCAGTTCATACTTTTATCTTTGCAGACATTGTTTTGGCGAGTTGCTGCTGGTGGTAGTGATATCTCTGAAGACTTGCAGCTGCCCACAACACTGACTTCGCCACACAGCAGCTGCCCACAACACGGACTTCGCCACACAGCAGCTGCCCACAACACGGACTTCGCCACACAGCAGCTGCCCACAACACGGACTTCGCCACACAGCAGCTGCCCACAACGCGGGGAATATCTTCAGCCTACAAGATTCGATACTTATTAAAATGTAATTAATAAATAAATTTTCTTTATCACAACTAAGAAATGTTCAAGGAACACATAAGAAATAGAAAAAGTAAACTTTGAGGGAAAACCTCAACTGCTGTATTTGTCAGCAGGAGGACAACATTCACACAATTCGGGAGCTTTAAGCTCGGGGAAAAAAAAAAAAATACCTACCCCAACACTACTAACAATAGTAATGAGGCGGACAGCCTCAATACTCCCATTATTAGTAGTTTGAGGTCTGATACATTAAATTTAAAAATGACCTTATCTTCCTGATAATACAAGTGTTGCGACACCGGGCACTACAACACTCAGAAGACAGGTATTAAGAGGTGATCATGTCTCCAGTGTTCTGTCTTGTCTGGAGGATTCTGTTGCGATTAATCTAGTTAGTTTACCCTCTAACATACTGCAACCTAGCAAACCTACTTGAATATTACATGTCAATTTGCACTACTCTCCTCTGAATTAAACGTGATTGACTTTCATGGACCTGTCCCCTGAGAGTTTATAGCTCCCCACCCCCATTCAAACACTTTTACATACGTGCACATTGTTTTACCCAAAATTTCCCATATCTAGATATATTATCCATAGGGGTTATACACATTCTCCAAGCTGTTGGGCAATCAGGTTTGATCCAAGGAAGGGGAGGGTACTTGCAACTGCTTGTCAAACTACCTTCACTAGTACAAAGACACCCTTTGAAGGGTATCCAAATTTAACGTGAAGGTAATGATCATTAACTAATACGACATTATATTTCCCCTACACTTCCACGTCCCTCATAGCACACTAGGCTAACAACCCATAGTGTTGGTTATCTAACCAGTTGGTCTGCCGTATGCCAGTTTCCTAAAACACATGACTTAAGGCTAGCATAGTAGTAACCTACCTCACCTGCCATCCTAGGCACAACCTGAGGACCACTACATTCAAGCCCCCCCCCCCCTTCCTCTCTATTTTTGTTTCTAACACAGCAGAGAGGTAAAGTTAATAATCCTCCTCTTACTAATACCAATCTAAATCACCCCTCCTAAATATACTCATCTGCATCAGATGTTAGCGAATCCTTTCTGCCGACTAACACCACCTCAGATCAGAGGTTTTCATTTTCATCATTAACATCTCCTGTCAGAAGCGTTGGAGTTCACTTCTTACAAACTATCAAACCAACTGCAATTCTGAACGCTAATACTTTTATATTCATAGGAACATGAACGTCGCTTAAATTTTCCAAAATGATGAAATTATGTAAACTCAATGAATCAATATTAACTTTGTACAATTTGGCCAAAGGCATAAAAAACGTAGAACACCCACCACAACCACTACCCAAGCCCGAAACCCACCAACATCCCCACGGAAACCATGTGCAATAACAGACTGCAGACAGCTACTGAAGGTCGTTGGTGGGTTCCCAGGCCAACAGTTCTACGTAATCTATGCCTTCAGGGGAGATTACTCTCCCCTGCTATATGCATTCATAATGCATATAGCAGATGCTCCAGTTCTATTCCTAAGCTAACTACCTAAATATATTAAACTACTTACGATACTTACGGAAACCAACAATGGAGAAGCAATTCGAGACTACCTTTTGTTTTCTCTTGGACGAGTATCAAATCAGACCAAGGGTCAAAAAGAAACAGTAGTAGTAGTAGTAGTAGTATACACAGTAGCAGTGAAAATAGTAACAACAGTAGTAGTATAGGTAGTACTGGTAAGATTTGCGGTAATACCAATGATGGTAGTGATAATGTTAATGGTGGTAGTATTAGTACTGGGAATAATAGAAGTGCTGGTAGTAGTGGAGGTAGTAGTAACATTAATAGTAGTAGTAATAATATTCGTAGTTGAAATAGTGTCAGTACAAAAAACAGTGGGGAAATTGCCACAAGTTAACCTTCAATAATAAAGTTCAACAGGAGCTTACAACAGACATGAAAGGAAATTCCAATGTTCATGTCGGCCAATGTTAGGTCAGAAATTAGAAGTAAATAAAAAGTCTGGCTAAGAGACTGACCATCTCTTATCAATTTTGAGCTCTACCTTCCAACCTTAATTCAACAGTTTAGTGTCCAAGACTGCTGTCACCTCTGTAGTCGACAGATAAAGTCCACTCCCCAAGCCAAACATTTCATGAACAATAACTGTCACTGTCTCTGACCAACCTGGTATTGTACACCATTTATAATGTGAAAATAATAAAAGTTATAGAAATCGGGTCCAGGAAAAAAGATATCAAAACAAAGTCCAGGTGCAGTCGAAAGTGGTCTCAAAACAACCCAGGTTATATCAAACGTCTGAAGTTTCCTCCCCAATGTCAATTTTATGAACTTAGTAAACAAATCAACCTTGGACTTACCAAAGGCATAAAAAACGTAGAACACCCAAAAACCACAAACCCAAGCCCAACCCCACCAAAATAAAAATTTAATAAAATTAAAAAAAACAAACTGAATTCGTTGGGGTTTCCCGGGGGAAACAGTTCTATTTAATAAAATTTCGGGGGAATTTACCCCCCTTGTTTAAAAAAGTTTCAAATCTATAAGACCCCCATTCTATATTAATTTTAAAAACAACCTTTCTATAAGTTAAGTAAGTAAATAAGTAGTAAGACCAACCACCTAAAATAATTTAATAATTATAAATAATATAATAATTAAAATCAACATGATCTCTGTTGAAGGAGATCAAGTCTAGGTAAGATCAAATGAGTCTAGGAAGATAAAAGGGGGTCGGGTAAAATAAAAAGGGTCTAGGTAAGAAAAAGGGGGCTAGGAAGATCAAGGGGGTCTAGGAAAGATAAAGGGGGGTCTAGGTAAGATCGGGGGGTCTAGGTAAGATCAAGGGGGTCTAGGAAAAGATCAAAGGGGGTTTTTAGGTAAGATCAAGGGGGTCTAGAAAGGGTCGGGGGGTCTAGGAAGGTCAAGGGGGCAGGTAAATGGGGGTTAGGTAAGATCAAGGGGGTCTGGGTAAGATCAAGGGGGTCTAGGTAAAAAAGGGGGTCTAGGAAGATTAAGGGGGGTCTTTAGGAAGATCAAGGGGCGGTAAGACAGGGGGGTCTTAAATCAGGGGTCTAGGTAAGATCAGGGGGGGTCAAATAAGATAAAGGGGGTCTAGGTAAGATCAAGGGGGTCTAGGTAAAAAAGGGGGTCTAGGTAAGATAAAGAGTCCTAGGTAAGATAAGGGGGGGTCTAGGTAAAATCAAGGGGGGTCTAGGTAAGATCAAGGGGGGTCTAGGTAAGATCGGGGGTTTCTATAAGTCAGGGGGCTAGGTAAATTAAGGGGCAGGAAGATAAAAGGGGGTTAGTAAATTCAAGGGGGTTAGGTAAATAAAGGGGGTCTAGGTAAGATCAAGGGGTCTAGGTAAATAAAGGGGGGGTCGGGTAAGATCAGGGGGTCCTAGGTAAGATAAAGGGGGGTCTGGGTAAAAAAGGGGGGTCAGGTTAAGATCAAGGGGGTCGGGTAAGATAAAGGGGGGCCCAGGTAAGATAAAGGGGGGCTAGGTAAGTCAAGGGGGTCTAGGTAAGATAAAGGGGGTTTGTAGATCAAGGGGGTCTAGGTAAGATCAGGGGTCTAGGTAAGATCGGGGGGGCTAGGAAAGATAAAGGGGGGTCTAGGAAATAAAGGGGGTCGGGAAAGATAAGGGGGTCTGGGTAAGATCAAGGGGTCTGGGTAAGATCAAGGGGGGTCAGTAAGACAAGGGGGTCCTAGGTAAGATAAAGGGGGGGCTAGGTAAGATAAAGGGGGGTCAGGTAAGATCGGGGGGGTCTGGGTAAGTCAAGGGGGTCTGGGTAAGACAAGGGGTCTGGGAAAAGAAGGGGTTAGTAAATCAAGGGGGGTTAGGAAAAACAAGGGGTTAGGTGATAAAGGGGGGTCTAGGTAAATAAAGGATTAAATAAATAAGGGGGTTAAAATTTAAATAAGGGGGTTAGAAGTTTCAAGGGGCTAGGAAAGATCAAGGGGGTCAGGAAAGTAAGGGGGTTGGGTTTTGTAAGGGGTTAGAAACCAAGGGGTGGTAAGACAAGGGGCAGGAAGATTTTCCAAATTATATTAACTGCAAAACCCAATAAAAACAAACCCCCCCCACCAAGACCTCTAATACAGACCGGGATCGGTAAGGCAAAACCCCAAAGGCTGCCCCTAAAAATATTTTTGGGATTCAAAGCATAAAATTACTTCCCCAGGCCTCTACAACTTGGCCAGTCCTCTACAACTTGGCCAGGTCCTCACAACTTGGCCGGGCCTCTAAAACTTGGCCAGGTCCTCTACAATTTGGCCAGGTCCTCTAAATTTTGCCAGGTCCTCTACAACTTGGCCGGGCCCCTCTACACTTGGCCAGGTCCTCTACAATTTTGGCCAGGTCCTCTACAACTTGGCCAGGCCCTCTCAACTTGGCCAGGCCTTACAACTTGGCCGGCCCTCTACAACACTACTGAAAATGGGAAATGTGGTTAATTCCACATTTTAAGGAATTTTTAAATTTTTTTCCCGGCTGTAATAATTCTGCCTAAGGAAAATTTATTCCCTCAAGTGAAGGGAAAACTTTTGGTTTTGGGAGTTTTAAAAATAGGTTAGAAAATGAGTGATTGAGATTGGACCTCCTAACATGGGGCCCAAAAGGGCCCGCTTTACTGCTCCTTTATTGTCTAATAATGGATATGCCTGATTTAATAGGGCTTCCTTACACCCGCATCAAACCTACCATTCCCTCACCCCACCGGGGATCAAACCTCTACCATTACCCTCACCACACCCACACAAAACCTCTCCCTTACTCTCACCACACCCAGCATCAAAACCCCACCCTTACCCCCACCACACCCAGCATCACACCTCTACCATTCCTCACCACACCCCAGCTCAAAAACCCCTACCATTTCTCTCAACCCCACCCAGCACAAAACCCTAACCATTGCTCTCACCACACCCACATCAAGACCTCTACAAATTCCCTCACCACACCCGGTATCAAGACCCTACCATTACCCTCACCACACCCGCATAAGACCTCTACCATTACCCTCACCACACCAGCATCAAGACCTCTACCTTTCTCCACCAACCCAGCATCAAAACCTCTACCCTTTCCCCCACCACACCCAGCATCAGGGCCCCCCTACCATTACCCTCACCCCACCCAGCATCAAGACCTCTACCCTTTCCTTCACCACACCAGCATCAAGACCCTACCATTACCCTCACCCCAACCCCGCATCAAAACCTCTACCATTACTCCACCAACCCAGCATCAAGACCCCTACATTACCCCACCACACCCCGCATAAAACCCCTACCATTCTCTCACCACACCCACATCAAGACCCCTACATTACCCTCACCACACCCACACAGCACCTCTACCATTACTCTCACCAACCCAGCATCAAGACCTCTAAACCCTTACTCCACCACACCCAGCACAACACCTCACATTACCCTCACCACAACCCCCGCATAAGACTCTACCATTTCCCTCCCCCACCCGCCATCAAGACCCTACCATTTCCCTCCCACACCCGGGATCAAAACCTTTACCATTAAAACCCCCCGCCACACCCCGCATCAAGACCTCCACCATTTCCCACACCACCCCACAACAAGACCTCTACCATTAACCTCGCCACACCCCCACATCAAGACCTCTACCCTTACCCTCACCACACCCACATCAACACCTTTACCATTACCCTCGCCACAACCCACACAAGCCTCACCATTTCCCTCCCCCACACCCACATCAAGACCCCAAACCATTTTCCCCCACCACACCCCGAATCAAAAACCACTCCATTACCCTCGCCACACCCAGCACAAGACCTCTACCATTACCCCCACCACACCCCGCATAAGAAACCCCTACCATTACCCTCACCACACAAAGCATCAAGACCTCTACCATTACCCTCAACACCCCAGCACAGACCTCTACCATTACCCACGCCACACCCAGCAAAAAAGCCTCTACCCCTTACCCCTCACCACACCCACATCAAGACCTCTACCATTAACCCCCCCACCCACCCCACCCCCATCAACACCTCTACAATTACCCTCACCACACCCAGCACAACACCTCACCCCTTACCCTCACCACACCCAGCATCAACACCTCTACCATTACTCTCCCACACCCAGCACAACACCCCTACCATTTCCCTCACCACAAAACCCCCATCAAAACCGGGGGTAAAATACCCTCACCCATCCAGCATCAAGACCTCTACCTTACCCCACCCCACCCGGGATCAAGACCCCTACCATTACCCTCACCACACCCACATCAACACCCATACCCTTATCCTCACCCACCCCTCAACACCCCTACCTTTTCCCCACCACACCCACATCAAAACCTCTACCCTTTCCCTCACCCACCCCGCATCAACACCCTACCATTACCCTCACCCACCCCAGCATCAACACCCCTTACCATTATCCTCACCACACCACTCAACAAACCCCCTAAAAATTTCCCTCACCACACCCACAACAACACCTCTACCCATTACCCTCACCACACCCAGCATCAAGACCCCTACCCTTAAACCCCCAAACCCCCACCCAGCATCAACACCTCTACCATTACCCCCACCCACACCCAGCATCAAAACCTCTACCATTATCCTCACCCCAACCCCAACAAACCCCCTTCCCCCCACCCCCCGTACAAACCCCACCAAACCCCAAACCCCACCCAGCTCAACACCTCTACAATATCCTACCACAACCCCCCCACTCAACACCCCTACCCTTATCCTCACCACACCCCCCAAAAACAACACCTCTAAACCCTTACCCCACCACACCCGCACACACCCACTAAAACCCTTCCCCACCCCACCCACACAACACCCCTCCTTACCCTCACCCACACCCACACAACAAACCTCCCAAAACCCTTACCCTCACCCACACCCAGAAAACAAAACCTCCCATTAACCCCCCACCCCAGCCAAAACCCTCCACCCAATTTCCCCCCACACACCCACACAACACCCCCAACCCCCCCACCCGCAACAACACCTCAACCCAAACCCTTTCACCCACCCCGCTCAAAAACCTCTAACCTTACCCACCCCCCCCATCAACACCTCTAAACCCTTTCCTCAAACCACACCCAGCATAACACCTCTACCATTTCCCTCACCACCCCACACAAACCTCACCTTTCCTTCCCACACCCGCACCCCACCCTACCCTTTCCTCACCACAAAACCCAGCACAAAACCACTACCTTCCCAACCCCCCAACCCCAGCATCAACACCTCTCCATTTCCCTCACCAAAACCAGCCCTCAAGAAAACCTCTACCAACTCCCCACCCCCCCGCTCAAAAACCTCACCCTTTTCCCCAAACCCCCCACCCCCCACAAAAACCTCTCCATTACCCTCAACCCCCCCCCCCTCAACCCCCCAACCAACCCACCACCCCAGCAAACCCCCCTTTTCCATTTCCCTCACCCCAAACCGCTCAAACACCTCTACCATTACCCCCCACACCCAGCACAAAACCTCTTTCCATTACCCTCCCACACCCACACAAAACCTCTACCATTTTTCCCCCCACACCAGCTCAACACCTCTTCCTTTCCCCGCCACACCCACAATCAACCCTCTTCCATTACCCTCACCACACCCCGGGACAACACCTCCCATTACCCCCCACACCCCGCATCAACACCCTTTCCTTACCCCACCCCAAACCCACTCAACAAACCCCTTCCATTACCCTCCCCACACCCAGCATCAACACCCCTCCATTACCCTCACCACACCCAGCATCAACACTCTCCTTTCCCCCCACACCCGCATCAACACTTTTAAAACCCTTAACCCCCAAACCCCACCCAGCATCAACACCCCTACCATTACCCTCACCACACCCAGCACAACACCTACCATTACCTCCCACACCCACATCAAACCTCACCCTTCCCTCACCACACCCAGCACAACACCCCTACCATTACCCCACCACACCAGCATCAAAACCTACCATTACCCTACCACACCAGCATCAACACCTCACCATTTCCCCCCACACCCAGCATCAAAAACCTCTACCTTACCCCCCACACCAACCCAACAACACCTCTACCATTACCCCACCACACCCAATATCAACAAACCTCTAAACCCTTACCCTCACCACACCCAGATCAACCCTCTACCATTACCCTCACCACAAACCCGCATCAAACCTCTACCATTACCCTCACCACACCAGCACAACACCTCTTCCATTACCAACCCCCACTAAACCCCTTCTTATATAAATTTTTCTTTTTTTTGTCAGCATAATTGCTGATCCCCTTAGATGTTTATAGCGTATCGTATACCATCCATGGCTTTAATAAAAAGACCCCTTTTTTGGGCCGAGTTACTTTGTGTGACGCAGGGGGGCGCATGTTACGTTCGTATCTCTGCCTCCCTCTCAGTCGGCAGATAACATCCAGGCATTGACAGGCAGGCTGGGCTCCATCTCCCTTATCACAGTCTGACAATAAAAAAAACATAAGAAAAAAGAACGAAGGAACACTCAGAACCTACTGGCCCATGCAGGCGGTCCAAGTCCCCACCGGCTTAACCAATGCACCCAACCTAGTCAGGGCAGGTCACATTTACCAAGGGAGGGAAAACGGCAACCGACCCGTTAGCAAACTATCAGGGCTAAATCACACCCCCCCACATCACTCCTTATTTTTTCCAAACCCATTTTTAAAGCACACAACGTTCTGGCCCCTAAACGTACTTGGGAGTTTTTTCCACTCATCCACAACTCTATTTCCCAAAACCCGTACTTTCCCCATATCCCTCCTGAATCTGAATTTTTCCAACTTAAAACCATTGCTGCGAGTCCTGTCTAGGCTAGATATTATCAGCACACTATTTACATCCCCTTTATTTATTCCTGTCTTCCACTTATAAACCTCAATCATATCCCCCCTAATTCTACGTCTTTCTAGAGAGTGCAGTTTCAGGGCCCTTAGTCTATCCTCATAGGGAAGGTTTCTGATACATGGGATCATCTTTGTCATCCTCCTTTGTACATTTTCCAGAGAATTTATATCCATTCTGTAATACGGTGACCAAAACTGTGCAGCATAATCTAAATGAGGCCTAACCAAGGATGTATAGAGTTGAAGAACAACCTGAGGACTCCTATTATTTATGCTTCTTGATATGAAGCCAAGGATTCTATTAGCTTTATTGCGAACACTTATGCACTGTTGTCTTGGTTTCAGATTACTGCTAACCAGAACTCCTAAATCTTTTTCGCAATCCGTAATATTAAGATCTACATTATTTAGTTTATATGTGGCATGGTTATTGTCCTGTCCAACATTTAGAACTTTGCATTTGTCTATATTAAACTGCATCTGCCACTTCTCCGACCACTGCATCAGTCTATTCAAATCTTCCTGGAGTGCTCGAATGTCCTCGTCAGAATGAATTCGACGGCCTATTTTGGTGTCATCGGCAAACTTGCCGATGTCGCTCTTTATGCCCTCATCTATGTCGTTTATGTAGATTGTGAACAGCAGGGGGCCCAACACTGACCCCTGTGGAACACCGCTCGTGACGCTTCCCCACTCTGATTTCTCCCCATTTATGCAAACTCTCTGCTGCCTATTTGTCAACCATGCCTCTATCCAGGAAAAAAAATTTCTCCTCCTATTCCATGTGCTTTAATTTTCCTCAATAGTCTCTGATGTGGGACCCTGTCAAAAGCCTTACTGAAGTCCATATACACAATATCATATTCGTTACCATGATCTACCTCCTCAAATACCTTAGTGAAAAAAGTTAATAAATTCGTAAGGCAGGAACGTCCCTTTGTAAAACCATGCTGAGATTCGTTGATTAATTTATGCTTTTCAAGGTGGCTACGAACTGCCTCGGCAATTATTGATTCCATAAATTTTCCCACTATGGAGGTTAGGCTTATTGGTCTATAGTTCGAAGCTAAGGACCTGTCACCTGTTTTGAAAATAGGTATCACATTTGCCATTTTCCACTTATCTGGCACCATGCCAGTTTGTAGTGATATGTTGAAAAGATTAGCCAAAGGTGTGCTAAGCTCCTCTTTACATTCCTTTAGAACCCTTGCATACAGTTCATCAGGGCCTGGGGATTTGTTAGGTTTTAATTTATCTATTTGCCTAAGGACCATGTCACTTGTGACCCTAATAGTGCACAGTTTATTATCGTCCTGTTCTACATAATTTATCATTACTGGAATATCACTGGTATCCTCCTGTGTAAAAACTGAGAGGAAGTATGTGTTAAAAATTCTACACATTTCCTTATCACTGTCAGTGAGCTGACCCGAGGAACTTTTGAGTGGCCTATCTTGTCCCTGATCTTACTTCTGTATACCTGAAAGAATCCTTTTGGGTTAGTCTTCGATTCTCTTGCAACTTTAACCTCATAATCTCTTTTTGCTTTTCTAATTCCCTTTTTTATTTCTCTCTTTAACTGAATATATCGATTTCTTAATTGCCCCTCTCCTCTTTTGATTTGCCTATATATGCCTCTCTTTTGACCAATCAGATATTTTAATCTATTGTTCATCCATTTAGGATCATTTTTGTTTGATCTGATTTCCCTATTTGGAACATAATTTGACTGAGCAGCTAGAACTATGCCCTGGAAAGCATCATATCGGCAACCATCACCACCTACCTGACCCCTAGTCAGGTCATTCCAGTTCAGCCCACCTAAGTAATTTTTTCAGTCCTATGAAATCAGCCAAGCGAAAGTCAGGACGGAGACTTGATTGCCATTATTAGGGGAATTCCATGATATGTTAAAACTGAGTGATTTGTGATCACTCTCCCCAAGCTCATCATTAACCTCAAGATTATTAATTAGTGTTTCCCAAATGGCAAGAACCAAGTCAAGGAGGTTTTTTCCCCCTATTTTGGCTCGGGTCACAAACTTTTTTTAAAAAAAAAAACCTTTGGATCTTATAAAGGGAAATTCACCCAAACTCAAATTTTCCCTGTAAAATTTCCCCAGTCAACCCTGTCTATATTTAAACCCTCCCTTTAAACACAACTTTTTCGTATGTGAAGCCTTACGAATTTCGTCCCATAGAATTTTACGGGCACCCCCCATCAAGATTTGGGCCCTGAAAATCAAAACCCCAAAAAATTTTATTTTTTCCCCTGGGCCCTCGAGAAGCTTTTAACCCAAACAAAATTCAGGGGTTTGACGTTTTCAAATTTTAATATTTTTTGGTCTAACCAAAAATTTTTTAAATTTGTCTCTAAACATACCCTCCAAAACCTTCCACCCACCTTTCCTGTTGCCCCCTGTCATTGGGGAATAATTTTTTTAGCCTTGTATGTGAATTCAGATGGCATCCTCTATTTTAAAGATTGAGCCAGGTCCCCCTTTTATAGCAATAATATCTATTTTTCCCCTGAAACTTTGAAATTTAAAATTTTAAAGCCCCATCTATCTTTTTTCAAAACACCCCCTCTATTATATGGAAAAAACCTTTAAAGGGGAGTTTATTTCCCCTTTGCTGCCCCGGGCGGTCCCCCTTTTTTCTACCTTTTTCTATTGCCCTTTTAATTTATAACTTCATGCTAATGCCTTTTAAAACCTTTTACTTTTTCCCCACCCAAAGTGTTGAAACCCTGCTTTTTTCCCCCCCACACACACCCATACCTCTATCTTCCATCAGTTTTAAAATCAAAAGGCATTTAAACCAATCCCTTCTCAATCGATCTGAAAGTGCTACCACCCCTGCCCCAAGAAAATTAAACCCCATCCCTTGATACATATCATGTTTGCCAAAAAATTTTGTTCCATTTTGCCCAATGAATGGGGTTTTGCAATTTCCCCTTGCAGATCTTCTAGCCAGAAATTTTAAAAAAAAAACCAAAAAATAATTGCCCTAGAAAACCCAAATTCTTTTTCCTACTCCCCTTCTGGGCAAGATGCTAAAATATGATTGGGACCCCCTTCCCTTAGCCTTAAAATGAAATCAAATAGTGACCTGTATTTAAATCTACCCAAGCTCTTTCCCCTCCTCCCCTTTCCCAAAAATAAAATTTTCCCACCCGCACTGAGACAGAAAAATGGCTTGTTCCCATTACCTGACATGATATTATCCGTCTTTTTAAAATTTGGTCCCCCCCAACACCATTTCCAGGGAAGCCACACTTTTCTCTCTTTTTCTTTTTTCCTATTACAAAAAGAAACGGTCAACAATTTTTACCTAGAGTAAACCAACCACAAAAAATTGCGTTTAAACCTTCTTTAACGGGGGCGTAGTCCCCTTAAACCCTTCACGGGCCATTTTGAAGTACATTAAACCCTGGAGAACAGAAAGCAAATTTCCTCCCTTTCCAATTTTTCACTTTTAATTTTCCCTTTAAATCTGTTGCGCCTCCCTTTACTGTGAAAAACTCGCCATTTTGTAGCGGGTCGGGGCTGCACCCACTGGTACCCGTTGTTTACCTTCCCCCCCTACAGCCCCCTTTACAGTGGGGAGACAAACTAAACCTCACTGCAAACCCCTCATTCCCCACATCCCCCCAACCCCCCACTCCTCCCGGGCCCCTTTTTGAGGGGAAACCTTTCCCAACCTCCAAATCTCCTCCTGGAAAAGGGAAAGACCTCCCCCCTTTCAACTCTCCAAACTCATTTTTTAAAAACCGGGCAAAGCAAGCCATGCTTTGAAAACCCCCCCCCCCAAACCCCCAAAAGCGCTCAGGGTCTGTGACCTCACGTTACCTTCCCAACAGTGTGTCAAAACCCTTAAACCCTCAAATTTTCCTTTTTAAGAACCCCCCCCCGACATTGGAAGTTTAACAAAATTTTACACGATAAAGCCCAGGATGACAATTTTTATTAGGGTTTTTTAAACTTCCCCGGGGTGCGACCCTTCCAGTGGCCTGCTCAACCCAAAGTAGTCCGCTGCAGGGTTCCCTCTTGTCTTAGGGTGGGGCATCCAATGAATATAAGGGAACATGCCCACTTCTGCCGGGGGATCAAAACCCATTTCCCTTCATTTGAAAACCCATTTCCCAAACCCTGGGGCCATGATACATCACTTTAAAACATTTCCTTTTCAGCTTTCCCACAATCTTTCAGGATGGATATAGACAAAAATAAATATATTACGCTAAAATTTAAAACTTCCTAAAAAAATAAAACAGTCCCTTTAATTCCAGTTTTTCAACCCCTTTTTTTTCCCAAAATTTTTAATTTTTCCCCCCTCATTTAAGGAACCTATAGAAAAACATTCCCCCATTATTTCCTGGCCAAAGATTTCATCTCTGGGCGGGAGAAAAAACTAATACGTTCCCACTAAGTTTTCTTTTTATATCAAATTTCTTACAATCTTTTCCCATACTCTCCCCACCACCTTCCCACCTAAAACAATTTTCTAAAACCCGCTTTAATATTCCAAACTTTAGGGGGACTAATAACCCGGAAATCCTTAAAAATGGGCCCCGCCCACCTCAAAAGAAGTCCCCCAACTGCCCGCATCCCATATAACACAATGTTATGGGTCAAAAACCCTTTTCCAGTGTGGCTGTCCCCCCCCCCTCAGACGGGGCAATGTTGCGTGTTTATAATGTTGCAGCAGCCAGGCACACACTCCCCCAGACGGTCAAAGTTTCGTGTTGATCAAAGGCAGCACCCGGCAAAAGCAACCCCCCAGACTGGTTCCAAAGGGGTTTCTGTGTTGTCAATGTTGCGGGACCAGGCACAGCACCCCTCAGACCCGGTCAAGTTGTGTGTTGAAACCAATGTTGCACACCAGGCACGCACTCCTCAGACTGGGGCCAAAAGTTTTCTGGGGTTGAACAATGTTGCAGCAGCCAGGGAAAAGCACTCCTCAGACTGGTCAATGTTGCTGGGGTTTTATCAATGTTTCAGCAGCCCCGGCACAGCACTCCTCAGACTGGTCAAAAGTTGCTGTGTTTTATCAATGTTTCAGCAGCCAGGGACACACTCCTTTAGACGTCCCAAAGTTGCGTTTGTTTTAATGTTTTCAGCAGCCGGGGGAAAGCACTCCTCAGACTGGGGCAATGTTGGGTGTTTGTCAATGTTTTTTGGGGCCCCCGGCACAGCATCCTCAGACCCGGGCAATGGGTTGGGTTGTGTTTATCAATGTTGCAGCCCGGGCCCGGCACAGCAAATCCTCAGACTGGTCAAAAATTTTCCTGGGGGGTGATCAAAGTTCAGGGAGCCAGGCCCCAGCACCCCTCAAAACTGGGCAATGTTGCTGTGTTTTATCAATGTTGCAGCACCAGGCCAGCACCCTCAGACTGGTCAAAGTTGCTGGGGTATCAATGTTTTCAGCAAACCCGACAAAAGCACTCCTTTAGTTTTTTCCCCCCCCCTGAAAAAAAAACATTCACATTTTAACCATAAACAATTTCACATTTATAGGGAAACATTAAACCCTACAACCCAAAATAGTAACATTTCTGCCTGAAAATATCCTTATTTTTTAACATAGTAAAATAATCTTTTTTTTTTTAAAAAATTTTTTTTCTAAAACCTGATGACCAAAAAATTTTTAACATGGAAAATCTATCGGGGGTTTAAAGGGGCCCAAATTCCCCCCGGGGTCCAAGGGGACCTTCACTAAAATTATTTTTCATAAAGGAAAAAAAAAAAAACGAAAATGGATACCCCTTAAAAGGGTTATGTTTACGGGCTTGTGTGTAGTTATTGGGTTTTTAAACAGAGGGAAAGGGGGTAAATCCATTTCCCCCCGCAAAAAAAATCCCTCCACTAAGGGCAATCCCCCCCCCTCCCCCCCATGAACATTTGAAAACCCCAAAGAAAAAATTTAAAACTGAAAATACTAATAATCTGGTGACCAAACTTGGTGGGACCAGGAGCGCACTCAACTCCTGCTGCCCCTGAAAAAACAAAGTCACCAGACAAATTTCTTACGTTTTTTAGGTGTAAATTTAAAAAGGTAGGAAGCCGCAAAGCCCTTTAGGGGTGGCAGGAGGGGGAAAAAAACGTCCCCTTCTGAACGCCACTGAAGTTCAACTGACTTTTTGTGACCTTGAGGTTGGCACTGTCCTGAAAATTTACAAAAACCCCCATCCTGACAACCTACTAACTCTGACAAACCCCCACTTTGATGGCACTAATACACCACCAAAATAGAAGGCACTTTCTACACTATCCGTAAAACTCAGGTGGAGCGCTCAACCCGTGGGGGGCCCTGGGCCACCTGGGAGGAAACGTCACTTTTCCCCGGTGACATAGATCACATTCCTTTTATTTAAAAACCCTCACCAAAACCCCCCTTCAAGGAACCCCCTGTCAAGACAAACCCCCTCACCACCAGAGGCCCAAACCCACTACAAAAATACCCCTATTTTCATAAAAGCCCCCAAAAAAAACCCCCCCAGGGGTACAGCACCAGTAACACCAGGGATACAGCACCATTTAAAACAAGGGGTTTCAACACCAGTAAAAACCAGGGGTGCAGCACCATTTAAAACCAGGGATAAAAGCACCATAACACAAAGGGTAGATACAACACCCAGTAACACCAGGGTACAGCACCAGTAAAACCAGGGATACAGCAACATTTTAAAAAAAGGGGTACAGCACCAGTAACACCAGGGGTACAGCATCAGTAAAAAGCCAGGGATACAACACCCCGTATCACCAGGGAAAACAGCATCAAACATCGCCAGGGGGTACAGCACCAAACACCAGGGTACAGCATCATAAAATCCAGGGATACACACCATTAAAAACCGGGAAACAGCACCAGTTTAAAACCAAGATTTTCAGCACCCCTTTTTCACCAGACAAAAACACCAGTAACACCAGGGATACACATTAGTAAAACCCCCGGGATAAAACAACATTTAACACCAGGGATACAACAGCAGTAACACCAGGAATACAGCATCAGTAGCACCAGGGATAAAACACCAGTAACACCAGAGATACAACACCAGTAACACAAAGGATACAGCATCAGTAACACCAGGGATACAGCACCAGTAACGCCAGGGATACAGCACCAGTAACACCAGGGATACAGCACCAGTAGCACCAGGGATACAGCACCAGTAACACCAGGGATACAGCATCAGTAACACCAGGGATACAGCACCAGTAACACCAGGGATACAGCACCAGTAACACCAGGGATACAGCCCCAGTAACACCAGGGATACAGCACCAGTAGCACCAGGGATACAGCACCAGTAACACCAGGGATACAGCACCAGTATCACCAGGGATACAGCATCAGTAACACCAGAGATACAACACCAGTAACACCATAGATACAACACCAGTAACACCAGGGATATAGCACCAGTAACACCAGGGATACAACACCAGTAACATCAGGGATACAGCATCAGTAACACCAGGGATAAAGCACCAGTAACACCAGGGATACAACACCAGTAACACCAGGGATACAACACCAGTAACACCAGGGATACAACACCAGTAACACCAGGGATATAGCACCAGTAACACCAGGGATACAACACCAGTAACATCAGGGATACAGCATCAGTAACTCCAGGGATACAACACCAGTAACACCAGAGATACAACACCAGTAACACCAGGGATACAACACCAGTAAAACCAGGGATATAGCACCAATAACACCAGGGATACAACACCAGTAACATAAGGGATACAACATCAGTAGCACCAGGGATACAACACCAGTAACACAAGGGATACAGTACCAGTAACACCAGGGATACAGCACCAGCATCACCAGGGATACAGCATCAGTTACACCAGGGATACAACACTAGTAACACTGGGATATAGCACCAGTAACACCAGGGATACAGCACCAGTAACACCAGGGATACAGCACCAGTATCACCAGGGATACAGCACCAGTAACACCAGGGATACAGCACCAGTAACACTAGGGATACAGCACCAGTATCACCAGGGATACAGCATCAGTAACACCAGAGTCACAGCACGAGTAACACCAGGGATACAACACCAGTAACACCAGGGATACAGCATTAGTAACACCACGGATACAGCATCAGTAACACCAGGGATACAACACCAGTAACACCAGGGATACAACAGCAGTAACACCAGGGATACAGCATCAGTAACACCAGGGATATAACACCAGTAACACCAGGGATACAACACCAGTAACACCAAGGATACAGCATCAGTAACACCAGGGATGCAGTACCAGTAACGCCAGGGATACAGCACCAGTAACACCAGGGATACAGCACCAGTAGCACCAGGGATACAGCACCAGTAACACCAGGGATACAGCATCAGTAACACCAGGGATACAGCACCAGTAACACCAGGGATACAGCACCAGTAACACCAGGGATACAGCACCAGTAACACCAGGGATACAGCATCAGTAACACCAGGGATACAGCACCAGTAACACCAGGGATACAGCACCAGTAACACCAGGGATACAGCACCAGTATCACCAGGGATACAGCATCAGTAACACCAGAGAAACAACACCAGTAACACCAGAGATACAACACCAGTAACACCAGGGATATAGCACCAGTAACACCAGGGATACAACACCAGTAACATCAGGGATACAGCATCAGTAACACCAGGGATACAACACCAGTAACACCAGGGATACAGCACCAGCAACACCAGGGATACAACACCAGTAACACCAGGGATACAACACCAGTAACACCAGAGATACAACACCAGTAACACCAGAGATACAACACCAGTAACACCGTAGATACAACACCAGTAACACCAGGGATACAACACCAGTAACACCAGGGATATAGCACCAGTAACACCAGGGATATAGCACCAGTAACACCAGGGATACAACACCAGTAACATCAGGGATACAGCATCAGTAACACCAGGGATACAACACCAGTAACACCAGGGATCCAGCACCAGTAACACCAGGGATACAACACCAGTAACATCAGGGATACAGCATCAGTAACACCAGGGATACAACACCAGTAACACCAGAGATACAACACCAGTAACACCAGGGATATAGCACCAGTAACACAAGGGATACAACACCAGTAACACCAGGGATACAACACCAGTAACATCAGGGATACATCAGTAACACCAGGGATACAACACCAGTAACACAAGGGATACAGTACCAGTAACACCAGGGATACAACACCAGTATCACCAGGGATACAGCATCTGTAACACCAGGGATACAACACTAGTAACACCGGGATATAGCACCAGTAACACCAGGGATACAGCACCAGTAACACCAGGGATACAGCACCAGTATCACCAGGGATACAGCACCAGTAACACCAGGGATACAGCACCAGTAACACCAGGGATACAGCACCAGTATCACCAGGGATACAGCATCAGTAACACCAGAGTCACAGCACCAGTAACACCAGGGATACAGCACCAGTAACACCAGGGATACAGCACCAGTAACACCAGGGATACAGCACCAGTATCACCAGAAATGCAGCATCAGTAACACCAGGGATACAACACCAGTAACACCAGGGATATAGCACCAGTAACACCAGCGATACAACACCAGTAACACCAGGGATACAGCACCAGTAACACCAGGGATACAGCACCAGTATCACCAGGGATACAGCATCAATAACACCAGAGATACAACACCAGTAACACCAGAGATACAACACCAGTAACACCAGGGATATAGCACCAGTAACACCAGGGATACAACACCAGTAACATCAGGGATACAGCATCAGTAACACCAGGGATACAACACCAGTAACACCAGGGATACAGCACCAGTAACACCACGGATACAACACCAGTAACACCAGGGATACAACACCAGTAACACCAGAGATACAACACCAGTAACACCAGAGATAGAACACCAGTAACACCAAAGATACAACGCCAGTAACACCAGGGATACAATACCAGTAACACCAGGGATACAACACCAGTAACATCATGGATACAGCATCAGTAACACCAGGGATACAACACCAGTAACACCAGAGATACAACACCAGTAACACCAGGGATACAGCACCCGTAACACCAGGGATATAGCACCAGTAACACCAGTGATACAACACCAGTAACATCAGGGGTACAACACCAGTAACACCAGGGATACAGCACCAGTAACACCAGTGATACAACACCAGTAACACCAGAGATACAACACCAGTAACACCAGGGATATAGCACCAGTAACACCAGTGATACAACACCAGTAACACCAGAGATACAACACCAGTAACACCAGGGATACAGCACCAGTAACACCAGAGATACAACACCAGCAACACCAGGGATACAGCACCAGTAACACCAGGGATACAACATCAGTAACACCAGAGATACAACACCAGTAACACCAGGGATACAACATCAGTAACACCAGAGATACAACACCAGTAACACCAGGGATGCAGCATCAGTAACACCATTGATACAACACCAGTAACACCAGGGATACAACACCATTAACACCAGGGATACAGCATCAGTAACACCAGGGCCTATAAGTCCCTTTTTTAAATATTCACGTTGCTGTAAATCCGTATGGGTCACTCAGCGCCCGGGAAAGTAATTACTCTTGCTTTATCCATGATATGTAATTTTGTTATTAATTATATATTCAACCTTTTGTTATTAATTATACATTACAAACTTCCACCTATATTTAATATTCACACCTGTGCTGTTTATTTTGCATGGCTGTAAAGAAGTTTATAAAATTTAGGCCTAGTTTGGAACCGAACCGCCGGGGGCGTTGATCCCCGTATTGCGGGTGGTCGTAATGTAGGTGGTCGTGTTTAGATAATGCGCTTAACGTCTACAGGATGATGTCGACTGGAAGGTATTATTCAACGGTCGATTATAAAATCACAGCTAAGCGCTAAACAAGGCTAGATTATTATTACAATCACAACTAAGCGCTAAACGAAGTAGCGTTGTACGTGTCAAGGTCGCAAAGGGATTGCGAATATAAACATTTGTCGAATTTAAAGATCAAGAATAATTGAAAGCCTCCCCTTCCCTTGTGTATCTAAACCGAGGTGGGATATACAGCTGTGTCCTCTAGTGCCACACTGACTTACTAACAGTAGCCGTAAGTTTAATTTTCCTGTGCGGGTTATTTGTGGACTGTTCCAGTCATTGTATTGTGACTATTCCTCTCCTAACCTGTTGGTTATACCGCACGCATATTACTATGTTCCGAGTATGTTACAGTTATCTTTAGGTGAAGTGGCAAACCTGTAAGAGTTGTATATTACTTGAGTACTAAGACGTAAGCTGCTTACACCTGCCTCGGGTATAAGCGTGTACACCTGAGTAAGGTTCTACAACCTCTTTTAATCCAGGTACATCATAGTTCACTGCAGTCGGGGGAACTACGTTGACCTGAAGCACAGCCGGGTTGTGGTTCGTACGTGTGGCCAGCAGTAACAGCCTGGTTAATCAGGACCCTGATCCACCACGAGGCCTGGTCACAGGCTGGGATATGGGGGCGTTGACCCCCGTCACACCCTCCAGTAAGTCCACCCTAATACTAATGTTACACAGATTTAAATGGGGGGGGGGAACACATTTTGTATTTTTTTCTAATTCTTGTAATATATTTTGTAATTTTTGACACTGCAATGTGGAACTAGCCACACACAGTGTGTCTAGTTAATGGTCTAAGTAGGACCGAAACATCGTTATCAGTTTCTGCCTCCTACGTGCGGTTTATTTGTGTATAATCAGTGTGACTCGATCCGTCACGGGATTCCAGTTAATCCCTAAGTTAGGGGATTAAGGTCTCACTATACATGCAGTGGGAGAAATACACCTCTTGGGGTATATAATCAGTGTATCAAGGTACTTACGTGAGGGGAGGTGTTGAGGTGTCCACTGATGGCCAGTGAATGGTCATTAATGCTAACAATAGCAGTACAGATAGGAGAGTTGTATAGCCACGTCCAGCATGTTTACGTAGGTTGACATCTGATTCAAAGATGGTGGTGATTTGCATTCATTCAGGGTACATCCAGCCAGAGTACACTCTCCCAGGGTACATGAAGCCAGTGTACACTCTCCCAGGGTACATCCAGCCAGAGTACACTCTCCCAGGGTACATCCAGCCAGAGTACACTCTCTCAGGGTACATCCAGCCAGAGTACACTCTCCCAGGGTACATCCAGCCAGGGTACACTCTCCCAGGGTACATCCAGCCAGAGTACACTCTCCCAGGGTACATCCAGCCAGGGTACACTCTCCCAGGGTACATCCAGCCAGAGTACACTCTCCCAGGGTACATCCAGCCAGTGTACACTCTCCCAGGGTACATCCAGCCAGAGTACATTCTCCCAGGGTACATCCAGCCAGGGTACACTCTCCCAGGGTACATCCAGCCAGAGTACACTCTCCCAGGGTACATCCAGCCAGAGTACACTCTCCCAGGGTACATCCAGCCAGAGTACACTCTCCCAGGTACATCCAGCCAGTGTACACTCTCCCAGGGTACACCAGCCAGAGTACACTCTCCCAGGGTACATCCAGCCAGTGTACACTCTCCCAGGGTACATCCAGCCAGGGTACACTCTCCCAGGGTACATCCAGCCAGAGTACACTCTCCCAGGGTACATCCAGCCAGTGTACACTCTCCCAGGGTACATCCAGCCAGAGTACACTCTCCCAGGGTACATCCAGCCAGTGTACACTCTCCCAGGGTACATCCAGCCAGGGTACACTCTCCCAGGGTACATCCAGCCAGGGTACACTCTCCCAGGGTACATCCAGCCAGAGTACACTCTCCCAGGGTACATCCAGCCAGGGTACACTCTCCCAGGGTACATCCAGCCAGAGTACACTCTCCCAGGGTACATCCAGCCAGAGTACACTCTCCCAGGGTACATCCAGCCAGGGTACACTCTCCCAGGGTACATCCAGCCAGAGTACACTCTCCAGGGTACATCCAGCCAGAGTACACTCTCCCAGGGTACATCCAGCCAGGGTACACTCTCCCAGGGTACATCCAGCCAGAGTACACTCTCCCAGGGTACATCCAGCCAGAGTACACTCTCCCAGGGTACATCCAGCCAGAGTACACTCTCCCAGGGTACATCCAGCCAGAGTACACTCTCCCAGGGTACATCCAGCCAGAGTACACTCTCCCAGGTACATCCAGCCAGGGTAACACTCTCCCAGGGTACATCCAGCCAGAGTACACTCTCCCAGGGTACATCCAGCCAGGGTACACTCTCCCAGGGTACATCCAGCCAGGGTACACTCTCCCAGGGTACATCCAGCCAGAGTACACTCTCCCAGGGTACATCCAGCCAGGGTACACTCTCCCAGGGTACATCCAGCCAGAGTACACTCTCCCAGGGTAACCATCCAGCAGGGTACACTCTCCCAGGGTACATCCAGCCAGAGTACACTCTCCCAGGGTACATCCAGCCAGGTACACTCTCCCAGGGTACATCCAGCCAGTGTACACTCTCCCAGGGTACATCCAGCCAGGGTACACTCTCCCAGGGTACATCCAGCCAGAGTACACTCTCCCAGGGTACATCCAGCCAGGGTACACTCTCCCAGGGTACATCCAGCCAGTGTACACTCTCCCAGGGTACATCCAGCCAGAGTACACTCTCCCAGGGTACATCCAGCCAGGGTACACTCTCCCAGGGTACATCCAGCCAGGGTACACTCTCCTAGGGTACATCCAGCCAGGGTACACTCTCCCAGGATACATCCAGCCAGGGTACACTCTCCCAGGGTGCATCCAGCCAGGGTACACTCTCCCAGGGTACATCCAGCCAGGGAACACTCTCCTAGGGTACATCCAGCCAGGGTACACTCACCCAGGGTACACTCACCCAGGGTACACTCACCCAGTGACAATGAGAGGTACAAATCTTTAGCTGTATTTATTCTGCAATATGTTTACCTCTCAGTGTATATACACAAATCAACACCCCTTGTATTTACCCTGATCAATATGTACCTCCAAGAGCATATACACTGAAATACACACACAGACACACACACACACACACACACACACACACACACACACACACACACACACACAACACACACACGTTTGACACAAGAGATTGGTGCAAAAACTGGAGGACCAAGCAGGGATAACAGGGAAGGCACTACAATGGATCCGGGAATACTTGTCAGGAAGACAGCAGCGAGTCATGGTACGTGGCGAGGTGTCAGAGTGGGCACCTGTGACCAGCGGGGTCCCGCAGGGGTCAGTCCTAGGACTAGTGCTGTTTCTGGTATTTGTGAACGACATGACGGAAGGAATAGACTCTGAGGTGTCCCTGTTTGCAGATGACGTGAAGTTGATGAGAAGAATTCACTCGATCGAAGACCAGGCAGAACTACAAAGGGATCTGGACAGGCTGCAGACCTGGTCCAGCAATTGGCTCCTGGAGTTCAATCCCACCAAGTGCAAAGTCATGAAGATTGGGGAAGGGCAAAGAAGACCGCAGACGGAGTACAGTCTAGGGGGCCAGAGACTACAAACCTCACTCAAGGAAAAAGATCTTGGGGTGAGTATAACACCAGGCACATCTCCTGAAGCGCACATCAACCAAATAACTGCTGCAGCACATGGCGCCTAGCAAACCTCAGAACAGCATTCCGACATCTTAATAAGGAATCATTCAGGACCCTGTACACCGTGTACGTTAGGCCCATATTGGAGTATGCGGCACCAGTTTGGAACCCACAACTAGCCAAGCACGTGAAGAAACTAGAGAAAGTGCAAAGGTTTGCAACAAGACTAGTCCCAGAGCTAAGAGGTATGTCCTACGAGGAGAGGTTAAGGGAAATCAACCTGACGACACTGGAGGACAGGAGAGATAGGGGGGACATGATAACGACATACAAAATACTGAGAGGAATTGACAAGGTGGACAAAGACAGGATGTTCCAGAGATTGGACACAGTAACAAGGGGACACAGTTGGAAGCTGAAGACACAGATGAATCACAGGGATGTTAGGAAGTATTTCTTCAGCCACAGAGTAGTCAGTAAGTGGAATAGTTTGGAAAGCGATGTAGTGGAGGCAGGATCCATACATAGCTTTAAGCAGAGGTATGATAAAGCTCACGGCTCAGGGAGAGTGACCTAGTAGCGACCAGTGAAGAGGCGGGGCCAGGAGCTCGGACTCGACTCCCGCAACCTCAACTAGGTGAGTACAACTAGGTGAGTACACACACACAACACACACACACACACACTATATATATATATATATATATATATATATATATATATATAATATATATATATATATATATATATATATATATATTATGTATATACACATACTAAGAAGTGTGTATGTCAGTGTATATGTCCTTGATCACGTCCCTCCATGGAGTCGTTCGTAAATGGGAAAAAAGCCTTATGGTCGTCAAGTCTTAAAAGCAAGTCTTAAAATTCCCCACTAAAAGTCATGCAGCTCCCACAGACTTAGTGTGTGAAGATGTGTGCGTGTGTAGCTACGGCTGTAGGGGAGGGGGTCGAATCACGGTTCCTAGCACAGGTTCATATAAGTATAATTATCATAGTGTAAATTATGTAAGATAACCCAAAAAGAGGTCAGATAAAGTAACTTATTTTCATTGGTGTTATTGTAATATCTTATTGGAAATAAATGGTATAAAATACCGACACAATGGAATTATAAACAAATATGCAGTATAATGTGATCCTTTATTGACTACGTTTCGCCCACACAGTGGGCTTTTTCAAGTCACAAACAGATCTGTTTGTGACTTGAAAAAGCCCACTGTGTGGGCGAAACGTAGTCAATAAAGGATCATATTATACTGCATGTGTTTATATTTCCAATATCTTGTTATTTAAACCCGTGGTTTAAATAACAAAATATTACAATAAGAAGTGGTTCAATCCCCAGTACGGGTGGAAATATTAGGATGCTTTTCCTTAAGACACTTGCTGTCCATGCTCACCTAGCAGTAAAATAGGTACCTGGGTGTTAGTGAACTGGTGTGGGTCGCATCCTGGGGACAAAATTGACCTAATTTTCGGGAAATGCTCCACATAACCAGGGACTTTCTATATATAATATTATGTCACTGATGTCAGCTATGGTCTGTATAAGTTGTATCGTGTACTTGTAGAAATAAAGATTATTATTCTTATTATTATTATTAAAAAATAGTCTTGTCAGTGTTATAGGTTAGTTACCCCCAAACTTTTTGTTACTTCTTAGTTTTCTGTGGTAATTCACTAGACCAATGCTCCGTTTTCTAAAGAAGGAAGGAAGGTAAACAATGAAAGAAGGAAGAAAAAGAAGAGGAGGAGGAGGAGGAGGGGGGAATTTCAAGCCTATCTACTACACGAGGGTCATTAAAGCTGCATGTCGTCTGTTCACCACCAGTCAAGAATACTTTAATACCTAAAACAGTGTGTATACGCTGAGATGTATACCTCTCGGTGTATATACTGGTATACAAAGAGGTACTCCATTCTCAGTGTACGTGTATACCATGAGAGATGTCTCTTTGTATATACACACAGAGATATACACACCTCACAGTTTATATATACTGAGATATATACTGTGGATATACAGTATATACACCGAGATAAACACCTCTGTGTATATACATCGAGAAATACCACCTTTTGGTGTATATACATAGATTCCAGTGTATATAAAGGGAGATATACACCTGTGTATATACACAGATACACACCTGTACATATACGCAGATACACGATACACACCTCTCGGTGTATATACACAGCGATAAACACACACCTGTGTACCGGGCAGCAGCTGCCCACCTTGACGGATCCCAGAAACAAAAAATCCTTCGTAAATCGAAATTATTATTATTATTTATTATTATAATTATTATTATTATTATCAAAACTAAGCGCTGAACCCACAAGGGCCATACAGGGCTGAATAAAACGGCACAAATTTTAAGAGGTGAGGGGAAAAAAACCAGCCTTGACAAAATACATATTTTAATGGCAGTAAATACAGCAACGGTCCAGCTGTGGTTACAGTATATATAGACAGCACTGGAAATACTGTACTGGTAATATCTGTATTCCCACGACTGGAAAAAAATACAAGAATGATACGAGAATACAAGATTAATACTGATTTGTGCAGGTGGGCCAAGTTAAAAGTATAGAAATAATATATATATATATATATATATATATATATATATTATATATATATATATATATATATATATATATATATATATATATATATATATATATATATATATATATATTCAGGCAGGTACTAGAACCTAAGAACGTATATATATATGTTAAATTGCACAGGATCTTTACGACAGGAAATTAACTCTGCATGTGTGAGGGAGGAACACTCTCTGAAGGCTTGTGTAGTACTTTCTAGGCAACTCTTGCAGACTTAGCCGACTAAGCAAGGAATGTTCTGCCAGAGATGACGAGGTGTGGTGTGTGTGTGTGTGTGTGTGTGTGTGTGTGTGTGTGTGTGTGTGTGTGTGTGTGTGTGTGTGTGTGTGTGTGTGTGTGTGTGTGTGTGTGTGTGTGTACTCACCTATATGTACTCACCTATATGTGGTTGCAGGGGTTGATTCATAGCTCCTGGCCCCGCCTCTTCACTGGTCGATACTAATTCACTCTCTCCCTGCTCCATGATCTTTGTCATACCTCTTCTTAAAGCTATTTATGGAACTTGCTTCCGCTACTTCACACTCCAGATTATTCCAATTCCTGGCAACTCTAAGACTAAAGAAATACTTCCTAACATCCCTATGACTCATCTGGGTTTTCAGCTTCCAATTGCGTTCCCTTGTTTCTGTATCCCATCTCTGAAACATTCGATCCTTGTCCACTTTGTCAATGCCTCTCAGTATTTTATACGTTGTTATCATGTCCCCTCTATCCCTCCTATCCTCTAGTGTCAACAGGTTGAGTTCCCTTAACCTCTCCTCAGACTATTTCACTTTCTAACACCTCTATGACTGAAGAAATACTTCCTAACATCCCTTTGACTCATCTGAGTCTTCAGCTTCCAATTGTGACCCCTTGTTTCTGTATCCCGTGTGTGTGTGTGGCTGTGTCTATGTGTGTGTCTCTCTGTGTATGTGTGTCTGTGTGTCTGTGTATGTGTGTCTATGTATGCGTCTATATTCCTCTGTTTCCCAATGTACACATCAGAGTTGGCATGTATGTATCATCAGGCTGGCCATGTGCACTTATTTATGCGCACACAACATACACACACACAGTACCCGCATTGAAAACACATCTATACACTTAAAAATATAAAGAAATACTCAAAAATACGTTATTTAAATAATCAGCGGGTATATTTGTTGAGTTTGAAGCCTATCTACTACACGAGGGATCATTATGGCTGCATGTCACCTGTTCACCACCAGTCATGCATAATACTTAAAATACTGATTAAGGTATACTCATAGTGTATATGCGCTGAGATATACGCCTTTAAGTGTTTGTATGTGTATACAGAGATATTCATATTTCAATATATATAGAGAGATATATATACCTCTCACCTCTGAGTGTATATATATGCAGAGATATACACATTTGAATGTATATATATGCAGAGATATACACATTTGAATGTATATGCACAGAGATATATACCTCTCAGTGCATGAATTATGAGTCTAGTGTTAATGGTTGGCTTGGTAATGGGGTTTGAAGCCTATCTACTGCACGAGGGTCATTAAGGCTGCGTGTCACCTATAATTAAAACCCGATAGGAGTATAATTAGAGGCAGGTAAAATTATAGGGAATAACAACAGCTCTAGCGTATATCCGTGTCATATATGCGGGTATATCTCCTTGATCCACCGCGATGAGCGGTCACGGACCGGGCAGAGGGGGCGATGATCCCCCGAGACCCCCTCCAGGTATACTTCCTCCCCTCCATAAAAAACGAGTAATACCAGGATATATATATACAAAACTGCACTCGTATATACACCCACAAACAGTTGTCCAATCTCTCAGGTATATTTAGAGATATACCCTATGCGATATATTCTCTAGATCATATATTCATCCCAAGAGTATATCTCTCTGGCGGTCATTTATGAGGTATAATATATACCCCAAGAACATATTAGTGTTAATATGGGGAAGGGCTAAACCTGTAGGGCCTGCCTGTGAGAATATAAGGCAATCAGGTTTGATCTCAAGGGATTATTGGTTCGATCCCTTGGATCCAGAGCTCACGGCATCAAGGCACCTCCCTTGATTGTGGACTATGTGTGTATATTTTATATATATTTTTATATATATAATATATATATATAATATATATATATAATATATATATATATTTATAATTGACGATTTGCAAAATTTTCTCTATAATTGAGTCAAAAAAAATTCAATGTGAGCACAATGCAGATTTGCAATAACAAAAACACTGAATTATAGCGTCAGTACACAGAATTTTGTATAATACAGAACAACGAAGACGGTATACAATGTACATGACTGTGTGTCCGTGTGCGTTCGGATTTAAGACGTGATGAACCGTCTCGTTTTTCAAGTCACTGGAAGGGTTGAACTCTGGGGTTCCTAAATGCAAAATCGTTGCTGAATGTCTATCTGTGGGGTGATGGGAAGCTTCCAGGCTGCGTTACTACGGTCCGTTCCCGCAGGCAGCTTCTTAGGCTACGAGGGATGGCGCTGGAATGTCGGTGAGAGTTTGTCAACACTGGGAATGTGTCGTGTCTGGTCGACGTAGTTGGTAGTTTTGCCCACCGTGTCGTGTGTTTATCCGAGGCTGTGGTCGTGCTAGCACTTATGGTCGTGTGTTCCCCGAGGTAGCGGTCGTGCCAGCAGTTGTGGTCGTGTTTCTCAAGGCTGTGCTCGTGTTTCCTCAGGTTGTGGTCGTCTCAGCACTAGGGGTCGTGTTTCCCGAGGCAGTGGTCGTCTCGGCACTGGGGGTCGTGTTTCCCCGAGGTCGTGGTCGTGACAGCACTGGTGGTTGTTTCTCGAGGCTGTGGTTGTCCCAGCGATATAGACAAGTCGAGTGCATGTACACGAGTGCACTCGAACCATTACTGTTTAGACAAGAAGAGAGAAAGTGTGGAAGGAATGAAAGAGATAAACTGAAGAAGGAAATGTATAAGAGGAAAGAAGAGAAAGAGGTAAGGAGGAGAATGCATGAGAAGAGTGGATCCCCATCAAGGTAAAGCTAGGGAGAATTACACAAGAAATCGTTGGTGGTATTTTGGATGAAGAAACATGTTGGTCTCAAGCTAAAAGTTCTTACCATTGAGGTCTGATGTTGTAAACATTGCCATCCCCTCACAAACAAAGAGCTTTACACGTACGAAGACACACACAGGAACGCTTGCGGTATCCTGAAGGTGAAGACGCTGATCAAATGCACTTCGATGATGACAGACCAACAAGAAGAGTTTCAGCCGAAGTGGGAACATCGTTGTATATTTTTTTTTGTTTTCTCTTTCTTCGTCTTCGATGGAGAGGAAACCAGGACCCAGCAGGACCAGGAACTAACAGGCCCTCAAATCAACAGGGCCTCTAAAAACAGGCCCTCAAATCAACAGGGCCTTATAAAAAGACCCTCAAATCAACAGGACCTCATGAAAGATCCTCATATCAACAGGGCCTCAGAAAACAGGCCCTCAAACCAACAGGGCCTCAAAAACAGGCCCTCAAATCAACAGGCTCTCAATTGAGGGATGTGAGGAGGTAGAAACAACACTAGAGGACATCACACATCGTTAAGGATTGTGATGTACTCTCTCTGTTCGACCTTCCTGGGCATGAGGTACTGGTCCGAGTCCAGTTCGAGTCCACCCTCGTCGTGTAGACAGAGTTCACTATATGTTATGGGCACTGGAGGAGCCTGAGTCCCTGACGCAGGTACAGGGGACGCTGCTGATCCCTTCCAGCCCTGCTGGAGACGCTGAAGGCGGTTCAGGATCTCGGGGAACTTGAGACGGTCGTTGGGGTCAGTGGCCCAACACCTGCGCATCACGTCGCACACCTGCGGTGGACAGGTGTCTGGTGGACTCAGTAAGATGCCCTGGAAGATCAGTTTCACCACCTGGGGAGAAAGAGAAGCAAGATTAAGTATGAAAGGCAGATGTTTTGCTTATACGTCCAGGGATTCGATTCCTTGACCTTAGTTAAGAGAGCCGCGACTCTCACCACTGGGCTATGACTATTTAATTTAGCATAATTTATTTTGTTAGTTTGACCCTAGTGTTTATAATTCTATAAACTCTAGAAAATGCTATAAACGACAGAAAAAATTATAAATACCAGAAAGAAAGCCCATAAACAAAAGAAAAACTATAAACGCCAGAAAAATATTATAAACAAAACAAAATCTCTGAACACCAGAAAGAACAATAAATGCCTGAATAAATATAAGCACCAGAAAAAAACTATAAACTCCAGAAAAACTATAAACATTAGAAAGAACTAAAATAAGAAAAAGAAAAGGCAGCATCAGAAATTACCAATAAACTCCAGAAAGAACAATAAACATTAGGAAAAAAAAACTATAAAAGCCAAAAAAAAAAAAAACTGTTACCACCAGAAAGAACTATAAACAAAAGGAACTATAAACAAAAGGAACTATAAGCAATGGAAAGAAATATAAACCTTCAGAAATAACTACGAATTTCAAAGAAGTATAAACCAGAAGTATAAACACCAGAAGTATAAACACCAGAATTATAAACACCAGAATTATAAACACCAGAATTATAAACACCAGAAGTATAAACACCAGAATTATAAACACCAGAATTATAAACACCAGAATTATAAACACCAGAAGTATAAACACCAGAATTATAAACACCAGAAAAACTATAAACAAAAGGAATTGGAAAACACTGAAAAGCAATATTAAACATGAAAAATCAATAAGTCTGGAACAAAATATAAACAAAAGAAAAACGTATAAACACAAGGGGGGGGGAATAAATAAACACGAGTAAAAAGATAAACAATAAGGTGAAAGGAGAGACAAGTGAGCATCGGTTACACCTCTAACACAAGAGTTGGATCCCATTAGTTAGAGAATTCTTCTTCGATAAGAGAGTTAAGATAAGACCCGTTTGGGTTACGAGGAACCCAAACAGGGTCTTCCGTTTATTGTGTGGGTGGTACTGATAGTTTGATCTGGGGGAGAAGAAATGGGGAGAGGGGGAGATGGGGAGAGGAAGAGAGGGGGAGAAGAGTGAGAGAAGCGGAGGTGATGGAAAAGAAATGGAGCAAGGAGAATGAGACTCTCTCTCTCTCTCTCTCTCTCTCTCTCTCTCTCTCTTCTCTCTCTGTCCCTCTCTCTCTCTCCTTCTCTTTACACACAACTTTACAAGGTTAGGTTAAAGTTCCTAACTTTATTTAGAAGCTAAGAGCTGTTATTCTCTCTCTCTCTCTCTCTCTCTCTCTCTCTCTCTCTCTCTCTCTCTTTAAGCCCTAAAAATCCAAGCGTATACGTCAATATCCATGAACTAACATAAAGAGAGAGTTTAGAGAGAGAGAAAGTGAGTGAGTTAGTGGTTAGGTTCGCCAGTGAGTGGAAAAAAGTGAGAGAGAGAAAAAAATATAGAAAAAAAAGCTAGAGTCTCTAGCAAGAAATAAAAGCTAAGTGGACCTAAAACAATACACTTAAGTGAGATAAATTGCGGAAGTGGCAACACTGGCAAGTGTATATCTGTGAGACCTTTGTTGTTACTGATAATATTGGTGAGGAAGTGAGAGATGAGTGCTAACTCTCTCTCTCTCTCTCTCTCTCTCTCTCTCTCTCTCTCTCTCTCTCTCTCTCTCTCTCTCTCTCTCTCTCTCTCTCTCTCTCTCACTGTAATAAATTATGATATAACGAGGTAAACTGAATAACGAATTACGTAAATTATCATTACAAATAATAATAATAATTATTAATAATAAAAATAATCGTACTATCCCTATTATTATTATTATTATTGTTATTATTATTATTATTATTATTATTATTATTAAAAAGAAAAAAACAATTGAACATCACTCAGTCCACAGCCATCTTGGAAGACACTGCCCACCACGATGGTCACATGACATACCCCAGACCACAGCGATACCCACCTACCCATCTCTCATATACCCTACTCCAATTACCCCCTCGGCCAACAGGACTGTTAAATGGTATCTCTGGTGGCTAGGTTCTGTTGGAGGTGGGTATGGGATGGCTATACTACCCACAGGATGGGTATGGGATGGCTATACTACCCACAGATGGGTATGGGATTGCTATACTACCCACAGGATGGATATGGGGTGGCTACTACCCACAGGATGGGTATGAGGTGGCTACTACCCACAGGATGGGTATGGGGTAACTACTTCCCACAGGATGGGTATGGGGTGGCTACTACCCACGTATGGGTATAGGGTGTCTATACTACCCACAGTATGGGTATGGGGTGGCTGCTATCCACAGAATGGGTATGCAGATGGCTAGTACCCACAGGATGGGTATGGGGTGGCTATACTACCCGCAGGATGGGTATGGGATGACTACTATCCACAGGATGGGTATGGGATGCCTATATTACCCACAGCATGGGTATGGAGTGACTACTACCCACAGGATGGCTTACAGTACTTGCTGCAACTCCCATTTCCCATCCCCCTGGAGGTTACCTGGAGGTTATTCCGGGGATCAACGCCCCCGCGGCCCGGTCCATGACCAGGCCTCCCAATGGATCAGGGCCTGATCAACTAGGCTGTTACTGTTGGCCGCACGCAGTCCGACTCACGAGCCACAGCCCGGCTGATCTGGCACTGACTTTAGGTATCTGTCCAGCTCTCTCTTGAAGGCACCCAGGGGCTTATTGGTAATTCCCCTAATGCTTGATGGGAGGCTGTTGAACAGTTTTGGGCCCCGGACACTTATGGTGTTTTCCCTTAGTGTACCAATGGCGCCCCTACTTTTTATTGGGGGCATTTTGCATCGCCTGCCCAGTCTTTTACTTTCGTAGGGAGTGATTTCTGTGTGCAGATTTGGGACCATTCCTTCCAAGATTTTCCAAGTGTAGATTATGATATGTCTCTCCCTCTTGCGTTCCAACGAGTACAAGTCAAGTGCTTCCAAGCGTTCCCAGTAGTTAAGGTGCTTGACAGAACTTATACGTGCAGTAAAGGATCTCTGTACACTCTCTAGATCTGCGATTTCACCTGCTTTGAATGGAGATGTTAATGTACAGCAGTATTCCAGCCTAGAGAGAACAAGTGATTTGAAAAGGATCATATTGGCTTGGCATCTCTCGTTTTGAAAGTTCTCATTATCCATCCTATCATTTTCTTTGCACGTGCGATCGTGGCACTGTTGTGATTCTTCAAAGTGAGATCCTCAGACATTACTACTCCCAGGTCCCTTACATTATTTTTCCGCTCTATTGTATGGCCGGAGTCAGTAGTATACTCTGTTCTAGTTATTATCTCCTCCAGTTTTCCATAACGGAGTAGTTGGAATTTGTCCTCATTGAACATCATATTGTTTACCGTTGCCCACTGGAAAACTTTGTTTATATCTTCTTGGAGGTTAACCGCGTCCTCAGCAGATGACAGCCTCATGCAGATCCTAGTATCATCCGCAAAGGAGTTACATTTCCCCCAATTTACCCAATTTCACTCAACCAATTTCACTCACCCAATTTCACTCACCCAATTTCCACCAACGTCAACCAATTTTCAAGATTTTTATTTCAGAGTCAATTTCAAATTCCAATCATTCCCATTTGTGACCCACTGGCGCGTCCCTTATCACAGGTGTTATCAGGGCAGGAAGTGAGACACATGTCAGGTGTTTGGTGAGAATTTCTCTTCTACTGATAAGAGACAGAGGAGAGGTTCCAATTGTGTGTGTGTGTGTGTGTGTGTGTGTGTGTGTGTGTGTGTGTGTGTGTGTGTGTGTGTGTGTGTGTGTGTGTGTGTGTGTGTGACAGCTGTACACATCTGTCCTACATAACCCCAAATGTTATTATAAACAGATTTCCCCTCCTCTTCCCCTCTCTTCCTCTCTCTCTCTCTCTCTCTCTCTCTCTCTCCTCTCATTTTCCCTTCTTCAACCCCAGCCCTTTCAAGTCTCGCTCTTTTCTCCCCTTCCGCCTGCTCCCTCTTTTATTTCCCCTCTCCCTTCCCCTCCCCTCTCTCCTCTCCCCTCCCTTGAAACAAGCGCCCTTATATAAATTTTATATAAACTATAAACCCTTTCCAGTTTTTATAATATAAATCCTTCATATCATATAAGAATAAATATAACGAAATAATTAAGTATACTAACGTATGCTGTATATTGGAGTAGGAAAAAATACAAAAAGATACTAGAAAAGGTAAAGTAAATACAAAAAGATACTTGTAAAGGTAAAGTAAATACAAAAAGATACTTGTAAATGTGAATTAAATACAAAAAGATACTTGTAAATGTGAATTAAATACAAAAAGATACTTGTAAATGTGAATTAAATACAAAAAGATACTTATAAATGTGAATTAAATACAAAAAGATACTTGTAAATGTGAATTAAATACAAAAAGATACTTGTAAATGTGAATTAAATACAAAAGGATACTTGTAAATGTGAATTAAATACAAAAAGATACTTATAAATGTGAATTAAATACAAAAAGATACTTGTAAATGTGAATTAAATACAAAAAGATACTTGTAAATGTGAATTAAATACAAAAAGATACTTATAAATGTGAATTAAATACAAAAAGATACTTGTAAATGTGAATTAAATACAAAAAGATACTTGTAAATGTGAATTAAATACAAAAGGATACTTGTAAATGTGAATTAAATACAAAAAGATACTTATAAATGTGAATTAATACAAAAAGATACTTGTAAATGTGAATTAAATACAAAAAGATACTTGTAAATGTGAATTAAATACAAAAAGATACTTGTAAATGTGAATTAAATACAAAAAGATACTTGTAAATGTGAATTAAATACAAAAAGATACTTGTAAATGTAAATAAAATACAAAAAGATACTGATTACTGTAAAACAAATATAAAAAGATACTTGTAATTATAAAAGAAATCCACAAAAGATACTTGCAAATGTAAATAAATTACAAAAAAATAATTATTAGTATAAAATAAATATTTAAAGATACTCGTATCTGTAACAAAAAAAAAACACAAAAGATACTTGTAAATATAAAATACAAAAGGACCACCGTGAATGTAAAAAAAGATACTTATTAACGCAAAATAAATAATATATATGATAGTTACATTGTGGGAACACCAGCAGTGTTGCTACACTATTCTATATGATAGTTACATTGTGGGAACACCAGCAGTGTTGCTACACTATTCTATATGATAGTTACATTGTGGGAAACCAGCATTGTTGCAACACTATTCTAATATGATAGTTACATTGTGGGAACAACCAGCAGTGTGTTGCTACACTATTCTTTTGATAGCTACATGTGGGAACACCAGCAGTGTTGCTACATATTCTAATATGATAGTTACATTGTGGGAACACAGCAGTGTTGCTACACTATTCAATGATAGTTACATTGTGGGAACACCAGCAGTGGTTGCTACACTATTCTATATGATAGTTACATTGTGGGAACACCAGCAGTGTGTTGCTACACTATTCTTTATGATAGCTACATTGTGGGAACACCAGCAGTGTTGCTACACTATTCTATAATGATAGTTACATTGTGGGAACACCAGCAGTGTTGCTACACTATTCTATATGATAGTTACATTGTGGGAACACCAGCAGTGTGTTCCTACACTATTCTATATGATAGTTACATTGTGGGAACACCAGCAGTGTTGCTACACTATTCTATATGATAGTTACATTGTGGGAACACAAGCAGTGTGTTGCTACACTATTCTATATGATAGTTTACATTGTGGGAACACAAGCAGTGTGTTGCTACACTATTCTATATGATAGTTACATTGTGGGAACACCAGCAGTGTTGCTACACTATTCTATATGATAGTTACATTGTGGGAACACCAGCAGTGTTGCTACACTATTCTATATGATAGTTACATTGTGGGAACACCAGCAGTGTTGCTACACTATTCTATATGATAGTTACATTGTGGGAACACCAGCAGTGTTGCTACACTATTCTATATGATAGTTACATTGTGGGAACACCAGCAGTGTGTTCCTACACTATTCTATATGATAGTTACATTGTGGGAACACCAGCAGTGTTGCTACACTATTCTATATGATAGTTACATTGTGGGAACACAAGCAGTGTGTTGCTACACTATTCTATATGATAGTTACATTGTGGGAACACAAGCAGTGTGTTGCTACACTATTCTATATGATAGTTACATTGTGGGAACACCAGCAGTGTTGCTACACTATTCTATATGATAGTTACATTGTGGGAACACCAGCAGTGTTGCTACACTATTCTATATGATAGTTACATTGTGGGAACACCAGCAGTGTTGCTTCACTATTCTATATGATAGTTACATTGTGGGAACACCAGCAGTGTTGCTACACTATTCTATATGATAGTTACATTGTGGGAACACCAGCAGTGTTGCTACACTATTCTATATGATAGTTACATTGTGGGAACACCAGCAGTGTTGCTACACTATTCTATATGATAGTTATATTGTGGGAACACCAGCAGTGTTGCTACACTATTCTATATGATAGTTACATTGTGGGAACACCAGCAGTGTTGCTACACTATTCTATATGATAGTTACATTGTGGGAACACCAGCAGTGTGTTGCTACACTATTCTATATGATAGTTACATTGTGGGAACACCAGCAGTGTTGCAACACTATTCTATATGATAGTTACATTGTGGGAACACCAGCAGTGTGTTGCTACACTATTCTATATGATAGTTACATTGTGGGAACACCAGCAGTGTGTTGCTACACTATTCTATATGATAGTTACATTGTGGGAACACCAGCAGTGTATTGCTACACTATTCTATATGATAGCTACATTGTGGGAACACCAGCAGTGTTGCTACACTATTCTATATGATAGTTACATTGTGGGAACACCAGCAGTGTTGCTACACAATTCTATATGATAGTTATATTGTGGGAACACCAGCAGTGTGTTCCTACACTATTCTATATGATAGTTACATTGTGGGAACACCAGCAGTGTTGCTACACTATTCTATATGATAGTTACATTGTGGGAACACCAGCAGTGTTGCTACACTATTCTATATGATAGTTACATTGTGGGAACACCAGCAATGTGTTGCTGCACTATTCTATATGATAGTTACATTGTGGGAACACCAGCAGTGTTGCTACACTATTCTATATGATAGTTACATTGTGGGAACACCAGCAGTGTTGCTACACTATTCTATATGATAGTTACATTGTGGGAACATCAGCAGTGTTGCTTCACTATTTTATATGATAGTTACATTGTAGGAACACCAGCAGTGTTGCTACACTATTCTATATGATAGTTACATTGTGAGAACACCAGCAGTGCTGCTACACTATTCTATATGATAGTTACATTGTGGGAACACAAGCAGTGTGTTGCTACACTATTCTATATGATAGTTACATTGTGGGAACACCAGCAGTGTTGCTACACTATTCTATATGATAGTTACATAGTGGGAACACCAGCAGTGTGTTGCTACACTATTCTATATGATAGTTACATTGTGGGAGCACCAGCAGTGTTGCTTCACTATTCTATATGATAGTTACATTGTGGGAACACCAGCAGTGTTGCTACACTATTCTATATGATAGTTATATTGTGGGAACACCAGCAGTGTTGCTACACTATTCTATATGATAGTTACATTGTGGGAACACCAGCAGTGTGTTGCTACACTATTCTATATGATAGTTACATTGTGGGAACACCAGCAGTGTTGCTACACTATTCTATATGATAGTTACATTGTGGGAACACCAGCAGTGTGTTGCTACACTATTCTATATGATAGTTACATTGTGGGAACACCAGCAGTGTGTTGTTACACTATTCTCTATGATAGTTACATTGTGGAAACACCAGCAGTGTTGCTACACTATTCTATATGATAGTTACATTGTGGGAACACCAGCAGTGTGTTGCTACACTATTCTATATGATAGTTACATTGTGGGAACACCAGCAGTGTTTCTACACTATTCTATATGATAGTTACATTGTGGGAACACCAGCAGTGTTGCTACACTATTCTATATGATAGTTACATTGTGAGAACACCAGCAGTGTCTTGCTACACTATTCTATATGATAGTTACATTGTGGGAACACCAGCAGTGTTTCTACACTATTCTATATGATAGTTACATTGTGGGAACACCAGCAGTGTTGCTATACTATTCTATATGATAGTTACGTTGTGGGAACACCAGCAGTGTGTTGCTACACTATTCTATATGATAGTTACATTGTGGGAACACCAGCAGTGTGTTGCTACACTATTCTGTATGATAGTTACATTGTGGGAACTCCAGCAGTGTGTTACTACACTATTCTATATGGTAGTTACATTGTGGGAACACCAGCAGTGTTGCTACACTATTCTATATGATAGTTACATTGTGGGAACACCAGCAGTGTGTTGCTACACTATTCTATATGATAGTTACATTGTGGGAATACCAGCAGTGTTTCTACACTATTCTATATGATAGTTACATTGTGGGAACACCAGCAGTGTTGCTACACTATTCTATATGATAGTTACATTGGGGAACACCAGCAGTGTGTTGCTACACTATTCTATATGATAGTTACATTGTGGGAACACCAGCAGTGTTGCTACACTATTCTATATGATAGTTACATTGTGGGAACACCAGCAGTGTGTTGCTACACTATTCTATATGATAGTTACATTGTGGGAACACCAGCAGTGTGTTGCTACACTATTCTATATGATAGTTACATTGTGGGAACACCAGCAGTGTTGCTACACTATTCTATATGATAGTTACATTGTGGGAACACCAGCAGTGTTGCTACACTATTCTATATGATAGTTACATTGTGGGAACACCAGCAGTGTTGCTACACTATTCTATATGATAGTTACATTGTGGGAACACCAGCAGTGTTTTGTTACACTATTCTATATGATAGTTACATTGTGGGAACACCAGCAGTGCTGCTACACTATTCTATATGATAGTTACATTGTGGGAACACCAGCAGTGTTTCTACACTATTCTATATGATAGTTACATTGTGGGAACACCAGCAGTGTGTTGCTACACTATTCTATATGATAGTTACATTGTGGGAACACCAGCAGTGTGTTGCTACACTATTCTATATGATAGTTACATTGTGGGAACACCA
>NC_069412.1:66518205-66535705 GCF_026875155.1 Cherax quadricarinatus | reverse complement strand
AATCGCATCTGCTAGAAAAATGACAGGATGGATAATGATAACCTTCAAAACTAGGGATGCCAAGCCCATGATGACACTCTTCAGGTCACTTGTTCTATCTAGGCTGGAATATTGCTGCACACTAATAGCACCTTTCAAGGCAGGTGAAATTGCTGACCTAGAAAATGTACAGAGAACATTCACGGCGCGCATAACGGAGATAAAACACCTCAATTACTGGGAACGTTTGAAGTTCCTGAACTTGTACTCCCTGGAATGCAGGCGGGAGAGATACATCATTATATACACCTGGAAATTCCTAGAGGGACTAGTACCAAACTTGCACACGAAAATCACTCCCTACTAAAGCAAAAGACTCGGCAGACGATGCAACATCCCCCCAGTGAAAAGCAGGGGTGTCACTAGCACGTTAAGAGACAACACAATAAGTGTCAGGGGCCCAAGACTGTTCAACTACCTCCCAGCATGCATAAGGGGGATTACCAATAGACCCCTGGCTGTCTTCAAGCAGGCACTGGACAAGCACCTTAAGTCGGTACCTGATCAGCTGGGATGTGGTTCGTACGTTGGATTGCGTGCAGCCAGCAGTAACAGCCTGGTTGATCAGACCCTGATCCACCATGAGGCCTGGTCACAGACCGGGCCGCGGGGGTGTTGACCCCGGAACTCTCTCCAGGTAAACTCCAGGTCCACTAACTGTGAGACAGACTCCCTCACTAGCCAGGTTAAAGATTTCACGTCACAGTGACCACAAACTAGAGCATTCTTGCGATGAGGGGACCTCGAGAAGGATGCTCTCCTCGTCGAAGGACTCACAGAAATCAAAGGAGATAGGTCTGTACCCCGAAGTTACAGACCCAGCAGCCTGAACTCTGTGAGGAAAGTTGATGGAATCAAGAGTTGCTGATGCTATTTGAAGGCCACTGAAAGATGCTCTTCAAAGGCCATTGAGAGATGATCTTCAAAGGCCATTGAGAGATGATCTTCAAAGGCCATTGAGAGATGATCTTCAAAGGCCATTGAGAGATGATCTTCAAAGATCATTGAGAGATGGTCTTCAAAGGCCATTGAGAGATGGTCTTCAAAGGCCATTGAGAGATGCTCTTCAAAGGCCATTGAGAGATGCTCATCAAAGGCCATTGAGAGATGATCTTCGAAGGTCACTGAGAGATGCTCTTCAAAGGCCATTGAGAGATGCTCTTCAAAGGCCATTGAGAGATGCTCTTCAAAAGCCATTGAGAGATGGTCTTCAAAGGCCATTGAGAGATGCTCTTCAGAAGCCATTGAGAGATGCTCTTCAAAGGCCATTGAGAGATGCTCTTCAAAGGCCATTGAGAGATGGTCTTCAAAGGCCATTGAGAGATGGTCTTCAAAAGCCATTGAGAGATGGTCTTCAAAGGCCATTGAGAGATGCTCTTCAAAGGCCATTGAGAGATGCTCATCAAAGGCCATTGAGAGATGATCTTCGAAGGCCACTGAGAGATGCTCTTCAAAGGCCATTGAGAGATGCTCTTCAAAGGCCATTGAGAGATGCTCTTCAAAGGCCATTGAGAGATGATCTTCGAAGGCCACTGAGAGATGCTCTTCAAAGACCACTGAGACAATGATTGACAATCCTCTCTCAGTAAAGGGTCACAGGACTTTCATACATGGATTGTGAACATCTGAAACGCCCTGTTCTGTTCTATTTTGTTCTGTTGAACAATATAAGTGGATTTGTCGATTCTGATAACATGACGTTCTAGGTCTTATGATCAGGTGTTATGAGGTTTATTCTTGCTTGTCATGGGGAGCAGGAAGTGTTAAATTAGTGAATGCAGGCAGTGTTGATGGAGGGAGGGAGGGAGGGAAGGAGGGAGGGAGGGATGGAGGGAGGGAGGAGAGGAGGGTAGAAGGAAGGAGGGAGGGATGGAGGGAGGGAGGGAGGGAGGGTAGGAAGGAAGGAGGGAGGGAGGGTAGGAAGGAAGGAGGGAGAGAGAGAGGGAAGGAAGGAGGGAGGGAGGGAAGGTGGAAGAAAATAAGAAAGGGAGAGGAGGAAAAAGGAAAGAGAGACAGACACAGAAACAAACGAACACACACACAGCACAGTAACTCACACGAGGACACACCACAATGGTCCATTCTTACACACACACACACACACACACATACACACACACAACACACACACACACACACACACACACACACACACAAAACACACACACACACACACCACAGCTCTAAGTATAGGTATGATAGGGTCTAAGACTTCAGGAACCAGCATATCAAAATCCCGGTGTTTCGAAGTCCCTTCCCCTCCTCATCCACCTCTCCAACACCATAGAACAGAACAGAGATGTACATTTTTTCATTAAACCCATTACTTAAATAACCTCACTAAACCCAGTACACCCATGACCTGACCTCCCTTTACCTTTCCATATATCCCTCTGACCCCCTCCCTCCCCTATAAAGGCACCAGACCTTTTCCATACGCATTCCAAAGTCAGTTTAACACATTTAAACACACAGGATCCTACGTGTTGGCCTACTACAGGGTAAACATTGCTAGCTTTTGTTCCCACTGTGTAACTATCATGTAGAATTGTGTAGCAGCACATTGATGATGTATCCAAATCTGGCTAATTAAAAAAATATGCATTTCCTGTGGTTGATGGAGCCACTAGAGGGCATAACATCGGTACATTGTCGTTCATTTACATCCGTCTATATTCCTCAGTAAGTGGACAAGGTAGTGCTCAAGTGACAGAGTTAATTTAAGTGGACACAGTAGTGTTAAGTGGCAGACTCGTTTTAAGTGAACACACAGAAGTGATCAAGAAAGTGGATGCAAGTGTATACTAGAATAACACTTGGGAATTCTTAGAATCTAGAACACTCACACACACAGAACAAGTGAGTACAGTATTATTCCCATGTCTTTAAGACCTCCACTGACTCTTAAGTATCTTCCTATACTCAGAAAACTAGTTAGGGAGGAAGAGCAAGGAGTCCCTGGACTATACAGAGCCTCTGTTTGCAAGGAACCAGAGACAATGGGGTTATAGATGGAAGCCAAAGACTCGAGGGAGTCACTGGGTGGTCAGGAAATACCAGCTCATTGGGTGGTTAGGGTTAGGTAGTAGAGTGATCTGAACTTGGGAGTGGTGGAAGGAAGATCGGATGAACAACTTCGAGTAGGTATGATAGTGTGGCTGTTTGTGTTGAGAAGCGAACTGACTTTTCTAAATATACATATATGTACATATATATAGATACACACGATAGGTTAAGAGTTCTCTCTCTTTATCTGACTCAGTTGATTAATGTTTTAATTCGATCAGCTGATCTTAGTTTACCTCAGCCCAGTATGTTGGTCTTCTCATTCTTTTGTGGTCCGCAGACTGATGGCAGTGTGTCACTCCCTCATCACCTTGACCAGATGTTTGGCTGGACAGAGGTAGGATACAAGGCGTGAGGGAGCTCGCAGCGTATTGCAGGAACTGCAACAGTTATTTAGTTGATGTGTGCCTCAGGAGATATGCTCGGTATAATACTCACCCCAAGATCCCTTTCTTTGACTAAGAGGTGGCACCTCACTCCCTCGACTCTTCCACAGACCAAGTAAGGATCTAAGAGCGAAGCTGATCTCTAATGTCTGGACTGTCGGTTTCACTCTGTGATTACCCGGGATAATATTTCTATGGCTATTTGATGGGGCACTGTGATTCTTCGCCAGCGTTAGCTGCGGTCGGGCCACCTACTGGAGACAGTGATTCACTGTTACCTTCAGAAGACGCTGTGATTTTTCCAGCAAATTAAACACTGGTCGACTCATTGTCGACACAGACTCAACGGAGGAAGCAAGACAACAGCCACAGTCATCTAACCACTCCTTGCAACTAGCCTGGTCGCTTCGAAGCAACCAGACCTCCTATGTTGGTTGCTGCTGAGAGGACGCTGTTTCTGTCCTGACCATTCCGACATACTTAGAGTTTCTTTATAGATTTTACTGTTGTAGTGGTTAATTTATTGTGCATCCCATATCCATCCTGTGGATGGTCGTGAAAGAGGATAATGGGTACACAAGAGGCCTGGTAACTAGGCCTCTTTCTTCACATTCTCTTTTGCTTCCCTGTGTCCTCCTTTCACTTTCTCTCTCTCTCCCTCTCTCTCTCCCTGCATTCTCCTATTGCTCCCAGTTCGCCCATAAGGTTCGGCTATTAAACAGCTGGTGACCCTAGCTCACCCACCCGTCCCTAGCTAACCCACCCGTCCCTAGCTAACCCACTCGTCCCTAGCTAACCCGCCCGTCCCTAGCTCACCCACCCGTCCCTAGTTAACCCACCCGTCCCTAGCAAAGCCACCCGTCCCTAGCTAACCCACTTTTCGTTTCCGAGACTATGCACACTTTACTTAGCCAAAAACTTACGATACCTTAAAATACCACTGGCTTGTTTACGAAGAATCCTGAATCCGACTTCAGCGAACGCTTTCCTGAGCGATCAATCCGGCTCTGAGGGGCAGGATCTGGGAGGTCAGGGTATCAGGTGTCCCGTAGCTCGAACGCTAGCGAACTCAGCTCACACACTGAAGTCCGGAGTTCGAAACTCCGGTACGGCTGGATAATATTAGGGACGTGTTTCCATAAGACACCTGCTGTCCATGTTCACCCATCAGTAAAATAGGTACCTGGGTGTTAGTGGACTGGTGTGGGTCGCATCCTGGGACAAAACTGACCTAATCTGAGGGAAATGCTCAGCATAGCAAGCGGCTTTCTATATAGTAGTATGTCACTGATGTCAGCTATGGTCTGTATAAGTTGTATCATGTGCTGCTAGAAATAAATAATAATAATAATTAATAATAATTATATTATTATTATTATTATTATTATTATTATTATTATTATTATTATAAGGCAGGGAGTACTCTTGGATTTGTCATTTAGGGAGGGAGGTAGAGTGAGGGAGAGAGGGACGGAGGGAGAGTGAGGGAGAGAGGGAGGTAGAGTGAGGGAGAGAGGGACGGAGGGAGAGTGAGGGAGAGGAGGGAGAGGGAGAAGAGTGAGGAGAGAGAGGACGGGAGAGAGTGAGGGAGAGAGGGACGGAGGGAGAGTGAGGGAGAGAGGGAGGTAGAGTGAGAGGAGAGAGGGAACGGAGAGAGAGGAGGGAGAGAGGACGGAGGGAGAGGTGAGGAGAGAGGGAGGAGAAAGGGAGAGAAGGAAGGAGAGTACCGATGGTACTCTCGCTCTCCTCTCTCGCTCTCTCTCTCTCTACGGTTCGTTGTACTGTTTTTGGTTCGGTCCTTGTTCTTCTTCGATTCTTATTCCTCCTTCTGCCTCCCCTTCCCGCATCATCACTTCAGCCCACCAGTAACATCATCATTATCGCCGTCCACCCCACGGACACCGTTCACCCCCTCATCCCAGTACGACTCTCTCTCCCCAGCACACCCATCCCCAGGGCACCCCCTCCCCAGTTAACCCTCTCCCCAGTAAACCCGTCTCCCAGCACACCCACCCCAGGGCACGCCTCCAGACAGCCCCTGCCCAGTACACCCTCTCCCCAGCACCCCACACGCCAGGAACGACGGCCTCCCAGTAACACCCCCTCCCCAGTACAACCTCTCGCCAGCGGCACAACCCATCCCCAGGGCACCCCCTCCCCATACACCCCCTCCCCAGTACACACCTCTCACCCAGCACACCCATCCCCAGGACACCCCCTCCCCAGTACACACCCCCTCCCCAGTACACCCTCTCCCCAGCACACCCATCCCCAGGACACCCCCTCCCCAGTACAACCCCCTCCCCAGCACACCCGTCCCCAGACACCCCGTCCTCAGTACACCCCATTCCCAGTACAACACCCCCTCCCCAGTACACCTCTCCCCCAGCACACCCCATCCCCAGTACACCCCCTTCCCCAGTACACCCCCTCCCCAGCACCCCCTCCCCAGTACAACCCCCTCCCCAGTACAACCCTCTCCCCAGTACACCCTCCCCAGACACCCCCTCCCCAGCATACACCCTCCCCAGTACACCCCCTCCCCAGCACCCCCCTCCCCAGTACAACCCCCTCCCTTGCATCCCCCTCCCAAGTACAACCCCCTCCCCAATACACCCTCCCCAGCACACTCCTTCCCCAGTACACACCCCCTCCCCAGTACAACCCCCTCCCCAGGACACCACCCCTCCCCAGTACACCCCCTCCCCTGCACCCCCCTCCCAAGTACACCCCCTCCCCAATACACCCTCCCCAGCACACCCCTTCCCCAGTACACCCCCTCCCCAGTACACCCCCTCCCCAGTAACACCCCCTCCCCCAGTACACCCCCTCCCCCAGTACACAAACCCCCTCCCCGCACACCCCCTCCCCATACACACCCCTCCCCAGTACACCCCCTCCCCAGTACAACCCCCTCCCCAGTACACCCCCTCCCCAGCACACCCCCTCCCCAGACACCCCCCTCCCAGTACAACCCCCTCCCCAGCACACCCCCCTCCCCAGTACACCCCCTCCCCAGTACAACACCCCCTCCCCAGTACACCCCCTCCCCAGTACACCCCCTCCCAGTACACCCCCTCCCCAGTACACCCCCTCCCCAGTACCCCCTCCCCAGTACACACCCCCTCCCCAGCACACCCCCTCCCCAGTACAAACCCCCTCCCCAGACAACCCCTCCCCAGTACAACCCCCTCTCCTGCACCCCCCTCCCAAGTACAACCCCCTCCCCAATACACCCTCCCCAGCACACCCCTTCCCCAGTACACCCCCCCCCAGTACAACCCCCTCCCCAGTACACCTCCTCCCCAGTAACACCCCCTCCCCATACACCCCCTCCCCAGACAACCCCTCCCCAGTACACCCCCTCCCCTGCACCCCCCTCCCAAGTACAACAACCCCCTCCCCAATACAACCCTCCCCAGCACACCCCTTCCCCATAACACCCCCTCCCCAGTACAACCCCCTCCCCAGTACACCCCCTCCCCAGTACAACCCCCTCCCCAGTACAACCCCCTCCCCAGTACACCCCCTCCCCCAGTACACCCCCTCCCCAGTACACCCCCTCCCCAGTAACACCCCCTCCCCAGTACAACCCCCTCCCCAGCAACCCCTCCTCCCCCTCTTCCATCATTATTGCTGTTGTTGTTGTTGTTACGGCCGCCGCTTCTGTTTTTATTCTTGCTTTTTTCTTGCTCTCCTAATTTCGCTTCTTTGTGCCTCTTACTGTCCCACTTCTCTAGAGAGAGAGAGAGAGAGAGAGAGAGAGAGAGAGAAGAGAAGAGAGAGAGAGGAGAGACAGGAAGAGGCAGATATATATATATATTTTATATATATATATATATATATATATATATATATATATATATATATATATATATATATATATATATATATATATATATATATATATGCAAAACACCCACGGGGGGAGAGTTGAATGATAGCTCTCGGCCTTTCGTGTTGCAATCAACACATCTTTAGGAGCTTGCAATGTTGCACATCCGTTCAAGGTGACGACTCTGGCTACAATATACTGTATTGCACACCCCTTCAAGCGGGTCAAATTCTAGCTCAAGGCTAGAAAGCTAAGTGATTGCTTGTGTAACAAGAGCTAAGACCTTAGCTTGCATACTGCTTAGCTTCACAGCTAAGAATCAGCGTTTAACAACGGCTTAGAAGCTAACAGAAGCTCCACAGCTAAGAATCAACGCCTAGAACAGGCTTAGAAGCTAACAGAAGCTCCACAGCTAAGAATCAACGCCTAGAACAGGCTTAGAAGCTAACAGAAGCTCCACAGCTAAGAATCAACGCCTAGAACAGGCTTAGAAGCTAACAGAAGCTCCACAGCTAAGAATCAACGCCTAGAACAGGCTTAGAAGCTAACAGAAGCTCCACAGCTAAGAATCAACGCCTAGAACAGGCTTAGAAGCTAACAGAAGCTCCACAGCTAAGAGAGAGCAGCTAGCCCACAGTTAGGAGGTTAGTGGTGGAAAGGAAGGGTTGAGGGATAAGGAGAGAGCCTTCTGCTTGTCTTTTTTTTCACACATGGTTTTGTAAGGCTAGGTTTAGAGTTGCTAAGTTTATTTACAAGCTAGGAGCTGTTACCTCCATCATATCTCTCTCTCTCTCTCTCTCTCTCTCTCTCTCTCTCTCTCTCTCATCACTCTCCCTTCCTCCCTCCCTCTCTCTCTCTCCCTCCCTCCCTCCCACCTTCCCTCTCTCTCTCTCTCTCTCTCTCTCTCTCATGCACATCTACATACATTTACACTCTCAAAATTAGAGAAAGTGAGTTAGCTCTCCTCAATTCTCTTTAAATTTAGTCGAGCTGATAAGTGGAGTGAGGAGGTAAGAATTTAATTCCCCCTAATTCCCCTAATTCCCCTTACGGTTCCTGGGAATTATCTCTCAGAAGTAGAGAAATTTAGGAAATAAATGAGAACGAAGGAGGAGGTAGATGGAGAAGGGGAGTAATGGAGGGGGTGATGGAGAGGGTGATGGGAGAGGATGGGGGGTGATGGAGGGTGAGGGGGGGGTAGTGGTGGGGGTAGGAGGGGGGTTGGTGTGGGTAAGGAAGGTATGGAGGGGTGTGGAGGCACTGTTGGGGGTTGTGGAGAAAGGTGGGGGGCTGAAAAGCAAAACAGACTTAAAAAGCCAGGGGTAAAGAAGCGCGTGGTAAGAGAGAGAAGAGAGAGAAGAGAGAGAAGAGAGAGAGTGCACCACACATGGTTTTCCTTCATTAAAACAAACTGAACCCAAACAGAATCGAACCCTTTTAAATTTCCTTTAAAAAATTAAAATATATAATATAATATATATATAAAAATATATAATATATTAAATAATTTTTTAAAATATAAATATATATATTAATTTAATTTTTTTTATTTTACATTAACACACGGGTCAAATTCCCCCAAGGCGGGGTGGCCCGAAAAAGAAAAACTTTTCACCATCATTACTCCCACTGTCTTCCAGAAGGGGGCTTTACACACATTTTTTAAAAATGCAACTTTCACCCCTCCTTCAGAGTGCAGGCCTGTACTTTCCCCCTTCCCGGGCTCAAGTCCCGGGGCCCGCCGGGGTTTTCCCGAATCCCTTATAAATATTACTTTTTCTCACACCCAACACACTCAAGTATTAAAAACCATTTGCTCCATTCACTCCTATCAAACACGCTCATCTGCCTGCGGAAGTCCAAACCCCCCCGCACACAAAAACCCCCTTTACCCCCCCCCTCCAACCTTTCCTAGCCGACCCCTACCCCGCCTTCCCTTTCCCCTCAACGATACACCTTGAAGCTTCTGTTTCGCTCCATTCCTCTACATGTCCGAACCACCTCAACAACACTTCCTCAGCCCTCTGGACAACAGTTTTGGTAATCCCGCACCTCCTCCTAACTTCCAAACTACGAATTCTCTGCATTATATTCACAACCACACATTGCCCTCAGACATGACATCTCCACTGCCTCCAGCCTTCTCCTCGCTGCAACATTCATCACCCATGCTTCACACCCATATAAGAGCGTTGGTAAAACTATACTCTCATACATTCCCCTCTTTGCCTCCAAGGACAAAGTTCTTTGTCTCCACAGACTCCTAAGTGCACCACTCACTCTTTTTCCCTCATCAATTCTATGATTCACCTCATCTTTCATAGACCCATCCGCTGACACGTCCACTCCCAAATATCTGAATACGTTTCACCTCCTCCATACTCTCTCCCTCCAATCTGATATTCAATCTTCATCACCTAATCTTTTTGTTATCCTCATAACCTTACCTTTCCTGTATTCACCTTTAATTTTCTTCTTTTGCACACCCTACCAAATTCATCCACCAGTCTCTGCAACTTCTCTTCAGAATCTCCCAAGAGCACAGTGTCCATCAGCAAAGAGCAGCTGTGACAACTCCCACTTTATGTGTGATTCTTTATCTTTTAAACTCCACCCCTCTTGCCAAGACCCTCGCATTTACTTCTCTACAACCCCATCTATAAATAATTAAACAACCACGTGACATCACACATCCTTGTCTAAGGCCTACTTTTACTGGGAAATAATTCCCTCTTTCCTACATACTCTAACTTGAGCCTCACTATCCTCGTAAAAACTCTTCACTGCTTTCAGTAACCTACCTCCTACACCATACACTTGCAACATCTGCCACATTGCCCCCCAAATCCCCCCTGTCATACCCCTTTTTCAAATCCATAAATGCCACAAAGACCTCTTTTAACCTTATCTAAATACTGTTCACTTATATGTTTCACTGTAAACACCTGGTCCACACACCCCATACCTTTCCTAAAGCCTCCTTGTTCATCTGCTATCCTATTCTCCGTCTTACTCTTAATTCTTTAAATAATAACTCTACCATACACTTTACCAGGTATACTCAGCAGACTTATCCCCCAATAATTTTTTGCACTCTCTTTTATCCCCTTTGCCTTTATACAAAGGAACTATGCATGCTCTCTGCCAATCCCAAGGAAACCTTACCCTCTTCCATACATTTATTAAATAATTGCACCAACCACTCCAAAACTATATCCCCCCCCTGCTTTTAACATTTCTATCTTTATCCCATCAATCCCGCTGCCTTACCCCCTTTCATTTTAACCTACTGCCTCACGAACTTCCCCCACACTCACAACTGGCTCTTCCTCACTCCTACAAGATGTTATCCTCCTTGTCCCTATACACGAAATCACAGCTTCCCTATCTTCATCAACATTTAACAATTCCTCAAAAATTTCCCTCCATCTTCCCAATACCTCTAACTCTCCATTTAATAACTCTCCTCTCCTATTTTTAACTGACAAACCATTTGTTCTCTAGGCTTTCTTAACTTGTTAATTCCCCACTCCAAAACTTTTTTATTTTCAACAAAATTTGTTAAAACATCTCACCCACTCTCTCATTTGCTCTCTTTTTACATTGCTTCACCACTCTCTTAACCTCTCTCTTTTTTTCTATATACTCTTTCCCTCCTTGCATCACTTCTTTCTTTGTAAAAACTTCTCATATGCTAACTTTTTCTCCCCTTTCTACTCCTTTACATCATCATTCCACCAATCGCTCCTCTTCCCCCCGCACACCACTTTCCTGTAACCACAAACTTCTACTGAACACTCTAACACTACATTTTTTAAAACCCATCCCATACCTCTTTTGACCCCATTGCCTATGCTCTCATTAGCCCATCTATCCTCCAATAGCTGTTTATATACTTAAACCCTAACGCCTTTCCCCTTTTAGTTTATAAACCTTCACCTCTCTCTTCTCTATGCTTCTATTCTCCTTGTATCCCATCTACCTTTTAACTCTCAGTGGGAGCTACAACTAGAAAGTGATCTGATAAAATCCCGTGGCCCCTCTATAAACATGTACATCCTGAAGTCCTACTCAACAGTCTTTATCTACCAAACATAATCCAACAAACACTGTCATTTCGCCCTACATCATATCTTGTATACTTATTTATCCTCTTTTTTCTTAAAATATGTATTTCCTATAACTAACCCCTTTCTATACAAAGTTCAATCAAAGGGCTCCCATTATCATTTACAAACCTGGCACCCCCAAACTTACCTACCACACCCTCTCTAAAAGTTTCTCCTACTTTAGCATTCAGGTCCCCTACCACAATTACTCTCTCACTTGGTTCAAAGGCTCCTATACATTCACTTAACATCTCCCAAAATCTCTCTCTCTCCTCTGCATTCCTCTCTTCTCCAGGTGCATACACGCTTATTATGACCCACTTCTCGCATCCAACCTTTACTTTAATCCACATAATTCTTGAATTTACACATTCATATTCTCTTTTCTCCTTCCATAACTGATCATTCAACATTACTGCTACCCCTTCCTTTGCTCTAACTCTCTCAGATACTCCAGATTTAATCCCATTTATTTTCCCCCACTGAAACTCTCCTACCCCCTTCAGCTTTGTTTCGCTTAGGGCCAGGACATCCAACTTCTTTTCATTCATAACATCAGCAATCATCTGTTTCTTGTCATCCGCACTACATCCACGCACATTTAAGCATCCCAGTTTTATAAAGTTTTTCTTCTTCTCTTTTTTAGTAAATGTCTACAGGAGAAGGGGTTACTAGCCCATTGCTCCCGGCATTTTAGTCGCCTCATACGACACGCGTGGCTTACGGAAGAAAGATTCTTTTCCACTTCTCCATGGACAATAGAAGAAATAAAGAGGAACAAGAGCTATTTAGAAAAAGGAAAAAAACCTAGATGTATGTATAATATATATATGCATGTGCGTGTCTGTGAAGTGTGACCAAAGTATAAGTAGGAGTAGCAAGATATCCCTGTTTATCTAGCGTGTTTATGAGACAGAAAAGAAACCAGCAAACCTACCATCATGCAAAACAGTTACAGGTTTCTGTTTCACAGTCATCTGCAGGACGGTAGTACTTCCCTGGTGGTTGCTGTCTACCAACCTACTACCTACAATATATATAATTATATATTTTATAATATATATTATATATATATATATATATATATATATATATATATATATATATATATATAATATATATAATGAAATAATCAAATGCTTACAAAAAGGCCTTAAAAATTTGGTTTCTAACACACGCTGTTAGCATTTTTCTATATTAAGAGCCTTTAAAAAAAGGTACGAAATGGATAGATTTTAACACTAACTACATTATTAGCATTAGCGTAACTAGGTAAAATGCAGTGGATATCAATCGCAAACTTCAACATCCTCTGCCACATCCTCTGCCACATCCTCTGCAACATCCTCTGTAACTCCAACAAATGTACAGAGATGAGGAAGGGGTCGTAGTTTGGTCGTACTTACGTTTTCGTTGGAGTTTCCGTAGTACGGTTGTTTACCGAAGGAGTAGATCTCCCAGAGGACCACTCCGAAGGACCACACGTCACTCTCAAGGGTGAATTTACCGTACATGATGCTCTCGTGGGCCATCCATCTCACTGGCAGCATCCTCGATCCTCCGACCTATCTCACACACACGAGAAATTATTATTATTATTATTATTATTATTATTATTATTATTGTTATTATTATTATTACTAGTATTGTTATCCCTAGAGGCCATTCATTAGCATTACGGAATCTCCCTTGCGTGTGTGTGTGTGTGTGTGTGTGTGTGTGTGTGTGTGTGTGTGTGTGTGTGTGTGTGGTGTGGTGTGTGTGTGTGCGTGTCCCTACCTTATAATAGTCACACGTGTACACATCTCTGGACATGCCGAAGTCAGAGATCTTGACGGTGAGGTTGTCACCCACGAGGCAGTTTCTGCAGGCCAGGTCTCTGTGTACGAAGTGCTGAGACGAGAGGTACTCCATGCCCGATGCTATCTGAACACTCATGTTCAGCAGGTCTTCCTGTAAGGGAGAGGGAAGAGAGGGGTGAGAGGGAGGAAGTGTATGAGAGAGAGAGAGAGAGAGAGAGAGAGAGAGAGAGAGAGAGAGAGAGAGAGAGAGAGTACTGGCCCAGTGTGTGGGATGGCATCGCGTTTGGGCCCGACTGCTCCATACGCGACAATGCAACTAGTACGCATATACATCCACAGATCCCCCCCCCATCCTCCATTACCATTTAAATCACGATGTTTATATCTCCGTGTCTACCCATCCATGTATATAACACCATATCAACCACAATTACCACAATTACTCACCTTACTCAGCGACTTAATAGGCGACTCATTAGAGTAGAACTGCTTGTTACACGACCTTAGCACCTCTGCCAGGTCTCCATAAGCCATATATTCGAAAACCATCCAGGGCGTCCCTCCAGTCTCTGAGAGAGAGAACAGCATCATAACAACAACAACAGTTGTATGCTTAGAATATACAATAAATCAACAGAATACAGCTGCATTGGAGCATCGATTCCCTTGGGTGCGTCAGGGAATACAACAGCAGCAGCAAAAAATACAGTAGTCGTTGTATTAACTCCCAATGGAGGCTCTGTGATCTCCTAGTTCAGTGTACCCGACTATACGACATACACAAGCATACACAAAAGGTTTACACAGAAGTACAATCGCGTATACACTTGTATATACCATATATACACACCGGGGAGCTTACCTGTAGCCACTATGCCGATAAGAGAGAGGATATTCTCGTGTCTGAAGGAGGACATGATCTCCACCTCCCTCAGGAAGTCTGCCTCTGCTTCCATGCCTGCAGACTCCTTCAGTACCTTCACAGCTACCGTCAGGTTCGTGGTCTCGCCTCCTGCATCCTCAGGGTATCGAGGTCCGTAGGTACCTAAGGGAAGAGGGGAAACGGGGGGTGATGCTTATTGCTCTGTGGAAATTAGGTGGCTTAGCAAGTGAGTTGTATATGAGACAGAATATTTAACTCATTTCCCCTCAGCCTTCCTTTCTCTCTCTTCATCTCTCTCTCTCTCTCTCTCTCTCTCTCTCTCTCTCTCTCTCTCTCTCTCTCTCTCTCCTTCTTTCTCTCTTTCTATGCAACGATCTTTCCATACCCTCTTTCTCCTTAATTCCTCTCTCTCTCTCCCTCTCCTCCAACACCCTCCCTCTGTGACCCCTTTGTCACCTCACCAAAGCAACCTCCCCCACCCCTCCCCAATCTCCCCCTCACACCCCTCTCTTCCCCTCCTCACCTTTGTACACCTTGCCGAAGCATCCTTCGCCCAACTCCCCGATAAAAGCAATCTGCTCTGCATTGATGAGTTGCACTGCCAGGGTGTGCAGGGGCAAGGCATCAGGAGACTGGGCATAATAATTAGGGTTACTGGCGAAGTTGTAGGTCAGCAGGGAGGAACTCTTGGCCAGGGTGCCTGGTGACTGCTGTCAGACAAGGGGAGTTGCTGAGTTATGGTGCTCCTGCCGGGTAGTTGCTAATTCTACTACTACTATTACTGCAACTACTACTACTACTGCAACTACTACTACTACTACTACTATTACTACTACTACTGCTATTACTACTACTACTGCTAATAATGCTAATAATAATAATAATAATAATAATAATAATAATAATAACTAATCTTTTACTACTAATAATAACCATTATTATTATTGTATTTATATTACTTTAGGATTTATATTAAAAAAATAAAGTTTAGGGTGTATATCTCGGTGTATATACACAGATGTACATATGTGTGCACACAAGTGTATGCATATATGTACGTACACACACACACACACGTGTGTGTGTGTGTGTGTGTACGTTTCTTCAAATACATCAATAACTCAATATTAAAAATTAGAAATAATATACTAATTCTCTCTCTCTCTCTCTCACCGGTCCAGCTTTCTTTTCTCGCTGTCTCTGTTTAAGGAGAGAGTACAGGTTCTTCCTGCGCCAGTAGACCAGCAGCAGCAGCACCATCAACACCACTGACGCCACTACAGCGGGTCCAATGAGGTTCTTCGACTGTAAACAAAGGGAAAAATGGAAATTAGGCTCCTTATTGGGCCTGGGAATGATGACGTAGTCTCCGACGCCGCTCGTGATTGGTGGGAGGGAGTGACGTCATGGAGGATGGGAATTGGGGATGTGACGTCGTCTTTATAGCTCGTTATTGGTGGGATAGTGACGTCATGGAGGAGAGGCAGGAGATGATTGGTTTGGGCTGGATGTGACGTCATTTAGCTTCCTCGGTCATGATTGGTGGAATAGCTAGAATCTCAGGGTTTCAGATATTACAGGAAGTGGGGGGGGTGACCGCTGTTGAAGAGTCTTGGTCCCCTTAAACTTAATGTGAAGGCTGTTGGAGAGTCTTGGTTCATTTATACTTAATCAGTTGTCTCTCTCTAAGTGTACTCTTGGCACCTCTGCTTGTCAGTGGGGATATTTTTGCATCGTCTCTCCAGCCTCTTGCTTTCATAGGGAGTGATTTCAATGTGCACATTTGGAACCAGTCCCTCCAGAATTTTCCAAGTGTAAATTATGTTGTATTTTTCTCGCCTACGTTCCAAGGAGTACAGGTCAAGTGTCTTTAAGTTTTCCTAGTAATTTTCAAAGTGTAAATTATGTTGTATCTTTCTCGTCTAAGTTCCAAGGAGTACAGGGTAAGTGTCACCAGTAATTTAGCTGTAATTTAGTGCTCCCAGTAATTTTCAAATTGTGAATTATGCTGTATCTTTCTCGCCTACGTTCCAAGGAGTACAGGTCAAGTGTCACCAGAAATATAGCTCCTTGAATGAACGTGTATGTGCAGTGAAGCTTCTCTGCACATTCTCCTGATCTGCAGTTTCACCTGCCTTAAAAGGGGCCGTTAGTGTATAGCAATATTGCAACCTAGAGAGAACAAGTGACTTAAAGAGGACCATCAATGGTTTGGTATCCCTTATTTTGAAGGTTTTATTTACTGTAGTAGCCTTTATAATTCTTCTGTTTACTGAAGCAGCGTTTGCGTCCCGTCTTTTAGGAGAGAGTTGGTGATTGGTTGAGGTGGTTGTGATGTCGTCTGTCTTTCTAAGTCGTGATTGGTGGAATTTAGTGTCGTCTCGAAGGGGATGGCCGATAATTGGTTGAGATGGAAGTGACGTCACAGAGTGAAGATGCTGATTGGTTGAGTAGATAAGAAGGAGGATGCTGTGAAGAACAGGAGGGAAAAGAATCATATCTTAAGAGATAGGAAGGATGAGAATGAGGAATGGGGAGAAAGGATAAGAATGAGGAACATTAAGAAAGGATGAGAATGATATCTTAGGGGATAGGAAGAAAGGATTTATTTCTCAAGTCTTCCACATCCTCGTTTGATATTTGGCATAAAATCTAAACTTTAGAAGAGACCTTAAAAGAGAGAGAGAGAGAGAGAGACAGAGAGAGAGACAGACAGACAGACAGACAGTCAGAGAGATAGAGACAGAAAGACAGACAGACAGACAGACAGACAGAGATAAATAGATAGAGAGAGAGAGGGGGGGACCTACCTTAGGCAGCTGGGTAGGGAAGACAGCTCTGGGCTCAGGCGAGGTGCTCACTGTAAAGCAGAACAAACAGTCTCACATTAATCTCCCGTTATGTAAACACCCATCAAACAATGTGCAGTTTACAGTTTGCTTTGAAGGTAAACAATGCCGAACTGATGGTTTACCGCACACAATGGTAGGTGTTTATGCTGTGGTAAACAAAGTGTCTAGTACCATGTTTCCCTGTGCTCTTTTAATTATTTACAAGTTCAAAGGAAAGCTCTAGTTTCGCGGATCTAAAGCCTTTTACCAGCATCATCCTCACTGAAGGAGCTTTACCAGAAGCTCTAAAAAGGCAAAGATAAATGAAAAATTGAAACAATGGGTTACTTACCATGGATATCCTTACAGGTTTCATTCCTGCTTGGTTGTTGGCCGTTAGAGCACAGGCACACGTAGGGTAAGTTTCCTTGAGGGGTAGGGTGGCAGGATACCCCCTTCCCACAGGGATCGTTGCTACACACATCCTTCTGAGGGTTGTAGGCGATTTGGGCCTCTGGTTTCGCGGGCCGCGTCATCGGATTCGAAGGG
>NC_069412.1:66500705-66513205 GCF_026875155.1 Cherax quadricarinatus | reverse complement strand
GGCCCCGCATCTAGACTCGCTCCCACGTGGTTCCTGATCTTAAAACTATGTACCGAGTCTCCCTCCATCACTTTCCGACCACTCTCAGGCTGAAGAAATACTTCCTGGCATCCCTGTGGCTTATATGTGTCTTTAACTTCCAGCTGTGTCCTCTAGTACCTGTTTCTCGCCTCTCAAACAGCCTGTCTACCTTATCAATTCTCATGAGTATTTTGTATGTTGTTATCATGTCTCCCCTGGTTCTTCGTCCTTCAGTGTCAGTAGATTCGGTTTCGTTATCCTCTCCTCGTTGAACACACCTCTAGCTCTGGGACTAGTTTTGTTGTAAACCTCTGCACTTTGTTCATTTTTTTAATGTCGTTTTCCAGATGTGGGTTCCACACTGGTGCTGTGTACTCCAAGATGGACCTGAGGTATGTTTGTTGACTCAGCCAATCAATGCTCTTAGATGAGTATTGATTAGATGCGGAGGATATGTTCGGCGCTATGCTTACCCCTAGGTCCTTCGCTTTGAGAAAAGTCTGTGTGTATGTGTGTGTGTGTGTGTGTGTGTGTGTGTGTGTGTGTGTGTGTGTGTGTGTGTGTGTGTGTGTGTGTGTGCTCACCTAGTTGAGGTTGCGGGGGTCGAGTCCGAGCTCCTGGCCCCGCCTCTTCACTGATCGCTACTAGGTCACTCTCCCTGAGCCTGAGCTTTATCATACCTCTGCTTAAAGCTATGTATGGATCCTGCCTCCACTACATCACTTCCCAAACTATTCCACTTACTGACTACTCTGTGGCTGAAGAAATACTTCCTAACATCCCTGTGATTCATCTGTGTGTGTGTGCGTGTGTGTGTGTGTGTGTGCGTGTTGTTGCTGGGTAGCAAGACGAAAGGCCAGTAGCTACGACTCAACATTCAGAAGCACAACTACAGCAGTAAACTAGAAGAGTGCACAGGCACTTACGAACTTAGGCACTGGCACAGCTGTGGCACTTGAAGCACTTGTTGGCACTGCTTCAGATTTACCCCGTCATATGTACACTTATATGCGCGCACCTGCTGTACATACACACACACACGCGCGCACGCACACACACTTAAGCATGGAGGAACACCGCAGAAGACCTACTGGCCCACACCTGGTCAAACACGACTATTCCCGGAGATAAGGGGTATGTCCTACGAGGAGAACATAAGAACATAAGAACGAAGGAACACTGCAGAAGGCCTACTGGCCCATGCGAGGCAGGTCCAAGTCTCCTACTGGCTTAAGCCAATGCACCCAACCTAGTCAGGTCAGGTCACATTGACTTAAGGGAGGAACACGGCAACCGACCTGGTAGCACAAGCTATCAGGTCCAACTCACACCCACCCACATCTACTCATGTATTTATCCAACCTATTTTTAAAGCTACACAACGTTCTGGCCTCTATAACGGTACTTGGGAGTTTGTTCCACTCATCCACAACTCTATTACCAAACCAGTACTTTCCTATATCCTTCCTGAATCTGAATTTTTCTAACTTAAAACCATTGCTGTGAGTCCTATCTAGGCTAGATATTTTCAGCACACTATTTACATCCCCTTTATTTATTCCTGTCTTCCATTTATACACCTCAATCATATCCCGCCTAATTCTACGTCTTTCTAGAGAGTGCAGATTCAGGGCCCTCAGTCTATCCTCATAGGGAAGGTTTCTGATACATGGGATCAACTTTGTCATCCTCCTTTGTACATTTTCCAGAGAATTTTATATCCATTCTGTAATACGGTGACCAAAACATGTGCAGCATAATCTAAATGAGGCCTAACCAAGGATGTATAGAGTTGAAGAACAACCTGAGGACTCCTATTATTTATGCTTCTGATATGAAGCCAAAGATTCTATTGCTTTATTGCGAACACTTATGCACTGTTGTCTTGGTTTCAGATTACTGCTAACCAGAACTCCTAAATCTTTTTCGCAATCCGTAATATTAAGATCTACATTATTAGTTTATATGGCATGGTTATTGTCCTGTCCAACATTTAGAACTTTGCATTTGTCTATATTAAACTGCATCTGCCACTTCTCCGACCACTGCATCAGTCTATTCAAATCTTCCTGGAGTGCTCGAATGTCCTCGTCAGAATGGATTCGACGGCCTATTTTGGTGTCATCGGCAAACTTGCCGCTGTCGCTCTTTATGCCCTCATCTATGTCGTTTATGTATATTGTGAACAGCAGGGGGCCCAACACTGACCCCTGTGGAGCACCGCTCGTGACGCTTCTCCACTCTGATTTCTCCCCATTTATGCAAACTCTCTGCTGCCTATTTGTCAACCATGCCTCTATCCAGGAAAAAATTTCTCCTCCTATTCCATGTGCTTTAATTTTCCTCAATAGTCTCTGATGTGGGACCCTGTCAAAAGCCTTACTGAAGTCCATATACACAATATCATATTCATTACCATGATCTACCTCCTCAAATACCTTAGTGAAAAAAGTTAATAAATTCGTAAGGCAGGAACGCCCCTTTGTAAAACCATGCTGAGATTCGTTGATTAATTTATGCTTTTCAAGGTGGCTACGAACTGCCTCGGCAATTATTGATTCCATAAATTTTCCCACTATGGAGGTTAGGCTTATTGGTCTATAGTTCGAAGCTAAGGACCTGTCACCTGTTTTGAAAATAGGTATCACATTTGCCATTTTCCACTTATCTGGCACCATGCCAGTTTGTGGTGATATGTTGAAAAGATTAGCCAAAGGTTTGCTAAGCTCCTCTTTACATTCCTTTAGAACCCTTGCATACAGTTCATCAGGGCCTGGGGATTTGTTAGGTTTTAATTTATCTATTTGCCTAAGGACCATGTCACTTGTGACCCTAATCGTGCACAGTTTATTATCGTCCTGTTCTACATAATTTATCATTACTGGAATATCGCTGGTATCCTCCTGTGTAAAAACTGAGAGAAGTATGTGTTAAAAATTCTACACATTTCCTTATCACTGTCAGTGAGCTGACCCGAGGAACTTTTGAGTGGGCCTATCTTGTCCCTGATCTTACTTCTGTATACCTGAAAGAATCCTTTTGGGTTAGTCTTCGATTCTCTTGCAACTTTAACCTCATAATCTCTTTTTGCTTTTCTAATTCCCTTTTTTATTTCTCTCTTTAAACTGAATATATCGATTTCTTAATTGCCCCTCTCCTCTTTTGATTTGCCTAATATGCCTCTCTTTTGACCAATCAGATATTTTAATCTATTGTTCATCCATTTAGGATCATTTTTGTTTGATCTGATTTCCCTATTTGGAACATAATTTGACTGAGCAGCTAGAACTATGCCCTGGAAAGCATCATATCGGCAACCATCACCACCTACCTGACCCTTAGTCAGGTCATTCCAGTTCAACCCACTAAGTAATTTTTCAGTCCTATGAAATCAGCAAGCGAAAGTCAGGGACGGAGATTTGATTGCCATTATTAGGGGAATTCCATGATATATTAAAACTGATGATTTGTGATCACTTTCCCAAGCTCATCATTAACCTCAAGATTATTAATTAGTGTTTCCCTACTGGCAAGAACCAAGTCAAGGAGGTTATTTCCCCTAGTTGGCTCTGTCACAAAACTGTTTTAAAAAACAATCCTGGATCGTATCAAGAAAGTCACCTGACTCTAAATTTCCTGTCAAATTGCTCCAGTCAATCTGTCTATAGTTGAAATCTCCCATTAGCACAACATTTCGTATGTAGATGCCTTACGAATTTCGTCCCATAGAAGTTTACTGCATCCCTATCAAGATTTGGGGCCCTGTAAATCACACCCAAAAATTAGTTTTTCTCGGCCCTCGAGAAGCTGTAACCAAACAGATTCAGTGGCTGACGCTTCTAATTTAATATCTTGTCTAACACAACAATTTAAATTGTCTCTGACATACATCGCTACTCCACCACCTTTCCTGTTGACCCTGTCAGTGTGGAATAATTTATAGCCTTGTATGTGACATTCAGAGGGCATCTCTATATCTTTCAGATTGAGCCAGGTCTCTGTTATAGCAATAATATCTATGTTTCCTGCACTTGCAATTAATCTTAGCTCATCTATCTTATTTCTTACACTCCTGCTATTAGTATAGTAAACCTTAAGGGAGCTAGTCCCTTGCTGCCCTCTGCTGTCCCCCTTTGTTTGCTGACCTGTTCTATTGTCTTTATTTATAACTTCATGCTGAATGCCTTTTATACATTTACTGTTTCCAACCCAAGTGTTGCAACCTGCTTGTTTCCCACACACACCCATACCTCTATCTTCCATCAGTTTAAAATCATAGGCATTTCACCAATGGGAAATCGACCTAATGAAACTGGAGGACAGCAGGGACAGGGGGGACATGATAACGACTTATAAAATACTGAGAGGAATCGACAAGGTGAACAAAGACAGGATGTTCCAGAGATGGGATACAGCAACAAGGGGTCACAGTTGGAAGCTGAAGACTCAGATGAGTCACAGGGATGTTAGGATGTATTTCTTCAGTCACAGAGTTGTCAGGAAGTGGGATAGTCTGGGTAGTGATGTAGTGGAGGCAGGATCCATACATAGCTTTAAGAAGAGGTATGATAAAGCTCATGGAGCAGGGAGAGAGTGGACCTAGCAGCGACTAGAGAAGAGGCGGGACCAGGAGCTATGAATCGACCCCTGCAACCACAACTAGGTGAGTACACATAGGTGTTAATGCACACACACACCCATATATATATATATATATATTATATATATATATATATATATATATATATATATATATATATATATATATATATATGGAACGCCCTGTAACGTAGAAATTAAGACTTCCCCTATGATTCCAGATTTATGGAAGAGTCAATCAAGTAAGAGTAACAGAACACAGCCTGCCTCCTCAAGGTCAGCCGGAAGACACAGGCTTGACAGCCTCTGTCCCTTGACAACACTCACGGTATAATGTTATTAATTATTCTCAGATATTATAAGACTTTTTCGTTTACAGACACTCCCTCATCTTCAGCCTTTAATCTGATGATCTTATTCCCTCTCAAGGTCCTGGTAGTTAAATATTTTTTTTAATTACGTTTATGTATAAGACTGTTGGCGAGACCGAGAGTCCTTAATTATCTGAGACTAATCACGTATGCAAATTTATTGACCATCCTCTTTCTTCGTTACTATGTTTAAGGGTTGTTTATAAGACCTTCAAGAGTTTTATAATTTGGTTATGGAGTCATTTATCGAACTTTGGAGACGTAAGTTACATTTGTATGGCTGTTCATTCTGCTATGGGATTTACGGAACCAAATTCCTGTTGGCTCGCCTGCCTAAGATGTCTTCCTATTGGCTCGCCTGCCTAAGATGCCTTCCTATTGGCTCGCCTGCCTAAGATGCCTTCCTATTGGCTCGCCTGTCTAAAATGCCTTCCTATTGGCTCGCCTGCCTAAGATGCCTTCCTCTTGGCTCGCCTGCCTAAGATGCCTTCCTCTTGGCTCGCCTGCCTAAGATGCCTTCCTATTGGCTCGCCTGCCTAAGATGCCTTCCTCTTGGCTCGCCTGCCTAAGATGCCTTCCTATTGGCTCGCCTGCCTGAGATGCCTTCCTATTGGCTCGCCTGCCTAAGATGCCTTCCTATTGGCTCGCCTGCCTAAGATGCCTTCCTATTGGCTCGCCTGCCTAAGATGCCTTCCTATTGGCTCGCCTGCCTAAGATGCCTTCCTATTGACTCGCCTGCCTAAGATGCCTTCCTATTGGCTCGCCTGCCTAAGATGCCTTCCTATTGGCTCGCCTGCCTAAGATGCCTTCCTATTGGCTCGCCTGCCTAAGATGCCTTCCTATTGGCTCGCCTGCCTAAGACGCCTTCCTCTTGGCTCGCCTGCCTAAGATGCCTTCCTATTGGCTCGCCTGCCTAAGATGCCTTCCTCTTGGCTCGCCTGCCTAAGATGCCTTCCTATTGGCTCGCCTGCCTAAGATGCCTTCCTATTGGCTCGCCTGCCTAAGATGCCTTCCTATTGGCTCGCCTGCCTAAGATGCCTTCCTATTGACTCGCCTGCCTAAGATGCCTTCCTATTGGGTCGCCTGCCTAAGATGCCTTCCTATTGGCTCGCCTGCCTAAGATGCCTTCCTATTGGCTCGCCTGCCTAAGATGCCTTCCTATTGGCTCGCCTGCCTAAGACGCCTTCCTCTTGGCTCGCCTGCCTAAGATGCCTTCCTATTGGCTCGCCTGCCTAAGATGCCTTCCTCTTGGCTCGCCTGCCTAAGATGCCTTCCTATTGGCTCGCCTGCCTAAGATGCCTTCCTATTGGCTCGCCTGCCTAAGATGCCTTCCTATTGGCTCGCCTGCCTAAGATGCCTTCCTATTGACTCGCCTGCCTAAGATGCCTTCCTATTGGCTCGCCTGCCTAAGATGCCTTCCTATTGGCTCGCCTGCCTAAGATGCCTTCCTATTGGCTCGCCTGCCTAAGATGCCTTCCTATTGGCTCGCCTGCCTAAGATGCCTTCCTCTTGGCTCGCCTGCCTAAGATGCCTTCCTATTGGCTCGCCTGCCTAAGATGCCTTCCTATTGGCTCGCCTGCCTAAGACGCCTTCCTTTGGCTCGCCTGCCTAAGATGCCTTCCTATTGGCTCGCCTGCCTAAGATGCCTTCCTCTTGGCTCGCCTGCCTAAGATGCCTTCCTATTGGCTCGCCTGCCTAAGATGCCTTCCTATTGGCTCGCCTGCCTAAGATGCCTTCCTATTGGCTTGCCTGCCTAAGATGCCTTCCTATTGGCTCGCCTGCCTAAGATGCCTTCCTCTTGGCTCGCCTGCCTAAGATGCCTTCCTATTGGCTCGCCTGCCTAAGATGCCTTCCTATTGGCTCGCCTGCCTAAGATGCCTTCCTATTGGCTCGCCTGTCTAAGATGCCTTCCTATTGGCTCGCCTGCCTAAGATGCCTTCCTATTGGCTCGCCTGCCTAAGACGCCTTCCTATTGGCTCGCCTGCCTAAGACGCCTTCCTATTGGCTCGCCTGCCTAAGACGCCTTCCTATTGACCCGCCTGCCTAAGATGCCTTCCTATTGGCTCGCCTGCCTAAGACTCCTTCCTATTGGCTCGCCTGCCTAAGACGCCTTCCTATTGGTTCACCTGCCTAAGACGCCTTCCTATTGGCTCGCCTGCCTAAGACGCCTTCCTATTGGCTCGCCTGCCTAAGACGCCTTCCTATTGGCTCGCCTGCATAACGGATTCCTGACGATCATTCCAATTGGCCAAAACCCCCCGCAATCTTTCAAATTATCCGCACCAACGTCCTAAAATGAACGTTCTTGTCGAATAATCTAATTGAGGGTTAAATTGAGGAGAAATCTTCGTGATAGGAGAGTTGAATAGCTTATAACCACAAGAAAATGGAGAAGTGAATCCTCTGTTCCAAGACAATGAAGGAATGAATCCTCTGTTCCAATACAATAAAGGATTAAATCCCCTGTTACAAGACAATGAAGGATTGAATCCTCTGCTACAAGACAATAAATGATTAAATCCCCTGTTACAAGACAATAAAGGATTGAACCCTCTGTTCCAAGACAATAAAGGATTGAATCCTGTGTTCCAAGACAATAAAGGATTAAATCCCCTGTTACAGGACAATAAAGGATTGAATCATATATTGTGAAGCATTCAATCCTTTCTTCTCGATCCTATATTTTACGAAAATAAGAAACTGACTCCTGTGATTCTCGCTCACAATGAGGCGGGCCACAACGACATGGGTTCGAGTCCTTGGCTAGTCGCAGTGTTCTTGTGTGTGTAATATATATATATATATATATATATATATATATATATATATATATATATATATATATATAATATATATATATATATATATTCTACGCACTCGTATTGGCGTAATTGGCATCAATTGAGAGCGTAATTGAAGACTGATTGATGGTAATTGAGGAGACTGTGAGGTTACAAATTGTCTAGAAGATAGTTAACGAAGGTACCACAAAAATTTGCACCGAGGGCCAGATGGTCGAAAATCCTGTAAGGATGTTGGGGAGGGTTAGGTCTTACTGACGTCTGGCACTGTGCTGTGGCTTGGCACTCTTGTCACCCCTCCGACGGTGCCTTCGTCAGATGAGTGAAGCAGACGATGAATAATTATGAATAATGATGAATATTGATGAATAACGATGAGTGACGATGAATAACGATGGGTAACTATGAATAACGATGAATAACGATGAATAACGATGAGTAACGATGGATAACTATGAATAACGATGAATAACGACGAGTAACGATGGATATCAATGAATAACGATGGATAACGATAAATAACGATGAATAACGATGAATAAAGATGGTTCTGGGACCACTACTGTGATTAGTTATGGTCCTGGGACCACTACTGTGTCTAGTTATGGTCCTGGGACTACTAATGTGTCTAGTTATGGTCCTGGGACCACTACTGTGTCTAGTTATGGTCCTAGGAACTCTACTGTATCTAGTAAAGGTCCAGGAACCACTCCTGTGTCTAGTTATGGTCCTGAGACCACTACTGTGTCTAGTTATGGCCCTGGGATCTCTACTGTGTCTAGTTATGGCCCTGGGATCTCTACTGTATCTAGTAATGGTCCAGGGACCACTCCTGTGTCTAGTTATGATGCAGGGACCACTACTGTGTCTAGTTATGGTTCAGGGACCACTACTGTGTTTAGTTATGGTCCAGGGACCACTACTGTGTCTAGTTATGGTCCAGGGACCACTATTGTGTCTAGTTATGGTCCAGGGACCACTACGGTGTCTAGTTATGGTCCAGGGACCACTACTGTGTCTAGTTATGGTACTGAGAGAGAGAGAGAGAGAGAGAGAGAGAGAGAGAGAGAGAGAGAGAGAGAGAGAGAGAGAGAGAGAGAGAGAGAGAGAGAGGTGTTGATGATAGTGTGGTCAGAATGCTGTATATTACAATTAACGTGATATCATATACAGATATGTATGTTAGTGTGTGTGTGTGTGTGTGTGTGTGTGTGTGTGTGTGTGTGTGTGTGTGTGTGTGTGTGTGTGTGTGTGTGTGTGTGTGGTGTTGTGTGTGCGTGTGTGTGTGTGTGTGTGTGTGTGTGTGTGTGTGTGTGTGTGTGTGTGTGTGTGTGTGTGTGTGTGTGTACTCACGTACTTTTGGTTGCAGTGGTCGAGTCATAGCTCCTGGCCCCGCCTCTTCACTGGCCGCTACTAGGTCCACTCTCTCCCTGCTCCATGAGCTTTATCATACCTCTTCTTAAAGCTATGTATGGATCCTGCCTCCACTACATCACACTCCAGGTTATTGCACTTCCTGACAACTCTATGACTGAAGAAATACTTCCTAACTTCCTTATGACTCATCTGAGTCTTCAGCTTCCAACTGTGACCTCTTGTTGCTGTGTCACATCTGTGGAACATCCTGTCCCTATCTACCTTGTCAATTCCTCTGAGTATTTTATATGTCGTTATCATGTCTTTCCCTATCCTCTAGTGTCATCAGATTGGGTTCCCTTAACCTCTCCTCGTCGGACATACTCCTTAGCTCTGGGACTAGTCTTGTTGCAAACCTTTGCACTTTTTCTAATTTCTTGACGTTCTTGACCAGGTGTGGGTTCCAAACTGGTGCTGCATACTCCAGTATGGGCCTGACGTACACGGTGTACAGTGTCTGAATGATTCCTTACTGAGGTGTCGAAACGCTGTTCTTAGGTTTGCTAGGCGCCCATATGCTGCAGCAGTTATTTGGTTGATGTGAGCTTCAGGAGATGTGCTCGGTATTATACTCACCCCAAGATCCTTTTCCTTGAATGAGGTTTACAGTCTTTGGCCCCCTAGACTGTACTCTGTCTGCTGTCTTCGATGACTTTCCCCAGTCTTTATGACTTTGCACTTGGTGGGGTTAAACTCCAAGAACCAGTTGCTGGACCAGGCTTGCAGCCTGTCCAGATTCCTTTGCAGTTCTCCCTGAACTTCGTCCGATTGAATTCTTCGCACTAACTTCACATCGTCTGCAAACAGTGACACTTCTGAATTTATCCTTTCTATCATGCCCTTCACATATACCAGAAATAACACCGGTCCTAGGACTAACCCTTGTGGAACCCCGCTCGTCACAGGCGCCCACTCTGACACCTCTTCACGTACCATGATTCGTTCTTTCCTTCCTGTTAGGCATTCTCTGATCAATTGCAGTAAAAAACCATACCAAGGGCGGGGATAGAACCCGCTATCAGAGAGTCATATAACTCCAGACCGCGGGTTTTATTCCCACCCGTGGCATGGTTTGTTTGCAATCGTGTCTTTACGATTTCGTGAGCCATTACAGTGCCTTTCCTGTTATTTCTGCTTGCTCCTCTAGCTTTTGCAGTAATCTCTTGTGTGGAACTGTGTCAAAAGCCTTCTTCTAGTCCAAGAAATGCAATCTACCCACCCCTCTCGCTTGTCTTACTTCTGTAGTAAAACTCCAATAGGTTAGTGACACAGGATTTCCCTTCCCTAAAACCGTGCTGGTTATCGTTTGTAAGATCATTCCTTTCTAGGTGTTCCACCACTCTTCTCTGTGACTTAGCATACTATACATGTCAGTGTCACTGGTCTGTAGTTTAATGCTGCCTGGCTGTCTCCCTTCTTAAATATTGGGACTATATTTGCTGTCTTCCATACCTCAGGTAATCATCCTGTTTTGATAGATGTATTGAAGATTGTTGTTAGTGGTACACACAGCTCCACTGCTCCCTCTGTCAGGACCCACGGAGAGATATTATCCGGTCCCATCGCCTTTGAGGTATCTAGTCCACTTAGCAGCCTCTTCACCTCCTCATCTGTTGTGTGTTGTGTCCAGCACTTGTTGGTGTACCCCACCATTCCGGCTTTTTGGAGTCCTTTCTGTCTCTATTGAAAATACTTCTTTAAATCTCTTGTTGAGCTCTTCACATACTTCTAGGTCATTTCTTGTGAGCTTCCCTCCTTCCTTCCTGGTCCTTGACTGTTGTTTTCCTCCTGATGTGGCTGTCAGATCTGGATCAGACTTGGCTTTCGATGCTATGTCATTTTCGTATTGTCGCTGGGCCTCCCTCTTTGTGCATATTCATTTCTGGTTCTTCGACTAATCTCCACATTTTCCTGGGTCCTTTGTCTTCTACGCCTTTTCCATTCTCCAACGCACTTTGGCCTCTCTACACCTCTGGGTGAACCGAAAGGCTCGTCTTGTTCTTCCCGTTGTTTCTGTTGCCCTGGGGTACGACCCTCTCCTTTGCCTCCTTCCATTTTGTTGTCACGTATTCCATTTCATTTACTGATTTTCCCACCAGTTCTCTTTCCCACTGAACCTCTTGCAGGAAATTTCTCATGTGTGTGTGTACTCGCCTAATTTTACTCACCTAATTGTGGTTGCAGGGGTCGAGACTCAGCTTCTGGCCCCGCCTCTTCACTGTTCACTACTAGGTCCTTTCTCTTCCTGCTCCATGAGCTTTACCATACCTCGTTTTAAAGCTATGTATGGTTCCTACCTGCACTACATCACTTGCTAGACTATCCCACTTCCTGACAACTCTATGACTGAAGAAATACTTCCCAACGTCCCTTTGACTCATCTGAGTCTTCAACTTCCAAGTATGACCCCTTGTTTCTATGTCTCTTCTCTGGAACATCCTGTCTCTGTCCACCTTGTCTATTCCACGCAGTATTTTGTATGTTGTTATCATGTCTCCTCTAACCCTCCTGTCCTCCAGTGTCGTCAGACCGATTTCCCTTGAGATTTCTTCGTAAGACATTCCCCTAAGCTCCGGAACTAACCTTGTTGCAAACCTTTGCACTTTCTCTAATTTCTTGACGTGCTTGACCAGGTGTGGGCTCCAAACAGGTGCTGCGTACTCCAGTATGGGCCTGACGTACACAGGTATCGGAACGCTATTCTCAGGTTTATGTGTGTGTGTGTGTGTACTCACCTAATTGTACTCACCTAATTGTACTCACCTAATTGTGGTTGCAGGGGTCGATACTCAGCTCCTGGCCCCGCCTCTTCACTGATTGCTACTAGGTCCTCTCTCTCTGCTTCCTGAGCTTTATCATACCTCTTCTTAAAACTATGTATGGTTCCTGCCTCCACTACTTCACACACACACACACTACTCACTTGTGTGTGTGTGTGTGTGTGTGGCTACCCATGGCCATCTGCGTGTTTATGTATGTTTCCTCCTGGTGTGCGTATCTACATACTTGCGTATAATTAACGCAGGGATGACTGACGACCCGTTTATTTATGAGTATAGGATGTGTATACGCGTATGTGTGTGTATGTGTATGTATATATGTGTGTTTTCGTATGTGTATATGTGTGTGTACATATTTGTGGATTCTCACTACTACTGCTACTACTACTACTGCTACTACTACTACTACTACTACTACTACTACTACTACTACTACTACTACTACTACTACTACTAATACTACTAATACTACTACTACTAATACTACTACTACTACTACTACTACTACTACT
>NC_069412.1:66448205-66498205 GCF_026875155.1 Cherax quadricarinatus | reverse complement strand
GGTCCTGGGATCCTGGTCACTTCTAACATACAAAGGTACAGGTTCTGGGACCTTGATCACTTCTAACATACAAAGGTACAGGTCCTGGGATCCTGGTCACTTCTAACATACAAAGGTACAGGTTCTGGGACCTTGATCACTTCTAACATACAAAGGTACAGGTCCTGGGACCTTGATCACTTCTAACATACAAAGGTACAGGTCCTGGGACCTTGATCACTTCTAACATACAAAGGAACAGGTCCTGGGACCTTGATCACTTGTAACATACAAAGGTACAGGTCCTGGGACCTTGATCACTTCTAACATACAAAGGTACAGGTCCTGGGACCTTGATCACTTCTAACATACAAAGGTACAGGTCCTGGGACCTTGATCACATCTAACATACAAAGGTACAGGTCCTGGGACCTTGATCACATCTAACATACAAAGGTACAGGTCCTGGGACCTTGATCACTTCTAACATACAAAGGTTGAAAAGACAGTATATTGGCGGAGAGTGAGGTATGAATGACCCGTTGTGACCTGAAGACTGACATGTTGGCATGATGACTGGTAGATAATGTGATCATGTGACTCCTGTGTTGTTACGTAGGTGATGCTGTGTCTGGTTGACTACACAATGTGATCATGTGACTCCTGTGTTGTTACGTAGGTGATGCTGTGTCTGGTGGACTAGACATTGTGATCATGTGACTCCTGCGTTTGTTACGTAGGTGATGCTGTGTCTGGTTGACCTACACAATGTGATCATGTGACTCCTGTGTTGTTACGTAGGTGATGCTGTGTCTGGTGGACTAGACATTGTGATCATGTGACTCCTGCGTTGTTACGTAGGTGATGCTGTGTCTGGTTGACTACACAATGTAATCATGTGACTCCTGTGTTGTTACGTAGGTGATGCTGTGTCTGGTTGACTACACAATGTAATCATGTGACTCCTGCGTTGTTACGTAGGTGATGCTGTGTCTGGTTGACTACACAATGTAATCATGTGACTCCTGTGTTGTTACGTAGGTGATGCTGTGTCTGGTGGACTAGACATTGTGATCATGTGACTCCTGCGTTGTTACGTAGGTGATGCTGTGTCTGGTTGACTACACAATGTGATCATGTGACTCCTGTGTTGTTACGTAGGTGATGCTGTGTCTGGTGGACTAGACATTGTGATCATGGTGACTCCTGCGTTGTTACGTAGGTGATGCTGTGTCTGGTTGACTACACAATGTGATCATGTGACTCCTGTGTTGTTACGTAGGTGATGCTGTGTCTGGTTGACTACACAATGTAATCATGTGACTCCTGTGTTGTTACGTAGGTGATGCTGTGTCTGGTTGACTACACAATGTAATCATGTGACTCCTGCGTTGTTACGTAGGTGATGCTGTGTCTGGTGGACTAGACATTGTGATCATGTGACTCCTGCGTTGTTACGTAGGTGATGCTGTGTCTGGTGGACTAGACATTGTGATCATGTGACTCCTGCGTTGTTACGTAGGTGATGCTGTGTCTGGTGGACTAGACATTGTGATCATGTGACTCCTGCGTTGTTACGTAGGTGATGCTGTGTCTGGTTGACTACACAATGTAATCATGTGACTCCTGTGTTGTTACGTAGGTGATGCTGTGTCTGGTTGACTACACAATGTAATCATGTGACTCCTGCGTTGTTACGTAGGTGATGCTGTGTCTGGTTGACTACACAATGTAATCATGTGACTCCTGTGTTGTTACGTAGGTGATGCTGTGTCTGGTTGACTACACAATGTAATCATGTGACTCCTGTGTTGTTACGTAGGTGATGCTGTGTCTGGTTGACTACACAATGTAATCATGTGACTCCTGCGTTGTTACGTAGGTGATGCTGTGTCTGGTTGACTACACAATGTAATCATGTGACTCCTGTGTTGTTTACGTAGGTGATGCTGTGTCTGGTTGACTACACAATGTAATCATGTGACTCCTGCGTTGTTACGTAGGTGATGCTGTGTCTGGTTGACTACACAATGTGATCATGTGACTCCTGTGTTGTTACGTAGGTGATGCTGTGTCTGGTGGACTAGACATTGTGATCATGTGACTCCTGCGTTGTTACGTAGGTGATGCTGTGTCCTCCACAGGGACTCCACGTTAAGGTACGTCTGTGTCCTCCACAGGAACTCCACGTTAAGGTACGTCTGTGTCCTCCACACGTACTCCACGTTAAGGTACGTCTGTGTCCTCCACAGGGACTCCACGTTAAGGTACGTCTGTGTCCTCCACAGGGACTCCACTTTAAAGTACGTCTGTGTCCTCACAGGACTCCACGTTAAGGTACGTCTGTGTCCTCCACACGTACTCCACGTTAAGGTACGTCTGTGTCCTCCACAGGGACTCCACGTTAAGGTACGTCTGTGTCCTCCACAGGGACTCCACTTTAAGGTACGTCTGTGTCCTCCACAGGAACTCCACGTTAAGGTACGTCTGTGTCCTCCACACGTACTCCACGTTAAGGTACGTCTGTGTCCTCCACAGGGACTCCACGTTAAGGTACGTCTGTGTCCTCCACATGTACTCCACGTTAAGGTACGTCTGTGTCCTCCACAGGGACTCCACGTTAAGGTACGTCTGTGTCCTCCACAGGGACTCCACGTTAAGGTACGTCTGTGTCCTCCACAGGGACTCCACGTTAAGGTACGTCTGTGTCCTCCACAGGAACTCCACGTTAAGGTACGTCTGTGTCCTCCACACGTACTCCACGTTAAGGTACGTCTGTGTCCTCCACAGGGACTCCACGTTAAGGTACGTCTGTGTCCTCCACACGTACTCCACGTTAAGGTACGTCTGTGTCCTCCACAGGGACTCCACGTTAAGGTACGTCTGTGTCCTCCATAGGAACTCCACGTTAAGGTACGTCTGTGTCCTCCACACGTACTCCACGTTAAGGTACGTCTGTGCCCTCCACAGGAACTCCACGTTAAGGTACGTCTGTGTCCTCCACAGGGGCTCCACGTTAAGGTACGTCTGTGTCCTCCATAGGAACTCCACGTTAAGGTACGCCTGTGTCCTCCACACGTACTCCACGTTAAGGTACGTCTGTGTCCTCCACAGGGACTCCACGTTAAGGTACGTCTGTGTCCTCCACAGGAACTCCACGTTAAGGTACGTCTGTGTCCTCCACACGTACTCCACGTTAAGGTACGTCTGTGTCCTCCACAGGGACTCCACGTTAAGGTACGTCTGTGTCCTCCACAGGGACTCCACGTTAAGGTACGTCTGTGTCCTCCACAGGAACTCCACGTTAAGGTACGTCTGTGTTCTCCAGAGGGACTCCACGTTAAGGTACGTCTGTGTCCTCCACACGTACTCCACGTTAAGGTACGTCTGTGTCCTCCACAGGAACTCCACGTTAAGGTACGTCTGTGTCCTCCACACGTACTCCACGGGTCATTTGATAAATTGAGATGAGACACAGCTCGTCCTCACCGAACATGATCTCAGACGCTGACGATCTCTGGAAGCCGCACTAATCACCGTCACCGACACCACTGAATATAATACTGGAAATTACAAACTTTCCAAAACATTAACATACATGATAGTCAGCCAGACACAGCATCACCTACGTAACAACGCAGGAGTCACATGATCACAATGTCTAGTCCACCAGACACAGCATCACCTACGTAACAACACAGGAGTCACATGATCACATTGTGTAGTCAACCAGACACAGCATCACCTACGTAACAACGCAGGAGTCACATGATCACATTGTGTAGTCAACCAGACACAGCATCACCTACGTAACAACGCAGGAGTCACATGATCACATTGTATAGTCAACCAGACACAGCATCACCTACGTAACAACGCAGGAGTCACATGATCACATTATCTACCAGTCATCATGCCAACATGTCAGTCTTCAGGTCACAACGGGTCATTCATACCTCACTCTCCGCCAATATACTGTCTTTTCAACCTTTGTATGTTAGAAGTGATCAAGGTCCCAGGACCTGTACCTTTGTATGTTAGAAGTGACCAGGGTCCCAGGACCTGTACCTTTGTATGTTAGAAGTGATCAAGGTCCCAGGACCTGTACCTTTGTATGTTTGAAGTGATCAAGGTCCCAGGACCTGTACCTTTGTATGTTAGAAGTGATCAAGGTCCCAGGACCTGTACCTTTGTATGTTAGAAGTGATCAAGGTCCCCGGACCTGTACCTTTGTATGTTAGAAGTGATCAAGGTCCCAGGACCTGTACCTTTGTATGTTAGAAGTGATCAAGGTCCCAGGACCTGTACCTTTGTATGTTAGAAGTGATCAAGGTCCCAGGACCTGTACCTTTGTATGTTAGAAGTGACCAGGGTCCCAGGACCTGTACCTTTGTATGTTAGAAGTGACCAGGGTCCCAGGACCTGTACCTTTGTATGTTAGAAGTGACCAGGGTCCCAGGACCTGTACCTTTGTATGTTAGAAGTGACCAGGGTCCCAGGACCTGTACCTTTGTATGTTAGAAGTGACCAGGGTCCCAGGACCTGTACCTTTGTATGTTAGAAGTGACCAGGGTCCCAGGACCTGTACCTTTGTATGTTAGAAGTGACCAGGGTCCCAGGACCTGTACCTTTGTATGTTAGAAGTGACCAGGGTCCCAGGACCTGTACCTTTGTATGTTAGAAGTGACCAGGGTCCAGGACCTGTTACCTTTGTATGTTAGAAGTGACCAGGGTCCCAGGACCTGTACCTTTGTATGTTAGAAGTGACCAGGGTCCCAGGACCTGTACCTTTGTATGTTAGAAGTGACCAGGGTCCCAGGACCTGTACCTTTGTATGTTAGAAGTGACCAGGGTCCCAGGACCTGTACCTTTGTATGTTAGAAGTGACCAGGGTCCCAGGACCTGTACCTTTGTATGTTAGAAGTGACCAGGGTCCCAGGACCTGTACCTTTGTATGTTAGAAGTGACCAGGGTCCCAGGACCTGTACCTTTGTATGTTAGAAGTGACCAGGGTCCAGGACCTGTACTTTGTATGTTTAGAAGTGACCAGGGTCCCAGGACCTGTACTTTGTATGTTAGAAGTGACCAGGGTCCCAGGACCTGTACCTTTGTATGTTAGAAGTGACCAGGGTCCCAGGACCTGTACCTTTGTATGTTAGAAGTGACCAGGGTCCCAGGACCTGTAACCTTTGTATGTTAGAAGTGAACCAGGGTCCAGACTGTACCTTTGTATGTTAGAAGAATCATTTACCTTTGTATGTTAGAAGTGACCAGGGTCCCAGGACCTGTACCTTTGTATGTTAGAAGTGACCAGGGTCCCAGGACCTGTACCTTTGTATGTAGAAGTGACCAGGTCCCAGGACCTGTACCTTTGTATGTTAGAAGTGACCAGGGTCCCAGGACCTGTACCTTTGTATGTTAGAAGTGACCAGGGTCCCAGGACCTGTACTTTGTATGTTAGAAGTGACCAGGGTCCCAGGACCTGTACCTTTGTATGTTAGAAGTGACCGGGTCCCAGGACCTGTACCTTTGTATGTTAGAAGTGACCAGGGTCCCAGGACCTGTACCTTGTATGTTAGAAGTGACCAGGGCCCAGACCTGTACCTTTGTATGTTATGAAGTGACCAGGGTCCAGGACCTGTACCTTTGTATGTTAGAAGTGACCAGGGTCCCAGGACCCGTACCTTTGTATGTTAGAAGTGACCAGGTCCCACAGGACCTGCCTTTGTATGTTAGTCAGTGACAGTCAGGACTCACACGTTTCTGTGTCAGTAGTTTTTGCTTACATGTATTACTAAACCTCTGTAGCAACTATGACTACTACTTCCAAGTATACAACAACAACTACAACAACAACTAACAAACAATCTATCAATCAACAACTACAAACTAACTACAACAACTACTATACAAATACTACAACAACTACTACAATACTACTACAACAACAACTACAAAAACTACATACAACAACAACTACAATCAACAACAAATACAAATACAACATACAACTACAACAAAACTACTACAACAACTACAACAACTACTACTACAACTACTACAACAACAAAACAACTACAAACAACATAACAACAACAACATACAACAACTACTTACAACAACTACTACAACAACTACAACAACAATACAACAAACAACTACAACAACACTACAACAACTACTACTACAACTCTACAACAACTACTACAACAACTACTACAACCAACTAATACAACATACTACAACTAAAACACTACAACAACAACATACAACAACTACTACAAACTACTACAAACACTACAAACTACTACAACAACAACTACAACAACAACTACAACAACAACTACAACAACAACTACAACAACACTACAAACATACTACACAACAAACAACAACTACAACAACAACTACTACAACAACTACACAACAAACTACTAACAACAACATACAACAACACAACTCAACAACAACTACAACAACAACTACAAACAACTACACAACAACAACAACACTACAACAACAACACTATCAACAACAACACTACAACAACACTACAACAACTAACAACAACTAACAAACAACAACAACTACAACAACAACTACAACAACAACTACAACACAACTACAACAACACTACAACAACACACTACTACAACAACAACTACAACAACAACTACAACAACAACTACAACAACAACAAAAACAACTACAACAACAACTACAACAATCAAACTACAACAACAACTACAACAATCAACTACCCAAAAACACTACAACAACATACAACAACAACTAACAACAACTACAACAAAACTACAACAACAACAACAACAACAACACAACAACAACTACAACAACAACTACAACACAACAAAATACAACAACAACTACAACAACAACTACAACAACAACTACAAACAACAACTACAACAACAACTAAAAAACAACAACTACAACAACAACTACAACAACAACTACAACAACAACTACAACAACAACTACAACAACAACTACAACAACAACTACAACAACAACAACAACAACTACAACACAACTACACAACAACAACTACAACAAAAACTAAACAACAACTACACAACACTACAAAACTACAACAACAACTACAACAACAACTACAACAACAACTACAACAACAACTACAACAACAACTACAACAACAACTACAACAACAACTACAACAACAACTACAACAACAACTACAACAACAACTACAACACAACTAAACAACATAACAACATACAACAACAACTACAACAACAACTACAAACAACAACTACAACAACAACTACAACAACAACAACACAACAAAAATACAACAACAACTACAACAACAACTACAACAACAACTACAAAACAACTACAACACTCAAACAACTACAACAACAACTACAACAACAACTACAACAACAACTACAACAACAACTACAACAACAACTACAACAACAACACAAAAACAACCAAAAACAACTACAAAAAACAACTACAACAACAACTACAAAAAACAACACTACAAAAACAACACAAAACAACCAAAACAACAACTCAAAAACAATACAACAACAACTACAAAAAAAACTACTCCGTTCGTGTAGACTCTGGGTCTCATCATGGTTCATGTTCTTTAAACATTGTTTATGAATGAACATTGGACGTTGTGCCGTTTGTGTTGTTCATAGAGAAAACCCTGCAACGGGTTTTCGGGTTGTTGGGGGTTTTGCAAGATCGTTCCCAACCTGGAAACACTGAAGAACACGAAAAATTTCCCGGGAAAGAACACTAAAATTTTTTTGAAGAACACTGAATAACAAGGATGTTCTTTTTTATTCTTCAACTGAACCCTGGGGAACATGCTAGAACATGAAAATGCCTTTAACCCGGAATTTTTTAAAAGAACACTAAAAAAAAAAAAGGATTGAACGTCCCGCAAAGTGTTTAGTTTTTTCTCGACGGTTCTTCATTTCTTGTTTTTCAAAGGCGTTATACATTTGTTTCCACCAGTTTTCTTCCCCCGTGTTGTTCCCCGGTTTTCACCAGTTTCTTCCCCAGTTTTCTTCACCAGTGTTTTCACCAGGGTTCTTCCATGTTCTTCACCGGGTTTTCTTCCCCCAGTGTTCCCCACCTGTTTTCCCCCGTTTTCTTCCCATTTTCTTACCAGTGTTCTTACCAGGTTCTTCACCAGTTTTTCTCCACCGGTTTTTTCACAACTTTTTTATCCAGGCGTTCGGCCTGTTCTCTTTCTCTTTTTTGTTTTTTATAACTTTCTCTGCAAAAAAATTTTTTTCATGAATTTATTCTTTAATTAATAATAAAAATAAAATAATATAATAATAATATAAAATAATAAAAAATAAAATAATAAAAATAAAAATAATAATAAAATAAGATAATAATAATAATAATAAAATAATAATACGAATAACAAAAGGATTTCGTTCTAATTTAAATACCCGGGTAACCCGGAAAAACCCAGGAAATTTTTAAACCCCTCCTGGGTTATCCGGGGGTTTTTAACCCTCCTGGGTTATCCTGGGTTATTAACCCTCCTGGGTTATCCTGGGTTATTAACCCTCCTGGGTTATCCTGGGTTATTAACCCTCCTGGGTTATCCTGGGTTTATTAACCCCCGGGGGTTTCCGGGGTTAAAACCCTCTGGGTTATCCTGGGTTTTTAAAACCCTCCTGGGTTATCCGGGTTATTAACCCTCCTGGGTTATCCTGGGTTATTGCCGTCCTGGATTATCCTGGGTTATTATCCTCCTGGGTTATCCTAGACTATCTTGCGTTAACCTGGATTATCCTAGGTTATCCTGGATTATCATTTTGGGTTTTTATCTTGGGTTATTCCAAATCATTAATTTTCGGGGGTTTTTCCGGGGTTACTTGGGTTTATTTTGGGTTATACAGGGTTTTATCCGGGGTTTTATTCTTGGTTACCCGGGGTTATTAGGTTTTTTGGGTTATCCTTGGTTATCAGGGTTATTCGGGGGTTTTTCTGGGTTATCCGGGGGTATCGGGGCATTCTGCGTTTTCGGGTTATCCCGGGGTTATCCTGGTTTTTCTGGGTTTATTCGGGTTATTTTGGGGTTATTCTGGGTTATCCTGGTTACTGGGTTTCACTGTCCAATTCACACTTCCAATCACTTGAACCAGTTAAACACGTTCCAATACTGTCCAGTTCACATTTTCCAATCACTGTCCAGTTCCACTGTTCCAACACTGTTCCAAATTTCACCTTTTCCCAATCACGGCCATTCACACTGTTCCAAACCTTGACCATTACATGTTCCAATATGCCCAATTAAACCTGTTCCAATCACTGGACCAGTTCACACTTTTCCCAATCACGTCCAGTTCCATTTCCCAACACGGTCCAGTTCAACTGTTTCCCAATCCGCCCATTAACTATTCCAATCACTGTCCAGTTCACACTTTTCCCAATCATGTCCGTTCCCACTGTTCCAATCAGCCCCAGCCACCTGCCCCAATCCTGTCAAGTTCACACTATTCCAATAACTGTCCAGTTCACACTGTTCCAATCACTGTCCAGTTCACACTATTCCAATCACTGTCCAGTTCACACTATTCCAATCACTGTCCAGTTCACACTGTTCCAATCACTATCCAGTTCACACTATTCCAATCACTGGACCAATTCACACTATTCCAATCACTGTCCATTTCACACTTTTTTAAATTTACTGTCCAGTTCACAGTTTTTCCAATCACTGCCCAATTACATTATTCCAATCACTTGAAGTTCAACTTTTCCCAATCACTGTCCATTCACAGTTCAATCATTGCCCCATTTCCCACTTTTCCAATCGCTGACCATTCACATGTTCCAATCCTTGCCCAGTTCACATGTTCCAATCACTGACCATTCACACTGTTCCAACATTGACCAGTTCACACTGTTCCAATCTTGACTTTTTCACACTGTTCCAATCACTTGCCAGTTCCACTGTTCCAATCGCTGCCCAGTTACACTTTTCCCAAAATCACTTGCCCCATTTCACACTGTTCCAAACATGACCAGTTCACACTGCCCAATCCTTGCCAGTTCACACTTTTCCCAAACACTGACCAGTTCAACTGTTCCAATCACTTGAAGTTACACTGTTCCAACACTTGACCATTCACACTGTTCCAATCACTGACCAGTTCCCTGTTCCAAATCACTTGAAAAGTTCACACTTTCCAATCACTTGCCAGTTCACACGTTCCAATCATGACCAGTTCACATGTTTAAATCATTTGCCCTTTTCACACTTTTCCCATCACTTACCTTCACACTTTTTCCAATCACTGATCAGTTCACACTTTTCCCAATACTGACCAGTTCACACGTTCCAATCACGACCAGTTCACACTTTTCCCAATACTTGACCTTTTCACTGTTCCAACCCCTTGACCAGTTCACACTGTTCCAATCACTGACCAGTTCACACTGTTCCAATCACTTGACCAGTTCACACTGTTCCAATCACTGACCAGTTCACACTGTTCCAATCACTTGACCAGTTCACACTGTTCCAATCACTGACCAGTTCACACTATTCCAATCCCTGATCATTTCCCACGTTCCAATCACTGCCCGTTCACACTTTTCCCCAATCATGCCCAGTTCACCTGTTAAAAATCACTTGACCAGTTTCCTGTTCCAATCACTGATTGGAAACTGCATAAACTTCTCGCCGTAGTAGATCGCGGTAATTCCAGTCGCGGTCACCGAATCACCAATCACATATCGCGATCGCGATATCTCACACCATGCGATGCGCGAAACATCATCAGCGCATCGCGGGCGCGCGAAGACAAATAGGCAGATACCCAAAAGCGCGAAAATACGGCCCCCATACGAGATTTTCCGCTATTGAACACTTACGGTAGAGACCGGTATCAGCGGTAAAGTCGCGGGTGAGTTCGGATTTCGCGGCAGCACCATTGTAAGGAGGACTGAGGGGGAAAGTGCATAGCCCCCCGCTAGTAGTGTACTGAGGGGAGAGAGAGAGCTCTGAGAGGAACATTTGGGTGGGCGAGAGGGGAGAGGGGGGGGGTGAGGGAAAAGAGAAGGGAGGAGGGGTAGAAGGGGGGGAAAACGGGGATTGGGTCAGTGTGTGTGTGGTTTTGTGTTGGTGGGGTGTGGTGTTGGTGTGTGTGTGTGTGGGTGTGTGGTGTTTGTGTGTGGTGTGTGTGTGTGTGTGTGTGGTGTGTGGGTGTGTTGTGTGTGTGTGTGTGTGTGTGTGTGGTGTGGCACTGTGTGGTGTGTGTGTGGTGTGTTGGGTGGTGTGTGGTGTGTGTGTGTGTATGTGCGGTTTTTGTGTGGTGTTGGTTTTGGGGTGTGTGTGTGGTGTGTGTGTGTTGTGTGTGTGGTGGTGTGGTTTGTGTGTGTGGTGGTCACTGGTGTGTGTTGTGTGTGTGTGTGTGTGTGTGTGTGTGGTGTGGTGTGTGTGTTGGGGGTGTGTGGTATGTGCGGTGTGTGTTTGTGTGTGGTGTGTGTGTGTGTGTGTGTGTGGGGTGTGTGTTGTTGGGGTTTTGTGTGTGTGTTGTGGGGGTGTGTGTGTGTGTGTAACGGCAATAGGGCCCAACACAAACGCAATAGGGCCCAAGACTAGCAACTCACCCAACAAACAATCTCTGTTACACTCCGTTTAATGCCCTGTTTCAACCTATTACAGACCCGTGGACTGATTACCCAAATCCTTTTGATCGTCAAAGTTTTTTCTTGTTTGGACTGATGAGCTCAATAAAATACCCCCGCTTACATAAAGTCTAATTTATAGCCCGTTTGGGTTTTCAGGGGAATTTCGGGGGGCAACGCCCCCCCGGGCCGGTTCATGACCCGGCATCGCGGGGTTAGGGCTGATCAACGGTGTTTTAAAGCTGACTTCACGTAAAACCCCAGTAACACCTGGTTTTGTCGGGTCCTTATTCACCCCGACCTGGTCAGGACAGGCCGCGGGGCGTTGACCCCTGAACACCCTCGATAGACTCCAGGGAGACCCAGGTAGATTCCAACCCTTTTTTTACATGTAGATGAGTGGGCAGCTGTTTTATCTGGGAGGTTTATTGGAAGAGTTCCGGGGGTCAACGCCCCCCCGGCCCCCTCTGTCAATGTGAGAGAAGAAAAAAGGCTTTTTTTTTTAATTTTTAATTATTTTTTACAAAATCAGTTTAAAAAGATAAGGCTGTTTTTTAAAAGTTAGTAACACCCTTATAAGATATACTACCACCCTTCCCGGGTGCCACCCCCTAAGAACGACTAACACTCAGGTACCTACTTACTTCTAGGCGTACAGGGGCAGCAGGTGTCATGAAACAGGCCGAAATTTCCACCCTCTGGGGATCAAACCCCGGACCCTAGAATGCGAGCTGTGTCACTTAGATTATCATTAACCCCACCAGGAGAGGGTTGGATACGGCTTTCCATGTCGTGGGAAGACGTCGTCACGCAGCAAGGAGGCCGGTCATACACACACTTGGGCGGGCAGGGAGCTCGCGGGTTTCTTCGAACACAAAACGGGGTGAGAATTAAAATTATATTTTGGAATTACCGCCCCTTTCCCCGGGGGAGAAATAAAACACGACACCCCTTTTTTTTAACTCCAACCATTTTCCCGGGAGGACGATCGGGGAGTCCTGGGGGTACGGTGTTACCCGGCAGTGACCCCATAAAACCCAAAAACAAGTGTTTCGGGCTACCTTCCATCCCTCACCCCAACACATGCGTTGTATAATTCAGACTTGGTAAGCTGGACACCAAGAAGAAGGAAGGGCAGGGGCTAAATGGTGGCAGTGTTTTGCTTTAGGTGGAAAACTGTACCCGAGTAAAACACCCATGTGAATATGTAGATTCCTGAAGACTTCCTTTGATAAGTGATCTGCAGATATAAATCCAGATGTATTTCTGTTAACCCTTTTGGGGCCTAGTTCCTAGGCCTTTTGTGTATCCATATGCTCCTGCACTGCCTTCCACAGGATGGATATGGGGGTGCACAATAAACTAGCCATTTCGGTGGCAAAATCTAAATCTTCTCTTGGATTTGCTGAAAGTGCATTGTATTAAGTTGATGTGAGCCTCTGGTGATACGCTCGCCACTATGCTAACCCCAAAGTCTTCCTCCTTGAGTGAAGTCTGCAGCCACTGTACCACAAGTCTGTTCTCAGTTTCCGGTCTTCTTGCTACTTTCTCAGTTTTCATAACTTTGCATATGCTGGGGCTGTATACAAGTAGCCAGTTATTTGCCTACTCTTGCAATTTGTCCTGGTATATTTGTAGCTTTCATAAAAATCCTCTTTGACATTTTCCCGGGAGTTTTTTCATCATCTACATACAGGGCTGCATCTGACTCAATCCCATCTGGTACGTCGTTTACACAAACCAAAACAGTACTGGTCCCAATACCAGTCCTTGCGGAACCCCTCTTATTACATTTTCTTATTATAACATCTCTTCTTGGACAGTTACTCGTCGCCTCTTACCACTAAGGTACTCTTTGATCCCGTAGCTCGACTGGTAGCGCATTCAGCTCACACACTGAGGTCCGTGGTTAGATCCCCGGTATGGGTAAGAACATTAGAGCGTGTTTCCTTTGGACACCTGCTGTCAATGTTCACCTAGTAATAAAATAGGTAAGTGGGTGTTAGGCGACTGGTGTGGGTCGCATCCTGGGGGCAAAATTAACAAAATTGATCCGAAATGCTCTACATAACCAGGGGCTTTATATATAGTATATCACTGATGTGAACTATGGTCTGTATACGTTTTACATAAACTTCTAGAAATAAATATATTATTATTATTATTATTATTATTATTATTATTATTATTTAGTTTATTTTTTGTTATACTTGCCTGGTCTTCAAGCCTTTTTTCCCAGTCTTGTGAGGTACAGTATCAATTGCCTTCTTGTAGTCCAAGAATATGCAGTTCACCCATCCCTCTCTAACCTGTCCCACTTCTGTTACTTTCTCAGGGAACTTCATAAGGACTGTGAGATAGGACTTGTCATCTCTGAACCTGCGCGCGAGCGCGTGTGTGCGTGTGCGTGTGTGTGTGAGTATGTGTGTGTGTGTGTGTGTATCTGGAGTAGATACACATAACTGTAACTGCAGACATAACAGGCTAGAATAATTTTAGCAAGTTATATATATCGTTGATGTTGATCTGAGTCATCCAGTAATGTTTACATTTTACTGTCCTGGGAATACTAAATATGTGTGCGTGCGTGCGTGCGTGTGTGTGTGTGTGTGTGTGTGTGTGTGTGTGTGTGTGTGTGTGTGTGTGTGTGTGTGCGTGTGTGTGTAGAGTCACGTATTCGATCATGTTCATGACGTACATGGCTCTGAATACACTCAACTCTCCTTTGTTTAAATCCCCTCGAGGCTTCAGACAAGCTCTGTTAGTCTCCCCTCTGGTGCTGGTGATATGTTCGGTGTGCTGTTTACCCCAGAACCTTCTCTTTCAATGACTCTTATAGCAATTACCCGTGAGGGAAGAGTTCACATATACATACAAAATTCTCACAATATCGTGAGCGGAACAATTAATAAATGGCCGCACACAGAAGAGAGGAACATACCAAGACATTTCGGCCCGACTTGGACCATTTACAAATCACATTTGTGACTTGTAAGTGGTCCAAGTCGGACCGAAACGTCGTCGTAAGTTCCTCTCTTTCTCTCCTATGGGAGGGTTATTTACGTAACATTCTGTGTAAATGATTGTAGGTCATTTACAGGGAATTGTTGACCTCAGCACCGCCCGTCAGTCTAGTCCAGTTGACGTGGGTTGAGGCTGGTTGTCCCTCACTACGTGGCGCTTTACCTAACCTAAGTACCTCAAACTCCTCCTTGTTGTCCACTGTTATTCTTCGTATTGCACTGAGGAAACCCATTCGTCAACTCGCCGGTTTTTCAAAGCCATTTTACCATCACACTTATGGAACTTTAACTAAAAATCTTAAAAGGCCCAACAGTTTCTTAAAAGGTCTTCTGGCTGTCGTGTGAGTGATCTCAATGTCTCGGTGGTGACTGCTGTAGTTTTTCCCTTCAGCCTGAAGCTTCAGCGAGGGTCAGCTGACCTTTCAGGAACAAGTGGAGGTGTCTCAGATCCCAGACCTCTTGTCTGGGATCTGAGACACCTGATTTCCCCTTTGCGTCAACACTCTTTTCTCCCCGTGGAAGTAGTCTCCTTAGCTCGTGATTCTGCTTTCCAGTGACTGAGGAGAATCTGCCTGGTATGAGCCAGTGCCAGTAGGGCCTCTTCAGTGTTCCTCCTTTATGATCCCAGTCATACCTCCCATTATCTGTCAGTCTGTACTGTTTAACCACCCCATTAACACACTATGATAATGGTGTACAATTCCGAAAGGTTGATAAGGACTTGCCAAGTATGGGCCAACAGGCCTACTGTAGTGTTCCTCCTTTCTTATGTTCATATGTTCTTATGTATCTTTATTGTGGTAACGTTCCGCCACACTGGCTTCATCAGTCCTATACAAACAAGAATGGTGAAGATCAGAGGGAGTTTGAGGTAATCAGTCCCTCAACTTGTTCATGGCTTTATTCCTTCTCACTTCCTGCGTTTTAAACAACACACTTTTCACCGTATTTTTCTCCTTGAGGAATAAACTACAGCAACACTAGGATAACACAATAAGTGTCAGGGGCCCAAGACTGTTCAACTGCCTCCCAGTATACGTAAGAGGGGATTACTAATAGACCCCTGGCTATCTTCAAGAGGGAGCTGGACAGGCATCTAGAGTCAGTACCTGACCAGCCAGGCTGTGGTTCGTACGTCGGTTTACCTGCAACCACCAGTAACAGCCTGGTTGATCAGGTCCTGATCCACCACGAGGCCTGGTTATGGACCAGGCCCGGAACACCCTTCAGGTAGACTCCGGGTAGGCAGGAACAGCAAGCATATAGCTCGGTTGATAACGCACTCAGCTCACACAGTGAGGTCCGTGGTTTGATCCCCCATACAGGCGGAAAACATTAGGGGCGTGTTTTCTTAAGATACCTGCTGTCAGTGTTCACTTATCAATAAAATAGGTACCTGGGTGTTAGTGGACCGGTGTGGGTCACATCCTGGGGACAAAATTAACCTAATTTGCGGGAAATGCTCTGCATAACAGGGGTCTCTCTATATAGCAGTATGTCATTGATGTCAGCTATGGTCTGTATAATTATTATTATTATTATTATTATTATCATCTAGGGGATATTCAATGCCTTAAGTTGACTCACGAAATCGTAATGACACAACTGCAAACAAACCATACCACGGGTGGGGATAGAACCCTCGATTCTATCCCCGCCCGTGGTGTGGTTTGCCTTAAGTTGCACAGGGTTTCTACTCCTTCCCTCAGTAACCATGGAAATGGGTTGGTTTGGATTTCTAGTTCAGTTTTGAAGCTGAAAGAGGTGTCCTGATGGTGTTGCTGGCTCCCTGGCTTGCAAGATGCTCCCTGCGTTCTTCTGTGATGGCTGTTCCTGTTCGTCTGACAAAGTCTTGGCATTCGTAGCTGTTATTCAGCATTCGTGAGGTGCCCTAATTTCGTTCTCCATCCTTGTTTGGGTTATGCAGAGTTGCACAGTGGAGGGAGACCGTTTGTCACAGTGGGGAGAGACCATTTGTCACAGTAGGGGGACCGTTTGTCACAGTGGGGAGACAGTTTGGTGTAGTGGAGATTGTGTGTAACAGTGGGGTGACCGCTTGATATGGGTTGGCGAAATTCATGGACAAACCCTTCCCTTCCCTGCCCTTCCCTGACCTCCTGCCATTCCCTGCACTTCCCTGCCTTTCCCTGCCCACCTAGCAGAAAAAACTAGATACCTCTACGTTATCCTGTTATCGTGGGTCGTACCAAGGAGGAAAAAATATTGGTATGTAAATACACTGACGCCATTCCTGCTGCGAGTTGTATACTGGCTAAACTGGTAGCGTTAGTGTTAAGAACTCTCTCTCTCTCTCTCTCTCTCTCTCTCTCTCTCTCTCTCTCTCTCTCTCTCTCTCTCTCTCTCTCTCTCTCTCTCTCTCTCTCTCGTGTGTGTGTGTGTGTGTGTGTATACTCACCTAATTGTGGTTGCAGGGGTTGAGACTCAGCTCCTGGCCCCACCTCTTCACTGATCGCTACTAGGTCCTCTCTCTCTCTCTCTCTCTCTCTCTGCTCCCTGAGCTTTGTCATACCTCGTCTTAAAGCTATGTATGGTTCCTGCCTCCACTACATCACTTGCTAGACTATTCCACTTCCTGACGACTCTATGACTGAAGAAATACATCCTAACATCCCTGTGACTCGTCTGAGTCTTCAGCTTCCAAGTGTGACCCCTTGTTTCAGTGTCCCCTCTCTGGAACATCCTGTCTCTATCCAATTTATCTATTCCACGCAGTATTTTGTATGTCGTTATCATGTCTCCCCTGGCCCTCCTGTCCTCCAGTGTCATCAGGCCGATTTCCCTTGAGTTTTCTTCGTAGGACATTCCCCTGAGCTCTGGAACTAGCCTTGTTGCAAACTTTTGCACTTCCTCTAATTTCTTGACGTGTTTGCCCAGGTGTGGGTTCCAAACAGGAGCTGCATACTCCAGTATGGGCCTGACGTACACAGTGTACAGTGTCTTGAACGATTCCTTATTAAGGTATCGGAACGCTATTTTCAGGTTTGCCGGGCGCCCATATGCTGCAGCAGTTATCTGGTTGACGTGTGCCTCCGGAGACGTGCTCGGTGTTATGGCCACCCCAAGATCTTTCACCTTGAGCGAGGTTTGCAGTCTTTGTCCACCTAGCCTATACTCTGTCTGCGGTCTTCTTTGTCCTTCCCCAATCTTCATGACTTTGCATTTGGCAGGGTTGAATTCGAGAAGCCAGTTACTGGACCATATGTCCAGCCTGTCCAGGTCTCTTTGTAGTCCTGCCTGATCCTCATCTGATTTAATTCTCCTCATTAACTTCACATCATCTGCGAACAGGGACACTTCAGACTATCCCTTCCATCATGTCATTCACATATACCAAAAATAGCACTGGTCCTAGGACTAACCCCTGTGGGACCCCGCTCGTCACAGGCGCCCACTGTGATACCTCATCACATACCATGACTCGTTGTTGCCTTCCTGTCAGGTATTCTCTGATCCATTGCAGTGCCATCCCTGTTATACGTGCCTGATCCTCCAGCTTCTGCACTAATCTCTTGTTAGGAACTGTGTCGAAGGCCTTCCTGCAGTCCAGGAAAATGCAATCAACGCACCCCTCTCTCTCGTGTCTTATTCCAGAAGGTTTGTGACAGAGGATTTGCCTTCCATGAATCCGTGCTGGTTGCCGCTTATTATCTTGTTTCATTCCAGGTGCTCCACCATTCTCCTCCTGATAATCTTCTCCATGACTTTGCATACTATACACGTCACTGACACAGGTCTGTAGTTTAGTATCTCGTTTCTGTCTCCTTTCTTAGAAATGGAGACTACATTTGCCATCTTCTATACCTCAGGTAGTTGCCTAGTTTGAAGGGATTTGTTGAAGATTGTGGTTAGTGGGACACACAGCATCTCTGCTCCTTCTCTAAGGACCTACGGGGAGTTGTTGTCTGGTCCCATCGCCTTTGAGGTGTCAAGGTCTCTTAGCAGCTTCTGCACATCCTCCTCAGCTGTGTGTATGTCATCCAACACTTGTTGGTACATTCCTTGTTAGTGTTCCCTTCTGTTTTGTCTTCCCATAACCCTTCCTATTTAGTGTGAATACTTCCTTGAATCTCGTGTTGAGCTCCTCACATACCTCTTGATCGTTTTTGTGAGTTCCCCACCTTCTTTCCTCAGTCTGATCACCTGGTCTTTGACTGTTGTCTTCCTCCTAATGTGGCTATACAGCAGTTTCGGATCAGACTTGACTTTCGATGCTATGTCGTTTTCGTATTGTCGTTGGGTCTCTCTCCTTATCTGTGCATACTCGTTTCTGGTTCTTCGACTAATCTCCTTATTTTCCTGGGTTCTTTACCTTCTGTACATTTTCCATTCTCTAGCACACTTAGTTTTTGCCTCCCTACACCTTCGGGTAAACCAAGGGCTCGATCTGGTCTTCCCATTATTTCTGTTGCACTTGGGAACAAACCTTTCCTCTACCTCCTTGCATTTTGTTGTTACGAATTCCATCATTTCATTTACTGACTTTCCTGCCAGTTCTCTGTCCTGCAAGAAGTTCCTCTTACCTGTGTAGTCCCCCCTTTTATAGTTTGGCTTTTCCCATTCAACTCCTGTTACCCTCTCCACTTGTAACTCTACTATGTATTCAAAACACAGAACCATGTGATCATTAGCTCCAAGGAACCTCTCATATGTGATGGCCTCAATGTCTGAACTGCTCAGAGTGAACACAAGGTCCAGTCTTGCTGGTTCATCCTCCCCTCTCTCTCTGGTAGTGTCCTTAATATGTTGATGCATGAGGTTTCCCAGTACCACATCCATCATCTTGGCTCTCCATGTTTCAGGACCCCCATGTGGTTCCAGGTTTTTCCAGTCGATCTCCCTGTGGTTGATTGACATCGCCCATAACCAGTAACTTTGCTCTGCTCGAGTGAGCTCTTTTTGCCACCTCGGCCAGTGTGTCCACCATTGCTCTGTTGCTCTCTTCATATTCCTCTCTTGGCCTCCTGCAGTTCTGTGTGGATTTGCATCCACGGCAATGACATCCTTATGTTCCCCAGACTAAAGTGTACCTATTATGTAATCCCTTCCTCCAATCTCGTCCATGCCTTCCATTTCATCAAATCTCCATCGTTTTTTTTAATGACCAGTGCAACCCCTCTTCCGCATCTGCTCCTTCTATCTTTACTTAGATCTGATTTCCTGTGGAAGATTGCATCTGTTATTTGTCCATTTGATTTTCGTTTCTGTCTGCTATAAAGTCTGGGACTTCTATGAGTCTTTCATGCCACACCTCGGAATTATTCGTTATTCCATCTCGTTCGTGTACTAATCCTTCAACTTCGTATTGCTAAAACTTGATCTGGAAAGATTGGGTTGGGGACGGGACCCTGGGGGGACCTGTGTGGGGTTGCAATGAGGTGGGGTGGGGGGCAGATTTCCCATAGGGTTGCTATAGGGTGGGACAGAGGACTCAGTGTGTGAGTGTCGGTTTTAGATTTTCATTTCCTTGGGTTTTCGGCAGTTGGTGGCCTTCTGCGGTTTTTCTGAGATTGCTTTACCCTTCCACCTACATCTGGGTTCTCTGCTCATCTTTGTCATTCCTCTCGTTCCCTTTCACTCTTCTACTCTCTCTTCAGTATCATCCTTTCCCTCTTGTGTTCTGTCTCGATCGAGGTACACACTCTGTACTCTTTGGTTGTCTCTCAGTCATTGTGGCTTTCTCCTGCAGGATCAGGTTCGGAGTTGATTCTGCCTTAAAAGTTACTTGAGAGGGCCTTGCCGTCGCCTGTGCAAACACTCCATTTCTCTCCATAATTTGCCACCTGGGTAATGTTGCCCTCACCCTACTGCCGTTCCATGATACCTTCAATCACTTTTTTCTCTCCTGTTTTTATTTCAGCGTATTTTCCCCGTCAACTTCCTGGACCAAGGATACAGCAAAAACTGATCTCTCCCTTTCCTCTCCCACTGCTTCCATTGCATCCTCTGAGGTGTGGTTCCTTCCATTTTGGGAAAAAAAAAACGTTTTGTTTTTCTTCCTTCTTCATTCTTACCCTGGCCTGAGGCCTCCTATGCTCAGTGGACTGTCGTTCCTGCTCAGCTGTTTCTGGCCCCTGCAGTTGACTGTCAGAGTCCTCCCACTGTGTGTGTGTGCGTCTGTGTGCAAGGCAAACACAGGGGAAGTTGAATACTAAGTTTATTCTCTATAAGGATTACAATGCTGATTTCAGAATTTGGTTATTTTGTGGTTTACAGGTAGTTAAATAATGATTACAGAGTGCACCACTAGTATGATAGCTTTAGGCCTTTCGTGTTGCAATCAACACATCATCAGGAGCTTGCAATATTACAGAAAAGAGAAGGTCCAAGCAAATACGATCACAGGGGAACACCTTTGCAAACACAATGGTTTGTGTTGTGTAGATTGACTTGTTACATAAAATTTGTAATTTGTCCTCTAGTCAACATTTCAAAGACTTTAATGATGTGTGATGTTAGTGCTGCTGGTCTGTGATTGTTGGCTAGCAGTCTGTTGCCTTCTTGATGCCCACCACCTGTGTCTCCTCTGCTGCCTTCTTGATGCCCACCACCTGTGTCTCTGCTGCCTTCTTGATGCCCACCACCTGTGTCTCCTCTGCTGCCTTCTTGATGCCCACCACCTGTGTCTCCTCTGCTGCCTTCTTGATGCCCACCACCTGTGTCTCCTCTGCTGCCTTCTTGATGCCCACCACCTTTCCTCTGCGCCTGCTTGTATGCCCACAACACCTGTGTCCTGCTGCCTACTTCTGATGCCACCACCGGTGTCTCTCTGCCTTCTTGAGGCCCTCCACCTTTTCTCCTCTGCTGCCTTCTTGAAGCCCACCACCTGTTGCTCTGCTGCCTCTGATCCCACCACCTGTGTCTCGGCGCCTTCTTGATTACCCCACCACCTGTGTCTCCTCTGCTTGCCGTCGTGATCCCACCACCTTTCCCTCCTCTGCTGCCTTCTTGAGCCCACCACATACCTGGTTGTCCTGCTGCCTTCTTGATGCCCACCACTCTGTGGTCTCGCGCCTTCCTTGATGCCCACCACCTGGGTCTTGCTGCCTTCTTGATGGGCCCAACCACCTTGTCCTCTGCTGCCTTCTTGATGCCCACCACCTGTACCTCTGCCTTCATTGAGCCGCAACCAACCTGTGTCTCCTCTGCCTGCCTTCTTGGATGCCCACCACCTGTGTCCCTCTGCTGCCTTCTTGATGCCCCCACCTTGTATCTCCTGCTTCCTTCTTAATGATGCCCCAACCACCTGTTCTCTGTTCCATCTTTGATACCCACCACCGTGTCTCCTCTGCTGCATTCTATGCCCACCACCTGGGAACTCTTCTGCCTTCTTGATGCCCACCACCTGTCGTCCTTCTGCCTTCTTGATGCCCTCTCACTTGTGTCTCTTCTGCTTTCTTGATGCCCACCACCTGTTCCCTCTGCTGCCCTTCTTGATGCCCCACCACTGTGTCTCTGCTGCATTCTTCGAACCCACCACCTGTGTCCTCTGCTGCCTTCGTTGATGCCCACCACCTGTTCTCTGCTGCCTTCTTTGATGCCCACACACCGGTCTCACTGCCGTCTTGATGCCCAAAAAAACCCCTCGTCTCTGCTGGCCTTCTTGAGGCCCACACACAACCTGTTGCTCTGCTGCCTTCTTGATGCCCACCACCCTGTGTCTCTCTGCCCTTCTTTGTTGCCCACCACCTGTGTCGCTGCTGCCTTCTTGATGCCCACCACCTGTGTCTCTGCTGCCTTCTTGATGTCCACCACCTGTGTCTCCTCTGCTGCCTTCTTGATGCCCACCACCTGTGTCTCCTCTGCTGCCTTCTTGATGCCCACCACCTGTGTCTCCTCTGCTGCCTTCTTGATGCTCACCACCTGTGTCTCCTCTCCTGCGTCTTGATGTCCCACACACGTCTTTTCTCTGCTGCCTTCTGAGTCCCACCACCTGTTCTCCTCTCTGTCTTCTTGAGCCCACGCCACCTGTTTCTCTGCGGCCTTTCTTGATGCCCACCAACCTGTGTCTCCTCGCAAGCCTTCTTGATGCCCACCACCTGTGTCTCCTCTGCTGAGCCTTCTTGATGCCCCACCACCTGTGGTCTCCTCTGCTCCTTCGTGATGCCACCCCTGTGTCTCTCTGCTGCCTTTCTTGATTGGCCCACCACACCTGTGTCTCCTCTGCTGCCTTCTTGATCCACCACCGTGTCATCTCGCTGCCTTCTCCGATGTCCACCCCCTGTGTATCTCGGCCTTCTGATGCCCATCTCGTGTGTCTCCTCTCTGCCTTCTTGATGCCCACCACCCTTGTCTCCGCTGCGGCCTTCTTGAATGCCCACACCGGTGTCTCCTCCTGCTGCTTCTGATGCCCAACCACCTGAGGCTCCTCTCTGCCTTCTTGATGCCCACCACCTGTGTCTCCCTGCTGCTTCTTGAGCCACACCACCTGTGTCTCCTCTGCTGCCTCTTGATGCCCACCACCTTCTCCTCTGCTGCCTTCTTGATGCCCACCACCGTGTCTTCGATGCTGCCTTCTCGATGGCCACCACCTGTGGTCTCTGCGGTCCAATTTCACCCCCACCCCTTCGTGGATGCCCATCACCGGGTCTCCTCAGCTCATTCTTATGCCCACCCACCTGTTTCTTCTCCTCTGCTGCCTTCTTGAGGCCCACCACCTGTGTCTCCTCCTCCTGCTGGATGCCCTCCACCTGTTTCCTCTGCTGCCTTCTTGCCCCACCACCTGTGTCACCCTGCTGTCATCTTGAGCCCACCACCACGTGTCTCCTCTCTGCCTTCTTGAGCCCACCACCTGGTCTCCTCTGCTGCGTTCTTGATGCCCCACCACCCTGTGTCTCTGCCTACCTTCTTGATTCCCACACACCTTGTCTCCTCTGCAGCCTTCTTTGATGCCCTCCACCTGTGTCTCCTCTGCTGCCTTCTTGAGTCCACCACTGTTCCTCTGCTGCCTCTTGAGGCCCACCACCTGTTTCTCTGCTGCCTTCTTGATTCCACCACCTGTGTCTCCTCTGCTGCCTTCTTGATGCCCACCACCTGTGTCTCCTCTGCTGCCTTCTTGATGCCCACCACCTGTTTCTCTGCTGCCTTCTTGATGCCCACCACCTGTTCACCCTGCGCCTTCCTTGAGATGCCCACCACCTTGTCTCCTCGCTGCTCTCGATGTCCCACACCAGTGTCCTGCTGCTACTTGAATGCCCACCACCCCCTGTTTCTCTGCTGCCTTCTTGATGCCCACCACCTGTGTCTCCTCTGCTGCCTTCTTGATGCCCACCACCTGTGTCTCCTCTGCTGCCTTCTTGATGCCCACCACCTGTGTCTCCTCTGCTGCCTTCTTGATGCCCACCACCTGTGTCTCCTCTGCTGCCTTCTTGATGCCCACCACCTGTGTCTCCTCTGCTTGCCTTCTTGGAATGCCCACAATTTTCACCTGTTCTCCTCCTCCTTCTTGTTGTCCACCACCTGTGTCTCCTCTGCTGCCTTCTTGATGCCCACCACCTGTGTCTCCTCTGCTGCCTTCTTGATGCCCACCACCTGTGTCTCTGCTGCCTTCTTGATGTCCACCACCTGTGTCTCCTCTGCTGCCTTCTTGATGCCCACCACCTGTGTCTCCTCTGCTGCCTTCTTGATGCCCACCAACTGTGTCTCTGCTCTTCTTGATTGCCCTCAACCTGGTCTCCTCCGCTGCCTTCTTGATGCCCACCACCTGTGTCTCTGCTGCCTTCTTGATGTCCACCACCTGTGTCTCCTCTGCTGCCTTCTTGATGCCCACCACCTGTGTCTCCTCTGCTGCCTTCATGTGCCCACCCACCTGTGCCTCCCTCTGCTGCCTTCTGAGCCCACCACCTGTCCTCCTCTTGCTGCCTTCTGATGCCACCACTGTTCTCCTCTGCCTCTGCCTTCTTCGAGGCTCACCACCTGTGTCTCTCTGACGTTCGTGATTGCCCATCACCTGTGTCTCCTCTGCTGCCTTCTTGAAGCCCCCCACCACTGTGACTCCTCTGCTGCCTTCTTAGATGCCCACTCACCTGTTCCCGCTGCTGCCTGCTTGATGCCCACCACCGTGTCTCCGCTGCTGCCTTCTTGATCCCACCACTTTCTCCTCTGCTGCCTTCTTGATGCTCACTCACCTGTGTCTCCCTCTCTGCCTTCTTGATGCCACCACCTGTTTCTCTGCTGCCTTCGTGAGCCCACACACCTGTCTATGCCAGTCTCCTCTGCTGCCTTCTTGATGCCCACCATCTGTTCCTGCGTGCCTTCTGATGCCCACCACCTGTGTCTCCTCCGCTGCCCTCTTGAATGCCCACCACCTGAGCGTCTCCTCTGCTGCTTCTTGATGCCCACCCACCCTGGTTCTCCTCTGCTGCCTTCCTTGATGCCCACCACCTGTTTCTTCTCTGCTACCTACTTGATGCCCACCACCTGTGTCTCCTCTGCTGCCTTCTTGATGCCCACCACCTGTGTCTCCTCTGCTGCCTTCTTGATGCCCACCACCTGTGTCTCTGCTGCCTTCCTTGATGCCCACTCACCTGTTTCGCGCTGCCTTCTTGATGCCCACCACCTGTGTCTCCTCTGCTGCCTTCTTGATGCCCACCAGCTGTGTCTCCTCTGCTGCCTTCTTGATGCCCACCACCCTGTTTTTCTCTCTGCCTGCAGGGTCCACCACCTGTGTCTCCCTGCTGCCTTCCTTGATGCCCACCTACCTTTGTCCCCTCCTCGCTGCCTTCCCTTATCGAGTCCATCACACCTGTGTCTCTGCTGGCTTCTGATATCCCACCACCTGTTTCACTGCTGCCTTTCTTGATGCCCACCAGCCTGGTCTCCTCTGCTCCCTTCTTGATGCCCACCACCTGTGTCCTCCCTGCGCTGCCGTTCTTGAATGCCCACCACCTGTGTCTCCTCTGCTGCCTTCTTGATGCCCACCACCTGTGTCTCCTCTGCTGCCTTCTTGATGCCCACCACCTGTGTCTCCTCTGCTGCCTTCTTGATGCCCACCACCTGTTCTCCTCCCTGCTGCCTTCATGATCCCACCAACCTGTTTCTCTGCTGCCTTCTTGATGCCCACCAACCTGTGTCACACGCTGCCTTTCTGATGCCCACCACTGTGTCTCCTCTGCTGCATTCTTGATGCCCCCACCTGTGTCTCCTCTGCGGCCTTCTGATGCCCACCACTCTTGTTTCTCTGCTGCCCTGCGTGATGACCCTCACCGTGTCCTCTCTCTGCTGCCTTCTTGATGCCCACCACCTGATCTCCTCTGCTGCCTCTATGCCCACCACCTTGTCTCCTTGCTGCCTTCTGGATGCCCCCACCTGTGTCCTCCTCTGCTGCTTCTTGATCCCACCACCTGTTTTCCCTCTGCGGCCTTCTGATGTCCCCCCCCAACACCTGTATCTCTGCTGCCTTCTTGATCTCCACCAATCTGTGTCTCCTCTGCTGCCTTCCTGAGCCCCACCCACCTGTGTCTCCTCTGCTGCTTCTTTGCCCACGCACCTGTGTCTCCTCTGCTGCCCTTCGTGGATGCCCACCACCTGTTTCTCTGCTGCCTTCTTTGATGCCCACCACCTGTGTCTCCTCTGCTGCCTTCTTGATGCCCACCACCTGTTTCTCTGCTGCCTTCTTGATGCCCACCACCTGTGTCTCCTCTGCTGCCTTCTTGATGCCCACCACCTGTGTCTCCTCTGCTGCCTTCTTGATGCCCACCACCTGTGTCTCCTCTGCTGCCTTCTTGATGGCACACCACCTTGTCCTCCTCCTGCTAGCCTTCTGATGCCCACCACCTTTTCTCTCTGCTGCCTTCTGGATGCCCACCACCTGGTTCCTCTGCTGCCTTTCGATTTCCACCACCTGTGTCCCTCCTCTGCTGCCTTCTTGATGCCCACCACCTGTGTCTCCTCTGCTGCCTTCTTGATGCCCACCACCTGTGTCTCCTCTGCTGCCTTCTTGATGCCCACCATACCCTGTGTCATCCTCTGCTGCCTCTTGAGGCCCACCACCTGTTTTCTCTCTGCTTGCTTCTTGAGGATGCCCAACCACCTGTTTCTCTCTGACTTCTTGATGCCCACCACCTTTTCTCTGCTGCCTTCGTGATGTCCACATCACCTGTTTCTCTCTGCCTTCTGATGCCCACACCTGTGTCCTCCTCTGGCTGCCTTCTTGATGCCACCACCTGCTTCTCTGCTGCCTTCTGATGCCCACCACCTTTTCTCTGCTGCCCTTCTTTGAGCTCCCCACCTGTGTCTCTGCTGCCTCTTGATGCCCACCACCTGTTATGCTCTGCTACCTTCGGATGCCCACCACTGGGTCCTTGCTCCTCTGCGGCCTTCTTGATGCCCACCACCTGTGTCTCCTCTGCTGCCTTCTTGATGCCTCAACCACCTGTTTCCTCTGTTTGCCCTTTCATGAATGCCCGCCACCTGTTTCTCTGCTGCCTTCTGATGTCCACCACCTGTTGTCTCTGCTGCTTCCTGATGCCCACCACTGTGTCTCCTGCTGCCTCGTGATGTCGCTCCACCGTGCTCTGCTGCCTTCTTGATGTCCACCACCTTGTCTCGCTGCCTTCGTGATGGCCACCACCTTTTCTCTCTGCCTTCTTGATGCCCACCACCTGTGTCTCCTCTGCTGCCTTCTTGATGTCCACCACCTGTGTCTCCTCTGCTGCCTTCTTGATGTCCACCACCTGTGTCTCTGCTGCCTTCCTTGATGCCCACCACCCTGGTTTCTCTGCTCTTCTTGATGTCCACTCACATTGTCGCTGCTGCCAGTCGTCTGATTCACACCACCTGTTCTCTGCTGCCTTGCTTGGATGTCCCTACCAACCTGTTGTCTCTGGCTGCGTCGTGAATCCCACCCATTTTTTCTGCTTGCCTTCTTGATATTACACCACCTTTTCTCTGCTGCCTCTTGAGTGTCACGCACCTGTTCTCTGGCTGTTCTTCTTGATGCCCCACCCAACTGTTTCTCGTCTGCCATCTTGATGTCCACCACCTCTGTGTCTGTCCTGCTGCCTTCCTTTGATGTCCACCACCTGTGTCTCTGCTGCCTTCTTGATGTCCCACCCCTGTTTCTCTGCTGCCCTTCTTGATGCCCATCCACCTGTCTCTGCAGCCTTCGTGATGGCCCCCACTCACCTGTGTCTCTGCTGCCTTCTGATGGCCCACCTCCCGGTTTCTTCTCTGCTACCTTCTTGATGCAACCACCTGTGTCTCCTCTGCTGCCTTCTTGATGCCCACCCACATGTTCTCCTCTGCTGCCTCTGATGCCCACCCACCTGGTCTCCCTGCTTCCTTCTTGATGCCCACCACCTGTTTCTCTGCTGCCTTCCTTTTTTCTTGATGCCCCACCTGTACTCCTCTGCCTGCTTCTTGATGCCCCACCACCTGTGTCTATGCTGCATTACTTGATGCCCACACACCTTTCCTCTCTGCATCTTGATGCCACCCACCTGTTTCTTCTCTGCTACCTGTCTTGATGCCCACGCACCTTCTCCTCTGCTCCTTCTGAAGCCCGTCACCACTCTGTTCTCTCTGCTGACTTCGTTGATGCCCACCTCCTGTGTCTCCCTCTGCTGCCTTCCTTGATGCCCACCACCTGTGTGTCCTCTGCTGCCTTCTTGATGCCCACCACCTGTGTCTCTGCTGCCTTCTTGATGCCCACCACCTGTGTCTCTGCTGCCTTCTTGATGCCCACCACCTGTGTCTCCTCTGCTGCCTTCTTGATGCCCACCACCTGTGTCTCCTCTGCTGCCTTCTGATGCACACTCACCTGTGTCTCCTTCTGCTGCCTCTTGATGCCCACTCAACTGTGGCTCCTCGCTGCCTCCTTGATGCCCACCACCTGTGCTCCCTCTGTGCTGCCTTCCTTGAGCCCACCACCTGTTTTCTCTGCTGCCATTCTTGATGCCCACCTCCTGTGTACTCCTCTGATGCCTTCTTGATGCCCACCACCTTTGTCTCTGCTCCTTCTTGATGCCCACGCACCTGGTCCTCCTCTGCTGCCTTCTTATGGCCCACCACCGTTGTTCTCTGCTGCCTTCTTGAAGCCCACCACCTGTTCTCCTCTGGATGCCTTCTTAATGCCCACCACCTGTGTCTCCTCTGCTGCCTTCATGATGCCCACCAACTGTGTCTCCTCTGCTGCCTTCTTGATCCCACCACCTGTTTCTCCTGTTGTGCCTGCTTATGCCCCACCTGTTTTCTCTGTCTCCTTTCTGATGTCCACCACCTGTGTCTCTGCTGCCTTCTTATCCCACCACCTGGTCTTCTGCTCCTTCTTGAAGGTCCACCACTTGTCTCGGCTGCCTTCTTGATGTCCACACCTGTGTCTCTCTGCTGCCTTTCTGATGTCCACCACCTTTCCTTTTCTTCTGCTGCCTTCTTGTTGCCACCACCGGTGTTCTCCTCTCTGCCTTCTTGATGTCCACCACCTGTTTTCTCTGCTGCCTCTTGATGTCCACCACCTGTGATCCTCTGCTGCCTTCTTGATGTCCCACCACACTGTTTCTCTGCTCCTTCTGATGTCCACCACATTGTCTCCTGTCCCTTCGTGATGTCCACCTCCTGTGTCTCTGCTGCCTTCTTGATGTCCACCACCTGTTTCTCTGCTGCCGTCTTGATGCCCACCACATGTTTTTCTGCTGCCTTCTTGATATACACCACCTGTTTCTCTGCTGCCTTCTTGATGTCCACCACCTGTGTCTCTGCTGTCTTCTTGATGCCCACCACCTGTTTCTCTGCTGCCTTCTTGATGTCCACCACCTGTGTCTCTGCTGCCTTCTTGATGTCCACCACCTGTGTCTCCTCTGCTGCCTTCTTGATGTCCACCACCGTTCTCTGCTCCTTCTTGATCCCACCACTGTGATACTCTGCTCCTTCTTGATGCCCACCACCTGTGTCTCTCTGCCTCTGATCCCACCCCCTTTTCACTGCGACCTTCTGATGCCCACCACCTTGTCTCCTCTGCTGCCTTCTTGATGCCCACCCACATGTTCTCCTGCTGCTGGGACTTCTTGATGCCCACCACCTGTGTCTCCTCTGCTGCCTTCTTGATGCCCACCACCTGTTTCTCTGCTGCCTTCTTGATGCCCACCACCTGTGTCTCCTCTGCTGCCTTCTTGATGCCCACCACCTGTGTCTCTGCTGCCTTCTTGATGCCCACCACCTGTGTCTCTGCTGCCTTCTTGATGCCCACCACCTGTGTCTCTGCTGCCTTCTTGATGCCCACCACCTGTGTCTCCTCTGCTGCCTTCTTGATGCCCACCCCTTGGTCTCCTCTGCTGCTTCTGATCCACCCCCTGTGTCTCCCGCTGCTGCCTTCTGATGCCCCAGCACACCTGTGTCCTCTGCTGTCCCTCCCCCCCTCCCCCCCCCCCCCCTTCTTGATGCCCACCACCTGTGTCTCTGCTGTCTTCTTGAGCCCACCACTGTTCCCTCTTCTGCGGCCCTTCTTGAAGCCCACCACCGGTGTCTCCTCTGCTGCCTCTTTCTGATGCCCACCACCTGTGGTCTCCTCTGCTTGCGCCTTCTGATTGCCCACCACCTGTGTCTCCTCTGCTGCCTTCTTGATGCCCACCACCTGTGTCTCCTCTGCTGCCTTCTTGATGCCCACCACCTGTGTCTCCTCTGCTGCCTTCTTGATGCCCACCACCTGTGTCTTCGTGGCTGCCTTCTGATGCCCACCACGGTTCTCCCTCGGCCTGCTTCTTGATGCCCACCACCTGTTTCTCTGCTGCCTTCTTGATGCCCACCACCTGTGTCTCCTCTGCTGCCTTCTTGATGCCCACCACCTGTGTCTCTGCTGCCTTCTTGATGCCCCACCACTGTTCTCCTCCTGCTGACTCCCTTGATGCCTCACCCACCTGTGTCGCCTCTGCTGCCTCTTGATGATGCCCACCACCTGTTCTTCCTCCTGCTGCATTCTTGATGCCCACCACCTGTGTCTCCTCTGCTGGCCTTCTTGGATGCCCTCCAACTGTTGTCCTCCTCTGCTGCTGTCTTGATGCCCACCACCTGTTTTCGCTCTGCCTCTTGATGCCCACCACCTTGTCTCCTCCATCATCTTCCTTCTTGATGCCCCACCACCTGTGTCTCAGCTTCCTTCTTGATCCCACCACACCGTTGTCTTCCTCTGCGCCTTCTGATGCCCACCCTGTGTCCTGCTGCCTTCTTGATGCCCACCACCTGTGTCTCCTCTGCTGCCTTCTTGATGCCCACCACCTGTGTCTCCTCTGCTGCCTTCTTGATGCCCACCACCTGTGTCTCCTCTGCTGCCTTCTTGATGCCCACCACCTGTTTCTCTGCTGCCTTCTTGATGCCCACCACCTGGGTCTCCTCTCAGCCTTCTTGATGCCCACCACCGTGTCCTCCTCTGGCTCTTCTTGATGCCCACCACCTGGGTTCCCGCTCTGCCTTCTTGATGCCCACACACCTGTGTCTCCTCTGCCCACATGATGCCCACCACTTTCTCCTCTGCTGCCTTCTTGAATGGCCCACCACCTGGTCCTCCTCTCTGCCTTCTTGATGCCCACCACCTGTTTCTCTGCTGCCTTCTTGATGCCCACCACCTGTTTCTCTGCTGCCTTCTTGATGTCCACCACCTGTGTCTCCTCTGCTGCCTTCTTGATGCCCACCACCTGTGTCTCCTCTGCTGCCTTCTTGATGCCCACCACCTGTGTCTCCTCTGCTGCCTTCTTGATGCCCACCACCTGTGTCTCTGCTGCCTTCTTGATGCCCACCACCTGTGTCTCCTCTGCTGCCTTCTTGATGCCCACCTGCCCCACCTTGGTCCTCCTCTGCTGCTTCTTTTATGCCCACCACTCTGTTTCTCTCTGCCTTCTTGATGCCCACCACCTGTTGCTCTCGCCTTCGGATGCCACCCACCTGTGCTCCTCTCTGCCTGCTTGATGCCCACCACACTTGTCTCCTCTGCGGCCTTCTGGATGCCCACCACCTGTGTCGCCTCTGCGGCCTTCTTGATGTCCACCACCTGTTCTGCTTGCCTTCTCATGCCCCAACCACCTGTGTCTCCTCTGCTGCCTTCTTGATGCCCACTCACCTGCGTCTCCTCTGCGGCCTTCTTGATGCCACCACCTGTTTTCTCTGCTGCCGTCTGTTGCCCCCACATGGGTCTCCTCTGCTGCCTTCTTGATGCCCACCACCCTGTGTCCTCTGCGCCCGCTTGATGCCCACGCACCTTTCTCTGCTACCTTCTTGATGCCCACTCACCTGTGTCCTCCTCTGCCCTTCTTGATGCCCACCACACATGTTTCACTTCTGTTGCCTTCTTGATGGCCCGCCACCTTTTGCCTCTGCTCCTTCTTGATTCCACCACCTGTGTCTCTGCTGCCTTCGTGATTCCTCCACCTGTGGTCTCTGCGGCCTTCTTGATGTCCACCACCTTGTCTCTGCTGCATTCTTATGTCCACCACATTGTTTTTCTGCTGCCTTCTTGAATGCCCCACCACCTGTTCTGCCTCTCTGCCTCTTGATGTCCACCACCTGTTTCTCTGCTGCCTTCTTGATGTCCACCAACCTGTGTCTCTGCGCCTTCTGATCCCACCACCTGTTACTCTGCTACCTTCTGGAATGCCCGGCCCCCACCACCTGTAGTCTCCTCGGCGCCTGTCTGAAGCCCACCCACCTGTTTCCTCTGCTGCCTTTCTTGATGCCCCCACTCACTCTGTGTCTCCTCGGCGGCCTCTTATGCCCACCACCTGTGTCCCTCCTGCTGCCTTCTGATGCCACACCACCGTTTCTCTGCTACTTCTTGATGCCCACCACCTGTGTCTCCCTCCTCTCTGCTTCTTGAGGCCCACCACCTGGTTTCTCTGTGCCTCTTGATGCCCGCCCACCTGTTTCGCTGCGGCCTTCTGATTCCACTCACCTGGGTCTGATGCTGCCTTCTTGATGCCCACCACTGTGTCTCTCTGCCTTCTGTTTCCACCCACCTTGTCCCTCGGCTTGCCTTCTTGATGCCCACCACCTGTGTCTCCTCTGCGCCCTTATTGATGCCCACCACCTGGGTCTCCCTCTGCTCCTTCTTGATCGCCCACCACCTTTTTCTCTGCTGCCTTCTTGATTGCCCACCACCTGTGTCCTCCTCTGCGCTTCTTGAATGCCACACACACCTGTGTCTCTGCTGCTTCTGATCCACCACTATGTTTCTCTGCTACATTCTTGATGCCCACCTACCTGTGTCTCCGCTTGCTGCCTTCTTGAGGACCCACCACCATGTGTCTTTCTCCTGTTGTCCCAGCTTGAGTAGGACCACGCCCCCTTTTTACTCTGGCGCCTTCTTGATGTCCACCACCCTGTGTTCTCTGCTGCCTTCTTGGATGCCCACCACCTGTGGTCCTGCTGCGTCTTGAATGTCCCACCACCTGTTCTCTGCTGCCTTCTTATGTCCACCACCTGGTCTCTGCTGCCGCTCTGGTGTCCACCACCTGGTTCTCTGCTGCCATTCTGAGCACCACTGTTTTCCTGCTGCTTCTTGATGTTCCACCACTTTGTCTCTGCTGCCTTCTTGATGCCCACCACCTGTGTCTCTGCTGCCTTCTTGATGTCCACCACCTGTGTCTCTGCTGCCTTCTTGATGTCCACCACCTGTGTCTCTGCTGCCTTCTTGATGTCCACCACCTTTTCTTTCTCTCTGCTGCCTTCTTGAGCCCACCACAGTTTTTACTGCTGCCTTCTTGATATACATCTCCGTTTCTCTGCTGCCTTCTGTTGCCACACCTGTTCTCTGCTGTCTTCTATGCCACCCACCTTTTCTCTGCTGCCATCTTGATGTCCACCACCTTGTCTCTGCTCCTCTAATGCCACCACCTGTGTCTCTGCTGCCTTCTTGATGTCCACCACCTGTTTCTCTGCTGCCTTCTTGATGTCCACCACCTGTGTCTCTGCTGCCTTCTTGATGGCCCACCAACCTGGCTCTGCTGCATTCCTGATGCCCAACCACCTTTTCTCTGCTCCTTCTTGATCCCACCACAATTGACTCCTCTGATCCTGTGCTTATCCCAACCACCCTGTGTCCCCTCCTCTGCTGCCCATCTTGATGCCCACCACTCTGTGTCGCTCTCCTTCTTATGCCCACCACCTTGTCCTCTGCTGCCTTCGTGGGATGCCCCCCCCCCAAACCCCACTTGTTATTCTCTGCGACCTTCTTATGCCCACCTCCTGTTCTCCTCTGCTGCCTTCTATCCCACCACCCTGTGTCTCCTCAGCTGCCTCTTGATTCCCTACCACCTTTCTCCTCCTGCTCCTTCTTGATGCCCACCTACCTGTGTCTCTGTGCTGCTTCTTGATGCCCACCACCTTGTCTCCTCTCTGCCTTCTTGATGCCCACCACCTTGTCTCTGCTGCCTTCCTTAGCCCACCACCTGTTCTCCTCTGCTGCCGTCCCTTGATTGCGCACCACCCTGTGTCTCCTCTGGCTCCTTCTTGATCCCACCACCTGTGTCTGCCTCGCTGCTTCTTGATGCCCACCCACCTGTGTCTCCCTCTCTGCCTGTCTGATGCCCTACACCTGTGGTCCTCCTCTCTAGCCTTCTTGATGGCCCACAACCGTTCTCCTCTGAGTGCCTTCTTGATGCCACCAACTGTGTCTCCTTCTGCTGCCTTCTTGATGCCCACCACCTGGTCATCCTTCTGCTCCTTCTTGATGCCCCACCACCTGTGTCTCCTCTGCGCCTTCTTGATGCCCACCACCTGTTCTCCCTGCTGCCTTCGTGATTGCCCACCACCAGTGCCTCCTCTGCTGCCTTCTTGATTGCCACCACCTGGTCTCTCTGGCTGCCTTCTGATGCCCACCACCGTGTCTCCTCTGCTGCCTTCTTGATGCCCTCCACCTGTGTCTTCCTCTGCTGCTTCTTGATGCCCACCACTATGTGCCTCTGTCTGCCTCTTGAGCGCACCCATCCTGTTGTCTCCCTGCTCCTTCTTGAGGCCCACCACCTGTGTCCTGCTTGCCTCTTGATGCCCCCAACCTGTGTCGTCTGCAGACTTCTTGATGCCCACCCACCTGTGTCTCCACTCTTGCATAATAATAATATAATAATAATAATATAATAATAATTAATAATAATAATAATAATATTAATAATCGAAATAAGTCCAGAGACTATTTCCATTGGGATCCTTGTATTTCCATTGGATCTTTTGATTTCCATGGGTCCGTGTAGTTCCATGTGGTCCATGAATTTCCATTAGATCCTTGTAGTTCCATTGGGATCCTTGGAGTTTCACATTGGGATCCTTGTAGTTCCTTGGGTCCTTGTAGTCCATTGGGGATCCTGTAGTTCCATTGGATTCTTGGTAGTTCCATTGGGACCTTGTATTCCATTGGGATCCTTGTAGTTCCATTGGGATCCTTGGTAGTTCCATGGAATCCTTTATCCATTGGGTCATTTATTCCATTGGATCCTTGTAGTTCCATGGGATTCTTGTAGTTCCATTGGATCCTTGTAGTTCCATTGGGAGCCTGTATTCCATTTGGTCCTTGTAGTTCCATTGGGATCCTTGTAGTTCCATTGGGATTCTTGTAGTTCCATTGGGATCCTTGTAGTTCCATTGGGATCCTTGTAGTTCCATTGGGATCCTTGTAGTTCCATTGGGATCCTTTAGTTCGACTGGGGCCCTTGTGGTTTGACTGGGGCCCTTGTAGTTCGACTGGGGCCCTTGTGGTTTGACTGGGGCCCTTGTAGTTCGACTGGGGCGCTTGTAGTTCGACTGGGGCCCTTGTAGTTCGAATGGGGCCCTTGTAGTTCGACTGGGGCCCTTGTAGTTCGACTGGGGCCCTTGTAGTTCGACTGGGGCCCCTTGTAGTTCGACTGGGGCCCTTGTAGTTCGACTGGGGCCCTTGTAGTTCGAATGGGGCCCTTGTAGTTCGAATGGGGCCCTTGTAGTTCGACTGGGGCCCTTGTAGTTCGACTGGGGCCCTTGTAGTTCGAATGGGGCCCTTGTAGTTCGACTGGGGCCCCTTGTAGTTCGACTGGGGCCCCTTGTAGTTCGACTGGGGCCCTTGTAGTTCCATTGGGGCCCTTGGAACTCCACGAATCCGGCCCAGGTACTGCATAAGAGATTAAGTTTTTCTTCTATACATTCTACGAAATCCCTTGTTATGGAAAGCATTTAGGGCAAATTAGGTCAGTTTTGTCGCCATGATGCGACCCACACCAGTCGACTAACACTCTAAGTACCTATTATACCACTAGGTGAACCTTGGACAAATCCACAGGTGGACAGAGGTCATGTCTACGAATGCGTCACCTCCACTGTCTACGCTATTTAGACTAAGCGTTACTCAAGTGTGTAATTCGTCATCCTGTCGGTTCTCTGAACCCTTCGTCTACAGTCTGCACACACACACACACACACACACACACACACACACACACACACACACACACACACAACATACACACACAGACACACACACACATGCAAATACACACACACACACACACACACACACACACACACACACACACACACACACACACACACACACACACACACACACACACACACACACACACACACACACACACACACACACACACACACACACACATACACATACATAGTGGTGAGACCATCGTGTGCGTGTCTTCAGGAGAGGACACAAGAGGTCCCTTGAAGGTGCCACAGAGTGCCACTGAGTGGCACAGAGTCTCTGTTTTAAGAACACAACACACTCTCTATGTGAGGGCCACCACAACAACACAATCCCTATCTTTCTCTTCTCTCTCTCTCTCTCTCTCTCTCTCTCTCTCTCTCTCTCTCTCTCTCTCTCTCTCTCTCTCTCTCTCTCTCTCTCTCTCTCTCTCTCTCTCACTCTATTCCTACCTATTTATACGCCCTTCCTCCAGCCTCCCTCTTTCCTTTAACCCCCTCCCCTACTTCTTTCCCCCCTCCCTCCCCTATTTTCTCAATCACTCCCACCGCAGATCAGCCACTGTACCGTCCCTTGATGCTGTGACATCTCCACACACACTGTACCGTCCCTGGATGCTGTGACATCTCCACACGCACACTGTACCGTCCCTGGATGCTGTGACATATCCACACACAATGTACCGTCCCTGGATGCTGTGACATCTCCACACACACTGTACCGTCCCTGGATGCTGTGACATCTCCACACGCACACTGTACCGTCCCTGGATGCTGTGACATATCCACACACAATGTACCGTCCCTGGATGCTGTGACATCTCCACACACACACACACACACACACACACACACACACACACACACACACTGTACCGTCCCTGGATGCTGTGACATCTCCACACACGCTGTACCGTCCCTGGATGCTGTGACATCTCCACACGCACACTGTACCGTCCCTGGATGCTGTGACATAGCCACACACAATGTACCGTCCCTGGATGCTGTGACATCTCCACACACACACACACACACACACACTGTACCGTCCCTGGATGCTGTGACATCTCCACACACACTGTACCGTTCCTGGATGCTGTGACATCTCCACACGCAAACTGTACCGTCCCTGGATGCTGTGACATATCCACACACAATGTACCGTCCCTGGATGCTGTGACATCTCCACACACACACACACACACACACACACACACACACACACACACACACACACACACACACACACACACACTGTACCGTCCCTGGATGCTGTGACATCTCCACACACACTGTACCGTCCCTGGATGCTGTGACATCTCCACACGCACACTGTACCGTCCCTGGATGCCGTGACATATCCACACACAATGTACCGTCCCTGGATGCTGTGACATCTCCACACACACACACACACACACACACACACACACACACAAGCTCAGGAAGCAGAGAGAGAGAGGATCCAGTAGCGATCAGTGAAGAGGCGGGGCCAGGAGCTGAGTCTCGACCCCTGCAACCACAATTAGGTGAGTACAATTAGGTGAGTACACACACACACTGTACCGTCCCTGGATGCTGTGACATCTCCACACACAATGTACCGTCCCTGGATGCTGTGAACATCACACACACACACACACACACACACACACACACACACACACACACACACACACACACACACACACACTGTACCGTCCCTGGATGCTGTGAACATCTCCACATCCTGGACCCACAATACTACCATTTTGTACATTGATCTCAATACAGCATCCTGCATCATACAGCATGCTGTATAATTCAATATGTGCTAAGTACTTTTTTGTATTATGTACTGTTGTATTAAATGCTGTTGTATTTTACATTGCAATAAGAATATTGTATTATATCGTGGGTAACAAAGCTCATGGGTAAGGGTGAGAAGAATGAGAGAGTGGATAACTAGAAGCTTCAGTACAACAGAGTGGATAACTAGAAGCTTCAGAACAACAGAGTGGATAACCAGAACCTTCAGAACAACAGAGTGGATAACTAGAAGCTTCAGAGCAACAGAATGGATAACTGAAAGCTTCAGAACTCAGTACATATACACACATATATACATCTCTCAGTGCATATACATACATATATACACATCTCAGTGTATATATACATATAGAGATATATACACCTCTCAGTGCATATGCACAGAGAGATATACACCTCTCAGTACATATACACAGAGATACACCTCTCGGTATATATAAACAGAGAGAGATATCTCTCAGTGTAGAGTACATATATGCACAGATATACATCCCTCAGTGTATATACACACAGAGATGTATACCACTCAGAGTAGAGTATATACACAGAGAGATATATACCTCTCAGTGTATATACACTCCGGGGAGATTCTCCTAGTGCTTGTTTGCTTGGAGAACTCTCTCTCTCTCTCTCTCTCTCTCTCTCTCTCTCTCTCTCTCTCTCTCTCTCTCTCTCTCTCTCTCTCTCTCTCTCTCTCTCTCTCTCTCTCTATCAATCTTTCTCTCTCTCTCAATCTCTCTCTCTCTCAATCTCTCTCTCTCTCTCTCTCTCTCAAGCTTCCTGACGCTTTGGAGAAACTCAGTCACGTCTTGAGTGTGCTTTCCGGTGTATGTGTGTGTGTGTGTGTGTGTGTGTGTGTGGTGTGTGTGTGTGCGATAGCTTTGACTTTTAATCGTAACAGAAAGCAGAAATTTCTCTCTATGTCTCTCTCTCTCTCTCTCTCTCTCTCTCTCTCTCTCTCTCTCTCTCTCTCTCTCTCTCTCTCTTATCAGATATACCATGGTTCAGACGGTAGGGTCAGCAAGGGTCAAGTGCTCCGTATGACCGACCATCTTCAAATAACTCTCCCAGTAGCGTTCCTTAAGGAGCACCAGTGTTGGTGTTCCTTCTTGAGGAGCACCAGTGTTGGTGTTCCTTCTTGAGGAGCACCAGTGTTGGTGTTCCTTCTTGAGGAGCACCAGTGTTGGTGTTCCTTCTTGAGGAGCACCAGTGTTGGTGTTCCTTCTTGAGGAGCACCAGTGTTGGTGTTCCTTCTTGAGGAGCACCAGTGTTGGTGTTCCTTCTTGAGGAGCACCAGTGTTGGTGTTCCTTCTTGAGGAGCACCAGTGTTGGTGTTCCTTCTTGAGGAACACCAGTGTTGGTGTTTTTTCTTGAGGAACACCAGTGTTGGTGTTCCTTCTTGAGGAACACCAGTGTTGGTGTTCCTTCTTGAGGAGCACCAGTGTTGGTGTTCCTTCTTGAGGAGCACCAGTGTTGGTGTTCCTTCTTGAGGAGCACCAGTGTTGGTGTTCCTTCTTGAGGAGCACCAGTGTTGGTGTTCCTTCTTGAGGAGCACCAGTGTTGGTGTTCCTTCTTGAGGAGCACCAGTGTTGGTGTTCCTTCTTGAGGAGCACCAGTGTTGGTGTTCCTTCTTGAGGAGCACCAGTGTTGGTGTTCCTTCTTGAGGAGCACCAGTGTTGGTGTTCCTTAAGGAACACTAACGAGTGCTCGCTGAACAATACAATTCGTAATGGTAATAATAATAATAATAATAATAATAATAATAATAATAATAATAATAATAATATTATTATTATTATTATTATTATTATTATTATTATTATTATTATTATTATTATTATTATTATTATTATTATCATCATCAACATCATCGAATCATCGCCTCCGCTACCCGGTTTCGGACCTGATCCTCTAATGACGCATTAAGGTAATTACAAAGGTAATTACTGGTATAACGTGGCCGCTGTCACTTCCTAACTGGTAAGTTAATTTAAATCTAAATCTGGCTTAGACATAGATCAAATTTTATTTAGAATTCACTGCCTAACGACCTTTGGATTAACCAAGAACTGACCTTTAAATGAGGCTATTGTGATCTTTAATTGACCTTGAAACTAGCGATAGTCGACAGTGGAACTTCAGCTATAGCCAATAGTGGAACATTACCTTACTAAATAATGAGTGTGAATGTTATAGGCATGTAATTAGGAGCCTGAATAGGCCTATCACTCACTTTGATAACATGGATGTAGATTAGTAGTTTATGGAACAATGTAAACAAAGACTGATGTTGTGGTAGTCAGGCTTAGTCTTGGTCACAAGTACTTCTGACAGTCTGACAGACACACAGACTGACTGATGTTGTGGTAGTCAGGCTTAGTCTTGGTCACAAGTACTTCTGACAGTCTGACAGACACACAGACTGACTGATGTTGTGGTAGTCAGGCTTAGTCTTGGTTACAAGTACTTCTGACAGTCTGACAGACACTCAGACTGACTGATGTTGTGGTAGTCAGGCTTAGTCTTGGTCACAAGTACTTCTGACAGTCTGACAGACACGCAGACTGACTGATGTTGTGGTAGTCAGGCTTAGTCTTGGTCACAAGTACTTCTGACAGTCTGACAGACACACAGACTGACTGATGTTGTGGTAGTCAGGCTTAGTCTTGGTCACAAGTACTGCTGACAGTCTGACAGACACACAGACTGACTGATGTTGTGGTAGTCAGGCTTAGTATTGGTTACAAGTACTTCTGACAGTCTGACAGACACACAGACTGACTGATGTTGTGGTAGTCAGGCTTAGTCTTGGTTACAAGTACTTCTGACAGTCTGACGGACACACAGACTGACTGATGTTGTGGTAGTCAGGCTTAGTCTTGGTTACAAGTACTTCTGACAGTCTGACTGACACACAGACTGACTGGTGTTGTGTTAGTCTGGCTTAGTCTTGGTTACAAGTACTTCTGACAGTCTGACAGACACACAGACTGACTGATGTTGTGGTAGTCAGGCTTAGTCTTGGTCACAAGTACTTCTGACAGTCTGACAGACACACAGACTGACTGATGTTGTGGTAGTCAGGCTTAGTCTTGGTCACAAGTACTGCTGACAGTCTGACAGACACACAGACTGACTGATGTTGTGGTAGTCAGGCTTAGTATTGGTTACAAGTACTTCTGACAGTCTGACAGACACACAGACTGACTGATGTTGTGGTAGTCAGGCTTAGTCTTGGTTACAAGTACTTCTGACAGTCTGACGGACACACAGACTGACTGATGTTGTGGTAGTCAGGCTTAGTCTTGGTTACAAGTACTTCTGACAGTCTGACTGACACACAGACTGACTGGTGTTGTGTTAGTCTGGCTTAGTCTTGGTTACAAGTACTTCTGACAGTCTGACAGACACACAGACTGACTGATGTTGTGGTAGTCAGGCTTAGTCTTGGTCACAAGTACTTCTGACAGTCTGACAGACACACACACTGACTGATGTTGTGGTAGTCAGGCTTAGTCTTGGTCACAAGCACTTCTGACAGTCTGACAGACACACACACTGACTGATGTTGTGGTAGTCAGGCTTAGTCTTGGTTACAAGTACTTCTGACAGTCTGACAGACACACACACTGACTGATGTTGTGGTAGTCAGGCTTAGTCTTGGTTACAAGTACTTCTGACAGTCTGACAGACACACAGACTGACTGATGTTGTGGTAGTCAGGCTTAGTCTTGGTCACAAGTACTTCTGACAGTCTGACAGACACACAGACTGACTGATGTTGTGGTAGTCAGGCTTAGTCTTGGTTACAAGTACTTCTGACAGTCTGACAGACACACAGACTGACTGATGTTGTGGTAGTCAGGCTTAGTCTTGGTCACAAGTACTTCTGACAGTCTGACAGACACACAGACTGACTGATGTTGTGGTAGTCAGGCTTAGTCTTGGTCACAAGTACTTCTGACAGTCTGACAGACACACACACTGACTGATATTTACGAAGATTTAGTAACCAGAATTATAACAAATGAGAATAACCTAGCAGGTAATGTTGACAGTGTGTAGACTACAGTAAGAGTCCTTCAGGAAGTAGCTGGACAAGTACTGTACAAGTATGACACAAGTGGATACCAGTCTGGGACAGTCTGGGACAGTCTGGGACAGTCTGGGACAACCTGAAGTGAAGGTATTCTTGATGTTTCTTCAGTAACTGTATCAGCAACATCAGTTGACAACAAGCCGACCAAGTCAGTAGTAGTAGTAGTAGTAGAGGGTGGGAAGAGAACCTTCAGCTTGACTATCCTTTACTCACAACACCTGGATAATACACCATAGTTCATTATCCAGGTAGAAGTAGATAGTTCTTCTGAGTGGATATCCTCGGTGTAGACTCTCTCTCTCTCTCTCTCTCTCTCTCTCTCTCTCTCTCTCTCTCTCTCTCTCTCTCTCTCTTCTCTCTCTACTCTCTCTCTCTCTCTCTCTCTCTCTCTCTCTCTCTCTTTCTCTCTCTCTCTCTCAGAAATCATCAGTTCACGTATATGTTGATCTAACACTCGGCTCAGCTCTGGTCCACAAACAGACAATCCCTCGTTATTGACTAGTTGTTATCCAAGCTAACGCAACAGCTAACGCAACAGCTAACGCAACAGCTTCAGGAATGAGGGGAACCCTTCAAGGAAGGCGCCTAAATACTCTCCTCAGGGCTCCTGATGCCAGGAAGTGGAGGTGTTCATATCTGTGGCTCAGTTGGTAGTACACTCAGTTCATACACCAAGTGTTCGGGGTTCGATCAACGGTACAGGTGGAGACATTGGGACGTTTTCCTTAAGACACCAGCTGTCCATGTTAACTTCTTCTAGATTCTAGTGGTGGCCAGGCCTTGGCTCCCTTTCTCGAGAGTATCTCAGACTAATGTCTGCCGTGGGAGGAGGTACAAGTACCTCCACATCTTCTGGGACCAACTGTCCCCAGGCCTAGCCACATTCCACGCCCTCACGGGGCTCGTAGGGAGAAGCTAGGCCTCTGGTCTGCCATCTGCCCCGCCCCAGGGGGGCTAATGGGAATGGCAGTCTTGTGAGCTGCAGGTGGAAGCAAGCTCTGGCTCAGGCACCTACCTTGCCCTGAAAGGGCTGGGCATGGTGTGTCTATGAAGTTCATGTTCACCTAGCAGTAAAATAGGTACCTGGGTGTTAGTCGACTGGTGTGGGTCGCATCCTGGGACAAAACTGACCTCATCTGCGAGAAATGTTCAACAAAACAAGGGGCTTTCTATATGGTAGTATGTCATTGATGTTAGCTATGGTCTGTATAAGTTGTATCATGTACTGCTAGAAATATAGATTATTATTATTATTATTATTATTATTATTATTATTATTATTATTATTATTATTATTATTATCATTATTATATCTCCTCGTATATATGATTAAGTCTGTATCCCGAGGGGTCTTGACGTTGGCGAAGGGCTCTTGATCCAAGAACCTTGATCCTGATCCTGGTAAAAGGTTCCTTCAACGTGTGCACCACAGCCAGCTGCTGATCAGCCGGGCTGTGGTGCACACGTTGATCTGCGGACACCAGCAGCCTGATGGATCAGGCCAGCAACCAGAAGCCCTGGTCTGGGACCGGGCCGAGGGGGCGCTGACACCCGCAAGCGACTCCTGGCAACCCATAGTGAACATGTTAATGCCTCTCCCGACTGGCTTGAAATCTTCAACGTTGATATTTCACAGTCCTGGGAACCTATGCCACACTCTGCACTGTTCCTTTTGCGTTGATGTAGAGGGAGTTCGGGTTATGGGATACGGGGATGCATTTCTGGGATCAGTGAGATACAGGATATTGCATTCTCTATCATCCATTCTTATTACTCTCTCTTCCTTCATCTGCCTCTATCATCCATCCCTGTTACATCCTTTTACTCCCTCTGCCTCTATCCTCCAACCTTCTATACCTCTCTTACTCCCTCTATCTCTATCCTCCATCCTTCTATACCTCTCTTACTCCCTCTCTTGCGCCGACTAATTATGGAGTTATACACCGCCGTCAAGGGTCGTTCAGTAGTCACTCATTGGATACCCTTCGTTACCCATCCTTGCCCTTCCCACCAGTGGGAAGGGGGTACCTCTCCCCTTCCATATCCCCTACCACAGGGAGAGGCAAGACCCATCCCCTGCCACATCTCCAGACAAGGCCAATACACCCAGCCTCACTGACCTATCCTTCTCAAAGGGGCCTTTATTTTGCCTTTTTCTTCTCTCTCTCTCTCTCTCTCTCTCTCTCTCTCTCTCTCTCTCTCTCTCTCTCTCTCTCTCTCTCTCTCTCTCTCTCTCTCTCTCTCTCTCTCTCTCTCTCTCTCTCTCTCTCTCTCTCTCTCACCCTCTCTCTCTCACCCTCTCTCTCTCACCCTCTCCCTTCCTCTAATTTATCATGCATTATTTTCTCTCCTCTCATCGTATATCCAATAAATTGAACCCGAGCAGTTCGTGTAACAATGTTTACCAAGTCGGATTCAACATCTACGACAGGTGGAGTTCGTGTAGCAATGTTTACCAAGTCGGATTCAACACCCGTGTGAGGTGGCGTTCGTGAGCCGTCTGTGAGAGTTATCAATGCTTTCTTTGTCTATCTCTTTTCCAAAGCTCCTGTTTCGTAGTTTATTGTCTAGGCCAAACAGGAATTATCATCGCCTCACTTGAGAACGCCTGACAATATTCTTAGCGAGTGATTTATTGGTGAAAAAATACGAGAGAACGTGCAACTGTTGGCTATGAAGGAGCTCTTTGAGGCGTCCCAGAGGAGGGAGGAAGGGAGGTGATTGGCTGACGGCCAGTGACGTCACGAGAGTAATGCCGTTGATTCGCTAGCGAGGGAATGACGTCACTAGATGTACGCTGCTGATTGGTTTCATGGGTAGTGACTTCACTAGCACAATGCCCCCGCACTCATTGGTCAGCGATCCTGAATCAGTTCCCCTCTAACTCGGGGTTACATTTTAACACACATTGTGAATTCTGTACCAAAATTTAACCAATTACACCAAATTTTCTATATTTATAAACTCTTAAATTGTATTTTCAACTAAAAGCCACGTTTCTGAGTTGAAGAAATAAGTCAAAACGCCTAAATAAAATAAATAACTTAACGACATAACCCTGATATATATTTTGACGCCATATTTATTTCCACGATAATGACAACATTGGTTCTATTTGTAGCTCCCCTCTAATTTATTCTCTCAACTGTTTTAAGACTTGTGTATCGTGTTTCTGGCATCTCAAACATAACTTTCAATTATTAATGGGAATTATGCTTGGTATAATTGTGGGTATTATGAATATTTATGAAGATAAATGTGTACATCTTCCCCCGTCTAATGAAAAGGAACTGGACGAGCCCTTGAAATTTATATTATTAATTTGTATTATTTCTGACGGGGACTAAATACTGTAACTAAACTAGTGTAAACTTACTAGAATATGTAAACTAGCCTGCCTAATTTTATAAACTAGCGTTGTCCTAATACTGTATGTAATTTACTGTAAACTAGTGTAACTACTGTAGTGTAACTACTGTAACTAGTGTAACTACTGTAACTAGTGTAACTACTGTAACTAATTAGTGTAACTACTGTAACTAGTGTAACTACTGTAACTAACTAGTGTAACTACTAGAGTATTGTAACTAGCCTGCCTAACTACTATAACTAGCGTGCCTAACTACTGTAGTGTAACTACTGTAATAGTGAAAAACACTGTAATAGTGTAATACTGTAACTAATTTAGTAAAGTAACTAAAGTGTAAAAACAATAAACTGGTGTAACTACTGTAACTAGTGTAATTACTGTAACTAATTAGTGTAACTACTGTAACTAACTAGTGTAACTACTGTAACTAACTAGTGTAACTACTGTAACTACCTGCTGTAAATAACTACTGTTACTAGTATTGTCGTGCCGAATAGGTAAAATTGGTCAATTAGGAATAACTTATTTAAAATTAAGTCCTTTCTAAAATTTTCTCTTATATGTTTAAAGATATATTTTTTTCATTTATGTTAATATAAAAATTAATAATTTTGTACCAAAAGAACCTTAGAAAACTTACCTGACCTTATTATAACAAGCGCAATTTAATTTAGCCTAATCCAACTAAATATATTTTAGATAAATTTAAAATAATTTATTAATAAGCAAACACAATGAAATATATTTTTTTTCGTTAGGTTCAGAATAATTTTTTGAGAAATTATTGCATACACAAATTTTCGCTTGTCTTATTCGGCAAGAAGAGCATTGCTATTTAAGCCAAAATTGCAAGTTTTACCTATTTGGTACGACATACAAAAACAAACACACGGCCAGTGAAGGGGCGGGGCCAGGAGCTATGACTCGACCCCTGTAGCCACAACTAGGTGAGTACAAAACACACACACACACAGGGAAGTACTACCGTCCTGCAGATGACTGTGAAACAAAAACCTGTAACTGTTTTGCATGATGGTAGGATTGCTGGTTTCTTTTTCTGTCTCATAAACACGCTTTTAAGATAACAGGGATATCTTGCTACTCCTACTTACACTTTGGTCACACTTCACAGACACGCACATGCATATATATATATACATACATCTAGGTTTTTCTCTTTTTTCTAAATAGCTCTTGTTCTTTTTTATTTCTTCTATTGTCATGGGGAAGTGGAAAAAGAATCTTCTCCGTTTAAACCATGCGGGGTCGTAGAGGGACTAAAATGCCGGGAGCAATGGGCTAGTAACCCCTTTCCTGTAACAATTACTAAAAGAGAAGAAGAAAAACTTTAAAAACTGGGTTGCTTAAATGTGCGTGGAGTTTTGTGCGGATGACAGAAACGATGATTGTGATGTTTGGATGAAAAGAAGTTTGGATGTCCTGGCCCTAAACGAAACAAAGCTGAAGGGGGTAGGAGGGGTTTCAGTTGGGGAATAATGGTAAAACTGGATATCTGAGAGAGAAGAGCAAAGAAGGGGTAGCAGTAATGTTAAATGGGTCAGTATGGAAGGAAAAAGAGAATATGAATTTTTTAAATTCAAAATTATGTGTTTAAAGTAAAGGTTGGATGCGAAAAAAGTGGGTCAAAAAAAAGCGGTATGCACCGGAGAAGGGGAAGAGAGGGAGAAGAGGATTTTGGGAGATGTTAAGTAAAAGTTAGGAGCCTTAAACCCAAGGGAGAGAGTAATTGTGGTGGGGGGTTTAAAACCCCAAAAAGGAGAAACTTTTAGGGGGGTTGTGGAGGAAATTTGGGGGTGCCAGGGTAAATGAAAGGGACCCCTTTGATTGATTTTTGTATAGAAAGGGGTTTAGTTATGGGTAATACTATTTTAAGAAAAAGAGGATAAAAAGTATAACATTGTTGTAGGGCGAAATGACAGTATTTGTTGGTTTTGTTTGGTAGAAAAAAAGACTGTTGAGTAGACTTCAGGATGTCATTTTTAAAGGGGCCACAGATTTTTCAGATCACTTTCGTTTTTCTATACTGAGAGTAAAAGGTAGAGGGAAAAAGGGAGAATAAAGCATCGGGGAAAGAAGGTGAAGGTTTAAAAACTAAAAGGGAGGGGTTTAGGGTAAGATAAAAACCTATTGGGGGATAGTGGGCTAATGAGAGATAGGCAATGGGGGCAAGAGGGATGGGGGAGGTTTAAAAATTTTTTGTTAGGTGTTCAGCGAAGTTTGTGGTTACAGGAAAGGGGTGCAGGGGGAAGAGGACGATTTTGGGGGAATGATGATGTAAAAAGATAGTAAGGGAGAAAAAGTTAGCATATGGAAGTTTTTTTCAAAGTAGAAGTGATGCAAGGGGGGAAGAGTTATGGAGAAAAAAGAGAATTAAAAGAGGGTGAAGCAATGTAAAAAGAGAGAATGAGAAGTGGGTGGTGTTATAACAAATTTTGTTTAAAATGAAAAGTTTTGGATGAGATTAACAAATTAAGAAAGCCAGAAACAAATGGGTTTGTCAGTTAAAAATAGGAGAGGAGAGTTATTAAATGGGGAAATTAGAGGTATTGGGAAAAGGGAAGGAATATTTTTAGGAATTTTTAAATGTTGATGAAAAAGGGGGCGTGATTTCGTGTATAGGCAAGGGAGGAAAAAATCTTGTAGGAGTGGGAAGAGCCATTGTGGTGTGGGGAAGTTCGTGAGGCAGAAGGGAAAAAAAAAAGGGGGGGAAGGGAGCCGGGTTTTATGGGGTAAAGATAGAAATGTTAAAAGCAGGTGGGATATATTTTTTTGGGTGGGTTTGGTGCAATTTTTAAAAAATGTATGGAAGGGGTAAGGGACCTAGGGGTTGGCAGAGGCATGTAGTTCCCTTTTTATAAAGGCAAAAGGGGATAAAAGAGAGTGCAAAAATTATAGGGGGATAATCGTTGGTGTACCTGGTAAGGGTTTTGTAGAGTTTTAATGAAAAAATTAAAAGTAAGAGGAGAATAGGATAGCAATGAACAAGGGGGCTTTGGAAAGGGGAGGGGGTGTGGGCCCGGTGTTTCAGTGAAACATATAAATGAACGTATTAGATAAGGTAAAGAGGTCTTTTGGCATTTTGGATTTGGAAAAAAACGTTTTGACAGGGGGGAAGGGGGCAATGTGAAAATGTTGAAAAGTTGGTGTAGGGGGTAGGTTACTGAAAGCGTGAAGAGTTTTTTTGAGGGTGGAGGGTCAAGTTAGAGTATTAGGAAAAAGGGAAATTTTTTTCCCCGTAAAAGTAGGGCCCTTTGACAAGGATGTGTGATGTCACCGGGTTGTTTTAAAATATTTATAGATGGGTTGTAAGAGAAGTAAAACGAGGGTTTTGGCAAGAGGCTGGGGTTAAAAGATAAAGAATCACACACAAAGTGGGAGTTGTCACGCTGCTTTTGTGATGACACTGTGCTTTTGGGAGTTCGAAGGAATTGCAGAGATTGGGGGATTTTTGGTAGGGTGTGCCAAAAAGAAGAAAATTAAAGGGTGATACGGAAAAGAGTAAGGTTAGGGGATAAAAAAAAATTTAGTGATAAAAGATTGAATATCAGATTGGAGGGGAGAGTATGGGGGGGTGAACGTTTCAGATATTTGGAGTGGACGTGCAGGGGAGGGGGCTATGAAAGATGAGGTGAATCATAGAATTGTGAGGGGAAAAAGAGTGATGGTGCACTTAGGATTTGGGAAACAAAGAATTTTCCCTTGGGGGCAAAGAGGGGGAAAGTATGAGAGTAATTTTACCAAAGCTCTTTTGGGTGTGAAGCGGGGTGATGAATGTTCGCAGGAGAAGGCGGAGGCAGGGAGATGTCATGTCTGGGGCAATGTGTGGGTGAAAATTTAAGAGAGGGAAATTTGAGTTTGGAAGTTAGGAGGAGGTCGGGGTTTCCAAAACTGTTTTCCAGAGGGCTGAGGGAAAGGGTTTTTTGGGGGTTCGGACTGTAGAGAGAATGGGCGAACAGAATACTTAAAGATTATCAGTCGTAGGGGAAGGAAGGCGGGGTAGGGTGGCCTAGGAAGGGGTTGGAGGGGGGGGGTAAAGGAGGTTTGTGTGCGAGGGGTTGGACTTCCAGCGGATGGTGAGCGTGTTTGTGGGAGTGAATGGAGAAAAATTTTTTTTAATTTTGACGTGCTGTTGGAGGGAGCAAATCATTTATAAAGGGGTTTCAGGGAAACCGGCAGGCCGGATTTTGAGTCCTGGAAGGGGAAGTACGTGCCGCATCTAAAGGAGGGGTGTTAATTTTGCGTTTAAAACGTAGTTTTTAAGCCCCCTTTGGCAAGACAGTGATGGAGGAATGGGGTGAAAGTTTTTCTTTTTGGGGCCCACCCCCCTTTGGGTGGGAATCGGGGGTGTGATAAAAAAAAAAAAAAAAAAAAAAAAAATCAAGGGGCACTAGGGCACTCGGGCACTCTTGAGACATAAGCCAACTAAAACATAAACTTTAAATCGAGGGCCGATATTGCTGGTTTAAAAATCCCCAGTGCATTACGTTTATAATATATATAAAAATTTATATATTATATATAATTATATTATTATAAAAAAAATTATTTATATTTAATATATATATATAATATATTTAATATTTTTATTTTTATATTATTATTATTTTATTATTATTATTATTTTATTATTATTTTT
>NC_069412.1:66420705-66443205 GCF_026875155.1 Cherax quadricarinatus | reverse complement strand
GTGTGTTGAATCTTAATTTATTATCAAGTTTGCTTCTTAAGAAGTCACCTTCTTCTTGTATCATTCACCAGTATGAATAAGCAGACGAATGGACAGGGGGTTCGAACCGTGGTCCATGCATGTAGCAGGCCCAACACTCTACCACCCCCGCTTTCAATCCCTCATTACGACCCAACCTCAGTTTATCACTGCATTCAAATCAATATTCTGGCTGCCCTCCCACAGCGAGTTGAAGTTTGGTAACATCCGCGTAGATATACTGACGTTCTCAGCATTGACAGTGATAAGGGCGAAAGAAGGAACACTGCAGCAGGCTTACTGGCCCGTGCTAGCTAAGTCCCAGTCACCTACTGGGTCAGGTCCAAGTTACATCTACTTAAGAAGGAAACAACACACCATCAGACCCACTGGCCCAACCTAAGGAAGTCAGGTTTAACTCACACCCACTCATGTGAGGATAGAGGCAGTATAATATATATATATATATATATATATTATATATATATATATAAAAATAATATATATATATTAATATATATATTATATAAAATATATATATATATTATATATTATATATATTATATATATATTTATATATATATATATATATATATATATATATTATATATATATATAATATATATATATATATAAATTTTATATATATATATTGATTTTCAACTTACTGAAGTGACTAAGATATCTAAGATACAGAAGGGGACCAAGGACAGTGCCCTGTGGCACTCTCTCTCTCTCTCTCTCTCTCTCTCTCTCTCTCTCTCTCTCTCTCTCTCTCTCTCTCTCTCTCTCTCTCTTTACACAGGGTTTAACAAGGTTAAGGATCCCTAGGTTTATTGACAAGCTATTTACAGGTTAAGGATTCCTAACTTTATTGGCAAGCTAAGAGCTGTTACCTACATCAGCTCATTTGAAAGCATTTTTATTGTTATGAGACATACAAGTAGGGAACAGGATGAAGTTGGAGCCATCTGTGGGCCAGCATTTTCATTTGATCAACTGACTTTATCTCGTTGACATCATTATGCTGTACGAATGTGTTCCATACTCGAGTCATCCTGGGTATGTATGATCTCAGATGGAGTGATGTTCTGGAGAAGGGTACAGCCAGAGTGAAGTTGCTGCTGGCTGCCCGTCTTGTGGTATAGAAGCTGGCTTTTCTTTTTCTCTCTCTCTCTCTCTCTCTCTCTCTCTCTCTCTCTCTCTCTCTCTCTCTCTCTCTCTCTCTCTCTCTCTCTCTCTCTCTCTCTCTCTCTTTCTCTCTCACTGCTTCGTACGCATCCTAGTTGACCTCAGGCAATGTCGTACGCAGTGACGCACTGAGGGGAAAACAAAGTCTTGAATTAGGGTCATTAAAGGTCAACTTAAGGGTCATTAAGGGTCAACTTAAAGGGTCATTAAGGGTCACCTTCAGAATATATAAACACAAATTTGAGGAAGTGGCTTGTAAATGAGGGAAGGGGGGAGAGTAGGAGAGAAGAGGGGAGGGAAAGACGGAAGAAATGGTGGATGGAAAGAAGAAAGAAAGGAAGGAAGATGAGAAGGAAGGCAGGAATGAAACAAAAAAAAAAATAAAAAAAAAAGGGGAAAAAATTAATAACCCCAAAAAAAAAAAAAGGGAAAATAAAAAAAAGGGTTTTAAAATTTTAAAAAATAAAAGGAAATAAAAAAACAAAAAAAGGGGGGGAACTTTTTTTTTAAAAAAAATTTTACACAAAAAAAAAACAAAATAAAAAAATAACCATTTAAAAAATTTTACCGGGGAAAAACTAAAATAAACCTACACACAAAGGGTAACTATAATAATTCACATACCACTCACAAGGGAAAACATAATAACTCACTATAACATACAAAAGGGTAACTAAATAATTCACTATACACACACAAAGGGAACATAATTTCCCCTTAACCTCCCAAAAGGGGTAACTATAATAACCACTTACAACTACACAAGGTAAATTAATTCATTACAAAAACCACAAGGTAATTTTAATAATCTCACAAACCCCCCACTAACAGGGAACTATAATAATTCACTCCCAATACAAAAGGGGAAAATATAATAACTCATTAACACTCACAAGGGTAACAAAATAATCTCACTATACACATCAAAGGGTAATTTAAAATAACTCCCCCTACACACACAAAGGGGTAAAAATAAAAAATCTCACTATACACCTCCCAAAAGGGAAAACTAAATAATCTATATACACCCCAAAAAGGAAACTATAATAACCACTACCATACACAAGGTAAAAAAAAATCTCACTTACACAACAAAAGGGTAATTAATTTTCCCCTATACACACTACAAAAGGTAACTTAATAATCCCATACCACTCCCAAAAGGGTAATAAAATAATCTCACTAACCCACACAGGGTAATATAATAATCTCACTATAAACCACTACCAAAGGAAAACAAAAAAAAATCACAAAACTACACAAGGTAAATAATAATCTCACTATACCACTAAAAGGGTAACTAAAATAATTCATATCAACACACAAGGAAACTAAAAAAAACTACTTAAACACTACACAAGGGTAACTTAAAAAAAAAATTCATTACACCACACAAGGAAAACTATAATAATCTCACTATAACACACAAAAGGGTAATTAAAATAAACCCCTTTTAAACATACAAAAGGGTAACTAAATAATCTCCCTATACACATACCAAAAGGGAAACTTAATAATCTCATTTAACACACTACAAAAGGGTAACTAAAAAAATTTTTCTCACATACACACTACAAAAGGGTAACATAAAAATTCCTATACACACTACACAAGGGTAATTTATAAATCTCCTATACACACTCACAAGGGTAAAAAAATAAAAAACTATACACATAACAAGGGAAAAACATAAAAATCTCACAATACCCCTACACAAGGGTAACATAAAAACTCACTTACACACTACAAGGGTAACAAAAAATTCACTATACCCCAAAACAAGGGTAAAATTAAAAATTTAAACTATCACATACAAAGGTAACTATAAAATCTCACTTAACACTCCCAAAAGGTAACATAATAACTCACTATAACACTACAAGGTAATATAAAATTCATATACACACCACAAGGGGTAACATAATAATCTCACTTAATCTACCAAGGAAAAACATAATATTCCCCTTTACACATACACAAGGGGAAACATAATAATCTCACTTACACATACACAAGGGTAACATAAACTACTATAAAACCTACACAAGGGTAACTATAAAAAATACACAACACAAGGGAAAATAATAATCTCACTAAACACATACAAAGGGTAAAAAAAAATAATTCACTTAACACTCACAAGGGGGAACAAATAATCTCACTTACCCCCTCCCAAAAAGGGGTAACTATTAATCCCCTTTAAAATACAACAAGGGAACAAAATAAAATCCCCATACACATCCAAAAGGGGGTAACAAAATAATTCCACTATACACACCAAAAGGGTAACATAATATCTCACTATACACACACACAAGGGTAACTATAAAAAACCCCCCTACCATTTACAAAGGGGTAACTATAATAACCACTATAAATACAAAAGGGTAACTAAAATAATTCACTATAACACTCCAAAGGGTAATTAATAATCTACCTCCACAAACAAGGGTAACTATAATAATTCACTATACAACAACAAGGGTAACAATAAAATTTCCCCTAACACTAACAAGGGTAACATAAAAAAACCCCCCCCATACAAAATACACAAGGGGTAACTATAATAACTCATATACATAACAAGGGTAACTATAAAAATTCATATCCCACACAAAAGGGGGTAACTTAAAAAACTCCCATCACACTCAAAGGGAAATATAAAAATCTCTTTTACACACTAAAAAGGGTAACTTAAAAATTTTCCACTTACACACTACAAGGGTAATTTTAAAAAAAACTCCCCATACAATCACAAGGGAAAACATAAAATCCTATACACATAACAAGGGAACTATAATAACCACTATACCACTACACAAGGGTAAATAAAAAATTCATAACCAAACAAGGGTAACTTTAAAAAAATTCACTATAAACACTCCCAAAAGGGGTTAAACTAAAATTATCTCCTATACACACTCAAAGGGAAAACTATAATAATTCCCCAACACACTACAAAAGGGGAAACTATAATAATCCATTTTAACATCCCAAAAGGGGGAACTAAAATAATCTCACATACACACTACCAAGGGTAACATAAAAATTTCCACTTACCACTACAAAGGGTAATAAAAAAAAACCCTTACACACTCACAAGGGAAATTTTAATTCACTATACACACTGAAAAAGGGTAAAAAAATAATCTCACAAACCACACCAAGGGTAAAAAAAATAATTCACTTTAACACTACACAAGGGAAAACAATAATAATCTAAATTACAACCACAAGGGTAAAATAATAACTAATAAACCACAAAAGGGAAAAAAAAAATCCCCACTACACACCAAAAGGGTAACTAAAAATAATCCATAAAAACCCACACAAGGGTAACAATAAATAATCTCACTATACACACTCAAAAGGGTAAATAATAATCCACTTACAATACCAGGGTAACAAAAAAATTTCATTACAATACAAAAGGGGTAAAATAATAATTACTAAAAACCACTACAAAAGGGTAAAAAAAATAACTCATATAACACTCCAAGGGGGAAAAAAATAATCTCACTTACACATACACGGGGGTAACTAAAAATTCTTAAAAATAAAAAGGGTAAAAAAATTTTCCTATACACCTCCAAAAGGGAATAAATAACCATTACAACTCAAAGGGGTAAAATAATAATTTAACACACCACAAGGGTAACTATAAAAAAAAATCTCACTTTTTTTTAACACATAACAAGGGTAAAATAATAATTATTTCCCCCAATAAAAAAGGGAACAATAAACTAAATAAACCACAAGGGAAACTATAAAAATTTCCACTAACAAATCCAAGGGAACATAAAACTCATTTTACAAACTAACAAGGGTTTCTATAATTTTATTACACCCAAAAGGGGAACTAAAATAATCTCAATTACATCAAAAGGGGTTAATATAATAATCTATATAACATAAAAGGTAACTTATAATTTCCCCTATAACATTAAAAGGGGGAAAAAATAAAATTCATATAACATACAAAGGGAAATATAATAATTCACTATAACATACCAAGGGAAACAAAAAAAATTAAATTTACAATCAAAGGGGTAATATAATAATTCCCTTAAACAAAAAGGGTAATATAATAACTATTACAACTACCAAGGGTAACAAAAATTAATTCACTAACAACCCAAAAGGGTAAATAAAATTTCCAAATAACTAAAAGGGTAACTAAAATTCACTATAACATCCCCAAAGGTAAAATATATTACTATACACACTAACAAGGGTAACAATAATATATCCATTCACACTACACAGGTAACTATAATAATTCAATTATACACATACACCAAGGGAAACTATTAATTCATATACCATACACAAGGGTAACTATAATAATCTCACATACACCTACAAAGGGTAACTATATATCTCACATAACACTACCCAGGTAATTTAATAATCTCACTTACAACTACCAAGGAAACTATAATATCTCTATACACACTACACAGGGTCCTTAATAATCTCACTATACACTCCAAAAGGGTAACTATGATAATTCCCTAAACAGCACAGGGTAACAAATAATAATTCACATACAACTAAAAGGTAACTATAATAATTATATCACACTAACAAGGTAAAATAATAATTCACATAATACACAAAATTTTAAAAATCTATAAATAAAAAAGGGAAATAAAAAAAATAAACGCAAAAGGGTAAAAAAATAAAAAAATAAAAAGGGGAAAACAAAAAAAAAAAAAAAAGGAAAAAAAATTAATAAATAAAAGGTAAAAAAATTTTAAAAAAAGGGGAATTATAAAAATTTTTTAAAAAAAAAGGGTAACAAAAAATTATAAAAACCCCGGGGGAAAATTTCCCATATAAAAAAAGGGGTAACAAAAAATTAAACCCCAAAAAAGGGGAACATAAAACCCTTAAACTACCAAGGGAAAACAAATAACACTTACACACTCAAAAGGGGAAAACTAAATAATTTTACTAAAACACACTACACAAGGGTAACATAATAATTCACTAACACACTACAAAAGGGTAACTAAAAAAAATCCACATAAAATTACAAAAGGGAACATAAAAATCTCACTTACACACTCACAAGGGTAAAAAAAATTTCCACATACCACTACAAAGGGGAAACAAAAATAATCTCACTATACACACACAAAAGGGGGATTTTAAATAATCCACTATACAATACAAAAGGGTAACTATAATAACCACTAACACATACAAAAGGGTAAAAAAATAACTCACAAAACCAAACCACAAAAGGGGGAAACTATAATAATCCCTTAAAACACACTACCAAGGGTAACTATAATAATCTCACTATACACACTCCCCGGGGAAAAAAAACCACAACACACACACAAGGGAACAAAATAATTCACTAACCACTACCCAGAAAACTAAAAAAACCCCCAATACACACACACAAGGAAACAATAAAAATCCACTATAAATAACAAGGGAACTAAATCTCACAAATACAACACAAAAGGTAACTATAATAATCTCACTTACACACTCACAAGGGTAACTATAATCTCACTATACACACTACACAAGGGTAACTATAATTTTCTCACTATACACACTACACAAGGGTAACAATAATAATCTCACTATACACACTACACAAGGGTAACTATAATAATCTCACTATACATACTACACAAGGGTAACTATAATAATCTCACTATACACACTACACAAGGGTAACTATAATAATCTCACTATACACACTACACAAGGGTAACAATAATAATCTCACTATACACACTACACAAGGGTAACAATAATAATCTCACTATACACACTACACAAGGGTAACAATAATAATCTCACTATACACACTACACAAGGGTAACAATAATAATCTCACTATACACACTACACAAGCGTAACTATAATAATCTCACTATACACACTACACAAGGGTAACTATAATAATCTCACTATACACACTGCACAAGGGTAACAATAATAGTCTCACTATACACACTACACAAGGGTAACTATAATAATCTCACTATACACACTACACAAGGGTAACAATAATAATCTCACTATACACACTACACAAGCGTAACTATAACAGTCTCACTACGCGAGGCCACAGAAGGTCACACGAGGTCACACAAAGTCACACGAGGTCACATAAGGTCACACAAGGTCACACGTCCACTTCCTTACTTCTCCCGTCAATATATCACGCTTAACAAATGTTAAATTTTGTGTAGGCAGTCAGAATCAAGCTTAGGTTCAGTTAGAATAAATCGGGTTTAGATTCAATTAGAATAAATCGGGTTTAGATTCAATTAGAATAAATCAGGTTTAGGTTCAATTAGACAGACTGTATTCCATTATGTGTGGCTCCTTGCTACTATGCTGGCCCTCTGTCTGGCACCGTGATGGCTTCTCACCCCCTTGGCACTGCTAGACTCCCTTCTCTACAACAACACGTGGCACTGTTTTCATTGTCAACACGTGGCATTGTTCGCCTCGCCTCGAGACAACGTGGCCACCGAGCTGAAGATTCGTGATGGCACCACGTGTGTGTGTGTGGCATCTGTCGTCTTGTGTGTGGCGCCAGTCTTACGTGTGGCACCCGTCTTGTGTATGGCACCCGTCTTGTGTGTGACACCCGTCTTACGTGTGACACCCGTCTTACGTGTGGCACCCATCTTGTGTGTGGCACCCGTCTTATGTGTGGCATCCGTCTTGTGTGTGGCACCCGTCATATTTGTGGCACCCGTCTTGTGTGTGACACCTGTCTTGCGTGTGGCACCCGTCTTGTGTGTGGCATCCGTCTTACGTGTGGCACCCGCCTTGTGTGTGGCACCCGTCTTGTGTGTGGCATCCGTCTTATGTGTGGCACCTGTCTTGTGTGTGGCACCCGTCTTACGTGTGGCACCCGTCTTGTGTGTTGCACCCGTCTTGTGTGTGGCACCGGTCTTACGTGTGGCACCCGTCTTGTGTGTGACACCCGTCTTGCGTGTGGCACCCGTCTTGTGTGTGGCACCCGTCTTGTGTGTTGCACCCGTCTTGTGTGTGGCACCCGTCTTGTGTGTGGCACCCGTCTTGTGTGTTGCACCCGTCTTATGTGTGGCACCCGTCTTGTGTGTGGCACCCGTCTTGTGTGTTGCACCCGTCTTGCGTGTTGCACCCGTCTTGTGTGTTGCACCCGTCTTGCGTGTTGCACCCGTCTTGTGTGTTGCACCCGTCTTGTGTGTGGCACCCGTCTTGTGTGTGGCACCCGTCTTGTGTGTGGCACCCGTCTTGTGTGTGGCACCCGTCTTGTGTGTGACACCCGTCTTGCGTGTGGCACCCGTCTTGTGTGTGGCACCCGTCTTGTGTGTGGCACCCATCTCATGTGTGGCATCCGAAGACTGTGCTTACATTCTGAAGCACGTGACTTTGTTTACATTCAGAAGCACGTGACTTTGTTTACATTCAGAAGCACGTGACTTTGTTTACATTCAGAAGCACGTGACTTTGTTTACATTCAGAAGCACGTGGCAGTGTTTACCTTTGACACCAAAGCTGTCAGTTTGTAACCCCGTGGTCACTCAGATGTTTCGACCACTGCTAGCCCCGTGACCGCCCAGATGTTTTGATTATCCTTAGGCAAATACATACTGTATGTGTGTGTGTGTGTGTGTGTGTGTGTTTAGTATCATTTAAGATTACTTAAGAATGGGATAGAATTTGGCTTCTACGAGCATACTGTTAGTCATTATGTGAGTCAAGAATCTTCAGTGATGCCACGGAATCAGTGGTAATCAGTCAGGCTCAGTGCCATGAGCTGGCTTTAGTGCTAGTAGCATGGCAAATGATTCAGTTTGCAGTATAGACGTCGAGGTATTAATTCTTATGACTAAGTAAGCGTGGTTGTTATAGGTTATGTATAGGGAGGTAGCAACAATAGTAGGTGTAGGACTGCTAGTAGTATTCTGCTGGAGGTAACAAGAGTAACGGATGTAGCCCTGCTAGTAGACTCCTGCTGGAGGTAGCAACAGTAACGGATGTAGCCCTGCTAGTAGACTCCTGCTGGAGGTAGCAACAGTAACAGATGTAGCCCTGCTAGTAGACTCCTGCTGGAGGTAGCAACAGTAACGGATGTAGCCCTGCTAGTAGACTCCTGCTGGAGATAGCAACAGTAACGGATGTAGCACTGCTAGTAGACTCCTACTGGAGGTAGCAACAGTAATGGATGTAGCCCTGCTAGTAGACTCCTGTGGGATAGAAACAGTAACATGTAACACTTAGAAAATTGCGGAGGTAGAACAGTAAGGAGTCCCCTGCTAGAGACCCCCTGGGAGATAGCAACAGTAACGGGTAGCATGCTAGTGACCCTTTGGGGAGATAGCAACGTAAGGAGTAGCCCTCTAGTAGCCCCGCTGGAGGTACAACAGTAACGGAGTACCCCTGTAGTAGTCCTGTGGAGGTAGCAACAACGGATGTAGCCCCTAGTAGACTTTGTGGGGGTTAAACAAAAAGATGAAATAGCCCTGTAGTAGCCCTTGGGGGAGGTAGAACAAAAGGTTTGTACCCCTGTGGGAGACCCCTGCTGGGGGGTTGAAAACAAAAGGATGTACCCCTGCTAGTAGACTCCTCTGGAGGGGACAAAAAAACAAAATGAAACCCCTGCTAGTAAATCCTGCTGGATGGTAGAAAAAAGGGGGATGTAGCCCTGTTGTAGATTTCCTGCTGGGGGAAAGCAACAGAAACCGGAAGTCCCCCTTTTGCTTGGGTAGAACCCGGGGCCTTGGAGGTAGCTCGGGGGTAAACCCGGATGTAGCCTGCTAGTAAAATCCTGTGGGGTGCAACAAAGGATTTTCCCCTGAGTGGACCTTTTGGGAGGTAGAAACAAAAAGATTTTAGCCCTGCTAGTAGACTCCTGCGGGTTTTTAGAACAAAAGGGGATTTTGCCCTGTGTAGCTCTGCTGGAGGTAGAAACAGAATGTAGCCTCCCTAGTAGACCCCGGGAGGGGGGGGTAGAAAACAACGGATGTAGCCTGTAGTAAAATTCCTGTGGAGAGGTAGAAACAAACGGATGTACCCTGCAGTGACTCGTTTGGGGGTTAGAAAAACGGTTTGTAGCCCTGTTTGTAGATCCTGTGGAATAGAAACCCAAAGGTGTAGCTTGTGTGGATCCTGTGGGGGTTTAAACCCAAAGGTTTGTAGCCTGTAGTAGACCCCTCGGGAAAGGGTAGCAACAAAGGTGTACCCCTGCTAGTAGACTCCTGCTGGATTTTTGCAACTAACAGATTTTAGCGGCAGTAGATTCCTGCTGGGGGGTTAAGCAACAAACGGTTTGTAGCCTGTATTTAGTTCCTCGGGAAAAGGTAGCAACAGTAATGGATTGTGGGGGGCCCAAAAAATCCCCTGTAGGTCCGGGTGGAGGTAGCAACAAAAGATGACCCCTGCAAAGGTTGACTCCGGGTGGAGGTAGCAACAAAGGAGTACCCCGTTTAGTAGACCCCTCTGGGGGTTGAAACAGAAATGGTTTTGGCCCTGCTAGTGGGCCCCCTGGGAGGTGGGCAACAAAACAGATTACCCCTTGTAGTAAACTCCTGCTGGGGGTTACCCAAAAAACAGATTACCCTGCTAGTAAAACCCCTGCGGGAGGTAGCAACAAACAGTTTGTACCCCTGCATTTTGACCCCTGTGGGGGTTTTAGCAACAACGATGTAGCCCTGCTAGTAAAACCCCTGCTGGAGGTTAGAAAAAAACTAAAAAGTGTAAGATCCTGCTGGGGGTAGGGACCCCTTGTGGGGGGGTAGCAACAAACAGATGTGGGCCCCGTAGTGGGCCCCTTTGCGGGAGGTAGCAACAAACGATGTAGCCCGTAGTGGAACTCCTGTGGAGGTCCCCCCCCCCCCCCCCCCCCCAACAAAGGGATGTAGCCTGCTAGTAACCCCTGGGGGAAAGGTTTAGCAACAAACGGTTGTAGCCCTCCCTAGTAGACCCCTGCTGGGAACCCAACAGTAACAATGTACCCCTGTTTGTAGATCTGCTGGAGAAAAGAACAAACAGATTTTAGCCCTGCTAGTAAAACCCGCTGGAGGAAAAAAACAAAACGGGTTTAGCCCTGCAGTAGACTCCGCGGGGGGTAGCAAAACAAACAGATGTACCCGGCTAGTAGACCCTTGGAGGGTAGCAAAAAACGGATGTAGCCCTGCAGTGGACTCCTGTGGAGGTAGCAAAAACGGATGTAGCCCTGCTGGTAGACTCCTGTTGGAGGGGGAGGTAGAACCTGGGTAAAACAGATGTAGCCCTTAGAAAGACTCCTGCTGGGGGGTAGCAACAAAAGATGTAGCCTGAAGTAGATTTTTGCTGGAGTTAGAAAAACAGATGTAGCCCTGTTTGTAGACCCTGCTGGAGGTAGCAAAAACAGATGTACCCCGCTAGTAGATCCTGATGGAGGTAGCAACAAAAGAGGTAGCCCTGCAGTAGATTTCCTGCTGGGGGTTTAGCAAAACAGATGTACCCCTGAGTGGCTCTGCTGGAGGTAGCAACAACAGATTTTCCCCTGCTTGTAGACCCCTGCGGGAAAGGTAACCCAAAAAACAGATGACCCCTTGCTTAGGACCCCTGGGGGGGAGGTGGGGGGCAAAAACAGATGTAGCCCTGCTGTAGACTCCTGCTGGAGAGAAAAACAACAGAGTACCCCGGGAGTAGACCCCTGCGGGGGGGGTACAACAACAGTTTGTAGCCCCTGTTTGTGGGGGAACCAAAAAGGGGGTTTTGGAGAGGTGGGGGGAAACAAACAGATGTACCCCTTCATGTAGACCCCTGCTGGGGGTGCAAAAAAGATGTACCCCTGCTAGTGGGAACCCCTGCTGGAGGGTAGCAAAAAACGGGTTGGGGCCCTGCTAGAGACCCCTGCTGGAGGTAGCAAAAACGGATGTACCCCTGATGTAAAATTGTGGGGGGTGGGAAAAAAGATTTTACCCCTGCTAGAAAGCCCTCCTGTGGAGGTAGCAAAAACGATGTGGGCCCTGCATGTAGACTCCTGCGGGGAAGGGTGCAACAACAGAGTACCCCTGCTTGTAGATCCGGGTGGGGTCCCCAAAAAGTTTGTACCCTTTGCTAGTAGACCCCCGGGTGGAGGTACCCAAAAACCCGATGTAGCCCTGAGTAGACCCCTGTGGAGGAAAGCAAAACAGATTTTTGCCTGCATGTAGATTTCCGTGGAGGTGGGGGAAACCAACCCGATGTACCCCTGCTAGTAGTCCGCGGGAAAGGGTAGCAAAAAGAGTGGGCCCTGCAGTAGACTCCTGCTGGAGGTAGCAACAAAGATGTGGGGCCCTTTGCTGTAGACCCCTGCGGGAAAGGTTTGCAAAACCGATGTAGCCCCTGTAGTGGGACCCCTGCTGGGGTTTGGGGAAAACCCAGATGTACCCTGAAGTAGACTCCTGTGGAGGTAGCAACAACAATTTAGCCTGCTGGGTAGACTCCTGTGGAGGTTTAGCAAAAAAAGATGTACCCCTGCTATTTTGATTGCGGGGGTAGCAAAAAACAGATGTACCCCTGCTTTTGGGATCCTGCTGGAGGTAGCAACAACAGTTTGTCCCCCTGCTGGGAGACTCCTGCGGGAAAGGTAGCAAAAAACTTTTTGTGGGCCGGCTTGGGATCCTGCTGGAGGGGTAGAAACAACGGATGTACCCCTGCTAGTAGACTCTGCTGGGGGGTTTGGGCAAAAAACAGATTTTCCCCTGCTTTTAGATTTGGGTGGAGGTAGCAAACATCAGATGAAAGCCCTGCTAGTAGCTCCTGCTGGGGGTAGCAACAAAAAAAAGTAGCCCTGTTTAAATTAGACCCCTCTGGAGGTTTAAGAACAACAGATTTTACCCCTGCTAGTAAACTCCTGCTGGGGGGTTTAGCAACAACGATGTAGCCTGCTGTGGGACTCCTGTGGAGGAGCAACAACAGATGTAGCCCCCCAGTGGGCCCTGCTGGGGGGGTAGCAAAAAAACAGTTGTAGCCCTGCAGTGGGATCCTGCTGGAGGTCAGCAAAAAAAAGATGTAGCCCTCCCAGTAAAACTCCTGCGGGAAAGGGTAGCAAAAAACAGATGTAGCCCTGCATTTTTAGACTCCTGCTGGAGGTGCAACAACGATGTACCCCTGAAATTTAGACCCCTTTGTTTGGAGGGAAAGCAACAACAGATGTATAGGCCCCTGCTGGGGGTGGGTTGGGGGGGACTCCTGGGGGGAAAGGTTTCCCAAAAAACAGATTTTGGCCCTGCTAGTGGGGACTCCTGGTGGGGGGGAAAAAGCAACAACGATTTTGCCCGGCTAGAAAAACCCCTGTGGAGATAGCAACAGTAACAGGTACCCCTGCTATTTAGACCCCTGCTGGAGGTACCAAAAAACAAAAAGTAGCCTGCTAAAAAACTCCTGCTGGAGGAGAAACAAAGATTAGCCCTGTTTTGTGACTCTGCTGGAGGTGCAAAAACAGAGGAAACCCCTCATGTTGACCCTGCTGGAGGGTAGCAACAACAGTTTTTACCCCTGCTAGTGGGGACCCCTGCTGGAGGTAGAAAAAAAACCCAGTTGTACCCCTGCAGTAGATCCTGCTGGGGTAGCAAAAACAGATGTAGCCCTGCTGTGGGCCCCTGGGGAAAGGTAGCAAAAAAGTGTACCCCTGCTAGTAGATCCCTGGGGGTTTAGCAAAAACAGATGTACCCCGGGTTTGTAGACCCCTGCTGGAGGTAGCAAAAAAAGATGTACCCCTGCTAGTAGACCCCCTGGGGTAGGAGGGTTGTTGGGAAACAAAAAAGATGTAGCCTGCTAGTGGGAATCCGGGTGGAGGTAGCAAAAACAGAAAAAACCCCTGCAAAGTGGCCTCCTGCTGGGGGTTTGCAAAAACCCAGATGTAGCCTGCATGTAGACCCCAGCTGGAGGGTAGCAACAACAGAGGGTAGCCCTGCTAGTAGACTCCGGGGAAAGGTAGAAACAAAGAGGGAGCCTGCGGGTGGGACCCCTGCTGGAGGTAGCAACAACAGAGTAGCCCTGCTAGTGACCCCTGTGGAGGTAGAAAAAAAACAGATGTGCCCTGTTGTGGGCCCTCTGGGTAGCAAAACAGATGAAAGCCCGGGCTAGTAGACTCCTGCTGGGGGTAGCAACAACGGGGATGTAGTGCATGTGGGACCCCCGTGGGGGTTGCAAAAAAGATTACCCCGTAGTAGACTCCTGCTGGGGGAGCAAAAAGATTTTTCCCCTTGTTTTAGTAGATCCTGCTGGAGGAAAGCAACAACAGATTTAGCAATCCCTGTGGGCCCCTGTGGAGGTTGCAAAAAACAGATGTCCCCTGCTAGTAAAACCTCCGCTGGAGGTAGGGCAACAACAGATTTTTCCCCTGCATGTAGTCCTGCTGGAGGTAGAAACAACAGATGTAGCCCTGCTAGTAGACCCCTGCTGGAGGTGGGGCAACAACAGATTTTAGCCCTGTAGAAAACCCCGGGTTGGAGGTAGCCAACAACAGTTGTACCCCCTGCTATTTAGACTCCTGCTGGAGATAGAAACCCAGAAAACAGATGTAGCCCTGCTAGTAGACTTTGCTGGAGGTAGAAAACAACAAAATTTTGCCCTGTTAGTAAACCCTGCGGGAAAGGAAAGGCAACAACAGATTTTAGCCCTGCTAGTAGACCCCTGCTGGAGGTGGGAAAAACAACAGAGGTAGCCCTGATGTGGGAAACTTCGCGGGAAAGGAAGCAACAACAGATTTTAACCCCTGCTAGTAGACTCCTGCTGGGGGGGGTAGCAACAACAGATGTAGCCCTGTTTAGTAAAACCCCTGGGAGGTAGAAACAACAGATGTAGCCCTGCTAGTAGCCCCTTACTGGGGTAGCAACAACAGATTTTCCCCTGCTGGGTAAACTCCTGCGGGAGGTGCAACAACAGATGTACCCCTGCTAGTGGGATCTGCTGGGGGTAGCAAAAACAGTGTAGCCCTGCTAGTAGACCCCTGCGGGAAAGGTAGCAACAACGGATGTAGCCCGCATTTTGACTCTGCTGGGGGTTTTGAAACAAAATGTTACCCCTGCTAGTAAAACCCCTGTGGAGGTGGGCAACAACAGGGAACCCCTGCTAGTAGCCCAAATTGGAGGTAGCCAAACAAAATTGTACCCCTGCTAGTAGACCCCTGCGGGGGAGGTAGCAAAAAAGATGTACCCCTCAGGGGTAGACCCCGGGCGGGAAAGGTAGCAAAAACAGTTTGAAGCCCTGCTAGTAGACCTGCTGGGGGTAGCAAAAAAAGATGTAGCCCTGCTAGTGGGACCCCTGGGGAAAGGAAAGCAACAACAGATGTACCCCTGCATTTTGACCCTGTGGGGTAGCAACAAACAGATGATCCCCTTTGTTAGTGGACTCCTGTGGAGGTGGGCAAACAACAGATTTTTACCCCTGCATGTAGACCCCTGCGGGGAACGGTGGGCAAAAATTGTACCCCTCCCTAGTGGGACCCCTGCTGGGGGTTAGCAAAAAAACAGATGTACCCCTGAAAGTAGACTCCTGCGGGAGGTGCAAAAAAAAGGATTTTACCCCCTGCATGTAGACCCCTGCGGGAGGTAGCAACAACAGATGTAGCCCTGCTATTGGGATTTCCTCCCCCCCCCCCCCCCCTTTGGGGGGGGGGGTCCCCAAACAAAACAGAGGGTACCCCTGATTTTAGATCCTGTTGGGGGTTTACAAAAAAACGATGTACCCCTGCTGGGTAGATTTCCTGGGGGAAAGGGTTTAGAAAACAAAGTTGTAGCCCTGCTATTTGGACTCCTGGTGGAGGTTTAGCAAAGAAAAAACGATGTAGCCCTGTAGTAGATTTGGGGGGGGAAGATAGCAACAGTAAAGATGTACCCCTGCTAGTAGACTCCTGCTGGAGGGGCAACAACAGATTTTACCCCTTTTTGTAAACTCCTGTGGAGGTTTAGCAAAAAACAGATTCCCCTGCTAGTAGACCCCTGTGGGGGGGTTGCAACAACAGATTTTCCCCTGCATGTGCCCCCCTGTTTGGAGGTAGCAAAAACAGATGTACCCCTGTAGTGGGCCCCTTCCCTGTGGAGGTAGAAACAACGTGTACCCCTGCAAAGTGGGGACCCCTGCTGGAGGGAAAGCAAAACAGTTGTGCCCTGCATGGGGACCCCTGTGGAGGTTTCCCAAAAACAAAATTTTGCCCGGGTTTTAAAGTAGACTCCTGCTGGAGGTAGAAACAACAGTGTAGCCCTCCCTAGTGATCTGTGGAGGAAGCAACAACAGTGTACCCCGGCTAGTAGACTCCTGCTGGTGGTAGCAACAAAGATGTACCCCTGTATTAGACTCTTGCTGGAGTTAGCAACAAAAACAGTTTTAAAGCCCTGCTAGAAAGACTCCGGGTGGGGGGGTAGCAAAACAGTTTGTAGCCCTGTTTTGACTCCTGCTGGGGTTAGCAAAACAGATGTAGCCCTGCATGTAGACTCCAGCTGGAGGTGCAAAAAACAGATTGGGCCTGTAGTAGATCCTGCTGGGGGTTTGCAAAAAACGGGTGAAACCCCTGCATGTAGACCCCTGCTGGGGGGGTAGCAACAACAGATGTAGCCTGAAATTTAGATCCTGCGGGAAAGGTAGCAAAAACCCAGATGTACCCCTGTATTGGGAACCCCTACTGGGGGGTAGCAACAACGGGATGAAACCCTGCTAGTAGATCCTGCTGGAGGAAACCCAACAACAGATGTAGCCCGGCATGTAAAATCCTGCTGGGGGGTGCAACAACAGATGTACCCCTCTAGTGGGATTTCCTGCTGGGGGGGTGGGCAAAAAACCCAGATGTAGCCCTGTTAGTAGACTCCGGGGAAAAGGTGCAAAACAGATGTACCCCTGCATGTGGGACCCCTGTGGAGGTGGGCAACAAAAGATGTAGCCCTGCAAAGTGGGACTCCTGCTGGGGGTTTAAGAAACAAAACGATGTAGCCCTGCATTTTGGACCCCGTGGAGGTTGAAACAACAGAGGTACCCCTGTATTTTGACTCCTGGGGGAGGTAGAAACCCAACAGTTTGAGCCCGTATTTTAAAATCCGGGGTTTGGAGGTAGCAAAAAAAGATTTTCCCCTGTTTGTGGGACTCCTCTGGGTGTTTAACGAAACGTTTTTTCCCCGGGCAGAGATCCTTCTGGAGGTAGCTTAAAAAGTTTTTCCCCTGCTAGTAAACTCCTGCTGGGGGTTTAAAGCAAAAAAAAGATGTAGCCCTGCTGTAGACCCCTGCTGGGGGGGAGGAAAAAAACAGATGAAAGCCCTGCAGTAGGATTCTGCTGGGGTTTGCAAAACAGATGTAGCCTGTAGTGGGAACCCCGGCTGGGGGGTTTAGAAAAACAGATGTACCCCCTGTATTTAGACCCCTGCTGGGGGTTTAGCAAAAAAACAGATGTACCCCTGTAGTAGACCCCGGGCTGGGGGTAGCAAAAACAAAAGTAATTGCATGTAGATTTCCTGTTTGGGGGTTTAGCAACAAAGATGTAGCCCTGCTAGAAAGGACTCCTGCTGGGGGTTTAGCAAAAACAGATGTACCCCTGCTAGTTGACCCCGCTGGAGGTAGCAACAAAGATGTAGCCCTGCCTAGTAGACTCCTTTTTAGATCCATTAGGTATATAATTTTGATATTTGTTTTATCGCTAAAAAATTAAGCCAGAAATTTCTTTTGAGGGGTTTTGGCCTTTAGAAAGGTAAATTCTTTTTATCATTCCCAGTGTCAGCCGTCTTTGCAAACATTTGATGGAGTGTTTCTGCTGAAAGTTTTTCTTTTTTTTCGGGTCACCCCCTGGGGGGAAAACGGTGAAAAAAAAATTAGTTAGTTTGTTATTTAAAAGATTACCGGTATTCCCCGGCCCCGGGCCTTTTCCAAGGGGTTTTGGCCGGCCTTGGCCCCCTTTCTTTAGGGAGGGGCGGGAGCCCAAAGGGTTCCCCCATGGGAGGAGGCACCAAAGTACCCCCTCATCTTTGGGCCCAAAATGTCCCCAGGCCCTGCCACAAGTTGGGCCTCTTGGTCTCCCAAACCCCGAAAAGGGGGCTAAGGGGGAATGACAGTTTATGAGTATAGGCTGGGGGTCAGGCCCCTTCCCCTACCTAAAAGGGGGAAGGCGGGTTTGTCGATCCAAATAAAAAAAATTTAAAAAAAAAAAAAAAAAAAAAAAAAATAAAAAAAAAAAAAAAAAATAAAAAAAAAAAAAAAAAAAAAATAAAAAAAAAAAATAAAAAAAAAAAAAAAAAAAAAAAAAAAAAAAAATAAAAAAATAAATAAAAAAAAGAAAAAAAATTAAATTGTAATGGGCCTTTTTGGGAGGTTGGGAAATGCTCTTTTTCAAATTAAAGGGGAAATTTTATGAAAATTTAAAATTTTCAATTTTAAGAAAATTTAAATTTATTTTTTAAAATAAAAATTTAAAATTTGTAAAATAATATTTTATTTTTGGGTAGTAGAAAATTTTAAATTTCTTTTTAAATAAAAATTAAATTTTAATTTTTTTGAGAAGTGATAATTAAAAAAAAATTGTTTGAGTCCCCCTTTCAAGCCCCATACTTTGAAGTCGGGGGGTTTTTAAACTTTTTTTATTTTTTGATGTTGAGGTGGGAGTGGGGGGGGGTGGGTGTGGGGAGGGGGGGGTGTGGAGGGGGTTTTTGAGGGGTTTTTTATAAAAGTTGGGACCACCCTAACGGTGTTTCCCCCCTTTGGGAAATTTAATTATTTTTTTTTGGGATTTTTTAAATGTTTTTTATTTTTTTAAGGCGGATTAGGGGGTTTTGTGCCCCTGTACCTTTGATGTCCCTTTGTTGACTGTCCCCTTGCCCCTTGACTGTCCCCCTTCTGACTGTCCCTTTGTTGCTGTCCCCTTGAATCTGACTTTTCCCCTTTTTGACTTTTCCCTTGTCGGGATGCCCTTTTGTTTTTGACTTTTACCTTTGACTGTCCCCTTGTTAAATGTCCCTTTGCTGACGTCCCTTGTTGCTGTCCCTTTTTGGGACTGTACCTGTCGGGACGGGTCCCCTTGTCCCCTGATTGTCCCCTTTTGACTTTTCCTTTGCCTGACTGTCCCCCTTGTCCACCTTTTTCCCCTTTGCTTTTCCCTTGTCTGACTGTCCCCCGGGCCCCTTGGTTTGTCCTTTGACTGTACCTGTTGACTGTCCCTTTGTCCTTGATTGAAACCCTTTTTGCTTTTCCTTTTCTCCCCTTGTCCCCTTGGTTTTTCCTTTGACTGTCCCTCTGTCTGACTGTACCTTTTCCTTGTTTGTCCCCTTTGGGACTGTACCGTCTGGACTGTCCCTTTGCCCCACCTGTTTAAACCCCTTTGGGACTGTACCTCTGTTGATGTTTAATTTGAAATTTTTGGATTGTACCCCTCCGGGAATTTCCCTTTGTCGACTGTACCCTTGTCCCTTTCCGGTTTGTACCCTTTGACTGTACCTTTTTGACTGTACCTTGCCCATCCTGATTGTACCCCTCTTGACTGTACCTCTGTCTGACTGTACCCCTTGTACCCATCCTGATTGTACCCCTCTTGACTGTACCTCTGTCTGACTGTACCCCTTGTACCCATCCTGATTGTACCCCTCTTGACTGTACCTCTGTCTGACTGTACCCTTTGTACCCATCCTGACTGTACCCCTGCCTTACTGTAACCTGTTATCTATATAGGTAGATAGATATATAGCTAGATATAGATAGATAGATAGATAAGGAACGTTAGGGGTTTTCTTGCTGTAAGTTAGTTTAGGTTAGGATAAGTTAGGTTAGGATAAGTTAGGTTAGGATAAGTTAGGTCAGGTTAGGTTAGGTTAGGACAAGTTAGATTAAAGTTAGGATAAGTTAGGTCAAGTTAGATTAAGTTTAGGATAAGTTACGTCAAGTTAGATTAAGCTTAGGATAAGTTAGGTCAAGTTAGATTAAGTTTAGGATAAGTTAGGTTAGGTCAAGTTAGATTAAGCTTAGGATAAGTTAGGTCAAGTTAGATTAAATAAAGTTAGGATAAATTAGATCAAATTGGACTAAGTTAACTTAGGATAAGTTGAACCAAGCTAGATTAATTCGGGATAAATTAAACCAGATTATATTAAGTTATCTTAGCCTTAGTTAACCCTAAGTCAAATTATCAGAGCATAACGACACAACATTACGCAACTTCAAGTTACGTTAAGTTAGGTCAGTTGCGAACACCTCCTTCATATGGACTTTTTTTCGGGTATTTGAGATTTTTGTCTCTCTCAAAGTTCCTTCCTGTGAATATATATATTTTTTCCCGGGATTTTTAGGGGGGGGGAGAGTGGCAGTGTGTGGAGGAGCATGAGTGGCTCTCTCAGGCACCCCACAAGGTCAGGCACTGTTGCTGGCACCTCTTCTCTCTCTCTCTCATAGACACTCGCCAGCATCTTGTTAAGTGATCCCTGAGGTGCCTCTCTGCCACTCTCTCTCTCTCTCTCTCTCTCTCTCTCTCTCTCTCTCTCTCTCTCTCTCTCTCTCTCTCTCTCTCTCTCTCTCTCTCTTCTCTCTCTCTCTCTCTCTCTCTCTCTCTCTCTCTCTCTGTCACTCTCTCAGAAGCAGGGCCAGGGGCTATGCCTCAACACCCTGCTAATAATGGGATACAGGGATACCTTTCTCGATGTAATAATAATAATAATAATAATTTTATTATTATTATTATTATTATTATTATTATTATTATTATTATTATTATTATTATTATTTAGGTTCATTTAAAAAAATTGTGAGGACCCCCCTTCCTCTTTCCTCTTCCCCCACCCCTTCCTCTACCTCTTCCCCTACCACTTCCCCTACCCCTTCCTCTCCTTTCTTTGGCAGTAACCAGAGGCTCGTGTAGCACACGCCGTACACTGCGTGTGTGTGTGTGTATGTGTGTGTGTGTGTGTTCTCACCCTGCTGTCTGTGTGCCTGTCGTTCCTCGTAAATACCGTCAGTTTAATTAGTAGTAGTGTCTCTCTCTCTCTCTCTCTCTGTCTCTCTCTGCTAGCGAGTAGCTCCTCTTGTTCTGCTCGATGGTGTCGGCCGCTGCTACGAGGCGTGTGCGTTTGCTTGTATAATCTACGAGTGTTGATAACACTGTCCATTCTGGCCATTGATGGCACTGTTCATCCTGGCCATTGATGACACTTCAATCTGGGCACTGATAACACTGTCCATCCTGGCCATTGATGACACTTCAGTCTGGCCATTGATGACACTGTCCATTAGTCACACTGATGACAGTGTCATCAACTCTTCTCCTTTTTGTTTTCTGAAGACCAACAGCTTCTGCTCTATGGTGTCTATTCTCCAAATATCTCTCTTTGATTTCCCTCACCTTTCCAAGCATCCCCTCTGCTCCCCTCTCTCTCCTCCCCCTTCCCTCTTCCTTCTCCCCCTCCTGTTCCTTGCCACAATGTTGCCACTGGCCGTGTTTGGTATATGTTTACCCTCGCATTTGCTGATGTCCATTCATAAGTGTGTTGGTTGATGTTGATGGCGTGTACTGTTACACACGGCATGCAGCCATGTGTGTACTCACCTAATTGTGGTTACAGGGGTCGATTCACAGCTCCTGGCACTGCCCCCTTCATTGGTCGATTCTATGTCACCCTCTCCTTGTTCCATGAGCTTTATCATACCGCTTCTTAAAGCTGTGTGCGTGTGTGTGTACTCACCTATATGTGATTGCAGGTATCGATTCACAGCTCCTGGCCCCGTCTCTTCGCTGGTCGCTACTAGGTCCACTCTCTCCCTGCTCCAAAAGTCTTATCGTACCTGCGTACCTCACCTATATGTGGTCGATTCACAGCTCTTGGCCCTGGCTTGTGTGTTTGTGTGTGTGGGCTGGTGTAAGAGGTGGTAGCTAGGTAGGAAGAGGAATAAAAGTGGAACAGAAGATTTACTGTACCCACAGACCATCTTTCCAGTAGTGCTAGGGTCGACACCCCACTCAGTGCCCTCTCTCTCCCTCTCCTTGTTTGAGACTACCCCCTACCTACCCCAACCCCCCCAAACCTCGTTAGTGAGGTAACAACCATCCTACAACGACCAGTAACTACTCCCTGAGTCGTAGATAGACGACCAGCCTCCACGACCTTGTGTCACATCAGTGGTGTACTGCAGGGGAAGGGATGGAAGGATGTAAACAAAGGGATGGAGGCGGATAGGAAGAGGATGGAAAAGGGGTTTAAGGGATGGTGAGTTGAGGAGGACCAGCAAAGGGAAGAAGGCGTTCCCAAGGGTTCAGGGATGAGGCTCCCTTTCTGTTTGTCCCGGATACGGGAAAAATGGCTTGTGTGAGAAGCCTTTTCCTGGCCCCGC
>NC_069412.1:66293205-66418205 GCF_026875155.1 Cherax quadricarinatus | reverse complement strand
AGGTATGTAAGTAGATAAGTGAGTAAGTGGGTAAGTTAGTAGGTACGTAAGTAGATATGAGTAAGTGGGTAAGTTAGTAGGTACGTAAGTAGATAAGTAAGTAGGTAAGTTAGTAGGTATGTAAGTAGATAAGTGAGTAAGTGGGTAAGTTAGTATGTACGTAAGTAGAGAAGTGAGTAAGTAGGTAAGTTAGTAGGTACGTAAGTAGATAAGTGAGTAAGTAGGTAAGTTAGTAGGTACGTAAGTAGATAAGTGAGTAAGTGGGTAAGTTAGTAGGTACGTAAGTAGATAAGTAAGTAGGTAAGTTAGTAGGTATGTAAGTAGATAAGTGAGTAAGTGGGTAAGTTAGTATGTACGTAAGTAGAGAAGTGAGTAAGTACGTAAGTTAGTAGGTATGTAAGTAGATAAGTGAGTAAGTGGGTAAGTTAGTAGGTACGTAAGTAGATAAGTGAGTAAGTAGGTAAGTTAGTAGGTACGTAAGTAGATAAGTGAGTAAGTGGGTAAGTTAGTAGGTACGTAAGTAGATAAGTAAGTAGGTAAGTTAGTAGGTATGTAAGTAGATAAGTAAGTGGGTAAGTTAGTAGGAACGTAAGTAGATAAGTAAGTAGGTAAGTTAGTAGGTATGTAAGTAGATAAGTGAGTAAGTGGGTAAGTTAGTATGTACGTAAGTAGAGAAGTGAGTAAGTAGGTAAGTTAGTAGGTACGTAAGTAGGTAGGTACGTATGCAGATGCGTACGTGGGTAAGTAGGTACCTAAGTACGTAAGTGGGTAACTAGCTAAGTAGGTACGTAAGTGGGTAAGTAGGGACGTAAGTGGGTAAGTAGGTAAGTAAGTAGGTAAGTAGGTACGTAAGTGGATAAGTAAGTAGGTACGTTAGTAAGTGGGTAAGTATGTATGTAATTGGGTAAGTAGGTACGTAAATGGGTAAGAAGGTAAGTAAGTAGGTACGTAAGTGGGTAAGTAAGTAGGTACATTAGTAGGTAAGTAGATACGTAAGTGGGTAAGTAGATACGTAAGTGGGTAAGTAGGTACGTAAGTGGGTAAGTAGGTACGTAAGTACTGTACTGTTGGTGAGCTAAAGAAATGTCTATGTCTCTCTCTCTCTCTCTCCTTCCTCTCTCTCTCTTCCTCTCCCCTCTCCCCTCTCTCTCCTCTCTCTCTCATCTCCTCTCTCTCTCTCTCTCTCTCTCTCTCCCTCTCTCTCTCCCCTCTATTTTCCTCTCTCTCTCTCTCTCTCTCTCTCTCTCTCTCTCTCTCTCTCTCTCTCTCTCTCTCTCTCTCTCTCTCTCTCTCTCTCTCTCTCTCTCTCTCTCTCTCTCTCTCTCTAATCAGCATCATGACCTTGCTGAGGTTAATTATGGATAATTATAGGTGGGGAGACTATCAATTAACCTCATCTCCCCTCCCCATCTATACTCCCTATCTCACCCTTCCCCATTCCCTTCCTCATCCTCCTCTCCATTTACCTTCACATCTCCCCTCTCCATCTACCTTCACTATCTCCCCTCTCTATCTATCTTCACTGTCTCCCCTCTCATCTATCTTCACTATCTCCCCTCTCCATCTACCTTCACTGTCTCCCCTCTCCATCTACCTCACCATCTCCCCCTCCATCTATCTTCACTAACTCCCCTCTCCATCTACCTTCACCATCTTCCCTCTCCATCTACCTCCACCATCATCCTTTTCCATCTATCATCCACTACTCCCTCTCCATCTACCTTCACTATCTCCCCTCTCCATCTACCTTCACTATCTCCCCTCTCCATCTACCTTCACTATCTCCCCTCTCCAATCACCTTCACCACTCCCCTCTCCATCTACCTTCACCATCTCCCCTCTCCATCTACCTTCACTATCCTCCCCTCTCCATCTACCTTCACCATCTCCCCTCTCCATCTACCTTAAACCATCTCCCCTCTCCATCTACCTTCACTATCTCCCCTCTCCATCTACCTTCACCATCTCCCCTCTCCATCTACCATCGACCACCTCCCCTCTCCATCTACCTTCACTATCTCTCCCTCTCCATCTACCTTCACTATCTCACCCTCTCCATCTACCTTCAACTATCTCCCTCTCCATCTATCTCACTATCTCCCCTCTCCTTACCTCACTATCTCCCCTCTCAATCTAACCTTCACTATCTCCCCCTCTCCATCTACCATAAACTATCTCCCCTCTACATCTACCTCACTATCTCCCCTCTCCATCTATCTCACTATCTCCCCTCTACATCTACCTTCACTATCTCCCCTCTCCATCTAACTCACTATCTCCCCTCTCCATCTACCTCACTATCCCCCTCTACAGCTACTCACTATCTCCCTCTCCATCACCTCACATCTCCCTCTACATCTACCTTCACATCTCCCCTCTCATCTACCTTCACATCTCCCCTCTCCATCTACTTCACCATCTCCCCTCTCATCTGCCTTCACTATCTCCCCTCTCCATCTACATCACCATCTCCCTCTCCATACTACATCACAATTTCCCCTCTAAATCTACTTCACTATCTCCCCTCTCCATCTACCTTCACATCTCCCTCTCCATCTACCTTCACATCCCCCTCCCATCACTTCACTATCTCCCCTCTCCATCTACACTTCACTATCCTCTACTCTCACATCTCCTCTCACTACCTTCACCATCTCCTCTCCATCTACCTTCACCACTCCCCTCTCCATCTACCTTCACTACTCCCCTCTCCATCTACCATCACCACCCCCTCTCCATCTACCTTCACTATCTCCCCTCTCCATCTACCTTCACATCTCCCCTCTCCATCTACCTTCACATATCGTCCCCTCTCACAATCTATTCACCTTAATCTCCCCTTCTACCATCTACCTTCATAAACTATCCCCTCTCATCTACCTCACTATCTCCCCTCTCCATGCTACCTCACACATCTCCCTCTCCATCTACTTCACCATCCTCCCCTCTCTACTACCTTCACTACTCCCCTCTCCATCTAATCTTCACCATCTCCCCTCTCAATCTGCCTTCACTATCTCCCCTTCCAATCTATCTCACCACTCTCCCCTCTCCATCTACATTCACAATTCCCCTCTACATCTATTCACTATCTCCCTCTCCATCTACCTTCACATCTCCCCTCTCCATCTACCTTCAACTATCTAAACACAAGTCCTCCTCTCAAAATCTACCTATCACTATCTCCCTGCCACATCTACCTTCACAACTCCCCCTCCATCTACCTTCACTATCTCCCCTCGTCCATCTACCAATCACCACTACCCCCACCCTCTCCATCTAACCCTCACTATGCTCCCCTCCCATCTACCTCACCACTCCCTCTCCATCTACCTTCAACCATCTCCCCTCTCCATCACCTTCACTACTCCTCCTCTACTCATACCTTCACTATCACCCCTCTCCATCTACCATCAACCATCTCCCCCTTCTCCATTCTACCTTCACCATAACTCCACAATATCCATCATACCCTTCACCATCTCCCCTCTCCATCTACCTTCACCATCTCCTCTCCATCTACCATCACAACTTCCACTCCCATCTAACATCAACATCCCCTTCCATCTACCTTCACTATCTCCCCTCCCCATCTACCTTCACTATCTCCCCCTCTCCATCTACCTTCACCATCTCCCCTCTCCATCTACCTTCACCATCTCCCCTCTCCATCTACCTTCACTATCTCCCCTCTCCATCTACCTTCACCATCTCCCCTCTCCATCTACCTTCACTATCTCCCCTCCTCCATCTACCATCACCACCTCCCCTCTCCATCTACCTTCACTATCTCCCCCTCCATCTACCTTCCACTATCTCCCCTCTCCATCTACCTTCACTATCTCCCCTCTCCATCTACCTTCATCACCATCTCCCCTCTCCATCTACCTTCACCATCTCCCCTCTCCATCTACCTTCACCATCTCCCCTCTCCATCTACCTTCACTATCTCCCCTCTCCATCTACCTTCACTATCTCCCCTCTCCATCTACCTTCACTATCTCCCCTCTCCATCTACCTTCACCATCTCCCCTCTCCATCTACCTTCACTATCTCCCCTCTCCTCTACCTTCACTATCTCCCCTCCATCTACTACCTTCACCATCTCCCCTCTCCATCTACCTTCACTATCTCCCCTCTCCATCTACCATTCACTATCTCCCCTCTCCATCTACCTTCACCATCTCCCCTCTCCATCTACCTTCACCACCTCCCCTCTCCATCTACCTTCACTATCTCCCCTCTCCATCTACCTTCACTATCTCCCCTCTCCATCTACCTTCACCATCTCCCCTCTCCATCTACCTTCACCATCTCTCCCTCTCCATCTACCTTCATCACCATCTCCCCTCTCCATCTACCTTCACTATCTCCCCTCTCCATCTACCTTCACTATCTCCCTCTCCATCTACCTTCACCATCTCCCCTCTCCATCTACCTTCACCATCTCCCCTCTCCATCTACCTTCACCATCTCCCCTCTCCATCTACCTTCACCATCTCCCCTCTCCATCTACCTTCACCATCTCCCCTCTCCATCTACCTCCCCCTCCTCCCCTTCCCTCCTTTGATGTGGTTTTATCTAACAAACAAAAAATTTTTCACAATTTTACCTCTGTAAATGAGTTCTCGGTAAATGTAAATAAGCGACTTGTTTACACCAGCCGCCTCCCTCACCCACCAAGTTGTTTACACTTTCAGCTTTTTTTTTGCTCTTGTTTACAGCTTTTTTATATTTTTACACTTTTTTACACTGTTATAAATATTTTTTTTTACACTTATAAATATTTTTTTTACACTTTTATAAATATTTTTTTTACACTTTTATAAATATTTTTTTTACACTTTTATAAATATTTTTTTTACACTTTTATAAATATTTTTTTACACTTTTATAAATATTTTTTTTACACTTTTATAAATATTTTTTTTTACACTTTTATAAATATTTTTTTTACACTTTTATAAATATTTTTTTTACACTTTTATAAATATTTTTTTACACTTTTATAAATATTTTTTTTACACTTTTATAAATATTTTTTTTACACTTTTATAAATATTTTTTTACACTTTTATAAATATTTTTTTTACACTTTTATAAATATTTTTTTTACACTTTTAATAAATATTTTTTTTTTACACTTTTATAAAATATTTTTTTTACAACTTTATAAATATTTTTTTACACTTTTATAAATATTTTTTTTACACTTTTATAAATATTTTTTTTACACTTTTATAAATATTTTTTTTACACTTTTATAAATATTTTTTTACACTTTAAAAATATTGTTTTACTCCTTAAAAATATTTTTTTACACTTTTTGCAACTTTTTGCCTTTTTATACCTTTTCATTTTTCACATTTTTTACATTTTTTACATTTTTTGTGGCTTTGTTTACACTTTTTACATTTTTTTTACACTTTTTTTTACACTTTAAATTTTTTGTGGTTTTTGTTTACACTTTTTTTACACTTTTTACATTTTTTGTGGCTTTGTTTACACTTTTTTTTACACTTTTTACATTTTTGTGGTTTTGTTTACACTTTTTTTACACTTTTTACATTTTTTGTGGCTTTTGTTTACACTTTTTACATTTTTTTACACTTTTTTTTACACTTTAAATTTTTTATGGCTTTGTTTACACTTTGTTTACACTTTGTTTACACTTTATTTACACTTTGTTTACACTTTGTTTCAGTGAAGGCAGTTCACCAACAGGGCTCTTGTTTCAAGGACATGGAGGGATCCTTCTGGTTTCCTCGGATCAAACCTGACAACCTCGCATGTCCTTCAGTGTTAAACTTGTGTACTAGTGACTCCAGTTCTGTTGCAGTGTAGCAACACTGTGGGCGTGGGCGTGGGTGTGGGCGTGGGTGTGGGTGTGGGCGTGGGTGTGGGTGTGGGCGTGGGTGTGGGTGTGGGTGTGGGCGTGGGTGTGGGTGTGGGTGTGGGGTGGGTGTGGGTGGGGTGTGGGTGTGGTTGTGTGGCGTGGGTGTGGGTGTGGGTGGGTGGGGTGGGTGTGGGTGTGGGCGTGGGTGTGGGTGTGGGTGTGGGTGTGGGTGTGGGTGTGGGTGTGGGTGTGGTCGTGGGTGTGGGTGTGGGTGTGGGTGTGGGCGTGGGTGTGGGCGTGGGTGTGGGTGTGGGTGTGGGTGTGGGGCGTGGGTGTGGTGTGGGTGTGGGTGTGGGTGTGGGCGTTGTGGGTGTGGGTGTGGGTGTGGGTGTGGCGTGGGTGGGTGTGGTGTGGGTGTGGGCGTGGGTGTGGGTGTGGGTGTGGGTGTGGGTGTGGGTGTGGGCGTGGGTGGCGTGGGTGGTGGTGTGGGTGGGTGTGGGCGTGGCGTGGGTGTGGGCGTGGGTGTGGGTGTGGGTGTGGGTGTGGGTGTGGTGTGGGCGTGGGTGTGGGGTGTGGGTGTGGGTGTGGCGTGGGTGTGGTGTGGGTGTGGGTGTGGGCGTGGGTGTGGGTGTGGGTGTGGGTGTGGGCGTGGGCGTGGGTGTGGGCGTGGGTGTGGGCGTGGGACCAGTGATCCACCTCCATCAATTATCAATTAACGAGATAAATAACGGGAGTCTGTGTTAAATAGATTTAACATCTTATTAAGATATTTCAAAACTTTCTTACATTAATTATCTTGAGTTTCTGTTCTCTGTTTCCCTTCCCTTCCTCCCTTCCCTTCCTCCCTTCCCTTCCTCCCTTCCCTTCCTCCCTTCCCTTCCTCCCTTCCCTTCCTCCCTTCCCTTCCTCCTTTCCCTTCCTCCCTTTCCCTTTCCTTCTTCCCTCCCTTCCCTTCCTCCTCCCTTCCCTTCCTCCCTTCCCTTTCTTCCCTTCCCTTCCTCCCTTCCCTTCCTCCCTTCCCATTCTTCCCTTCCTTCCTCCCTCCCTTCTTCCCTTCCCTTCCCTTCCTCCCTTCCCTTCCCCTTCCTCCCTTCCCTTCTTCCCTTCCCTTCCTCCCTTCCCTTCCTCCCTTCCCTTCCTCCCTTCGCTTCTTCCCTTCCCTTCCTCCCTTCCCTTCTTCCCTTCCCTTCCTCCCTTCCCTTCATCCCTTCCCTTCCCTTCCCTTCCCTTCCCTTCCTCCCTGCCTCTCTCTCTCCCTTCCTCTCTTATATTTCTTTTCCTGGTAGTGCCTCTCCCAGCGTGAGAGTAACAGTAGGCTTCCAACAGAGAACCAGCTGGCACCACCTGCTGGACCTCCCTCCCCCAGCTGCTGTGCGGCAGGACAGAGATGACGGAGAGATGGAAGGGAGAGACGTAAGAAGGAAAGACGTAAGGGAGACTGTTGGGAGATAACAGGATCTCTCAGAGCATTGTCTTCACCAACGGTAAGCCAACGATCGCCGTGTTCCCTCACGTCTGTTATGTATCTGTTAACGGGTGATCAACCAGGGGGAGGCCCGGTGGTCCCACAACCTGTCTCACCCTAACCAAAATATGTAACTTTGGCTATTGTATATAGGTTATAGCCTTTGTAACTTGCTTAAATACCTCTGTAACTTGCTTAGACACCTTTGTAACTTGCTTAGATACCTCTGTAACTTGCTTAGATACATCTGTAACTTGCTTAGATACCTCTGTAACTTGCTTAGATACCTCTGTAATTTGCTTAGATACCTCTGTAATTTGCTTAGACACATCTGTAACTTTCTTAGATACCTCTGTAACTTTCTTAGATACCTCTGTAACTTGCTTAGATACCTATGTAACTTGCTTAGATACCTCTGTAACTTGATTAGATACCTCTGTAACTTTCTTAGATACCTCCGTAACTTGCTTAGATACCTATGTAACTTGCTTAGATACCTCTGTAACTTGCTTAGATACCTATGTAACTTGCTTAGATACCTCTGTAACTTGCTTAGATACCTCTGTAATTTGCTTAGACACATCTGTAACTTTCTTAGATACCTCTGTAACTTTCTTAGATACCTCTATAACTTGCTTAGATACCTCTGTAACTTGCTTAGATACCTCTGCAACTTGCTTAGATACCTCTGTAACTTGCTTAGACACATCTGTAACTTGTTTAGATACCTCTGTAACTTGCTTAGATACCTCTGTAACTTGCCTAGACACATCTGTAACTTGCTTAGATACCTCTGTAACTTGCTTAGATACCTCTGTAACTTGTCAGATATCTCTGGAACTTGCTTAGATACCTCTGTAACTTGCTTAGATCCCTCTGTAACTTGCTTAGATGCCTCTGCAACTTGCTTAGATACCTCTGTAACTTGCTTAGATACCTCTGTAACTTGCTTAGATACCTCTGCAACTTGCTTAGATACCTCTGCAACTTGCTTAGATACCTCTGTAACTTGCTTAGATACCTCTGAAACTTGCTTAGATACCTCTGCAACTTGCTTAGATACCTCTGTTACTTGCTTAGATACCTCTGTAACTTGCTTAGATGCCTCTGCAACTTGCTTAGATACCTCTATAACTTGCTTAGATGTCTCTGCAACTTGCTTAGATACCTCTGCAACTTGCTTAGATATCTCTGTATTGCTTAGATACCTCTGCAACTTGCTTAGATACCTCTGTAACTTGCTTAGATGTCTCTGCAACTTGCTTAGATACTCCATAACTTGCTTGGATACCTCTGTAACTTGATTAGATAACTCCATAACTTGATTAGATACCTCTGTAACTTGATTAGTTACATCTGCAACTTACTTAGATACCTCTGTAACTTGATTAGATATCTCTGTAACTTGATTAGATACCTCTGTGACTTGATTAGATACCTCTGTAACTTGATTAGATACCTCTGTAACTTGATATAGATACCTCTGTAACTTGATTAGATACCTCTGTAACTTGATTAGATACCTCTGTAACTTGATTAGATACCTCTGCAACTTGCTTAGATACCTCTGTAACTTGCTTAGATGTCTCTGCAACTTGCTTAGATACTCCATAACTTGCTTGGATACCTCTGTAACTTGATTAGATAACTCCATAACTTGATTAGATACCTCTGTAACTTGATTAGTTACACCTGCAACTTACTTAGATACCTCTGTAACTTGATTAGATATCTCTGTAACTTCATTAGATACCTCTGTAACTTGATTAGATACCTCTGTAACTTGATTAGATACCTCTGTAACTTGGTCAGATACCTCTGTAACTTGACTAGCTAACTCTGTAACTTGCTTAGATGCAAATGTAACTAGATTAGATACCTCTGTAACTTGATTAGATACCTCTGTAACTTGATTAGATACCTCTGTTACTTGCTTAGATACCTCTGTAACTTGCTTAGATACCTCTGTAACTTGTTTAAATACCTCTGTAACTTGCTTAGACACCTCTGTAACTTGGTTAGATGCCTCTGCAACTTGCTTAGATACCTCTGTAACTTGCTTAGATACCTCTGTAACTTGCTTAGATACCTCTGCAACTTGCTTAGATACCTCTGCAACTTGCTTAGATACCTCTGTAACTTGCTTAGATACCTCTGTAACTTGCTTAGATACTTCTGTAACTTGATTAGATACCTCTGTAACTTGCTTAGATAACTCTGTAACTTGATTAGATACCTCTGTAACTTGCTTAGATACCTCTGTAACATTATTAGATACCTCTGTAACTTGCTTAGATACCTTTGTAACTTGCTTAGATATCTCTGCAACTTACTTAGATACCTTTGTAACTTGCTTAGATGCCTCTGCAACTTGCTTAGATACCTCTGCAACTTGCTTAGATACCTTTGTAACTTGCTTAGATGCCTCTGTAACTTTCTTAGATACCTCTGTAACTTACTTAGATGTCTCTGCAACTTGCTTAGATACTCTATAACTTGCTTGGATACCTTCGTAACTTGATTAGATACCTCTGTAACTTGCTTAGATAGCTCTTAAATTTGCTTAGACACATCTGTAACTTTCTTAGATATCTCTGTAACTTGATTAGTTACATCTGCAACTTACTTAGATACCTCTGTAACTTGATTAGATATCTCTGTAACTTGATTAGATACCTCTGTAACTTGATTAGATACCTCTGTAACTTGCTTAGATAGCTCTTAAATTTGCTTAGACACATCTGTAACTTTCTTAGATACCTCTGTAACTTTCTTAGAATTACCCTCTGTAAACTTGTTAGATACCTATGTAACTTGCTTAGATACCTCTGTAACTTGCTTAGACACATCTGTAACTTGCTTAGATACCTCTGTAACTTGCTTAGATACCTCTGTAACTTGATTAGATACCTCTGTAACTTGCTTAGACACATCTGTAACTTGCTTAGATACCTCTGTAACTTGCTTAGACACATCTGTAACTTGCTTAGATACCTCTGTAACTTGCTTAGATACCTCTGTAACTTGCTTAGATACCTAGGTAACTTGCTTAGATACCTCTGTAACTTGCTTAGACACATCTGTAATTTGATTAAATACTTCTGTAACTTGCTTAGATAACTCTGTAACTTGCTTAGATACCTCTGTAACTTGATTAGATAACTCTGTAACTTGATTAGATACCTCTGTAACTTGAATAGATAACTCTGTAACTTGCTTAGATACCTCTGTAACTTGATTAGATAACTCTGTAACTTGATTAGATACCCCTGTAACTTGATTAGATAACTCTGTAACTTGATTAGATACCTCTGTAACTTGATTAGATAACTCTGTAACTTGCTTAGATACCTCTGTAGCTTGATTAGATAACTCTGTAACTTGATTAATCTGTAATTATTTAACCTGACTGTTATCCCTGTAGTGATTGATACTCTGACTGTTAGATACATCTGTAACTTGATTAGATAACTCTGTAACTTGATTAGATACCTCTGTAACTTGATTAGATAACTCTGTAACTTGCTTAGATACCTCTGTAACTTGATTAGATAACTGTAACTTGATTAGATAACTCTGTAACTTGATTAGATACCTCTGTAACTTGATTAGATACCTCTGTAACTTGATTAGATAACTCTGTAACTTGCTTAGATACCTCTGTAACTTGCTTAGACACATCTGTAACTTGCTTAGATACCTCTGTAACATGCTTAGATACCTCTGTAACTTGATTAGATTACTCTGTAACTTGCTTAGATACCTCTGTAACTTGCTTAGACACATCTGTAACTTGCTTAGATACCTCTGTAACTTGCTTAGATGCCTGGAGTTTACTGTAACTTGCTTAGATACCTCTGTAACTTGATTAGGTACCTCGGTAACTTGCTTAGACACATCTGTAACTTGCTTAGATACCTCTGTAACTTGCTTAGACACATCTGTAACTTGCTTAGATACCTCTGTAACTTGCTTAGATACCTCTGTAACTTGCTTAGATACCTGTGCAACTTGCTTAGATACCTCTGTAACTTGCTTAGACACATCTGTAACTTGATTAGATACCTCTGTAACTTGCTTAGATACCTCTGTAACTTGCTTAGATAACTCTGTAACTTGATTAGATACCTCTGTAACTTGCTTAGATAACTCTGTAACTTGATTAGATACCTCTGTAACTTGATTAGATACCTCTGTAACTTGCTTAGATAACTCTGTAACTTGCTTAGATACCTCTGTAACTTGATTAGATACCTCTGTAACTTGCTTAGATAACTCTGTAACTTGATTAGATACCTCTGTAACTTGATTAGATACCTCTGTAACTTGCTTAGATAACTCTGTAACTTGATTAGATACCTCTGTAACTTGATTAGATACCTCTGTAACTTGCTTAGATAACTCTGTAACTTGATTAGATACCTCTGTAACTTGATTAGATACCTCTGTAACTTGATTAGATACCTCTGTAACTTGATTAGATACCTCTGTAACTTGATTAGATACCTCTGTAACTTGCTTAGATAACTCTGTAACTTGATTAGATACCTCTGTAACTTGATTAGATACCTCTGTAACTTGATTAGATACCTCTGTAACTTGATTAGATACCTCTGTAACTTGATTAGATACCTCTGTAACTTGATTAGATACCTCTGTAACTTGATTAGATACCTCTGTAACTTGATTAGATACCTCTGTAACTTGATTAGATACCTCTGTAACTTGATTAGATACCTCTGTAACTTGCTTAGATACCTCTGTAACTTGATTAGATACCTCTGTAACTTGATTAGATACCTCTGTAACTTGATTAGATACCTCCATAACTTGAAGTGAGATTTGATTCGAAAGGGAGCTTAGCTCCAATACCTTGGACCAAAACCCCGTACTAGCATCAAGAGATACCCTCCCCTTTGGGAAGGGAAGAAAGGGAAGGGGAGGAGGGATACCCGGGGGGGAGAAGAGCATATTAGGAGTAAATATATGCTTGGTATACTAGGTATAATTGTTATATTCTGGATGATTGGGAAATTTATTAATGTAACTTTTGACTGATGTATAGAATAACTATCAGGATAATTTCAAATATACAACACAGATATTTTATTTCATTTTAATTTATTCTTATAAACCTTAGTCTTTAAAAATATATACAAATTTTATTAAAAAATAATTAGGAGAGAAGATACGTCTACCTCCCCTCATCTCTGAGTAAACACTGAGCCGTGGTAGGACTGGTACCACTACTTGAGGGAGTCGCCGACAGGTGGCACCACTCTCCAGTGTTTACATCAGTTGACATCTGGTAATGGTCATGGGAGGATGTTTCCTCTCTCTCTCTCTTTGGGCCTATTGTATATCGTTTTTTTTTCGTTTTATGCCTTTCTTATTCATTCTCTTTTATTTTAAACACCGCTAGGATATAACTGTCTGGGTTTATTCTGTTGGGATTGTTCTCCAATGCGTAGGATAATTGTGACAATTATTCTGGGTCAAAGTAGGTTAACCTGGCTTATCCTGGGTTAACCTGGCTTATCCTGGGTTAACCTAACTTATCCTGGGTTAACCTAACTTATCCTGGGTTAACCTAACTTATATTGGGTCAAACTAGGCTCTCCTGCGTTATACTGGCTTTAGGTTATGCTGGGTTATATCGGCTTTAACAGGGTTATATCGGCTTTATTGTGGCTTAGCGCTTCTTTTTGATTATAATAATAATATATCGGCTTTAACAGGGTTATATCGGCTTTAACAGGGTTGTATTGGGTTATAATCTATGGTGATTTTTGCATGCATAAATAAGGTTACGTTTGATTTCTGGGTAGGTTAAAACAGGATAGGCCTAGTGCTCACCTCAACACCCTGATAATCTCTCAATCGGAAGTGTTGAAACAGTCCCTGGTGGCTGAGTTACTGCTGTGTGCACAACTCTGTAGAGTGAGGCTCCCAGAGTGCATACTGCTGTGTGCACAACTCTATAGTGAGGCTCCCAGAGTCCATACTGCTGTGTGCACAACTCTGTATAGTGAGGCTCCCAGAGTGCATACTGCTGTGTGCACAACTCTGTATAGTGAGGCTCCCAGAGTGCATACTGCTGTGTGCACAACTCTATAGTGAGGCTCCCAGAGTGCATACTGCTGTGTGCACAACTATATAGTGAGGCTCCCAGAGTGCATACTGCTGTGTGCACAACTCTATAGTGAGGCTCCCAGAGTGCATACTGCTGTGTGCACAACTCTATAGTGAGGCTCCCAGAGTGCATACTGCTGTGTGCACAACTCTATAGTGAGGCTCCCCGAGTGCATACTGCTGTGTGCACAACTCTATAGTGAGGCTCCCAGAGTGCATACTGCTGTGTGCACAACTCTATAGTGAGGCTCCCAGAGTGCATACTGCTGTGTGCACAACTCTATAGTGAGGCTCCCAGAGTGCATACTGCTGTGTGCACAACTATATAGTGAGGCTCCCAGAGTGCATACTGCGTGTGCACAACTCTATAGTGAGGCTCCCAGAGTGCATACTGCTGTGTGCACAACTCTATAGTGAGGCTCCCAGAGTGCCTACTGCTGTGTGCACAACTCTATAGTGAGGCTCCCAGAGTGCATACTGCTGTGTGCACAACTCTATAGTGAGGCTCCCAGAGTGCATACTGCTGTGTGCACAACTCTATAGTGAGGCTCCCAGAGTGCATACTGCTGTGTGCACAACTCTATAGTGAGGCTCCCAGAGTGCATACTGCTGTGTGCACAACTCTATAGTGATGCCCCAGAGTGCAAAACTGCTGTGTGCACAACTCTGTATAGAGTGGCTCCCAGAGTGCACACTGCTGTGTGCACAACTCTATAGTGAGGCTCCCAGAGTGCATACTGCTGTGTGCACAACTCTGTATAGTGAGACTCCAAGAGTGCATACTGCTGTGTGCACAACTCTATAGTGAGGCTCCCAGAGTGCATACTGCTGTGTGCACAACTCTGTTTAAATGAGACTCCCAGATGCATACTGCTGTGTGCACAACTCTGTAATGAGGCTCCCAGAGTGCATACTGCTGTGTGCACAACTCTATAATGAGGCTCCCAGAGTGCATACTGCTGTGTGCACAACTATTTATAGTGAGGCTCCCAGAGTGCATACTGCTGTGTGCACAACTCTATAATGAGGCTCCCAGAGTGCATACTGCTGTGTGCACAACTATATAGTGAGGCTCCCAGAGTGCACAATGCTGTGTGCACAACTATACAGTGAGGCTCCCAGAGTGCACACTGCTGTGTGCACAACTATATAGTGAGGCTCCCAGAGTGCATACTGCTGTGTGCACAACTCTGTATAGTGAGACTCCCAGAGTGCATACTGCTGTGTGCACAACTCTATAATGAGGCTCCCAGAGTGCATACTGCTGTGTGCACAACTATATAGTGAGGCTCCCAGAGTGCACAATGCTGTGTGCACAACTATACAGTGAGGCTCCCAGAGTGCACACTGCTGTGTGCACAACTATATAGTGAGGATCCCAGAGTGCACACTGCTGTGTGTACAATTATATAGTGAGGCTCCCAGAGTGCATACTGCTGTGTGCACAACTCTGTATAGTGAGGCTCCCAGAGTGCACACTGCTGTGTGCACAACTATATAGTGAGGCTCCCAGAGTGCACAATGCTGTGTGCACAACTATACACTGAGGCTCCCAGAGTGCACACTGCTGTGTGCACAACTATATAGTGAGGATCCCAGAGTGCACACTGCTGTGTGCACAACTTTATAGTCAGGCTCCCAGAGTGCACACTGTTGTGTGCATAACTATATAGTCAGGCTCCCAGAGTGCACACTGCTGTGTGCACAACTTTATAGTCAGGCTCCCAGAGTGCACAATGCTGTGTGCACAACTATACACTGAGGCTCCCAGAGTGTACACTGCTGTGTGCACAACTCTGTATAGTGAGGCTCCCAGAGTGCACACTGCTGTGTGCACAACTATATAGTGAGGCTCCCAGAGTGCACAATGCTGTGTGCACAACTATACAGTGAGGCTCCCAGAGTGCACACTGCTGTGTGCACAATTATATAGTCAGGCTCCCAGAGTGCACACTGCTGTGTGCACAACTATATAGTCAGGCTCCCAGAGTGCACACTTCTGTGTGCACAACTATATAGTGAGGCTCCCAGAGTGCACACTGCTGTGTGCACAACTATATAGTGAGGCTCCCAGAGTGCACACTGCTGTGTGCACAACTATATAGTCAGGCTCCCAGAGTGCACACTTCTGTGTGCACAACTATATAGTGAGGCTCCCAGAGTGCACACTGCTGTGTGCACAACTATATAGTCAGGCTCCCAGAGTGCACACTTCTGTGTGCACAAGTATATAGTGAGGCTCCCAGAGTGCACACTGCTGTGTGCACAACTATATAGTGAGGCTCCCAGAGAGCACACTGCTGTGTGCACAATTATATAGTCAGGCTCCCAGAGTGCACACTGCTGTGTGCACAACTATATAGTCAGGCTCCCAGAGTGCACACTTCTGTGTGCACAAGTATATAGTGAGGCTCCCAGAGTGCACACTGCTGTGTGCACAACTATATAGTGAGGCTCCCAGAGTGCACACTGCTGTGTGCACAATTATATAGTCAGGCTCCCAGAGTGCACACTGCTGTGTGCACAACTATATAGTCAGGCTCCCAGAGTGCACACTGATGCAGCTTTCTCACTGACCGTGTAAGTAAAAATGCCTGCTTCAGCTGTTGTTGGCCCACCGTATTTCCTTGGCAATATTTGACACTATAAATACGATAAAATACGGTAAATATGATTACCAGTACCCAATAATAAAGAGAAAATACCCAGCATGTGCTAACGATAGCGTAATATACCCTAGCATTATTGCAAAGCGCCATTAATAACGCTACATTGTGACTTGCTCCTTGTGTTACTTAGGGAGGAATTTCGTTTTCTGTCAATATTCCAGTACATTATCCATCTATCATTAATAGTTTGTCTCAAAACGTTATTAATTTACTGTAATTTTGAATCATTGGACTTGTTTTGGTTGCAATGGGTCGGTATCGGACGTAACTGTGAGAGGTACAGCCCACCACACACCCCAAATTTATAGCTCCCGTCACTGACCTTCAGTTTATAGGGCGCAGGCTCGTTTTTTGGAGAATTTTATGGGGAAAATGCGTCTTATAAGCCGCGAAATACGGTATATAAATTTGATCTTTGCTTCGTGTATTTATTGCTTATCTTTCCAGACTGACGATTTTATAATTATGGGTAATTGTGATTAGTCAGGGTAATTAGGCTACCCAGCACTGCTCGGTGGCGGTAATTAGTGGTAATAACGACGTTGTTGAGGCTAATGGAATAGCAGGGGTGACTACGGTGTTACGAGGCTTGTTGTAGGGTACTGCTCGTTAGCGGGGGGGATAACAAAGGCCACTTGACGGGTGAAGTGTATTTTTGTAAGTGTCAAAATAAGTGTTCGCCAACTTTAGTGTGTAAGTGGAAATTACCTCTATCATTCTTCTCCCCTACCTACCCTTTCCCCTACTTTACTCTCCCCTACCTCTCTTCTCCCCTACTTTACTCTCCCCTACCTTTCCTCTCCCCTACTTTACTCTCCCCTACCTCTCTTCTCCCCTACTTTACTCTCCCCTACCTCTCTTCTTCCCTACCTTACTCTCCCCTACCTCTCTTCTCCCCTACCTTACTTCCCTACCTCTTCCCTCCCCTACCCCTCCTCTTCCCCGCCCTTCCCATGTTGGTTCATTTAAAGGGGATGCCTTGATGCCGGTGTAGGGCTCTTGATTCAAGGAATGAGAGCTATCCTCCCCTTCCTTGAACTGAACCTGAATGCGTCTCGTTCTCCAGGTTCTATTTGAACGTCACAATTTACAATCCCTTTCAGAATTAATTGAACCTAGTGTGAACCTCGCTGGTTACAACTATACTGTCAACATTGACGTTAAGGTTCGTCAGTACAGAGGTTCTAGGCCAGTCCATGACGATGTTCTTGCTTCCAACTCATTTCTTCAACATTGCAAGCTCCTGAAGACTTGTTAAATGCAACATGAAAGGCCTAGAGCTATCATTTAACTCCTCCATGGTTGTTTTTGTATCTTGAACTACTTGTTCGCGATTATTGAATATACTCAATGAATTAAACCCTAATTTACAATCGTATATACTCAGGAGTGTAAATTAGTTTACCAAATTTACACGAATATTTCTACTGAGGTGAGTAAAACAAAACAACATATACGAGTATATATTTTTAATTATTCTATTAGGTTTGAAGACTATCTGCCACACAAGAGCCATAGAAGACAGAAGCTGCAGATTAATACAAACTTAGGGTATATACAGAGTTAAACACCACTCAGTGTATATACCCTGGAACTTTAAAAATTAAAACATATACATATACTAATACAGATATATAGAACTGATATATGCAGATTAGTAGTAAATTCAATAACATGCGCTAAACATGCATGGGTCATATATATATATAATATATATATATATATATATATATATATATATATATAAATATATATAATATATATATATATATATATATATATATGTGTGTGTGTGTGTGTGTGTGTGTGTGTGTGTGTGGTGTGTGTGTGTGTGTAATTTAAGCTTGGTTATTTATCTCATTTCTCTCTCTCTCTTACACTCCGTATTTTTATCTTATTCCTTATATTATTGTTACTTATTTTGTGCACCTTTCATTATTTCTTCCTCTGTGTACTCTTTCATGTCTTGTCATTTTTTCTGGTTCATGTTAACACTCTATTCTTTTCTCTCTCCACCTGCTCTTTCCTGCCCTCTTTGAGGCGCTAGAGTGCGTCCCTGTGAGCCATCATTGTCACTTTGACAGGGACGAAGCCTTTTCTGTAGAGATGAGGTGGCGGCTTCGTACTCACCTCTAGTGAGGTGATGACTCTCCTCAGCCACTCTGCTGCAAATACCTGTGAAAGGGTTGGTAGCTTAGTGCTCGTGTATCTGCCATCGCCTGGCCATAAAAGTGTGGAAGAGGGGGAAGTGTGTTTGTAGGAAGGGAGGAGGGAGTCTACCTGCTATCTGGGAAAGATACCTTGATATACTTACCTGGAGTGTACCTGGAGAGGGTTTCAGGGGGTCAGCGCCCCCGCGGCTCGGTCTGAGACCAGGCCTCGTTAACACAATAAATAAAATTGTATAAACCAGGGAACGGGTGGGATTTGGAGCCGTGGCAGTTGAGTCGTAAGACTCCAGGTCAGTGCGTAAGCCTAGTCTACCTGGAGGGTATTCCGGTGATCAACGCCACCGCGGCCCCGGTCCACGACCAGGCCTCCTGGTGGATCAGGGCCTGACCAACCAGGCTGTTACTGCTGGCCGCACATAGTCCAAAGTACGAACCACAACTCGGCTGATTCGGTACTGACTTTAGGTATCTATCCCACTCTCTCGTGGTTAACGAACCGGCCTGGAGTTCCAAGATTCACTCGCCGTGGGTTCAACTCCCACCCGTTCCGTAGTTTGTTTACAATCGTGTCATTACGATTTTGTGAGTCATAAAATAATATACACTAACACCTGCACATAAGAGAATACAGCTTACCACAACGTTTCGGCCCGTCTTTTACCATTAACTAGACACACGTGTGACCAGTTTATGGTCCAGGTCAGACCGAAACGTCAGAACCGAAATGTGCAAGTTCTTTCTGCAGTGTTCCAATCATGGTATTGTGACTTTATTATATTCTTCAACAAAAGCATATGGTTTCTCTTCCTCTTATGAAAGTGGTGAGAATGTAAGTCCCCAGGAGTGATCTGATCCTTCATATTACTCCCTCTTGATCTGCAAAATACATTACTGTATGAAATACAAAATGATAGATTACCAGTTCGCGCATCTTACTCCGATACATCACAATTTTCAATATCTAATAGTTTTTAGTAAATGTGTATTAAAAAAAACATTTGTCTACCAACATGTTTGTGTTTTTTGTCTCAGACATATTAACGGTGACTTTTCTAGGCTTAAGAAGTGATTTTGGTGAGTTATGAGGCAATGGAAGAGGATAAGGATTATGGGAAGGCAAAATAGTGATCTGTTTGTCTCTTAGATTCACATAGAGAGCACTTAAGTATGTGTTATAGGCATTGGTACATGAAGGTAGGCCAAGTGCCCGAAATGCTGTGTATAATAAGGGGGTTTCTATCTAGTAGTATGTCACTGATGTCAGCTATGATCTCTATAACTTGTACATGTACTTGTAGAAATAAAGATTATTATTACTGTTTTGATTATAACAGAACTAGAGTGGCAGTATCAGTCGTTGCAACGAGGAGGAGGTGATGTCAAGTTTGAGAGCCATGTGTGGTGTGAATATTATGCAAAGAATTCGGGGTGTAGAAATTAGAAGAGTGTCGGGGTCACCAAGTTAAACCAATGACTCGTCAACAACACAAGGGGGAGATTAGAAGGTAAGAGGGGTAGATTCTTGGTGTTTGTACTGACCCTTGTAGTCTGGGAGATCCTGATGCGATGGTTGGGGTGAGTTGGACCAGCACTAGCGCCACCTTGCTCCACAATCTGGCCTCCTCAAACACATACTTTCCATAGTCAAGAATCACCGCTGCTATCTCTCTGGCCCTCTCCTCATTGAGGGACCTCCTGAAGGCGTCGAAACCCGCCTGGATCATGGGGCCTAGTCGTGCAACAGCGTCAGAAGTCGTAGTTCCGATGATCAGCTGTAATTGCTGGAGGGCGGGTGGCAAACGTGTGACTGGATCCATAGCAATTTCCCCGGTGGTTTTGAGAGTTTCTTGTATTATGGGAGTGATGCGTGCAACGGCTGCTACATACATGCCACTCACACTGTTCACTGATACCTCTATGGTAGGGGGAATCCTCTGGATGGCATTCTTCAAGGTACTGACTAGTCTCTCTATCGGTGCTTGAACCTCGGGCGGGAGACGGGAGACTGTATCAGTGTAAGCAATTCTCAGTCTCTCGGCTGATGCCTGGATGATGGGAAAGAGGCGGTCGAAGGTATCCCGAGACACACTCCTCACTCTGTCAATAGACGTCTGCAAGAGAGGTGTCAAACCGGCAATAGCATCTGTATACATACTCCTCAGCCTGTCAACAGACGCCTGGATGGCAGGTGTCAAACGGGTGAGGACATCTGTATACACACTTCTCAATCTGTCAACAGACGCCTGGATGGCAGGTGTCAAACGGGTGAGGATATCTGTATACACACTCCTTACTCTCTCCACAAGTGTTGAGTGTCCGTGGGAAAGTTGGCAGCTGCATCCTGCAGGAGTTTCCTGAGGAGATGTCCTTGAGCAGAGCGTTGAGTCGTGTAAAGGTATCCAGCGTGAGCCTGGCTGACTTACGAGTCAGGTCCATGGCCAGGCCCACCTCCTCGCCAGGTCTGGACTCTCGCACCAGTTCCTTGTAAGAATTCATCAACGTCACTCGCCCAAAATCTACCTGTAAGTATATATAGTCACAGGTACACATAAGTACAATTATCATACATAGTAACATGTGTATATTACCTAGGATAACCCCCCCCCACAAAGTCAGACAAAGTGACTTATTTCCATTGGAAAATAAGGAATATCCGCTAGGAATTTTTATTGACCTAAGAAAAGCGTTTGACACAGTAGACCACGGCATCCTACTCCACAAACTTGACCACTATGGTATAAGAGGCCATGCGCTTGCATATTTCAAATCCTACCTTTCTAATAGGTATCAGTATGTCACCATTAAAGACACAGCCTCATCAATACGGCCACTTGATACTGGAGTTCCGCAGGGAAGTGTCCTTGGACCCCTGCTCTTCCTCATTTACATCAATGATCTTCCAAACATATCCCAACACCTGAAACCCATTCTCTTTGCTGACGACACGACTTATGTCATCTCCCACCCTAATCTTGCCACCCTCAACACCATTGTTAACGAGGAGCTGCTCAAAATATCGACTTGGATGACAGCCAATAAAGTTACACTTAACACTGACAAAACCTACTATATTATGTTTGGTAGCAGAGCAGGTGTTGCACAACTTAACATTAAGATCGACAACACTCTAATTGCCAGACATAACGAGGGCAAATTCCTTGGCCTATACCTCGACAACAACCTAAATTTCAGCACCCATATCCAACACATAACAAAAAAAGTATCCAAAACGGTGGGGATCCTCTCGAAGATACCATACTACATGCCGCAAACTGCCCTTCTCACACTATACCATTCACTTATATATCCATACCTCACCTATGCTATCTGTGCTTGGGGTTCAACTGCAGCAACACACCTAAAGCCAATAATAACCCAACAAAAAGCCGCAGTATGAATAATCACTAAATCCCATCCCTGGCAACACCCCCCCCCACTCTTCATAGATTTAAATTTACTCCCTGTTCAGAACATCCACACTTACTACTGTGCAGTCTATATCTGCAGGACCTTAAATTCCAATATTAACCTTGACCTAAAACGCTTTCTTGATAGTTGTGACAGAACCCACAGGCATAACACCAGACACAAACATCTCTATGACATTTCCCGTGTCCGACTAAACCTTTACAAAAATTCAATGTATTTCAAAGGAACTAAAATCTGGAACACACTTCCTGAAAACTCTAGAACTGCAGACACACTCATCACTTTCAAAACTACAGTTAGAAAACATATTATCTCCCTGATACACCCCGACAACTAACTACATGATAACCACCTGGTGGTTCACAATTACACTCACTCACCCACTGACTATAAACACAGAAATACTAATCTTAATCTTAAAATAATGAATCCAACTAGTCATAAGTTTGCCTATGATATCCAATATAACATTTTGTATTGTGCTAAAACAAAGCATTTACATTGCAAAAACTCACAAATTATGATGTAGTCCTTACCCTTTAAATACCAAAATTGTAAGGATTTGTGTTAAGAATTAATCTAAGTTGCCCGAAATGCTAGCCCTTTTAGGGCCCTAGTGGCCCCCTCTGAATTACTTTTTTTTTAAACAGGTAAAACACAATTTCCAAATCCTGAAAAACCCCACATTGAAACCCCCTTATGAGAATAAATTGATTTGTTTTGTTTGGTGGGAAAAATTTTTTGGTCCCAAAATTTCCACAGGACAGATCAGATGGCCGTACGGGAGGGGCTGAGCTGGATGGCCTTATACCCCCCCAAATTGAAAGATTCTCTCTGGTCGGCGATGGATTCTTGGTAGGATGTTTTTAAATTTTAGATTTATTTTCGGGGAAGGGAGTAGGTGTTTATTTTAGATATTAATTTATGTTACAAAGGAACTGTAGTAATAATAATGTAGACCAAAGCCTTTAAAATTAGGTGTAATAGGCCCGAAAAATGTAGGCAAAACTAGGAAAATTAGCTAGGGAGAATGGCAGCCCTAGCTTGAATGACGAGTCGGGGTCCAAAGACGAATGCGTCTTGTTTAAGACAGACACCACCTGGACAACAGTGCCGTGATAGCAGACGGCGCCCCCCACGTGTTTCACATTGAGCCGGGGGAAAATCGGGTGAGGCACCTCGATGTCCCGTAATGCCTCCTCCCGGCCCATACGAAAGGGGAAAAGACCTCCCCCCTTTATCTGTAGATTTCTGGCCGTGTCTTGGGAATTTGAGTGAGTGAGTTTTCTGTGGGCCCGGTTTAAAAACAGGTGGGCTGCCCAGTAAATACCCGGTCTCAGAGCAATTGGAAGTAGTGTCTGGTCTGCATAGTTATACTAGGGGTACTACCCTCTTTGGGTTTTGGAATTTCTGGGTGAGGCAGGCACTAATTACGATTGAATTTGAGGAATTAAAAGGGTCCCAGTTGCACGTGGTTTCTGAGGGGGAAATCCAAAAGGGGGGTAAGGCTAAGCTTTGAGAAGTAAGTCAGGATATTGCTGCAACCCAAGTAGTTAGTCCTTATATGTGTGCGGCGATGTTTTCTTTAAAAACAAACATTTGTGAAATTGTCCCATAAGCCCCTTGTGAGGCTGAGGTCCGACTCAGAGCTCGGTGTCAACAGAGTTTGCTAGGGTAGGCGACTCCTTGGAGGCAGTCCACAAAAAATTTTACAAAATTTGGTGTCCTTTACCTATTACTGGCTCCCCCCTTAAAAATCGGTTTGATTATAACCATTTTTAGAATCATGCTACCTAACCCCCTGTGGTTATTCCCAAGACAATATTTTAAAAGTGATGCATGTTAAGTTAAAAAAGTATTGAGAGGGAAAGGTCCCGGGGGCCGTCTGTCCCCGGGGGGAAATTTTAGCTCCCATCAAAAGAACAGAAAACAAACTCAAAAAACCCAAAAGAAAAAAGGGCCCCATACCTATCTAAGGGATAATCAAACCTTTATTGTGCTTCAAAGTTAAACCAGACGAGCAAAAAAATGCAAGACTGAGACCACCTTTATATTAAAAATTTTTAACAGCATCTGGGGGGAAGGGGACCTGGTTTCGCGTCCCGAAAACCCGTGTAGAGTCGATGCCCATTTACTCGAGGATCATCGATCTTCTGTACTCCAGCGCCAGCCAAGTCTGGTGACAATATATTATATATTAAATTATTCCCCGAAATTTTGTAAATTATGAGATTAACTTGGGGGTAAAAAGGTTATTTAGGGAAGGGGTATGTCTCTCGGTTATATACAGGATTTAATTAAAAATTCTTGAGGGGTGGTTGCCAGCGAATGCACCCTCGTGCGTCGTTGATTTAAACCAATTAACCAGCCCAATAACGTAGGATAAAATCAAAAATAAAGTGAGGGTGGTGATGGGAGGGGAGACTCTGGTTTTGATAGTGACGGGATCTGAGGTGTATAGTTTGGTGTATGGGTGGTGTTGGGTGCTGATGGGAACAAAAAAAGTGGCCAGAAGGTTTGGAATCTTTGATGCACGGAAAGGGGGCCTAGGGTGTCCCATAGAGGCCTAAAAAAAGGGTAGAGGGAAATTTTGAGAGATATTGGTTTTAGGAACCAGCAGACATGTGTGAGCGTACAAGCATTAGATATGAAAACAAACCCTTTGGGACTAAGTCCAACGGGGTACTTCGAATGCCCAAAAGGTGAGCGTAGCGATGGGTTTGGCGGGGATTTGAAGTGTGTTGGAGTGTGAGCTGTGGGTATAAAAGGCCCGTGTTTCCCTCACCTGTGTTAGTTACCTGGGTTGCTGGTCACCCTGGGGGGGGGAAGGTGGGTTTTGACGAGGGCGGGGGCGGTTCAAGAACCCTCCATCCCTTTGAAACCCCCGCACCCCCAATTCTTCCGTCGCGCCCCCACTGTGCAAAACACACACAAAACATTTATTATATATATATATTATATTATATATATATATATATTTATATATATATTTATATATATACAAAACCCCAATGGAGGAGTTGAATGATATCTCTGGGCCTTTCGTGTTGTAATAAAAATTTCATCGGAGCTTGAATGTTCATGAAATTTGGTATGTTCCATGTGTATGTGGCATAATTACGTATGTGTATGTATTTATATATTTTAATCACAAATTTTTTAAAAAAAAATTTGTTAACTTTATATTTTGATGCCCAAATTTTTTGTTATGGGTTTGAAGCCGAGCACAAGAAGCTTTTTTTTATTTCCGAGAAGAACATTTCCAAGTGTCTCAGCAAAAAAATTTCAATCGATCAGAAGAGGCGTTTTGAGCTACTGAATAAAAAATGACATCACGTGAATCTTTGTGGTAAACCCAAAACCACCGTGATAAAATTTTTGAGTTCGATCCCAAGAAACTTTTAAGTTATGGTCGGATTTCACAGTTTCCCGATTTTAAAATTTAATAATAAAAATAATAAAAAATAAAATAATAAAAAATTAATAAAAATTTAAAAATAATAATAATAATAAAAAATTTTTATTTCTAGCGTAAGAAAACTTTACAGACCTTTTGTTGACACCCGAACTACACTATAAAAAAAAGACCCTTTTTATGCTGAGTATTTCCCGCAAATTAGGTCAGTTTTCCCCCGGATGGCCCCCAAACCGTCCACAAAACCCCCCAGGTCCCTACTTACTATGGTGAACAGGGACGCAGGTATAATGTGACAACCCCCATTTACCTCTTATGGAAGCAGGTGTTTTAGAGAAACACGTCCAAATGTTTCCCACCGTCCCAGGGATCGAACCAGGGGGACCTCAGTGTGTGAGTGAGTGCACTACCAGTCGGCTGGGGGAACACCCTTTTAAACTTTTTAAATTATATAGAAAAATTGGGACCCAAAAATTATGAGAAATGTCTGAAGAAACCTCAGTCACGAATTACGGGGAAAAGGGTGCCCCAAAAAGAAAAAAAAAAACACATACATCATTTTTTCAGTCCATCACTGTTTTGCCGGGCCCGTTCTAATCTTCTAAAAAATTACTTTTTTTCTAATTTGAAGCCGGTCTGAAGGGCTTTCTAAAGGTTCAAATAAAAATTTTAGGAAGGGTTGTGTCCTGAGAGAGGGCAACCACACGTCCCCGGGAGCACCCCCAGACTTTTCCTCTTATTTGGTAAACCCAGTTTTAAAAGTTTGAAGCCGAAGGGAAGAGCCATTCTAAAGTTATAAACGAAAGTCTGGGGGAAAGGGAAAAAAAGGGGACATCTAAAAAATAAAAATGTAAAAATGCAATAACAATAAATTAATAATAATAAAATAAAAATAATAATAATAATTCACCCACCTGTTGGCTCTGGAAAGTGGCCTATTGAGAGTGCCCGGTACAATAATGGTCCCACCCACGGCCCCAAGAACCCTTGAGTGTTGTTTGACGATTTGCCAGAGTCGAAAAAATTAACAATATAAATAATAAAAATAATAATAACGTAATACCTAGAAATCAGTGACACACTGAGGGTTAATCTCTCAGTGTATTTGTATGTATATATATTTTATATATATATATATATTATAATATAATATATATATATATATAATTATATTTAAAATATATATATATATAATATATATAATGTACATTTAACTAAGGACCATAATTAAGACACATCTTTTGTACGTCTGGCAAACGGGGGGGAAAAAACCCCAAAGCCAAAAAAAAAACATTAACTCGGTCGGGCAACAACTAAACAGCCCAAACCCAGAAAACGTTCAAAACTGAACGTTAATAGCCCCCTGTGTAAAAAATAAATAGGCAGTAAAACCCCCCTTTTGAGTGGGTTTTTGATGATAGGGGCGACCCTCTGACGCTGTCTAGCCACGACACCCCCCACTCATCCACTTTCCCCCAGCCGCCCACTCTCTCAGGATAGGGGCGGTAGAGGGATAGCTCCCGTGGTGCTACCCTTAGCTAGCTCTGAGGCTAGGATAGCCCCCCATCAAAACGTTCCTCTCGGATAGGAGGGGAGGGTAGGTTTGGTGTCATATTGGTGGGGTTTTTAGGGGGGGGTAAGGTTAAGGAAAGGTGAAGGGGGGGACTGGGGGAAAATTTTGAAAATTTTGAGGGGAAAAAAGTGAAAATTGTGAGGGGAAAATGTTTTAAAAAATTGTGAGGGGAAAAAAGTGAAAGTTGTGAGGGGAAAACGTGAAAGTTGTGAGGGGGGAAAAATTTTGAAAGTTGTGAGGGGAAAATTGTGAAAGTTGTGAGGGGAAAATTGTGAAAGTTGTGAGGGGAAAATTGTGAAAGTTGTGAGGGGAAAATTGTGAAAGTTGTGAGGGGAAAATTGTGAAAGTTGTGAGGGGAAAACTGTGAAAGTTGTGAGGGGAAAAATGTGAAAAGTTTGGGGGGGGGAAGTTGTGAAAAATTGTGAGGGGAAAAAAATGTGAATGTTTTGAGGGGAAAATTGGAAAGTTGGAGGGGGGAAAAATTTTAAAATTGGGGGGGAAAATGTGAAAGTTTGGGGGGGAAAAAAATTTTGAAGTTGTGAGGGGAAAAATGTGAAAGTTTTGAGGGGAAAATTGTGAAAGTTGTGAGGGGAAAAATGTAAAAATTGTGGGGGGAAAAAATTTTGAAAGTTGGAGGGGAAAATTTTGAAAGTTGTAGGGGAAAAAATGTGAAAGTTTTGAGGGGAAAAAATTGTGAAAATTGTGGGGGGGAAAATGTGAAATTGTGAGGGGGAAAAAAAGTGAAGTTGTGGGGGAAAACTGGAAAATTTTTGAGGGGGAAAAATTTTGAAAGTTGTGAGGGGAAATTGGGAAAGTTGTGAGGGGAAAAAAAGGAAAATTTAGGGGAAAACTGTGAAAATTGTGAGGGGGGGAAAAATTTTTGAAGTTGTGAGGGGAAAACTGTGAAAAATTTTGAGGGGAAAAAATTTTGGGAAAAATTTTGAGGGGAAAATTTTTAAAGTTTGAGGGGGAAAAATGTGAAAGTTGGAGGGGGAAAATGTTTAAAATTGGGGGGAAAAAGTGAAAGTTGTGAGAGGAAAACTGTGAAAGTTGTGAGAGGAAAACTGTGAAAGTTGTGAGAGGAAAACTGTGAAAGTTGTGAGGGGAAAACTGTGAAAGTTGTGGGGGGGGGTTGTGATGTTGTGAGGGGAAATGGAAAGTTTTTTTGGGAAAAGGGGGGGGAAAAAAGTGAAAAGTTGGGTGGGGGGTTGTGGGAAAATTGTGAGGGGAAAATGTGAAGTTGTGAGGGGAAAAGTGAAAGTTGTGAGGGGAAAAAAATTTTGAAAGTTGTGAGGGGAAAAAGTGAAAATTTGGGGGGAAAAGTGAAAGTTGTGGGGGGAATTTTTGGAAAAATTGGAGGGGAAAAATGTTTAAAGTTTTGAGGGGGGAAAACTGTGAAAGTTGTGAGGGGAAAACTGTGAAAGTTGTGAGGGGAAAACTGTGAAAGTTGTGAGGGGAAAACTGTGAAAGTTGTGAGGGGAAAACTGTGAAAGTTGTGAGGGGAAAAATTTTGAAAGGTGAGGGGAAAATTTTGAGTTGTGAGGGGGGGGAAAAATTGTGAAGTTGTGAGGGGAAAACTGTTAAAAGGTGAGGGGAAATTTTGGGGAAAATTTTGGGGGAAATGTGAAGTTGTGGGGGAAAATTTTGAAAGTTGTGGGGGAAAATTTTGAAAGTTGGAGGGGGGAAAACTTGAAAGTTGTGAGGGGAAAAAAAAGTAAGTTGTGAGGGGAAAAATGTGAAGTTGTGAGAGGGAAAAAATGTGAAAGTTGTGGAGGGAAAAAAGTGAAAGTTGTGAGGGAAAATTTTGAAAAAAGGAGGGGAAATTGTAAAGTTGTGAGGGGGGAATTGTGAAAATTGTGAGGGGAAAATGTGAAAATTGGAGGGGAAAAAATGTGAAAATTGGAGGGGAAAAAATTTGAAAAGTTGTGAGGGGAAAATTATTTTTTGGGGGAAAAATTAAAGTTGTGAGGGGAAAGTGAAAAGTTGTGAGGGGAAAATTGTGAAAGTTTGGGGGGAAAAAAAGTTTAAATTGTGGGGGGGGTTGTGAAAGTTGTGAGGGGGGAAAAAATGTGAAGTTTGAGGGGAAAATGTGAAAAGTTGTGAGGGGGGAAAAATTTTTTGAAAGTTTGAGGGGAAAATGTGAAAATTGTGAGGGGAAAATTTTTGAAATTGTGAGGGGGGAAAAATGTGAAAATTGTGAGGGGAAAAGGAAAAAACTGTGAAAATTGTGAGGGGAAAATTGTGAAAGTTGTGAGGGGAAAAAAAAGTGAAAATTGAAAGAAAATAAGGTATAATAACACAAAAACTAAATTTTGAGAAAAGCTTTAATAAAGGGGCGAGGACCTTGCAGTTTAAAGGGGTGACCTTGGTGGGTCGTAGCCTGGCTGGCTAAGGGCAGTGTTCGTTGAAGCGGGAAAAGGCCTCCCGGGCCAGGAAGGGCCGGGTGGCACTGGTTCCTCGAAAAGGGGTTCCTTGGGTGCCATTCTCTTCGTGGCTGAGGGGAAAAAATTATTAAAGAAGGTTAGAGATGGTGTGTGTGTGTGTGTGTGTGTGTACTTACCTACATGTGTTTGCAAGGGTCGGTACTTAACACCGTGAGGGACTGACCACTTCCTGACTAGGCTGAGGGACTGATCACCTAGTATCCAGGCTGAGGGACTGATTACCTAGTATCCAGGCTGAGGGACTGACCACCTAGTATCCAGGCTGAGGGACTGACCACCTAGTATCCAGGCTGAGGGACTGACCACCTAGTATCCAGGCTGAGGGACTGACCACCTAGTATCCAGGCTGAGAGACTGACCACCTAGTATCCAGGCTGAGGGACTGACCATCTAGTATCCAGGCTGAGGGACTGACCACCTAGTATCCAGGCTGAGGGACTGACCACCCAGTATCCAGGCTGAGGGACTGACCAACTAGTATCCAGGCTGAGGGACTGACCACCTAGTATCCAGGCTGAGGGACTGACCAACTAGTATCCAGGCTGAGGGACTGACCACCTAGTATCCAGGCTGAGGGACTGACCAACTAGTATCCAGGCTGAGGGACTGACCACCTACAAATTACTTCTTCTGCTGCCTTCAGTGTTATATTCACCTGTGTTCCAGAGAAAAAGCCTGCTGGGCAGGCGAAAGGTTTAGGCGATAATGAAGTAAAGGTTGTGAAAGCTGTCACCACCACTGTCACCACCACTGTCACCACCACTGTCACCACCACTGTCACCACCACTGTCACCACCACTTTCACCACCACTGTCACCACCACTACTATCACTACTACCCGTCACCACTATCACCACCATCCCTCACTACTCCTGTTACAACCCTTCTAACCACTATCACCACCTTGCCTGATGATTATCACCCCCACCCCCTCCCCCAGCATCATTCTAGTCATGATCTCCACCTCAGCAGTGACCAGGAGAGTGACGCTACACGTGTCTACCACCGTAACTCATCACCTCCACCTCAGCAGTGACCAGGAGAGTGACGTTACACGTGTCTACCACCGTAACTCATCACCTCCACCTCAGCAGTGACCAGGAGAGTGACGTTACACGTGTCTACCACCGTAACTCATCACCTCCACCTCAGCAGTGACCAGGAGAGTGACGCTACACGTGTCTACCACCGTAACTCATCACCTCCACCTCAGCAGTGACCAGGAGAGTGACGCTACAAAGTGTCTACCACCGTAACTCATCACCTCCACCTCAGCAGTGACCAGGAGAGTGACGTTACACGTGTCTACCACCGTAACTCATCACCTCCACCTCAGCAGTGACCAGGAGAGTGACGCTACACGTGTCTACCACCGTAACTCATCACCTCCACCTCAGCAGTGACCAGGAGAGTGACGTTACACGTGTCTACCACCGTAACTCATCACCTCCACCTCAGCAGTGACCAGGAGAGTGACGCTACACGTGTCTACCACCGTAACTCATCACCTCCACCTCAGCAGTGACCAGGAGAGTGACGTTACACGTGTCTACCACCGTAACTCATCACCTCCACCTCAGCAGTGACCAGGAGAGTGACGTTACACGTGTCTACCACCTTAACTCATCACCTCCACCTCAGCAGTGACCAGGAGAGTGACGCTACACGTGTCTACCACCGTAACTCATCACCTCCACCTCAGCAGTGACCAGGAGAGTGACGTTACACGTGTCTACCACCGTAACTCATCACCTCCACCTCAGCAGTGACCAGGAGAGTGACGCTACACGTGTCTACCACCGTAACTCATCACCTCCACCTCAGCAGTGACCAGGAGAGTGACGCTACACGTGTCTACCACCGTAACTCATCACCTCCACCTCAGCAGTGACCAGGAGAGTGACGCTACACGTGTCTACCACCGTAACTCAAAGATAAACAAACAAGAATCAGCCGGAGAAGAAAAATGGGATTCCTCTGATCGTGTGAGATGTTGCCATGGCAACGATGACGCTCGGGGGAGATTACTTTGGATGCTCGGGATTACGTTGGACGTTTAGGATTACCTTTGTATATTTTCACAAGTAATTTGCGTGTGTTTGTGACTGGCAATTTTAAAACTGGCTAGTCATTGAGGATTATTGAGAGAGAGAGAGAGAGAGAGAGAGAGAAGAAGAGAGAGAGAAGAGAGAGAGAGAGAGAGAGAGAGGAGAGAGAGAGAGAGAGAGAGAGAGAGAGAGAGAGAGAGAGAGAGAGAGAGAGAGAGAATTATTATATATTCATCATTTTAGTATTATTTATATGACAATTATAACGTAAAGTGACCTAACGTAACGTAACGTAACCTGACCTAATGTATCCATCAATGAAAGATTGGCTCACAGATTTTTATTTCACATTTATAGGGCGTAATCTATCAGATAAATAAATCTATGATGTCAATTCACAAGTTTGCAAGACCAGATTGGTGTCTCAATAAAAAAAAAAGACATTGAGTAGCTATATGGTTACGATTTTCGACTTTTTTTGAGTTTTGTATATAGTGTAGACAAGGTGATGATTTAGGCACATGTATATATGTGGTTATCTTCTATGTCGATGTATTTCTGTATAGTAGATTTTTTTTTGTCAGCCAAAAACAGCACCGCGTCCATTTTTCCCCTCATATATAACATCACTTCTGTTATTTATATGTATATTATAAACTCTGGTATTGGTGGTACTCGTGGCCGTTAAAAAAATATCTTTCCTAACACTGGTCTTAGTTATGTGATAACCCGTTAAACTGGAGCTTTTGGTCATGTGACTGAGACCTCCTTGCTGGCTTACCCGTCAAAAAAATGAAGACCACTTGCGGTTTCTATTTTTTTTTACATACCTTTTGAAGTGACAGCTTGGTGACACACTCGTCCTGGCGTCTACCGCTGCTCTGCGGCACCGCCCGCTGGGGCTGCTGTTTATATAGCTTCTGATGAACAGGGGTTGTCGAGTGCCGCTATATATTTAAGGCATGATGGATGATTGTTTTTTAATGGAGTTTTAAGCCTATCGACTACACGAGTCATTAAGGCTTCGCGGTAACCTTTACACCACAAGACCAGATACTTTCATTCCTAAAAGAGGGATTAAACTCAGGCATATATACACTGAGAGGCATACACCTCTCAGGGTATGTACACTGAGAGATATACACCTCTAAGTGTGTATCCTGTGACGTGAAGGATAAGGCAATTCAGTGGTAAGCTGGTTGTTCTCTAGCAAAGGCACGACTTTAGCTGCTTGTGGGGATAGTCACGGGAACGCGAGTCATCATCCTGGATAGATTTGTTGGTGACTCATTCAGGGGTTTTTATTTTTGTGATAGTTTTTTTTCGTTTATTAGTTAGTGGAGTTTCAAAGTGATTTGTCATGTTCTGTAGAGTATATCGTTGCCGACTGTGTCACGTTGTTTACTGTGTCACGTTGTTTACTGTGGCACGTTGTTTACTGTGTCACGTTGTTTACTGTGGCACGTTGTTTACTGTGTCACGTTGTTTGCTGTGTCACGTTGTTTACTGTGTCACGTTGTTTACTGTGTCATGTTGTTTACTGTGTCACGTTGTTTACTGTGTCACGTTGTTTACTTGGGTTCATGTTGGTTTACTGTGTCACGTTGTTTACTGTGTCACGTTGTTTGCTGTGTCACGTTGTTTACTGTGTTTACGTTGTTTACTGGTGTCACGTTTTTTTACTGTGTCACGTTGTTTACTGTGTCATGTTGTTTACTGTGTCACGTTGTTTACTGTGTCACGTTGTTTACTGTGTCATGTTGTTTGCTGTGTCACGTTGTTTACTGTGTCACGTTGTTTACTGTGTCATGTTGTTTACTGTGTCACGTTGTTTACTGTGTCACGTTGTTTACTGTGTCACGTTGTTTGCTGTGTCACGTTGTTTACTGTGTCACGTTGTTTGCTGTGTCACGTTGTTTACTGTGTCACGTTGTTTACTTTTTGTCATGTTGTTTACTGTGTCACGTTGTTACTGTGGTTTATGTTGTTTATGTGTCACGTTGTTTACTGTGTCACGTTGTTTTGGGTGTGTCACGTTGTTTACTGTGTCATGTTGTTTACTGTGTCACGTTGTTTACTGTGTCATGTTGTTTACTGTGTCATGTTGTTTACTGTGTCACGTTGTTTACTGTGTCATGTTGTTTACTGTGTCACGTTGTTTACTGTGTCACGTTGTTTACTGTGTCACGATGTTTGCTGTGTCACGTTGTTTACTGTGTCATGTTGTTTACTGTGTCATGTTGTTTACTGTGTCATGTTGTTTACTGTGTCACGTTGTTTACTGTGTCACGTTGTTTGCTGTGTCATGTTGTTTACTGTGTCACGTTGTTTGCTGTGTCACGTTGTTTACTGTGTCAACGTTGTTTTACTGTGTCATGTTTGGGTTTTCTGTGTCACGTTGTTTTACTGGTCATGTTTTTTTACTGTGTCACGTGTTACTGTGTCACGTTGTTTGCTGTGTCAACGTTGTTTACTGGTGTCATGGGTTGTTTACTGTGTCACGTTGTTTACTGTGTCATGTTGTTTTTCTGTGTCATGTTGTTTACTGTGTCACGTTGTTTTACTGTGCATGTTGTTTACTGTGTCACGTTGTTTTTTTGTGTCACGTTGTTTCTGTGTCACGTTGTTTACTGTGTCACGTTGTTTACTGTGTCATGTTGTTTACTGTGTCATGTTGTTTACTGTGTCACGTTGTTTTTCTGTGTCATGTTTTTTTACTGTGTCACGTTGTTTACTGTGTCCGTTGTTTACTGTGTCACGTTTGTTTAAATGTGTCAGTTGTTTACTGTGTCACCGTTGTTTACTGTGTCTACGTTGTTTCTGTGTCCGTTTTTTTACTGTGTCATGTTGTTTACTGTGTCACGTTGTTTACTGTTCGTTGTTTATGTTGTCATCGTTGTTTACTGTGTCTCATGTTGTTTACTGTGTCCCCGTTGTTTTACTGTGTCACGTTGTTTACTGTGTCACGTTGTTTACTGTGTCATGTTGTTTACTGTTTTCACGTTGTTTACTGTGTTACGTTGTTTACGTGTCATGTTGTTTACTGATGTCACGTTGTTTACTGGGGTCACGTTGTTTACTGTGTCACGTTGTTTACTGTGTTTGTTGGGTTTTCTGTGTCGTTGTTTTACTGTGTTCACGTTGTTTACTGTGTCAGTTGTTTTCTGTGTCATGTTGTTTACTGTGTCACGTTGTTTACTGTGTCACGTGTTTACTGTGTCATGTTGTTTACTGGTGTCATGTTGTTTATGTGTACGTTGTTTACTGTGTCATGTTGTTTACTGTGTCACGTGTTGTCTGTTCATGTTGTTTACTGTGTCACGTTGTTTTTAATGTGTCATGTTGTTTTACTGTGTCACGTTGTTTACTGTGTCCGTTGTTTACTGTGTCACGTTGTTTTGTGTCACTTGTTTATGTGTCCGTGTTTACTGTGTCACGTTTGTTTACTGTGTCACGTTGTTTACTTAATTACTCTACACTGTCCTTCCTCACCCACATCCCTTCACTCCCACTCCCCCCAACCCACTCCCCTCAACCCAATCCCTTCACTCCACATCTCCCTCAACCCCTCCCTCACCCCACATCCTTTCACTCCCACCCCCTCAACCACTCCCTCACCCACATCCTTCACTCCACACTCCCAACCCACTCCCTCACCCCAACTCCTTTACTCCACACCCCCAACCACCTCCCTCACCCACACTCCCTCACTCCACACTTCCTCATACCACAACTCCCCCACTCCCCACACCCCCCACCCACACTCAACCTCACCCACACTCCCCTCCACCCACAATTTCCTTCACCCACACTCCCCTAACCGATCCCTCAAACAAATCCCCTCACCCCCAAACTCCCTACCCCCACAACCCCTCACCCCACACTCTCTTCACTCACATCCTTAACCCACCTCCCTCAACCCACAAATCCCTCACCCCCACACTCCCGCACCCACACTCCTTATCCAAACTCCCTCAACCCACACTCCCCTCACCCCACATTCCCTTCACTCCGACACTCCCTCAACCCGCATCCCTTCAACCACACTTCCCCTCACCCAACTCCCTCAACCCCACACTCCTTCCTCCACACTTTCCCCCCACCCACAATCCCTCAAACCAACACTCCCTCACCCCACACTCCTCACCCCACACTCCTTCACTCCACAACTCCCATCACCCCACCTTAAACTCACCCCACATCCCTCACCCCCATCCCCTCCCCTACCACTCCCTTCCTCCACACTCCCTCACCCACACTCCCCTCACCCACCACTCCCCTCACCCCACACTCCCCTCCACCCCACACTCCCCTCACCCCACACTCCCTTCACTCCACACTCCTCTCAACCAGCACTCCCCTCAACCCACACTCCCCTCACCCCACACCTCCCTTCACTCCACATCCCCTCACCCAACACTCCCCTCACCCCACACTCCCCTCACCCCACTCCCCTCACCCCCACACTTCCCTCCCCCACACTCCCCACCCCCCCCCCACACTCCCCTCACCCCAAAACCCCTCCTCAACCCACACTCCCCTCACACCACACTCCCCCTCTTCCCCTATCACACCACCTTCAATTTCACATTAAGAGATATATAATCCTTAATCCACATACATAACGCACCGCACACCCCACACATCACACACACACCCCATACCACACACAAAACCATACAACCACACATACACACAAAAACCTTACACACACAACATACCACAACACACACACATAGACCACACACACATACACACACACACATACACACCACACCCCATACACCACACACACACACATACACCACACACATACACACACACACATACACACACACACACACAACACACACACACACACACACACACACACACCCCACACACACACACACACACACACACACACATACACACACACACACACACATACACACACACACACCACACCAACACACACACAAAACACACACACAAAACACACACACACACCCCACACACACACAAACACAACACACACAAAACACACACACACACCCCACACATACCACACACACACATACACAAAACAACACATCCCACACACACACAAACCACACACACACCCCATACACAAAACAAAACACACACACAACACAAAACCAACACACACTACACACTAACACACACACACAACTCACACACACACACACACACAAAACACACACACACACACACCACACACACAACACACCCCACCCACACACACACACACACACAACACAACACACACCACAACACACACCAAACACAACACCACTCCCTAAACCAAGGGAAACAGCAACCGTCACCATGATCAATCAAACTGTTTGATTACTCCACGCTCTCTAATTCACCGTTATCCCACACATCTGCTCAACAAAATTTAACTCATCAATAAATCATCGTATAATCACAATATTCATCACAAATTCTGCAGAATGAATACATTATACATTGAAGGACGTCAGGAGACAGGACAAGTGTTACCTGACGCCGGTCTTAGTTACACGACCCACAGCTGGAGGATTTTTCGTCATCGGCCGAGACCTTCCACCGGCTTACCCGTCCACCCCCCTTCAAAAATCATGGTTATAATTATAAACATTTTTCTAAGTACTAAAAACATTTGTATAGTGCTCGTCACAGCATTATGCCGGGTAAGCGTCCCGGCATAATGCAGTGACGAACACTTGTGTATGATAGCAAGACCTTTCCTTGGGTTATCCTATGTAATATACACACATGTTAAACTACTTATGATAACTGTGCTTATATGTGACGGTATCTAAATAGTTATATGGTACCATGACTTATATGGTGCCATGACTTATATGGTGCCATGACTTATATGGTACCATGACTTATATGGTGCCATGACTTATATGGTACCATGACTTATATGGTGCCATGACTTATATGGTGCCATGACTTATATGGTGCCATGACTTATATGGTACCATGACTTATATGGTGCCATGACTTATATGGTGCCATGACTTATATGGTACGATGACTTATATGGTACGTTGACTTATATGGTGCCATGACTTATATGGTACATGACTTTACATGTGCCATGACTTTTTATGGTACGTGACTTAAAGGTCCATGACTTACATGGTGCCATGCTTATATTGGTTGATGCTTATTGGTACCATGACTTACATGGTGCCATGACTTTATGGTGCCATGACTTATATGGTACCATGACTTACATGTCCCATGACTTTATGGTACGATACTTTTATATGGTACCATGACTTATATGGTACCAGGGAATTATATGGTGCCATGACTTACTGGTGCCCATGACTTATATGGTACCATGGACTTATATTGGGTGCCATGACTTTATATGGTCCCAAATGACTTATATGGTGACCATGATTTATATGGTGCAATGACTTATATGGTGCCATGATTATATGGTACCATGACTTATATGCCCAAATGACTTATATGGTGCCATGACTTACATGGTGCCATGAACTTATTATGGTACCATGACTTTTTTGGTGCCATGACTTTTTATGGTGCCTATGACTTATATGGTGCCATGATTTAAATTTTGGTACCATGACTTATATGGTGCCATGACTTATATGGTGCCATGACTTATAGGTCCCATAAACTTATATGGGTTGCCATGACTTATATGGTGCCATGACTTATATGGTGTCATGACTTTTATGGTTGCCATGACTTATATGGTGCCATGACTTTTTTGGGTTTGCCATGATTAAATATGGTGTCATGACTTATATGGTGCCATGACTTATATGGTACCATGACTTATATGGTGCCATGACTTATATGGTGCCATGACTTATATGGTGCCATGACTTATATGGTACCATGACTTATATGGTGCCATGACTTATATGGTACGATGACTTATATGGTGCCATGACTTATATGGTACCATGACTTATATGGTACAATGACTTTATGGTCCCCAATGATTATATGGTGGCCATGATTACTTTGGTACCATGACTTATATGGTGCCATGACTTATATGGTGCCATGATTTATTATGGTGCCATGCTTATATGGTACCATGACTTATATGGTGCCATGACTTATATGGTGCCATGACTTATATGGTGCCATGACTTATATGGTGCCATGACTTATATGGTGCCATGACTTATATGGTGCCATGACTTATATGGTACCATGATTTTTATATGGTCCATGATTTTATATGGTTGCCATGACTTATATGGTGCCATGACTTATATGGTGCCATGACTTATATGGTACCATGACTTACATGGTACCATGACTTATATGGTGCCATGACTTATAGGGTTTGGCCATTGTCTTATTGGTGCCATGACTTATATGGTACCATGACTTATATGGTGCCATGACTTATATGGTACCATGACTTATATGGTGCCATGACTTATATGGTACGATGACTTATATGGTGCCATGACTTATTTTGGTACCTTTGACTTTATGGTTTACCAGACTTATATGGTGCCATGACTTATATGGTACCATGACTTATATGGTGCCATGACTTACATGGTGCCATGACTTATATGGTACCATGACTTATATGGTGCCATGACTTATAGGGGTGCCTTTGACTTATATGGTGCCATGACTTATATGGTGCCATGACTTATATGGTACGATGACTTATATGGTGCCATGACTTATATGGTGCCATGACTTATATGGTGCCATGACTTATATGGTGCCATGACTTATATGGTACGATAAACTTATATGGTGCCATGATTTATTGGTTGCCTTTGACTTATATGGTGCCCAAGGGATTTATATGGTACCATGACTTATATGGTGCCATGACTTACATGGTACCATGACTTATATGGTACCATGACTTATATGGTGCCATGACTTACATGGTACCATGACTTATATGGTGCCATGACTTATATGGTGCCATGACTTATATGGTGCCATGACTTATATGGTATGATGACTTATATGGTGCCATGACTTATATGGTGCCATGACTTATATGGTGCCATGATTATAGGGTTTACGAGGGACTTTTTTGGTGCCATGACTTATATGGTGCCATGACTTATATGGTGCCATGACTTATATGGTACCATGACTTATATGGTGCCATGACTTACATGGTACCATGACTTATATGGTACCATGACTTATATGGTGCCATGACTTACATGGTACCATGACTTATATGGTGCCATGACTTATATTACTTGGAGTTTACCTGGAGAGAGTTCCGGGGGTCAACGCCCCCGCGGCCTGGTCTGTGACCAGGCCTCCTGGTGGATCAGAGCCTGATCAACCAGGCTGTTACTGCTGGCTGCACGCAAACCAACGTACGAGCCACAGCCCGGCTGGTCAGGAACCGACTTTAGGTGCTTGTCCAGTGCCAGCTTGAAGACTGCCAGGGGTCTGTTGGTAATCCCCCTTATGTATGCTGGGAGGCAGTTGAACAGTCTCGGGCCCCTGACACTTATTGTATGGTCTCTTAACGTGCTAGTGACACCCCTGCTTTTCATTGGGGGTATGGTGCATCGTCTGCCAAGTCTTTTTACTTTCGTAGTGAGTGATTTTCGTGTGCAAGTTCGGTACTAGTCCCTCTAGGATTTTTCCCGGTGTATATAATCATGTATCTCTTTCCCCCCTGCGTTCCAGGGAATACAGGTTCAGAAACCTCAAAGCGCTCCCAGTAATTGAGGTGTTTTATCTCCGTTATGCGCGCCGTGAAAGGGTTTTCTGTACATTTTCTAGGTCAGCTAATTTCACCTGCCTTGAAAGGTGCTGTTAGTGTGCAGCAATATTCCAGCCTAGACAGAACAAGTGACCTGAAGAGTGTCATCATGGGTTTGGCATCCCTCGTTTTGAAGGTTCTCATTATCCATCCTGTCATTTTTCTAGCAGATGCGATCGATACAATGTTATGGTCCTTGAAAGTGAGATCCTCCGACATGATCAATCCCAGGTCTTTGACGTTGGTGTTTCGCTCTATTTTGTGACTAGAATTTGTTTTGTACTCTGATGAAGATTTAATTTCCTCGTGTTTACCATATCTGAGTAATTGAAATTTCTCATCGTTGAACTTCATGCCATGCCATGACTTATATGGTACCATGACTTTTATGGTGCCATGACTTACATGGTGCAAGACTTATATGGTGGCATGACTTATATGGTGCCATGACTTATATGGTGCCATGACTTATATGGTGCCATGACTTATATGGTGCCATGACTTACATGGTGCCATGACTTATATGGTGCCATGACTTATATGGTGCCATGACTTATATGGTGCCATGACTTATATGGTGCCATGACTTATATGGTGCCATGACTTATATGGTGCCATGACTTATATGGCACCATGACTTATATGGTGCCATGACTTATATGGTACCATGACTTATATGGTGCCATGACTTATATGGTGCCATGACTTATATGGTGCCATGACTTATATGGTGCCATGACTTATATGGTACCATGACTTATGTGGTACCATGACATATGGTGCCATGACTTATATGGTGCCATGACTTACATGGTTTTCCATTGACTTATATGGTATCATGACTTATATGGTACCATGACTTATTGGTGCCAAAGACTAAATAGGTACCATGACTTATATGGTGCCATGACTTATATGGTGCCATGACTTATATGGTGCCATGACTTATATGGTACCATGACTTATATGGTGCCATGACTTATATGGTGCCATGACTTATATGGTGCTATGACTTATATGGTACCATGACTTATATGGTGCCATGACTTATATGGTACCATGACTTATATGGTACCATGACTCATATGGTACCTTGACTTATGTAGTACCTTATATGGTACCATGACTTATATGGTACCATGACTCATATAGTACCTTGACTTATATGGTGCTATGACTTATATGGTGCTATGACTTATATGGTGCCATGACTTATATGGTGCCATGACTTACATGGTGCCATGACTTATATGGTGCCATGACTTATATGGTGCCATGACTTATATGGTGCCATGACTTATATGGTGCCATGACTTATATGGTGCCATGACTTATATGGTGCCATGACTTATATGGCACCATGACTTATATGGTGCCATGACTTATATGGTACCATGACTTATATGGTGCCATGACTTATATGGTGCCATGACTTATATGGTGCCATGACTTATATGGTGCCATGACTTATATGGTACCATGACTTATGTGGTACCATGACATATGGTGCCATGACTTATATGGTGCCATGACTTACATGGTGCCATGACTTATATGGTATCATGACTTATATGGTACCATGACTTATATGGTGCCATGACTTATATGGTTTCCATGACTTATTTTGGTGCCATGATTATATGGTGCAGGGCTTATATGGTGCCATGACTTATTTTGGTACATGACTTATATGATGCCATGACTTATATGGTGCCATGACTTATATGGTACCATGACTTATATGGTGTCATGACTTATATGGTATCATGACTTATATGGTGCCATGACTTATGTGGTACCATGACTTATATGGTGCCATGATTTATATGGTACTATGACTTATATGGTGCCATGACTTATATGGTACCATGGCTTTCATGGTACCATGACTTATATTGTACCATGACTTATATGGTGCCATGATTTATATGGTGCCATGACTTATATGGTACCATGACTTACATGGTACCATGACTCATATTGTACCTTGACTTATATGGTACCATGATTCATATGGTACCTTGACTTATATGGTACCTTGACTTATATGGTACCATGACTTATATGGTACTATGACTTATATGGTACCATGACTTATATGGTACCATGACTTATATGGTGCCATGATTTATATGGTACCGTGACTTATATGGTACCATGACTTATATGGTACCATGACTCATATGGTACCTTGACTTATATGGTACCTTGACTTATATGGTACCTTGACTTATATGGTACCATGACTTATATGGTACCATGATTTATATGGTACCATGATTTTTATTATCATTATTATTATTATTTTTTATTATTATTATTATTTTATTAAATTTTTATTAAGTTTCTATTATTATTATTATTATTAATTATTATTATTATTATTATTATTATTATTATTATTATTATTATTATTATTATATTATTATTATTATTATTCACAGGTATTTACAGATCGCATAATTAATAGTTAAAAAAATATGGGTAGTCTGCTTTTATTCTAGCCAATCACAGATCAGTTAGGTATTTTGTAGCCAATCAGAAGTCAAGTAGATTTTTTCTCTAGACATAGTGAGGTCAATCAGGCAATTTTTTCAGCCAGACAGAGATCAGACGATCATTTCTCTGGCTAATAAAAAAAAACAGATATTTTTTATACAAATAATCTGAATATCCATCCAATCAGGAACAAAACGAGACATTTCTGCAGCCAATCAGATATCAAGTGGTGGGTTCCAGCCGATGTGAGACCGATCAGACAACGCCTCGGCCCATCAGGTACATCTCCAGGAGGAAGACGAGGGTGGCGACGAAGCTGCCAATCAGGACGATCAGGAAGGCTCCTTGGAGGTGGTTCAAGCTGAGGGGGATGACGCCCCCTTCCACCCTGTCCTCACCACCCTCACCCACGCTAGCTCCTCGGTACTCCTGCCCCCAACCCATGATTATTATTATTATTATTATTATTATTATTATTATTATTAGTAGTAGTAGTAGTAGTAGTAGTAGTAGTAGTAGTAGTAGTGTAGTAGTAGTAGTAGTAGTAGTAGTAGTAGTAGTAGTAGTAGTAGTAGTAGTAGTAGTAGTAGTAGTAGTAGTAGTGGTAGTAGTAATTAACAACCTCACTGACTACCCCTCACCTCAGTTGACGTAGCTACACACACCTTCGTTGTCTTGGCTAATCTAACCTCAGTTGACTTAGCTAATCTCACTCACCTCCGTTGACTTAACTAATCTCACTCACCTTCGTTGTCTTGGCTAATCTAACCTCAGTTGGCTTAGCTAATCTCACTCACCTCCGTTGACTTAACTAATCTCACTCACCTTCGTTGTCTTGGCTAATCTAACCTCAGTTGACTTAGCTAATCTCACTCACCTCCGTTGACTTAACTAATCTCACTCACCTTCGTTGTCTTGGCTAATCTCAACGAGTCCAGGAAGAACCGTCGAACAAGACCAGCTTGCTGGATCCAGCCCAGGACCACATCCAGCCTCCTCTTGAGTGGCGAGTGTGTCTGCAGACCCATGGCGATATTGTAAGGGGCGAAACACTCCTCCAGACGCAGAATTAAGTAAAAACGTCATTTCATAAGTTAACATCTGTTTTTCTTCTATTTGGTGTCAAAACGCAATAATACCCTTTTGGATAGGCTTCAAACTCTGAAAGATCGTAGATGTGTTTGTACAAGATACGATATGTGGAATTTTTTTTTACTGTGTTGATAAGATCTACGTAGAATTGAATATTACATGATAAAGCTCTACATAGAGTGAAAGATAACTTGATTAAGCTCTACACAGATTCAAAGATAACTTGCCAAAGCTCTACAGTGAGCGAAACGTGCCGGTAAAAGTTAGCTCTGCAGCCAGTTTCTTTTCTATGTTGCCAGTTCGAAAATTGAATTAATACAAAGAATTTGAAATCGCAAAAGCTCTATTTGAGGTAAAGTGAACTTAGGGAGGTGTACTGAAGGAGTGTACTTAGTTACTTGTGGAGGTGTACTTAGGGAGGTGTACTTAGGGAGGTGTACTTAGGGAGGTGTACTTAGGGAGGTGTACTTAGGGAGGTGTACTTAGGGAGGTGTACTTAGGGAACTGAACTTAGGGAGGTGTACTTAGGGAGGTGTACTTAGGGAGGTGTACTTAGGGAGGTGTACTTAGGGAGGTGTACTTAGGGAGGTGTACTTAGGGAGGTGTACTTAGGGAGGTGTACTTAGGGAGGTGTACTTAGGGAAGTGTACTTAGGGAAGTGTACTTTGGGAAGTGTACTTTGGGAAGTGCACCTATACATCAACTTACAACCCTAATTGTTAAAGTGGTGGAGGGTAAGCCAGTGGAAGGCCTCGGTCAGATGACCAGAAGCTCCAGCTGTGGGTCATCATCTAAGACCCGAGTCAGGAAACACTTGTCCTGTATCCTGACAAACCTGACCTGACCTGACCTGACCTATATAGAGTAATGGTTTAAACGTGTTTCTATAACTGGGCAAAACAGCGGAGCAAATAGCATTTGGATGTAGCGGGTTAGCGCGTTTTGCCCCTCCTGTGACCTTCATCGTGAAACTATAGTTTTATGGGTACTACCGAAATCAAAAGCTTCGTTTCACACATACATAGAAGAGTTGAAAGTTTGAAGCCTATCCGCAGAGTCATTCTTCTGTTGTCACAAAAATACAAAAACTACAAAGGTTTTATTATATAATATATATATATATATATATATATATATATATATATATATATAATATATATATATATATATATATATATATATATATATTGAATAAGTAGAATTAGAAGAAGAAGAGACCTTCATGATTCGAACACGAGACTGTCCCCTGGAAGCGAATCTAGTGGCAGCTGTGAACTCCAGGAAGCCGTGGTTTTCCAGCAGGGCGCCCTGGCCTTCCAGCACCTTGGGGAAGATCTGCCCTGGGGAGCTGTACCCTTCGTAGGTCCTGGAGAGCTCCTGAGGGTGGGAAAATAGGGGAGGATAGGTGGATGGTCTGGTTGTTTGAGCGGATTGGGGACTGAACCTTCATCCCGTATTGCTCTAAATGACCCATACGTGTTTAATGCTTCACAAAACTAATAATAATAATGATAGCTGCAATAATTAGATAGAAAACGTTAAGCGTTACGGTCCGTCCTGGACCAGCATTAAGGATTATGACTTGGACCAGAACGGACCAAAGTGTTATTATTATTATTACCTTGAGGTAAATATCGCTGGCCGAAGCAAGTTCCTGTTTGAACAGGTCACCAAGACCAAATACTCGAAGACCAGAGTCATGGAGCTCCTTGAAGGTCTCCATGGAGTAGGGTCTCCTGCTGACGAGCAGGAAAGCAGTGAGGTTTGTGGAGTAGGCGATGGTGACGATCATTCCGTAGAGCCAGAGGGAGAGGACCAGGAGATGGGCGGAGACCGGCTTGGGGTCGCGGACGGCCGACTTGCCCAAGAGCGTAGCGAACGAGTAAGTGAAGCCGGAGGACAGGGTTCGAAGCTCCGGAATGTCCTCGCCGCTGTAAACGAGCCTTCGTATAGACCTCATGCAATAATAATAATAATAATAATAATAATAATAATAATAATAATCTTTATTTCTACAAGTACATGATATAACTTATACAGACCATAGCTGGCATCAGTGACATACTGTATAGAAAGCCCCTTGTTATGTTCAACATTTCGGGCAACATAGGTTAATATTGTCCCCCCAGGATGCGACCCACACCAGTCGACTAACACCCAGGTACATACTTGATGCTAAGTAATCAGGGACAGTAGGTGTCTTAAGGAAACACGCCCAATATTTCCACCCGTACCGGAGATCGAAACACGGACTCTCAAAGTGTGCATAGTAAAGTTGTGTATAATTCAACAGCACCTCCTCTCTCTCTCGCTCTCAACTCTCAACTGACGTACCAGGCAGCGGTGCCACGAGCTACAAGATAGAGGACAGGTCCTGATGCTAGCAGACACAGGAACACAGCCAACCACATCCATCGACTAAAAGGGAACGATAAAGCCTGCCAGAGAGGCAGTGGAGGCTCAGACCGGACCAGGAAACAGTTAAACTGGAAAGCAAAACAATAAATACCAGGATATATCCACGTCTGACGAACTTATTGACGTATTCACATATGTTGTATAGAGAAGCATATATACTCTTATTGTGTGTGTGGTACCTCGGTATCGTAGCGAGCGGAGAACTGGATACCAACTTGCTGGTTTAGGGTAAAGTACATGTTAGCTACGCCTATGTCAGCCTCTCCTCGGTACAGCCTCCCCCGTAGGCCAGTATATGTGCCATTTCCTGTCGCTGTACCCCACATTTCACCTGTGATAATAAAAATATTTAATAATAATAATAATAATAATAACAGAAATCCTGTGTATAACCTGTACTAACCTGGATAAAAAATAATTTATTCCTGTGTCTGCGTGTTTGTTTATATTCATTGAGTTGTATATGCGGAGTTCGAGACTTAGCTCCTGGCCCTATGTCACAGACCACTTTAGCATCACCGACTTCTTGGACCTTATGATATCTGCTCTTTAAGCGTGTGTATATGTGTGTTAACCATACCGTGGGTGGGGATAGAACCCGCGATCAGAGAGTCATAAAATTCCAGACCGACGCGTGTGTGTGTGTGATATTTTGTATGTGTGTGTGTGTATATATGTGTGAGAGAGTGTATATGTGTGTGTGTATGCTACCATTGGGAGGCTCCTGGTACTCCACTGTGAAGTTCATAGCACTGGCCAGCGCCTCGATCACCAGGATGTCGATACCGTAGCGGTGGGTCACCTCTCCGTCAGCGCCCCGCTGATAGAAGATACTGGGCTCCCAGACGAACGTCACCACCTGACAACATAGACACACCTGGTCGGTCAGGTGGCTCGACCCTTGGTGAGTCAGGGACAGAACCCACATTATCAAGTAACTGGTATCGCAAATCTGTTTCACTTATCTCAAATTATAATACATTTAACTCATCAAATATATGAGGGAGAGAGATTGGTGTAGAGAAGGAGCTACCTAGCATGAGCCAGTAGACCTCCCGCAGTGCTACTCCACTCTCACGTCTTTATTTACCTTCGATGTAAATGTTCTTACCTTGAGCGTGGAGCCTCGCAGGTTGGAGATTTTGTCTGGGTAGATCTCTACCTGGGATGTGAACCTGTGTCTTCTCCAGATAGCGAGGCGCTTGATTCCACTCCCACAGTATATCTGGTTCATGTACACCTCCCACTCTCCCTCTACACTCGACTGTAAGGAAAAGATATCTGTTAACTGAGGTAATAGCTGGGCGGATCACAGTTCCCGGTTGCCTGGTACACACTATATCACAGTGTAAGTCACTGGTTTAGCCAGATTGAATGCAAATTGGTTCTCTTTTTGCCTTGATACTCAGCATAACATTTACAGTCATTCGTAAGTCACTCTGGTAGAAGACTTTAGCTGCATCAATGAACTCAGTCACGGTAATAAAGCTTACCTTAACTACCCCAGCAAGGTGCTCAGTCTTCCTGCCCTTCCGAGACTCGCTCACAGCCTCCAGCTCTCCCAGTTGCAAGCCAATCATGAAGTATCTGAAATTAATTTTTTTTAAGTGTGTAAATTGCTGTTGAACTTAATTTTTTTATTTATTCTTGTGATTTACATTTATCTCCCAATGGTTATTTAGTCATATTTATATACAGTGTTGTTGTATTACTGTAGTTGTTGTTATTGTTCTGGATTATGATTTATATCATTATTATTAGTATTAGTATTTATTATTATTATTATTATTATTATTATTATTATTATTATTATTTATTATTATTATTCGAGAAATACGCTAAGGTTGTAGGGGGTTATACAACGCCTGGGGAATGGTTAATAAATTTGATCCAAGGAATTGGAGGACATTTGCAATTCCTTGGATCAAGAGCCTTTCTCAGCCGAAAGCTTTAAGTGATTATGCCAGAATTGTTATTGCTGGGTTGAGGGGTTGTGTAACGGCACTAGAACCGTCACTTGTTATTGTTGGGTTGAAGGGTTGTGTAACGGCACTAGAACCGTCACTTGTTATTGTTGGGTTGAAGGGTTGTGTAACGGCACTAGAACCGTCACTTGTTATTGCTGGGCTGAAGGGTTGTGTAACGGCACTAGAACCGTCACTTGTTATTGCTGGGCTGAAGGGTTGTGTAATGGCACTAGAACCGTCACTTGTTGTTGGGTTGAAGGGTTGTGTAACGGCACTAGAACCGTCATTTGTTATTGTTGGGTTGAAGGTTGTGTAACGGCACTAGAACCGTCAATGGAAATAAGTAAAGGACCCCAATGGAAATAAGTCACTCTGACTTTTTTGGGTTATCCTAGGTTCTCTACACATATGCTGCTATGTATGATAATTCTATGTAACTGTATTTGTGTATACCTGGATAAACTTACTTACTTACTTACTTATTTGTTATTGTTGGGTTGAAGGTTGTGTAACGGCACTAGAACCGTCATTTGTTATTGTTGGGTTGAAGGTTGTGTAACGGCACTAGAACCGTCATTTGTTATTGTTGGGTTGAAGGGTTGTGTAACGGCACTAGAACCGCCACTTTACTGTCGGGTTGAAGGGTTGTAACGGTATTAGAACCGTCACAACAGATCACCTGCAACCCAACAATATGGTTACATTAAGGTTACAAGCCCAGTGACTGGTGAGGTTTCTTGCTAACCTTCCGTAGTAGTCCCAGCTGTTATCGTCTGTGTTGAGGAATGTGAGGAGAGGCTGTGAGCTGTGGAGGAGGAAGATGTAGCCGCCCACGCCCTCACACGAGGAGGTCGGTGACCACAACACGCCCATCAGGTCTTCTGGCCTCCGTATTTCCACCACCTTGTGTTGGATTATTATTATAATCAAAAAGAAGCGCTAAGCCACAAGGACTATACAGCGCCTTGTGTTGGAGAGGTGGAGAAAGATGTAGTTTAAAAACACATGAACCAATATCACTCTATTCAACCCCTCGTTCTTGTTCCTGTATCTCTGCCTACCTGTCGTAGGTGGGGTAGAAGGTGCAGCAGATGGTGGAGTAGCTGGTGAGTGTTGCCTCCATCGTGGATCAAAACCAGGTCGCATCCCTTCATCTCCCTCTCCAACACAGCCTCCAACATCTCCCTCACGAATGACGTCTCTTCCTCCTCCAACATCGCCTTTGGTGCTACTGGAAGCGACGATCTCTCACGCTGGACATTCCAAAGGCTTCGAAAAGCTGCACTCCTATCCAAAGGCCCCGGGGGAACCTCTGAAGCAAACGGAGTACCCCTAAACCTGGACCGATTCCCCTGTTGTCCCCCGGGGTAAAGGGATGCCCATCTGGCATCCTTACCGTAGCTCTCATCCAAAGGAACATCCTGCCCAGGATTGACGTGGTTACCGTAGGATGCACCGCCGGCAGGAGTCCCTGGACTTTCCCTCAGCTCACCCTGATAGGGATAGGAGCCTGTATCATCGCCGTGGATAGGAGTAAGAGGGTTTTCCTGGAGAAATTGCCAGCGTGTTGCAGAGAGTGGAGACACCAGCATCAACACCGCCACTGATGCAACGATCTCCATTTGCTGCTACAAATTTTCTGGCGAGATTTTTCAGAAAACAGAATAAATTGCCATTGATGGCACCTGTGATTTATTCGGTTATTTACTTATTATTATTATTGTTGTTGCTACTTCTATTGCTACTGCCATAACGAATACTGTTATCATTATTACTGTTATCATTACTGCTACAACTACAAAAGGACCACAATGGAAATAAGTCACTCTGTCTGACTTTTTTGGGTTATCCCAGGTTCTCTACACATATGCTGCTATGTATGATAATTCTATGTAACTGTATTTGTGTATACCTGAATAAACTTACTACTACTACCTACTACCACCACGGCGATCGCTAATACCAGCTACTACCACGACTTTCACCACAACTGTTACTACGACCACCACCACCACCGGTGTTACCACTACTGCTACAACCACGACCACTGCTACGTCGACAACCACTGTTACCACGACCACCCTGCTACTACCACGACCACTGCTACTACGACGATCACTGCTACTACAACGACCATTGCTACTACGACGACCTCTTCTACTACGACGACCACTGCTACTACCACGACCTCTGCTACTACGACGGCCACTGCTACTACGACGACCACTGCTACTACCACGACCACTGCTACTACGACGACCACTGCTACTACGACGACCACTGCTACCACGACCACCCTGCTACTACGACAACCACTGCTACCACGACCACCCTGCTACTACCACGACCACTGCTACTACCACGACCTCTGTTACTACCACGACCACTGCTACTACCACGACCTCTGTTACTACCACGACCACTGCTACTACCACGACCTCTGTTACTACCACGACCACTGCTACTACCACGACCTCTGTTACTGCCACGACCACTGCTACTACCACCACCACTGCTACTACCACCACCACAACTACAGGTAGCTACGTGAATCTCAGGTTTACCTGCGCTACGGGCGACCACTACTCCAAGAAGTCACCTGCGACGCTTCAAATAGTCCCTAAGACAAGGCCCCTCACAGGTGAACTTACCGCGCAGGTGAGAGGAGTGATGAGGGGGGCAGGTGCCACCCCTGGGTTACTCCCGTCACTCTTACCTTCCTCCTACCTGACTCTATCACCTGTCTTGCACCCATATTTTTTTCTGCCTGTGTTTTTCTCGTAATTCACACGTATCATACCTATGTTTTACACAAGTTTTATCTGTTTTATACTTGTTTTGCTGTGTTTTACTGACCATTAACAATGTCCCACTTGTCATTTACTATCATTACTCTATTCTTGTCTACTGTGGAAAATACTGTATATATTTTCCAGAAATACAGTAGTTATATGTAAATAGATGGCCACACTGTATTTAAAATTTATGTAGTCGAAAACGGGAAGCTGCGCTTGCGCAGAAGGACAGTCACTATTGTTTGTTTTTGAATTAAGTAATAGACATTAATAATGGGAAGAATTTTTCGTGCTCTAGAGGTAAAAATTGGGCTGACACCTCTCAAATAGGAGGCGAAATTGTTAGATGTGCATTCCTGCATAACTTGAGATATCAGACGACTGGACAAGACAACTCCAGGAACCTCAGACAAGCTATTTAGATTTATGTTATAATTCTGGCCAGTATTTTCATAAATTTAGTGAGGTTTTCTGAGTATGATACAACTTGATCTCCAGTCAAATTGGTGAGTGATTTTAAGATATTCTCCTTCTGTTATATAAATGTGTATTTATATATAATCATTTTTTAATTTAATATACAGTCCACAAATTTATATATTTACCAGCATTCCTGGTGATGTATATTTCATTTAATTAATAGGTCCAGAGCAACTTGTGGATATGACAGTGGTAGGTATCGAAGGGGGACATTTTTTGCGACCTAGGTGTCCCGAATTCCTACTTGTCTAACTGATAAATAATAATTATCTTTGTTCATTTACTGTTATTTACATAATGAGTTACATTCACATAAATACAATTTTCCACATCTACATTTGTCTATTCTTGTCTATTATCGGAGGGTAATATTTTGTGGAGGAATTCAAGGAGACCGGTTGGCCGGACTTGAGTCCTGGAGGTGGGATGCACAATGTCTGCACTTTAAAAAGGAAAGGTCGGGGATATTTGGTGTTTAGAGACTTATAGTGACATCTAAACTGTCGCATCTGTGCCCCTCTGCAAAGACAGTGAGTGTGAATGATATATATATATATATATATATATATATATATATATATATATATATATATATATATATATATATATATATATATATATATATATATATATATATATATATATATATATATATATATTATGTATGTATTATATATATATTATATATATGTAAGCATAATTATGCTAGGAAAATGGAAGGCCATTAAATTTGATCCAGGAGGGAAGAACACTTAAATTACTTGCATCAGGAGCTCTTTACCTGCATCGAGGCGCCTTTCGAAAAAAAAACTTTTTACGTAATGCAGACTTAATCCGGGTTTCTTAATTATGCATTAATTGCTTTGTAACTTTTTAAAAGTCTTCGTGGTGTTTTTTCCTAAGTTTCGGGATTAGTCTTTGAAATGTGTTTTAAATGTGTTTTATCTGAAGGTCGACCTCTGTAAATGACTCTCGTCTTGACCTTTGTAAATAACTCGTCTCGAGGGTCGGCCTCTGTAAATGACTCGTCTCGAGGGTCGACCTCTGTAAATGACTCATCTCGAGGGTCGACCTTTGTAAATGACTCTCATCTCGAGGGTCGACCTTTGTAAATGACTCTCATCTCGAGGGTCAACCTCTGTAAATGACTCTCATCTCGACCTCTGTCAATGTTTATCATCTCATTGTTGACCTGACTAAATCACCTTCAGGGTGGTATCCCATCCGCCCGGGGGAGGGAGGATGGCTCTGTGGCAGTGACTTTGAATCACAAAGAACCTGGGTTAAACCCTGGGAGAGGATCTAGATGCATGGCCACAAGCCAGGTAGTGGGTGGCATATTCAGCTCCACGATGGGTTACCTGGAGGTTACCTGGAGGTTATTCCGGGGATCAACGCCCCCGCGGCCCGGTCCATGACCAGGCCTCCCGGTGGATCAAAGCCTGATCAACCAGGCTGTTACTGCTGTTACTACTGGGTGGCTTGGCGAAATGTGTCAGCTAACACTATGTATGATAATCTGTGCAACTATGTTTACGTGTGCCTGTACCTAAATATACTTAATTATACCTGGAGGGGGTTCGGGAGTCAATGTTCCCGTGGCCAGGTCCGTGATCAGGCCTCGTAGTGGATCAGGGTCTGATCAACCATGCTGTCACTGCTGGCTGCACGTAAATAAACGTACGAACTACAGTCTCGTTGGTCAGGTACTGACTAGGTGCCTGTCCAGTGCCTTCTTGAAGACAGCCAGGGGTCTATTGGTAATCCCCCTTATGTATGGTGGGAGGCAGTTGAACAGTCTTGGGCCCCTGACACTTGCTGTGGTGTCTCAGCTACCTCATTAAAGCCACACAGACTGTTTACTTACGACGGGAAAGTTACGTATGCACGAGGCCACTTCGGTTAACACAGATTAATAGTTTAGTAGGTCAGAATACATGTTTCATGACGGTCTACCAACCACCAGTCAGGGTGTATTCACTTATATGTGGTTACTGTGGTCGAGTCTCAGGTTAGATTATTAGGTAAGATTGGTCAGGGAACTGGACGAGTGTTTCCTGATCCGGGTCTTAGACGTATGATGACCCACACCTGGAAATCTTCCCTTCAAAAATTCATTTGTATAGAAATCGATTCTTAGCTCTTGGCCCTGTATTTTAACTTGTATATATATATATATATATATATATATATATATATATATATATATATATATATATATATATATATATATATATATATATATATATATATATATTATATATATAATGCAAATATCGCAAACCAAGCGATAAAGGATGCAAAACAACGATGGGTAGGATAGAATGATAGCTCTAGGCCTTTCGTGTTGCAATCAACACATCAGGAGCTTGCAAAGTTGCAGAAAAGAGGAGGATATCTAAGCAAATACGATCCCAAAGGATGTCTTCACTGACCGGGAACTGATTTCTTTTTCTCATTAACTTTATAACGAAACGACGTTGAGATTATAATTATTAAAGATTAGCCGGTATTCTCCCGGCCCGGGCCTTTTCCAAGTGGTGGCCCGGCCTTGACTCCCTCTTTAGGGAGTGTCTGAGACCTAAGTCTCCCATGGGAGGAGGCACAAGCAGGGCCGGATTAAGAAGTCTCCGGGCCCTAGGCTATTCAGATTGGCGGGGCCCCTTTGAGTTACAGGTAAGCGAAGCGACCCCTTCCAGCATGAGGGGGGGAAAGGGTCGGTGTGAGCCTGTTTAAGGTCTAATTAAATACATTCTGGCTATTTAGATTAAATTTAATAGGGAAAGTACATCAAGACAACCAAAACCATTTACCAACAGCCATTATAACTATCTTGTTAAATCATGCATTTTAAAGAGAATAAACTCAAGACAGCATAGTATTACTAGATTAGGCTATTAAAGTAGTGACATCATGTACCTATTATATTCAGCATAACCACTACAGCACTATTATTCCCTTTATAAATCACTGATCATTATTGTTATCATTGCATCATGCATAAGACTATCAAATCATATAAACTCAAGAAAGTAAAGAATTGTTTATATTCACAGGCACTTCTTAAATAAACTTTTTTCTGGATTTCATATTGGCAAAATCATCAATTATATTCTGAAAATCAATATTTCTTGTTAGATCAGACTCAATGGTCAACAAGGCTAGGTTACATAATTTGTCTTGGCTCATTGTTGAACGGAGCTGGTTTTTCACTCTTTTCAAAACAGAAAATGAACGTTCTCCTTCACAGTTAGTAGCTGGAAGTGTTAGGTAAAGGCGATACACTATGTCAACATTAGGGAAGGTTTCTGAGATACCTGCATTTCTTAAATGTTTCAAAGCAGCTGAGGGCGCACATTTTTCCGGTGGCGCTTTAATCTGATTCATATACCCAGAGAAATGAACTGTTTCTTCAACAAATGTGTCCTGAACATCTGCTGAAAGGTGTTGTTGCAACTTTAATGCAGCTTCTCTCAATTCTGCATCTGGCATAGTAGTAATTTTGAACAGAAATCCAAACTTGTCATTGAGATTCTGGTAGATTTCTTTTCTTTTCACCAATTCTGTAATCAGTGAATCCAGAATGACGAAGTATGTAGCTGTCTTACATTTCTGCCTTGGTAGCAACACAATTTCATTGTCTGGCTCTTCAAAATTGCGTTTCCTATTCCTTGATGTGTGTGTGTTGTGTGTGTGTGTGTGTGTGTGTGTGTGTGTGTGTGTGTGTGTGTGTGTGACTCAACAATCAATATTTGCACCAATAACTCACTACGGTTGTGACCGGGTGTGGAAGTGTGAATTGCTCATTACTCTAAAATTTGTTCATGATTGTAGCCATGTATAAACGCAAGTAACCATTCTCACAGTATTCATTACCTTTGTAACTTGTGAGTTCATTACCTTGTACCTAGTTCAGCCATCAAAACTTTGGGGCCCAGTCCCTGGACCCATTGTGTACCTCTATAATCTGTAAATACCTTTGTAACTTGTCATGATTGTGACTAGACCTACCTGGAGTTCATTACCTTTGTAAATTGTGAATTCATTACCTCTGTAACTTGCTCAGCCATCAAAACTTTGAGGCCCAGTCCCTGGACCCATTATGTACCTCTGTAATCTTTTGACTACCGCCCACAGGATGGGTATGGGGTGCATAATAAACATATTAAACTAAAGAAAAACTAACTATTCCTTGACCGCTGATGATCTGCCAGGTAACTGTAGTCTTTCACCAGCAGTTTAGCTTTCTCTTCAAACATTTCAAAAGCTTCATCATTGCGAAGTGAGCTTACAAATTCCACTAAACCTGCATAGAGGTTAGCACAAGTAGCCATTTCAATTTCAATTATGACATCACGTTCACGAGATGCCATAATGAGGATGTATCACTGTCTGTAATCATGCAAATACAAATTTTTCATTATCAATTATTATTAATTTTTTAATTATTATTAATTTTTTTTCTGTCAATTGGGGGGATATGGCCCTTGTAGCCCCCTTTCCTCTGGCTGCGCATCTAAAAATTCAAAACGTTACCAGAAAGGAGTCATATACAGAACTTTTACCATAGATTAGGTTAGTGATTTGGGCTACGAATATTTTACTAATTCATCCTCCTTGATCTCCAATTTACTTAAACTGAGTCCAAGAACAATGCACAATGGTATTTATATTACCATTTTCATAACTAAACTAATCATTGTGTGTAATTACTACAGAAAATTGGAGAGGAATCTCCCATACTCACCCATTAGCGGGAAAACACAGCTGTTCTGATGTAAACAAAGGCGTGTTGAGTGTTACCATCTATGGTTAGGTTTATTTATTTTTATTTTATTTATTTCATTATTTATTTTTGTTTTGATTAATTTTTAAAAATCAGTTTTACTCTCCAAACACTTGAACTTTTTAGGTAGGGACCCCTTTGCACTTGCACCATGTGTGCAGTCTTGGATGAGTCCCTAAACCCCTTGGACCGCGGGGCCCCCAAATGCGCGGGGCCCTAGGCAAATGCGTAGTTTGCCTATGCGGTAATCCGGCCCTGGCTGCGGGATTTTCAAGGAGAGCTCCTGGTCAAAGAGTCTGACCAGGTCCCTACTTAACAGAACTCAGTGTGAATGCTTTGAGAAGATACCAGAGCAGCGAACGGACATCCCGGTGCATCGTTTCAGCATAAATAGTTGAAGTGTTGTGCAGTTTTAGAGGGTTTGGTGTTGTTGAGTCAGAACCAGTCAGCGCCTCCCCCCATCTCCGCTGGGGGGGAGGGGGAGGGCGTGGGTAATAAACAGTGACCCTCTCATAACGCCTCACCCCTGCCCGTCTCCCCCGCCTCACCCACCCAACTCCCAGCGCCACCCCATCTATAGAGGGTACTTCTCCCCTAACCCACGATGTCAGCGATGGCACTGCAGGGAGTGGCGGGCTCACAGGAACTTCCACTACAGTGACAGCATCGTGGAGTTCGACCGCGAGGCAGCTGTCAGGTGTGCCACAGGCAGTGTGTACTCAGTTCCTCAAGCTTCAACATCCGTGCACACGAGGGCCTGGGATCTTCAATCAACTTGGCGTCCACCAGGACGCTGACATGTCCCTAGGGCAGCTCTCCATCGGGCTGCTAACGGAGTCACTGGCTTCTTGGACCTCTTGGGGAGGGTCGATGGTGCTCGTGCAAGCAGCAGATCCCGGGGCAACTTGCTGCCGTTTGCAATGGCTGTCTGCCGAGGAGAGACAGGCACCTAGCAACATCTGTTGTTGGGGCATTGGATGAATTCCCTACTATGTTTGTTAACTGCTCATTACTCTGTAATTTGTCTATGATTGTAATCATGTCATAACGTGTTTATCATTCATTACCTTTGAAACTTGTCATGATTGTGACCAGCTCTACCTGGAGCTCATTACCTTTGTAAATTCTCATGATTAATGTGTTTGATTCATTACCTTTGCAATTATACATGTGTGACCAGCTCTACCTGGAGCTCATTACCTTTGTAACTTGGTCATGATTATGACCAGATCTAGTTCATTACCTTTGTAACTTGCTCAGCTATCAAAACTTTGGAGTCCAGTCCCTGGACCAATTATGTACCTCTGTAATCTTTTGACTTCCGCCCACAGGATGGGTATGGGGTGCATAATAAACATATTAAATTAACTAACGGCACAAGTACCTCCTCATCTTTGGGACCAACTGTCCCCAGGCCTAGCCACAAGCTAGGCCTCTGGTCTGCCATCCCCGCCCCAAGGGGGCTAATGGGAATGACAGTCTTGCGAGCTACAAGCTCTGGCTCAGGCACCTACCCTACCCTAGAAGGGCTGGGCATGGTGTCGATGATCGACGTTGAGGGAAACGAGGTTCAATGAGGACTTCCTGTACTGCGTACCTTGCTTCAAGGTTCGTAGGTTCGAGTCTCCTTCGGCCTGAGATTAGTGTTTTTTTAACTTTTTGTCTTGCAATCAGCATCTTTAGAAGCTGCAATGTTGCAGAAATGAGTAGGAAGTGCAGGTAGATTCGTGTGTTATATATATATATTTGTGTGTGTGTGCGTCGAAGTGGGTGGGGTACAAGGATCAGTTCTCAGCTCCTGGCTCCACCTATCTTTTAATTACGTATTATTCCCTCACTAGGGTTGTTAGGAAGAAAAACAATCTGGTGAAGTAGTGAAGACAGAATCAATACATAACTTTAAAGAAGAGGTACGATAAAGCTCATGGAGCAAAGAGAGAGAGAGAGAGAGAGAGAGAGAGAGAGAGAGAGAGAGAGAGAGAGAGAGAGAGAGAGAGAGAGAGAGAGAGGATTATGGCTCGACCCCTACAACCTTACAACCCTCTACAGATGTTCCTGGTGTCTACTCTATTTCTTGCTCCTCCTGTCCTCTTCAATACTTCGGAGAAATTGGTCGATCTCTTTCTGACAGACTTAGAGAGCACAAAAATAGTGTTAGGCTTGCCGACACTAACAATGCTCTTTTCTGTCACGTCAGAGATCATAGCCATCCTATTGACTGGTCTTCTGCTAAAACTGTCTTCCCTACTTCCAACTCGAACAGTCGCCGTCTAGTTGAATCCTCTCTAATACACAACTTTCCTTGTATGAACCTTAGCCCTGGCTTCGTCTCTGTAGATGCCTTCCTCTCCCACTACATTGTAAAATGCTCCAAACTTCAGAACACCCTGGAGTTTACCTGGAGTTTACCTGGAGAGAGTTCCGGAGGTCAACGCCCCCGCGGCCCGGTCTGTGACCAGGCCTCCTGGTGGATCAGAGCCTGATCAACCAGGCTGTTGCTGCTGGCTGCACGCAAACCAACGTACGAGCCACAGCCCGGCTGATCAGGAACTGACTTTAGGTGCTTGTCCAGTGCCAGCTTGAAGACTGCCAGGGGTCTGTTGGTAATCCCCCTTATGTGTGCTGGGAGGCAGTTGAACAGTCTCGGGCCCCTGACACTTATTGTATGGTCTCTTAACGTGCTAGTGACACCCCTGCTTTTCATTGGGGGGATGGTGCATCGTCTGCCAAGTCTTTTGCTTTCGTAGTGAGTGATTTTCGTGTGCAAGTTCGGTACTAGTCCCTCTAGGATTTTCCAGGTGTATATAATCATGTATCTCTCCTCCTGCGTTCCAGGGAATACAGGTTTAGGAACCTCAAGCGCTCCCAATAATTGAGGTGTTTTATCTCCGTTATGCGCGCCGTGAAAGTTCTCTGTACATTTTCTAGGTCGGCAATTTCACCTGCCTTGAAAGGTGCTGTTAGTGTGCAGCAATATTCCAGCCTAGATAGAACAAGTGACCTGAAGAGTGTCATCATGGGCTTGGCCTCCCTAGTTTTGAAGGTTCTCATTATCCATCCTGTCATTTTTCTAGCAGATGCGATTGATACAATGTTATGGTCCTGAAGGTGAGATCCTCCGACATGATCACTCCAGGTCTTTGACGGTGTTTCGCTCTATTTTGTGGCCAGAATTTGTTTTGTACTCTGATGAAGATTTAATTTCCTCATGTTTACCATATCTGAATAATTGAAATTTCTCATCGTTGAACTTCATATTGTTTTCTGCAGCCCACTGAAAGATTTGGTTGATGTCCGCCTGGAGCTTTGCAGTGTCTGCAATGGAAGACACTGTCATGCAGATTCGGGTGTCATCTGCAAAGGAAGACACGGTGCTGTGGCTGACATCCTTGTCTATGTCGGATATGAGGATGAGGAACAAGATGGGAGCGAGTACTGTGCCTTGTGGAACAGCTTTTCACCGTAGCTGCCTCGGACTTTACTCTGTTCTGTTAGTGAGGAAATTATAGATCCATCGACCGACTTTTCCTGTTATTCCTTTAGCACGCATTTTGTGCGCTATTACGCCATGGTCACACTTGTCGAAGGCTTTTGCAAAGTCTGTATATATTACATCTGCACTCTTTTTGTCTTCTAGTGCATTTAGGACCTTGTCGTAGTGATCCAATAGTTGAGACAGACAGGAGCGACCTGTTCTAAATCCATGTTGCCCTGGGTTGTGTAACTGATGGGTTTCTAGATGGGTGGTGATCTTGCTTCTTAGGACCCTATTACAAAAAAGTAATTTTTAAAAGATGGTAAGATTTACTCCTTTTGTAATAAAGAGTTCGGGATACATAAATACACACATTAAAATCAATTAATCTTTAATATATATAAATCAACTATCTTTGGTCTAGAGGTATTTGAACTATGATATATGATATGTACACGTTACTATAATAAATTATAATTAGCATCTAACTAAAATAATAAATAATTCGTAACCCTACACAGGGTACAACTTTCTTGACACTACTGTCACTATATATATATATATATATATATATATATATATATATATATATATATATATATATATATATATATATCTATGCTAAAATAATAAATTAAGTAACATTTAAAATAATATATTACAGTCAACTGTTTCTCACGACACTTATCCGGTCGAGGCCAGTCACATGATACTATTCAGTGTACACTACAACCAGGCCATCTTCAGTGTCCCACGACACCCTTTTCATCTCAGTGTTCCACTACGGTCCTGTGCATATCTCAGTGTTCCATTCCATCATACGTCCCTAAGTGTCACACTACGGTCCTGGCCCAGTTCAGTGTAACACTCCAACCTTTTCTTCATGTAATGTCCCACTAAACAGCATCTGATGATTCCAGCCCACAGTTGATCAGCTTAGACGGTGAGTCCACAGACATCACCAATAGTCCAGTAAATCCTCTCCAAAGCCGGTTGACACACCGCTAGCCGAGCACCATGCTGCAAGCTCACTGAATGCGGCCGTCAAGTAACTGAGGCCAACAGACTCAGTGAGCTGCGGTGAGCGGTTCTTCTAACGCCAGTAGATAGGTACGATTAGGTGGTCAGGTACCTACTACGTAGATGTGTACCCTGAGGAGTTCAGGTACTTAATGTTGCTGAAGCCAGTAGACGTGTACGATTAGGTGGTCAGGTACCTACTGCTTAGGTGCGTATCCTGAGGTGTTCAGGTACATACTGTTGCTAAAGCCAGTAGACTGTACCCTTAGGTGTTCAGGTACCTACTGCTTAGGTGCGTACCGAGAGGCGCTCAGGTACATACTGTTGCTAAAGCCAGTAGACTGTACCCTTAGGTGGTCAGGTACCTACTGCTTAGATGCGCACCGTGAGGCACTCAGGCTCTTACTGCTCTAAGGCCGGCTCAGCAGTCCCCACATTGGGTTTGATGACGTACCCAGTGGTACTGCCGGCCAGCAGGTTAACTATTTAACCGCTAGTTTGGCAGGGGGCCGCAACAGACCCTTTCAAAGATTTTTATGATGTGGGATGTTAGTGCTATTGGTCTGTAGTTCTTTGCTGTTGCTTTACTGCCCCCTTTGTGGAGTGGGGCTATGTCTGTTGTTTTTAGTAACTGTGGGACGACCCCCGTGTCCATGCTCCCTCTCCATAGGATGGAAAAGGCTCGTGATAGGGGCTTCTTGCAGTTCTTGATGAACACAGAGTTCCATGAGTCTGGCCCTGGGGCAGAGTGCATGGGCATGTCATTTATCGCCTGTTCGAAGTCATTTGGCGTCAGGATAACATCGGATAGGCTTGTGTTAATCAAATTTTGTGGCTCTCTCATAAAAAATTAATTTTGATCTTCGGCTCTCAGTCTGGTTAGCGGCTCGCTAAAAACTGAGTCATATTGGGACTTGAGTAGCTCACTCATTTCCTTGCTGTCATCTGTGTAGGACCCATCTTGTTTAAGTAGGGGCCCAATACTGGACGTTGTTCTCGATTTTGATTTGGCATAGGAGAAGAAATACTTTGGGTTTCTTTCGATTTCATTTATGGCTTTTAGTTCTTCCCGCGATTCCTGACTCCTAAAGGATTCTTTTAGCTTAAGTTCGATGCTTGCTATTTCTCTGACCAGTGTCTCCCTACGCATTTCAGATATATTGACCTCTTTTAGCCGCTCTGTTATTCATTTCCGTCGCCTGTAAAGGGAGCGCCTGTCTCTCTCTATTTTACATCTACTCCTCCTTTTTCTTAGAGGAATAAGCCTTGTGCATACATCGAGTGCCACCGAGTTAATCTGTTCTAGGCATAAGTTGGGGTCTGTGTTGCTTAGTATATCTTCCCAGCTTATATCGGTTAGGACTTGGTTTACTTGGTCCCACTTTATGTTTTTGTTATTGAAGTTGAATTTGGTGAATGCTCCCTCGTGACTAATCTCATTATGTCGGTCTGGGGCTCCGCGCATACATGACTGAACCTCAGTTATGTTGTGATCTGAGTATATTGTTTTTGATATGGTGACATTTCTTATCAGATCATCATTGTTAGTGAAGATGAGGTCTAGTGTATTCTCCAGTCTAGTAGGCTCTATTATTTGCTGGTTTAAATTGAATTTTGTGCAGAGATTTAAAAGCTCGCGTGAGTGTGAGTTTTCATCAGAGCTGCCTCCTGGTGTTATTACTGCAACAATATTATTTGCTATATTCCTCCATTTTAGGTGCCTTAAGTTGAAATCCCCCAGGAGCAAGATGTTGAGTGCAGGAGCTGGAAGGTTTACCAGACAGTGGTCAATTTTTAACAGCTGTTCCTGGAATTGCTGGGATGTTGCATCCGGAGGCTTGTAGACTACCACAATGACTAGGTTTTGGTTCTCGACCTTTACTGCTAAAACTTCCACTACATCATTTGAGGCATTTAGCAGTTCTGTGCAAACAAGTGACTCTGCAATGTACAGGCCACCCCCCCCCCCCTTTTGCCTGTTCACTCTGTCACATCTGTATAGGTTGTAACCTGGGATCCATATTTCGTTGTCCAAGTGATCCTTTATGTGGGTCTCAGTGACTTAACCTGAATTCTCACTTTTTCTTTTTCTTTTTCTTCTTCCTCTTCCCCTTTCCTCTCTCCTTTTCTCCTCTGGGTTGTCTTTCTCTCTCCTGTCTCGTGTTTCTGTTCCTTCTTCATTTATTTTATTTCACCACTTCCCCTTTCACGCACCTCGGTGCGCTTGCTCTCCCTCTGTGGGCATCTAGCTCTCTTGCAGTGCTCCCCTTCCTTTGTATTTGACTGGCTCGTCTTCCTTATTTCCCACTTCTTCCGCTACCACTACTACTACCTCTTCTTCTTCTACTACAACTACTGTTGAAATTGAGACACATGTGCGGCGTCTGGTTGTCTTTGTTGTGGACGTTTCACCATCCAGTGGCTGGCTGGATGGCGAAACGTCTACGATGGGGATGCCCGGGTGTTGTGCATGTGTCTTAATTTCATCCTGTCGGTATTATATACAATTCTTGTACTACTTCTACTACTACTACTACTACCACCTCTTCCTGCCTATATATAGCCGTCCTGCTCCACCTCTGTTAGTGTGACTTTGTCAATGGTCCAAGTCGGACCGAAACGTCGTCGTAAGCTTCTCTCTTTTATGTGCGGGTTATTTGTGTATTGTTCCAGTCACGGTATTGTGCCTTTTTTGTTATTTATTTATATAGGAGATTACTGCTCCTACATAAACTTTAACAAGGTTAAACAAACCTGCAAGCCTAGTTTGAATTCAAAAAAGTTCTTGTATACTAATAATTTGTATATAAAAAAAAAAATTCTGAAGTGTGATGAGTTTAATTATTCTCTGTATTAGTTATCCCTAAATTCATTTTCTTTATATTGATATACAAATCGTTTTCTGTCTTTTTTATTGATAAACTAAAACAAAAAGAAGAGAACTCCCACCACGATCATTAATTGACATTTCTACATTATTTGACGAATATATGTAGATTTTGAAGAATAAAAGAGGCACAACTTGACTCACGAAATCGTAATGACACGATTGCCAACAAACCATACCACGGGCAGGATTGAACCCGCGGTCAGAGAGTCTCAAAACTCCAGACCGTCGCGTTAGCCACTGGACCAGCTAGCCACAATAAGATTCGTCCAGCTAGGCATATTTTTTTTGAAGTGTCGAGGTGGGGCTTGATGCAAAAAAGGTTGGGAATAACTGGGTCGTAGACTTAATTTTGGGCATATATTTCAGTCTCATTTATAAATTAGAATGAAAACAATTATTATTTGAAAATCAAGGAAGGTTTTTTGGACATTTTATTTCTTATTGAATCCATATAGACAAAGATATGAGAGAATTTTAAAAAAATTGTCAAAAGGTTAGATAGAGAGTAGAATGCATGTGTGGAAATTTATTTGGTCCCTAAAGTTCCACAGGACAGATCCGGCATGGCCGTAATAGAACGGCTGAGCTGGGTGGCCCTTAAAACCCTCCCAAACAAACAGCATTCTCTCTAGTTGGCGGTGGATTGTTGGTAGGCATTTATTTAATTTATAGATTTACTCTTCAGGGAAGGAGTAGGTAGTTTTACTGCTAGTATATTAATATTAGGTTTACTAAGGCAACTGTAGATAATAATAATGTAGACCTAAGACCTTAACATAGGTAGTAATAGGCCGATAATGTAGGCAAACCATTCAAATCATTATGAAGCTGTGTGTAGTCTGTGGTCAGTCAAACAAACGGGCTTCCACATGGATAAATTGTCATTTGTGTGGAAATTGGTGTCACGCCCCTTGTGCAGATATCCAAGAACTAGCTACAAGCAGTGTTAAAACAGGGAAATGTTTTTGGGTATGCCCAAATGAGATAAATCTATGGACTAAAATCACAAGGGTATTAAAAGAGGACAACATCAAAGCTGCTTTCATAGACAACCTGGAAGCTTTCTACAACAGATGGGAACATAAAAAGTCTGTGCTGAATGGTACTGCCCTTGATACTGGCCATGTAGTCAGAAACTGTAAGGCTGGAGATGAAGTCCTGGTAGTCAGTAAATGTGGGGCTGATAGTGCTGTCCTGGGAGACAGTAATGGTGAAGCTGGAGGTGCTGTCCTGGGAGACAGTAATGGTGAAGCTGGAGGTGCTGTCCTGGGAGACAGTAATGGTGAAGCTGGAGGTGCTGTCCTGGGAGACAGAAATGGTGAAGCTGGAGATTTTGTCCAGGTAGTCGGGAACTATACGCAGGAAGGAATACATATAAATGACCTCATAGGGGACAGGAGCCACAGTAGGGAAACAAGTGTAGTCAAAGATAAGATAAAACCAATATTGCAAACTAGAAATACCGCAGGAAATAGCAAACAAGAGGACTCCACTAGCAATAGTGAGGATATATTACCAAAAACAACTGGTGGGAGCTCCATTGTTGGTGCTAGGGAGGATAGAAGTAAGACAGGGAAACATGCACCAACAGGGAATACAGTCACAGAAACCCAAGGCAAACGGAAACCAAGCCTGTGCACATACTTGGTATCTGCTGGCATGGGAAATCTGGAAAAACAGATGGGACGTGCAACTATGACCACCCTAGAAAATGCCATGCCCATGTGACAACAGGAAAATGCAAACTCCCTTCCTGTAAACTTTTTCACCCTGAACTGTGTACCTCTTCAGTACAGGAAAGACTGTGCTATAACTTAAATTGCCAGGCATACCATCTAAAGGGGACAAAAAGATACAAAACATCCAGGCCATGGGAAAACCTGGGTAGCCACAGCCACTCAAGAGGGAGAGGTTTTTTAGTGCCAGGAAGGAAAAAAACTGGCAGGAAATGGCAGAAATCGTACACCAAATTCAGTCATTCCTGGAGTGGAACCACAGTCGATGGCCTCGACTCCAAACCAACAGATACAGATACTAATGCCGGAAAAAAATTTCCCCCCAGTACCAACAATACCACCAGTCCGATAACATTCTTCTTTGCAAATATACAGGGTCTAAAGCCAGCAACAAACAACAAAATACCTTTCATCCGTGGACTGCTTGCAGAGGCAAAGGCAATGTTCGCGGCTTTCACTGAGACCCACATAAAGGATCACTTGGACAACGAAATATGGATCCCAGGTTACAACCTATACAGATGTGACAGAGTGAACAGGCAAAAGGGGGGGTGTTGGCCTGTACATTGCAGAGTCACTTGTTTGCACAGAACTGCTTAATGCCTCAAATGATGTAGTGGAAGTTTTAGCAGTAAAGGTCGAGAACCAAAACCTAGTCATTGTGGTAGTCTACAAGCCTCCGGATGCAACATCCCAGCAAATCCAGGAACAGCTGTAAAAATTGACCACTGTCTGGAAAATCTTCCAGCTCCTGCACTCAACATCTTGCTCCTGGGGGATTTCAACTTAAGGCACCTAAAATGGAGGAATATAGCAAATAATATTGTTGCAGTAATAACACCAGGAGGCAGCTCTGATGAAAACTCACACTCACACGAGCTTTTAAATCTCTGCACAAAATTCAATTTAAACCAGCAAATAATAGAGCCTACTAGACTGGAGAATACACTAGACCTCATCTTCACTAACAATGATGATCTGATAAGAAATGTCACCATATCAAAAACAATATACTCAGATCACAACATAATTGAGGTTCAGACATGTATGCGCGGAGCCCCAGACCGCCATAATGAGACTAGTCACGAGGGAGCATTCACCAAATTCAACTTCAATAACAAAAACATAAAGTGGGACCAAGTAAACCAAGTCCTAACCGATATAAGCTGGGAAGATATACTAAGCAACACCGACCCCAACTTATGCCTCGAACAGATTAACTCGGTGGCACTCGATGTTTGCACAAGGCTTATTCCTCTAAGAAAAAGGAGGAGTAGATGCAAAATAGAAAGAGACAGGCGCTCCCTTTACAGGCGACGGAAAAGAATAACAGAGCGGCTAAAAGAGGTCAATATATCTGAAATGCGTAGGGAGACACTGGTCAGAGAAATAGCAAACATCGAACTTAAGCTAAAAGAATCCTTTAGGAGTCAGGAATCACGGGAAGAACTAAAAGCCATAAATGAAATCGAAAGAAACCCAAAGTATTTCTTCTCCTATGCCAAATCAAAATCGAGAACAACGTCCAGTATTGGGCCCCTACTTAAACAAGATGGGTCCTACACAGATGACAGCAAGGAAATGAGTGAGCTACTCAAGTCCCAGTATGACTCAGTTTTTAGCAAGCCGCTAACCAGACTGAGAGTCGAAGATCAAAATTAATTTTTTATGAGAGAGCCACAAAATTTGATTAACACAAACCTATCCGATGTTATCCTGACGCCAAATGACTTCGAACAGGCGATAAATGACATGCCCATGCACTCTGCCCAGGGCCAGACTCATGGAACTCTGTGTTCATCAAGAACTGCAAGAAGCCCCTATCACGAGCCTTTTCCATCCTATGGAGAGGGAGCATGGACACGGGGGTCGTCCCACAGTTACTAAAAACAACAGACATAGCCCCACTCCACAAAGGGGGCAGTAAAGCAACAGCAAAGAACTACAGACCAATAGCACTAACATCCCATATCATAAAAATCTTTGAAAGGGTCCTAAGAAGCAAGATCACCACCCATCTAGAAACCCATCAGTTACACAACCCAGGGCAACATGGGTTTAGAACAGGTCGCTCCTGTCTGTCTCAACTATTGGATCACTACGACAAGGTCCTAAATGCACTAGAAGACAAAAAGAATGCAGATGTAATATATACAGACTTTGCAAAAGCCTTCGACAAGTGTGACCATGGCGTAATAGCGCACAAAATGCGTGCTAAAGGAATAACAGGAAAAGTCGGTCGATGGATCTATAATTTCCTCACTAACAGAACACAGAGAGTAGTAGTCAACAGAGTAAAGTCCGAGGCAGCTACGGTGAAAAGCTCTGTTCCACAAGGCACAGTACTCGCTCCCATCTTGTTCCTCATCCTCATATCCGAAATAGACAAGGATGTCAGCCACAGCACCGTGTCTTCCTTTGCAGATGACACCCGAATCTGCATGACAGTGTCTTCCATTGCAGACACTGCAAAGCTCCAGGCGGACATCAACCAAATCTTTCAGTGGGCTGCAGAAAACAATATGAAGTTCAACGATGAGAAATTTCAATTACTCAGATATGGTAAACATGAGGAAATTAAATCTTCATCAGAGTACAAAACAAATTCTGGCCACAAAATAGAGCGAAACACCAACGTCAAAGACCTGGGAGTGATCATGTCGGAGGATCTCACCTTCAAGGACCATAACATTGTATCAATCGCATCTGCTAGAAAAAATGACAGGATGGATAATGAGAACCTTCAAAACTAGGGAGGCCAAGCCCATGATGACACTCTTCAGGTCACTTGTTCTATCTAGGCTGGAATATTGCTGCACACTAACAGCACCTTTCAAGGCAGGTGAAATTGCCGACCTAGAAAATGTACAGAGAACTTTCACGGCGCGCATAACGGAGATAAAACACCTCAATTATTGGGAGCGCTTGAGGTTCCTAAACCTGTATTCCTGGAATGCAGGAGGGAGAGATACATGATTATATACACCTGGAAAATCATAGAGGGACTAGTACCGAACTTGCACACGAAAATCACTCACTACGAAAGCAAAAGACTTGGCAGACGATGCACCATCCCCCCAATGAAAAGCAGGGGTGTCACTAGCACGTTAAGAGACCATACAATAAGTGTCAGGGGGCCGAGACTGTTCAACTGCCTCCCAGCACACATAAGGGGGATTACCAACAGACCCCTGGCAGTCTTCAAGCTGGCACTGGACAAGCACCTAAAGTCAGTTCCTGATCAGCCGGGCTGTGGCTCGTACGTTGGTTTGCGTGCAGCCAGCAGCAACAGCCTGGTTGATCAGGCTCTGATCCACCAGGAGGCCTGGTCACAGACCGGGCCGCGGGGGCGTTGACCCCCGGAACTCTCTCCAGGTAAACTCCAGGTAAACGGCTCCTCAGTAACAACAACCCTTAACACCCAACAATAACATGATCTACGGCTCCTCAGTAACACAACCCTTAACATCCAACAATAACATGATCTACAGCTCCTCAGTAACACAACCCTTAACACCCAACAATAACATGATCTATGGCTCCTCAGTAACACAACCCTTAACATCCAACAATAACATGATCTACAGCTCCTCAGTAACACAACCCTTAACATCCAACAATAACATGATCTACGGCTCCTCAGTAACACAACCCTTAACATCCAACAATAACATGATCTACAGCTCCTCAGTAACACAACCCTTAACATCCAACATTAACATGATCTACGGCTCCTCAGTAACACAACCCTTAACATCCAACAATAACATGATCTACAGCTCCTCAGTAACACAACCCTTAACATCCAACATTAACATGATCTACGGCTCCTCAGTAACACAACCCTTAACATCCAACATTAACATGATCTACGGCTCCTCAGTAACACAACCCTTAACATCCAACAATAACATGATCTACGGCTCCTCAGTAACAACAACCCTTAACACCCAACAATAACATGGCGGTCCATAAGGTCGTCAAGTGGCCCAAGATATTCCTCTTCGGGGACTCTATTACACAAGTAAAAAAACTCTTTTATGCTCAGCATTTATTAGATCGAGCAAGCTGTTGTGGTTGTCGGGTAAAAAGAATAGTTTATTGTGGACTTCACGTAAATTGGACATGTATGTACATCCCGGTCTATCTCTCTGCTACTGAGCAGCGCTGTAGGTAAAGTAAGTGAAGTAAAGTAAGTATAAGTATTGTAAGTGAAGTAAGTACGTAAAAGTAAAATAAGTATACTAAGTGAAGTAAGTACGTAAAAGTAAAGTAAGTATACTAAGTGAAGTAAGTACGTATAAGTATAGTAAGTGAAGTAAGTACGTATAAGTAAAGTAAGTATACTAAGTGAAGTAAGTACGTTTAAGTATAGTAAGTGAAGTAAGTACATATAAGTAAAGTAAGTATGCTAAGTGAAGTAAGTACGTATAAGATAGTAAGTGAAGTAAGTACGTATTACCTGGACCTGGAGAGAGTTTCGGGGGTCAACGCCCCCGCGGCCCGGTCTGTGACCAGGCCTCCTAGTGGATCAGCGCCTGATCAACCAGGCTGTTGCTGCTGGCTGCACGCAAACCAACGTACGAGCCACAGCCCGGCTGATCAGGAACTGACTTTAGGTGTTTGTCCAGTGCCAGCTTGAAGACTGCCAGGGGTCTGTTGGTAATCCCCCTTATGTGTGCTGGGAGGCAGTTGAACAGTCTCGGGCCCCTGACACTTATTGTATGGTCTCTTAACGTGCTAGTGACACCCCTGCTTTTCATTGGGGGGATGGTGCATCGTCTGCCAAGTCTTTTGCTTTCGTAGTGAGTGATTTTCGTGTGCAAGTTCGGTACTAGTCCCTCTAGGATTTTCCAGGTGTATATAATCATGTATCTCCCCCTCCTGCGTTCCAGGGAATACAGGTTTAGAAACCTCAAGCGCTCCCAGTAATTGAGGTGTTTTATCTCCGTTATGCACGCCGTGAAAGTTCTCTGTACATTTTCTAGGTCGGCAATTTCACCTGCCTTGAAAGGTGCTGTTAGAGTGCAGCAATATTCCAGCCTAAGTAAAGTATAAGTATAAGTAAAGTAAGTACGTATAAGTATAGTAAGTGAAGTAAGTACGTATAAGTAAAGTAAGTATTGTAAGTGAAGTAAGTACGTATAAGTAAAGTAAGTATACTAAGTGAAGTAAGTACGTTTAAGTATAGTAAGTGAAGTAAGTACGTATAAGTAAAGTAAGTATACTAAGTGAAGTAAGTACATATAAGTATAGTAAGTGAAGTAAGTACATATAAGTAAAGTAAGTATTGTAAGTGAAGTAAGTACATATAAGTATAGTAAGTTAATTAAGTATAGTAAGTATGGTAAGTATAGCAAGTAAGGTAAGTATAGTAAGTAAAAGCAAGTAAGTACGTACAGTGGACCCCCGGTATTCGATATTAATCCGTTCCTGAGAGCTCATCGAATACCGAAAATATCGAAAAGTGAATCAATTTTCCCCATAAGAAATAATGGAAATCAAATTAATCCGTGCAAGACACCCAAAAGTATGAAAAAAATATATTTTACCACATGAAATATTAAGTTTAATGCAATAGAATAATTACAATAACAATAGAATAATAACAATAGAATAATTGACACTTACCTTTAATGAGGATCTGGTGATGATTGATGGGATGGGAGGAGGGGAGAGTGTGGATGGTGTTAGTGTTTAGAAGGGGAATCCCCTTCTATTAGGACTTGAGGTAGCAAGTCCTTTTCCGGGGTTACTTCCCTTCTTCTTTTAATGCCACTAGGACCAGCTTGAGAGTCACTGGACCTCTGTCGCACAACAAATCTGCCCATAGAGCTCTGTACCTCCCGTTCCTTTACGATTTGTCTAAAATGGGCCACAACATTGTCATTGTAATAGTCACCAGCACGGCTTGCAATAGCTGTGTTAGGGTGATTTTCATCCATAAAGGTTTGCAGTTCAACCCACTGTGCACACATTTCCTTAATTTTTGAAGTAGGCACAATGGATTCCACAACTGGCATAGGCTTCTCAGGGTTAGCCCCAAACCCTTCAAAATCTTTCTTAATTTCCATACTAATTCTCACCCTTTTTACCACAGGGTTGGCACTAGAAGCTTTCTTGGGGCCCATGGTGACTTATTTTGCAGAAACAAGCACCAAAAACAGTGATAATATGGAATGTACCAAATGTATCCTTAGATGCACGCACACTGGCTGGCTTGTAAACACTGGCACATAAGGGGCAGTTCAGGCCACACGTGGACACGTCTCGTACGAATCGCATTGAATACCGGGTTTTCGATCGGATACCGAGGCGAAATTTTTGCGTTAAAATGCATCGAATACCGGATTTATCGAATACCGATGCCATCGAATACCGGAGGTCCACTGTATTCATGTACAGGTATACTTAAATACAGTTACATAGATTATCATACATATCATCATGTGTGTTCAACATTGAGTTATAATAATAATAACAAAATAATGTCTCTCCACCACCAGCTTGGACTGGAACCTCAACTAATAAATACTAATACAGTATAATACACTAAAAGCAATTTACAATCTAATAAATAATTAATAATTTACAATCTAATCAAAATGCACATAAACATGGCAATAATTCATGAATTTCCAGTTAAGGAATCAGTTAGCCGTCGGTTGTCTTAATTATTATTATTATGGTCAGAACTAACCTCTAAACTCACAAGGATCCTACAGCACAGGAATCGGTTGTCTTAAGGTTATAAATTAACTTGGGTACGATCATATGTTTTTTTGAATAAACTGCAGTTGTTTTAAAGTATATACACTGTATTTTGTTTTACTGTTCTGTACAATGTATCACAATATTTGTATTCATAATACTGTAGAACTTTGATGGGAGTGAAGATCAGTTGTCTTAGTCTAATTATTATTATTACAATCATGACTAAGCAGTAAACCCACAAGAGTCATACATTTGTCTGTGTCTAATTATTATTATTGTATTCATAGCTAAGCAATAAACCCACAAGGATCATACAGTTGTTTGCAACTAAAGATATTCACAGTTTTGTTTCAGTGGTGAAGGTTGCTGGGGCGCTCTGCTGGCTGATCATTTTCAACGGTAAGTTATAACAATAATAATAATAATAACAATATTTATTATCACACTGGCCGATTCCCACCAAGGCAGGGTGGCCCGAAAAAGAAAAACTTTCACCATCATTCACTCCATCACTGTCTTGCCAGAAGGGTGCTTTACACTACAGTTTTTAAACTGCAACATTAACACCCCTCCTTCAGAGTGCAGGCACTGTACTTCCCATCTCCAGGACTCAAGTCCGGCCTGCCGGTTTCCCTGAACCCCTTCATAAATATTACTTTGCTCACACTCCAACAGCACGTCAAGTATTAAAAACCATTTGTCTCCATTCACTCCTATCAAACACACTCACGCATGCCTGCTGGAAGTCCAAGCCCCTCGCACACAAAACCTCCTTTACCCCCTCCCTCCAACCTTTCGTATATGTACGTATTTTATTTCAGCATGATACACTATTTGCACAGAGATGGGTGATATTGAGTTGTGAATATAGAAAGACCATAGTTATGCAGAGTATTTCATGTAAAACATTTCTTTCTTTCTTTTGTAACACACTAGTGTTACAAAAAAAAAAAAGTTGATTGTGTGTGAATACGAATGGGTGAGAAGAGAGCGGCTAGCTGGATTTTGTGATGTGCAGGCGGAAAGCTTTATTTCTTTTCTGCAGTATACAAAATGCAATAAAATATTGTTCGGCACAAAAGCCACTAGCATGCAGTGCATTTTCTACAAGTACATGACAACTTATACAGACCACAGCTGACATCAGTGATGTACTTTATAGAAAGCCCCTTGTTATGCAGAACATTTCGAGCAAATTAGGTTAATTTTGTCCCAGGATGTGACCCACACCAGTCGACTAACAGCCAGGTACCTACTTACTGCTAGGTGAATATGGACAGCAGGTGTAAGGTGACTAAAACCCAAGCACATACTTACTGCTAGGTGAACATAGACAGCAAGTGTCTTAATTAAACTTTTCCAAATGTTTCCACCCATACCAGGGATCAAACCACAGACCTCAGTGTGTGAGTTGAGTGCTCTACTAACCCAGCAATAAATAGATACTGGGGAATAAGTCAATTGCTGTTGGTCTCGTCCTGGGGAAGGCCCTAAAAAAAAAAACGAACCCCAATGAAAATTAACTACACTACTTGGCTTTCATGGACTATCCTGGATTATTTAACCTCCAGAATCATTAATTTGAATCAGTGTTATTTTTTTCTGTCTGTCATCAATGCTAACATCAAGAAAACTCTGGGACTTAAACCAAAATGTGCCACATGCTAGTGGTTTTATTTTTACTTAACGATATTTTATTACATGTAAACTATATTATCAGTCTACTGCAGAAAAAATAAATATTATTATTTAATTTTTATTATTTTATTAATACATCAGCCATTTCTCATCAAGGTAGGGTGACCCAAAAAGGAAGAAACATTTTATTATCATTCACTCCATCACTGTCTTGCCAGAGGCACACCTACACTGTGATTATTATTATTATTATTATTATTATTATTATTATTATTATTATTATTATTATTATTATTATTATAGTATATGTAACAAAGGTGCTGTGCATTATAGTACTGTGTGGAAATAAACTTGAATGTGAATAAATGAAAAATTAGCTGACTTCAAAGGAAGATGAATGGCAGGATATTGTTGCAAGGAGAGTACTGGAAATCCTTGAAAACAAATGTTTATAGATAGTAAAGTGAGTAAAATTGTTGACACTACAGATGGTTATGTTCCAATGAACCCATTGTAAGTTGAAAATATTGTAAGTCAGATATGAATACCATATTTTGTAGCTTATTAGATGCATTTTTTGTTCCATAAAATGTCCCCAAAAACCACTCTGCGTCCTATAAACTGAAGGTCGGTGATGGGAGCTATATGTTTGGGATGTGGGGTGGGCTATAGCTCTCCCAGTTACGTCCGATGCCGAGCCATTGAAACTAAAGTCTTATAAGCCACAAAATACGGTACAATAAATAAATAAATAATTACTGTCACTAAATAAGGAAATAAACAATTACTGTTAACTAAATAGTACCAAGATTGAAAAGTAAATAAATGAATAAAAGTTTTTCTTATGAAAGATTGATGTCTACTGAATGTGCATTACTATCACACCATTGTAAATTCAAAATACAGTGGACCCCCGGTTAACGATATTTTTTCATTCCAGAAGTATGTTCAGGTGCCAGTACTGACCGAATTTGTTCCCATAAGGAATATTGTGAAGTAGATTAGTCCATTTCAGACCCCCAAACATACACGTACAAACGCACTTACATAAATACACTTACATAATTGGTCGCATTGGGAGGTGATCGTTAAGCGGGGGTCCACTGTATAGTCAAACCATCATAAAGCAAGTAGCATCTGTATTGTAGGTATATATGTAATGATGGTGCAGTGAGATGTGTTGTAATGTTACATCTAGTTCCCCATCTACCAAACATATCACTATACCTGCATTTAGTTTTTTTTACATTAAGGCCATATAAAATTTCATTGACAACAATGTTTCCTGAGCATTTTTTCTTAATAAAAGTAAAGTACCAACATAAAAATATTTATGCTGAACATTCTTTCCACTAGACGAGCAGATGTGGTGGCACGAGGGTTCTCTGGCTACAACACCCGCGACTGCCGAGCGCTGCTGCCGCATGTCGTGTCAGATCTTAAAGATGTCGTAGGAGCTACAGTTTTCCTTGGAGCTAATGATGCTAGTGAGATGATAAACAGGCAGCAGTATGTACCACTACAGGATTACGTGCAGAATCTCAAAGATATCGTTGCACATTTTCAGGTGGGTAATTTAAGTAAGAAAGACTGTGGTAATAAAAATTTAGTAATGTACTTCTGTATAGTGTTAAGGAATGAATATTCCTGCAAGGTTATTGTTAAGGATTATTAGTACAGATTGTAATAATGTTAGTAGAATTACTAACAATGTGTCACATTAGTTGCACTTGTGTCCTTTTACGTACCTAACATTATTAGTATGTACAGTGTTATTTTATTTATGGGAACACACTTGACCCATAAGGGACATACAGTTCAGGGAACAGGTGGGATTTGAACCCATGGAAAGAAAACCCTGAAACTTACAGGCCATTGCATTAACAACTAGGCCAGCTGGCCAAGTTTTAGGGCTCACTTGCCCCACTCGTTCCATGATTTGTTTGCAGTCGTGTTATTACAATTTTGTGAGTGATGAGAGATGAAGATTAAGACACATGGGCATCAGTTGGGTATCTTTATTGATGAAATGTTTCACCTACATAGTACGATTTTTCAGTCAAATACAAAGGGACCAATAGAAATGTAATTAAGATGATGTAATCAGTCCATCAACCTTGGAGAAAAAGTATTGGAGGTTGTCAGTCCCTCAGTCTGTTGAAGAGTTCAGCTCCAGTGATGAGGAAGGGCAGGGTACTTCAGTTTCTTGGATTGAAAATCCTTCACTAATATTAAAGACAAACCCCTTGATGGGTATTGCTAAGGAATAGTTTGTGTAATACATTTGTGTAGCTGCACTGAACTTGTGTACCCAGTGTGACACACATCTCGGGTGACATTCCGTTTTTATACACCTTTGTAGTCCTGTTTTTTTTTTTTTTTTTTTTTTTTTTTTTTTTTTTTTTTTTGCCTACAAGTTTTACACCAGCAAGAATCCTCAAGGAATGCTAATCCCAGATTGGGCTCCTAGGGTAGACGAGCCCTAGAAACTACCAGTGACGTGTGAAGTACTGAAGCAAATTCTTGGGTGGTTTGGGGAAATGGTTAGACAATTAGGTGGGTGGGAATGGTTGGTTTTGAGAAAGACTTGCCTAGTATAGGCCAGTAGGCCTGCTGCAGTGTTCCTCCATTCTTGTGTGGCTCAGGTAGTAATACCCTTGGCTTACATCTGAGGCACCTGGGTTTAATCCTGGCACAGTTGAAAATGTTAGATATGTTTTCTTACATCTATTGCTCCTGTTCACTTAGCAGTAAGTAGGTACCTTGATGTCAGTCTACTGCAGTGGGTCACATTCCATGGAAGGTGTTAATGTATCTTAGAGCTGGGCTTTGAAATGACCCGAGGTAGGATAACAGCTCTTAACCCATAAATTCAAGTGTACACAAATAACCCGCACATAGAAGAGAGGAACTTACTTGAACCATTTACAAAGTCACACTTTGTAAATGGTTCAAGTTGGACCGAAACGTCGTCGTAAGCTCCTCTCTTCTATGTGCGGGTTATTTGTGTATCGTTCCAGTCATGGTATTGTGCCCTTTTTTTGTTAATTCAAGTGCAAATATAAAAACCATACTGTAATTGTAATGTCATAAACATACTAAGACGTGCAAAGGAAAAAGCTAGAGGTAGACAGAAACATAATAATACAGAAATCTTTCAACAAACCAGCCGTATCCCATCGAGGCTAATACAGAAATATCTTTATATTTTAACATCCTGCCGAGAGCTTCTGCTGAAGATTTCTCATACAGAACTTTCATCTCTGTAATTACACATGAGTTAATAGGGTTATGAAAGCTTGTGGGTTTGGGAAGGATCTGCCTAGTATGGGCCAGTAGGCCTGCTGCAGTGTTCCTCCTTTCTTATGTTCTTATTTTGTCTATAAGTGGGTTTTTTCTTGTACTGACAAAGATGTACATCATTACATTTTGATACACCAACATGCTGATAAATGCTGCTCATTCCTTCAGAAATGCAGCATGCTATTATTTCTCATTGTTCATTCCACCTAGCAGGCCACTGAGCTTAACTCTGTATTCTTCCACATCATCCCACATATATTAACAAAACAACCTCTTCAAGACTTATCTTTGAATGGGTAGCCTTAAAGTCGATGCAAGAAATCAGAGCTACTCTTCCCTTCTGATCAATCCTGTTATATTCCATTTACCAGGCTGTGTCTGACCCCTGTTAGGTTAATACTTTTCTTTGAATACATTGTAATAATAATAATAGCTGGTTGAGATAGTTTGGGCATCTAGATAGGATGGAGAGGAATAAAATGATGAAGAAGATATATAAATTTGAGGTGAAGGGTAGAAAGGGGAGAAGTTGTGTCAGGAATGGTTGGAGGGAAGGGGTGGGGGCAAAGGCAACTTTGCTGTTATGGCTTGAGCATCCACCAGACATATGCAAGCACATCAGTGGAGACAAGTAGTTTTTAATAGGCATAGTGAAGAATGAGACAGCAACATTTTGGAATCTTTATTGAGGAAATGTTTTGCCAGCCAATGGCTTCAACTTGTCATTTTTCTAAACCATTTATCACAGTGGACATGGTGTTGGCTTGCCAGCAAAGTAACATGAAAACCAATTAGCTGGACTTGAGTCCTGGAGATGGGGAGTACAGTACCTACACTGAAGGAGGTGCTGGAATGTTGCAGTTCAGAGGGTCATCTGAGCTGTAGTGTTAGCACTCCTCTGGCACCAGTGATTAAATGACTTTTTGGGTCACCTTACCTCAGTGAGAGATGGCTGATGAGGTAAAAAATAATAATAATAATTTAAATAGTGAAGCATGCATTACAGGCCAAATACATTGCAGACATTGGCTCAGTATACCAGTTTTTTTTTTTTTTCAACAAACTGGCCATATCCCACCAAGGCAGGGTGACCTAAAAAGAAAAACGAAAGTTTCTCTCTCTAAATTTTGTAACGCATACAGGACAAGGGGTTAGTATAATAGTTAAGATATGTATATATTTGTTGAAACCATCTTCCATTTCCCACCAAGGCAAAGTGACCCCAAAAAGAAGAAACACTTTAATCATCGCTCACTCCATCACTGTCTTGCCAGAGGTGTGCTGATACTGCAGTTCAAAAACTGCAACATATCTACTGAAATATATATTGTACATTAATTATAAGGTCATTCTGGTATTAAAAATGTAATAGGTAATTAAGAGTACTGTAGTATAGTACAGGGTGTTTGTACACTTACTCTCCTTGTATAGAATTGCTCTGTGCTAGGTGATATAATGTATAATTTATCCTGATTTGACTATTTAGACTTCTACAATAATACTGTATGACCCTTGTGGGTTTAGCACTTAGTTATGATAATAATAATAATTCTACAGTAATAGAGCCCCAGAGGGAAATGCCATGATGCTGTTACATTCATGATCCAAGGAATCAGACCTGTTCTCCACTTCCTTGGATCAAACCTGACTGCCTCCCACTCCGTCATAGCTCATCCCTATGACAGTCATCTAAAAAAAATAATCATTTACAAACTCCTCAATATATATTATAGTACATTATTGTTATTTACATGGTAGAAATTTTGTTATATAAAAATAGCAGAAGATATTTGCCCCAAGAACTTAATATAATCTGCTCTTTGTAAAAATATATTTTATGCACACTTTTGTACCATACATGTAATTTTTTTTTACAATAAAATTAAAAATTTTTAATAGCGTCATCCTTGCAGAAATTTGGGGTTGATCCCATCGTGATAACACCACCAGCACTCGATGGTGAAGCTTGGCAGAGGAACTGTGCGGAAAGTGGCCGCTTGTACACGAAGAACGAGGAACTCACTGCCAAGTATGCTCAGGCTTGCTCAAACACTGCCAATGACTTGAAGGTCCCGTGCCTTGACCTTCACACAGCGATGATCAATCAGGTGAGAAGAATGTCGATTAAAGTGTTAGGCATGGTGGAGGCTTGATCCTCCGATTAAAGGTATTAATGGTACACAATACAGGGATACCTCACTAATATGGCAGCTTAGGTTCCAGACCCCAGCAGTAAAGTGAATAGCACCTTAAAGTGAACCACAGCCTTTTTTTCACTTGACAGTATATATAGATGCCTAAAAACATGTTCGTACTATCATTTATTAAGTGCACAATAGGACTAGGCATAGAAAAATGATGATAATAAAAAATTAGAAAATTGCCGAAAAATTTGAAAAGCGCCACATTAGTAAAGAACTCTAGAGTGACCGCTGTATTAACAAGATATGCCTGTGCCAACAAGATGATGAACATGTGTCTAACATGTACATATGCTTAATGCATCAAAGTAGAAACATAATTCGTACTTTATTATGCATATTAACATTATTTAAAGATTAATTATGTTTCTAAATATAACATCAATTCTGTTATTTATATGATTCATATTTACTGGATACTCAGCATTACAGGATGTCCTCTCTTTCCTTTTACCCCTCAAGGTAGGTTCCTTGATTCTGGTGAAGGCAGTCAGGCCTGGATCAAACCTCATTTCCTCTCCATTTCCAGGCACTGTATAACTCCTGAATGTAATAATAATATACCCTAATAGCCTTTTTAATGTGGAAACAACATCTGAAGATACAGATTATTAAATGTTTACACAGATGAGCTGAGCTGAAGAACAAATCAAGGTGGAAAGACAAGTAAGGGAACACACAAGTGAAAGACGTGGAATGTACAGAACCTGGAAAAGGGTATCGAGTTGAGAATGTTTTGCATAGAGCCATCTTAAAAGATAATACAGGATACTGATAATTAATTTTGCATTTATTTTTCTTCAGGAGGATTGGCAGGGTCTCCTATGCGATGGTCTCCACCTCTCGCGACGAGGCTCAGAACTGCTGGCATCACTGTTGGTTCCGGCATTGGAGAAGCAACTTGAAAAGCGTCTTCCGTCGCAACTACTGTTACCTTTGTGGGACGAGCTTGATGCCGAAGACCCTTCAAAATCATTTACCGAATGGTGCAACAATAACAGAATAACTTAAACATTTCTATACAAAGTCTAAGTCAAAGATATATTTCCACAAGATGCAATGTTTGTACAGAAAATGGGTGATATTCGGTTGTGCATGTAAAAAGCCCACGGTTATGCAGAGCATTTCGGGCAAGGTATCCCTTGCTTTATAATATTAGATATGTCTAGCCTAAGTTGATCTTTTAAACCAAATATATCTTAAATTTCATGAAAAAAAAATTAAATTTCATAAATTCTTGAAAAAAATGTGAAATTTTTACAAAATATCTAGGTTTGTCGTTTCTTTTAAAATATTAATATCTTGATACTGATAAAAAAATTCCCTGAAGTACAGTGGATGTGTTTCTGGCCCATGACAGTTCAGTCATACTTTCAACACTTAATAAGAATTGTCAGTATTTTTCATGAAGAGAACCAATTGCGCATGATAGATGTATATCCCATATATCGAATTATAAAGATAAAAAATGGGCCATTGCACAATAGCAAAGTTATACATAGCAAGTGAAGGATACCTCCATTTGATCAGTTTTTAACAGTGACAACTTGAGTAAATACATATACAGTATAAACTCAGCATAAGTCATAATAAATGACTTTCAGCGGATAAACAAGGGCCAGGGACTGGAACCGTGGCTGGACCTGCTATGCACCAGGGCCACAGTTCAAGTGCCTGTCTGTTCCTCTGTTTATTCACAGTATATTTATCCTAATGATAACTTTACTGAAGGTTGATAAGCTCAAGGCCAGTTCTTATTATAAATATACAGTATTATATTCATGGAAGTACAGAAGTACTAAACCCATGTGGGGTAATACATGACTAATTTTGAATCATGCTCTTGTCTTCCAGGTAAGTTGAAAGTTAGTTTGTAACTAATTTTAAGTGTTGGGTTCTTGTCTTCCAGGGAGTTAGTCTTTCACATTGAGAATGTCTTATTCTTCTGCCATACTTGACTCTGGCAGCTAAGTTCTTTGGCTTCAGTAATAGCAGTTCATTAGGAATTTATTGCATTTCCAGTTAGGTAATTACATTATGTGGATGTTGGGGTGTAGTGTAAGTCATTGTGTACAATACTTCACCAGATTGTAATAAAGTTGGTAGAATTACCGACAATATGTAAAGTAAAAGGACACAAGTGCAACTAATGTGACATTTATTGTGGCAACGTTTCTCATTCCAGTTTATATTTGTCCAACCTATTTTTATGTTACCCAAGTAATAGCTTTTATATCCTTTTACTCATGTACGAATTAATTGCTTTACCATATTGTACTACTACTAACTACTACTACTAACTACTACTAACTACTACTACTAACTACTACTACTAACTACTACTACTAACTACTACTACTAACTACTACTACTAACTACTAACTACTAACTACTAACTACTACCTACTAACTACTACCTACTAACTACTACCTACTACCTACTACCTACTACCTACTACCTACTAACTACTACCTACTAACTACTACCTACTAACTACTACCTACTAACTACTACCTACTAACTACTACCTACTAACTACTACCTACTAACTACTACCTACTAACTACTACCTACTAACTACTACCTACTAACTACTACCTACTAACTACTACCTACTACTACTACCTACTACTACTACCTACTACTACTACTACTACTACTACTACTACTACTACTACTACTACTACTACTACTACTACTACTACTACTACTACTACTACTAATACTACTACTACTACTACTACTACTACTACTACTACTACTACCACCACCACCACCTCTAGTGAACATCGAAATGGTACCTCACTAGTATTCACCTCACTCTGAGCCTTTATATACCCTCTTTGTCCATGTATTGTTTGTAATGGCTTGATAAAGCTCCTGGAGAGCGAAACGTTGCCACAATAAATGTCACATTAGTTGCACTTGTGTCCTTTTACTTTACACAATACTTCACCAGTTGGGTAATGCAGATACAAAAGAAATGTTGTATGATATGAATTGTTGATGTTGCAGGTTATTGTATATTAATAATGTGATGTATTTTAAGAATGTTTTCTATATTGATCAATACATATTTGGAATATGCAAGCAGCTGAATTTTAAGTTTTGCAATTCAGGTGAAATAAAAATGTTAAATTATATTTTGTCATCAGTTATATTGTAGTACATAACAAGTGGTGAATTGGTAATCTATAACACTTACTGTATTTTACGGAAAACAAAACTCTCCGGTGTCAAGGATCCCCCCCACCCCTGCCCCATCCTCCACAATTCTGGCTGGCTAAATTTTTGAAAAAAAAAAAAAGATAAACAGTACTTCAGCCTCCAAGATGCTGGGTAAGTTTAAGAGACTTTTTTCCAAAATAATAGCATCTTCGACACCGTAAAATATGGTATGTCAAAGTACCATGTGTACTCATTTTTCCAGCAGATGATAAATTGTACACCGAACTTGCTTGCACGTTTCCTAATTTGTATTTATTGTTTGTGAAAAATCCTCAGTACTGGAATGAAGTACAACTATGATATTCTGGTTGCCAATATTATTATTATTACAATCATAGCTAAGTGCTAAACCCACAAGGGTCATCTGGTTAGCAATAGAATTACAAAAGGATGCTCATTCAAACACTTTTCTTGTCATTCCATTGCATTTTTTGCATAGTTATTTTAATGTTTGAAGTAAATAAATCTGTGTGAATATATTAGACTAAATTCAACTACCATGTCAAATGTACTGTACTGAATTTAGTCAACAATTTTGGCATTTGCTCAGTGGTAGAGATTTATAGTTAAGTCTCCTACCATCTGCTGCCCCTCCTTGTCTAGCAGTAAAATAGACACCTAGGAGTTAGTTGCCAGTTGTGGGTCATATACTAGGAGGATATAGAGGCCTCAACTGAATTAAGTCACAATCCTTGGTTTTCACGAATTACATTGGGCTATTAGTGGGTTTTTTGGGGGCTTTGATTGATGGTGTTGGTTTAACAAGTGATGATCCCAGCCACTGCAGATTATCATGTTCCTGGTGTGGTAGTTCAGCTTTGTTCCAGGACATGAGGTGTGAATGTAAGTTGCAACTCATTTATTTATGTTGGTAGAATTGCCGACAATATGTTAGGTAAAAGGACACAAGTGCAACTAATGTGACATTTTATTGTGGCAACGTTTCGCTCTCCAGGAGCTTTGTCATGCCGTTACAAATAATGCAGGGATACAGAGAGGTATACATATATAGGTACAGATTATGTTCTGCATTTCACCTTGGACCTATATATACCTCTCTGTGTCCCTGTATTGTTTGTAACAGCTTGATAAAGCTCCTGAAGAGTGAATCATTGCCACAATAAAATATCACATTAATTGCACTTGTGTTCTTTTACCTAACAAGCTGCAACTTGCCTGTGATAGAACAAAGCTAAACTATGATACTGTACCAAGAGCAGAACAAACTGAGAAGATGCCTCGACTCATCGGTTATTCAACCATCAAATAAAACAATGCAATGTTCACTCTGTCAGCTCCCATAGTACATGTTGATAAGTAAGACATTCTGTGCAACAGTTAGATATCTTTATTCTGAAACATTTTGCCTACACAGTAGTCTTCTTCAATAGAATACAGAAGCAGTAGAGCTGCAAAGATGATATATGAGTCCCTCACCTTCGTAGACAGTTTTGAGATGGTCAGTCCCTCAGCCTAGAGAGAGACTCACCGCCTCAAACCTACATCTTCGAGGGTGATGGGCTGATTACATCATCTTTACATCTCTACTGCTTCTGCTGCTTCTGTATTTGACTGAAGAAGACTACTGTGTAAGCAATATATTTCAGAATAAAGAATCATAACTGTTGCACATTTGTCTTATCAACTTGTTGGTATTGTATCCCATTATCATATTGCCATAGTACATATTTTATGAGATAGTGAACTAAACATGAGCCAGTAGGCCTCCTGCAGTGCACTTTCTACACTAGCGTTACTTCCACCCAAGCACATGACACATGAATAAGTGATGTGACTCCCTTTGCACTAATTTAACCCATTGTTGAATGAAACATTGTACAAATAAAGGTCTTTACTGCAGTTGTATTGTTATTACCAGACATTACACTCGTGGGAGGAGCACTGAACCCATATGAGACATACAGCACCTAAACAAACCACAGTACAAGTGGGACTCGAACTCACAGCAAGTGAGTCGTAAAACTCCAGTCCAGTGCCTGAGCCAGTGGGTCTGGTCACAGTGGTGGCCCTTGCTAACCTCCCTATCCCCTCAAGGAAGGTTCCTTGATGTTGGTGAGGGGCTCTTGATTTAGGGAATTGGATCTGTGCTCCAGTTCCCCGAATTAAGCCTGAATGCCTTCCACATCCCCCCCCCCAGGCGCTGTATAATCCTCCGGGTTTAGCGCTTCCCCCTTGATTATAATAATAATAATAACCTCCCTATGGTGTATATATTTAGTTAGACAAATCTTACTGTAGCCAGCTGGCCCAGTGGCTTATGCACTGGCCTAGAGTTTTATGACTCACTTGCTGTGAGTTCAACCCCTCAAGGAAGGTTCCTTGATGTTGGTGAGGGGCTCTTGATTTAGGGAATTGGATCTGTGCTCCAGTTCCCCGAATTAAGCCTGAATGCCTTCCACATCCCCCCCCCCCCAGGCGCTGTATAATCCTCCGGGTTTAGCGCTTCCCCCTTGATTATAATAATAATAATAATAATGTGAGTTCAAGCCCCATTACCCTGGTTTGTTTACAATTGTGTTATTACAATTTTTGTAAGTCATACAGCACCTGGGAGTACAGGAGGCAATCAGGTTTGATCCAGGGAAGGGAAAGATGGGTCCAATTCCTTGTATGAAGCCCCTCCTTCCTCCTCACCGGCAGTGATCACAATGATGTATTGTTAACGCTGCTGGGATCTTCGCTGACTGACTCGGGTACTGACCTCAAGTCACTTATAAAGACACTGGCATCCTTGGTTTAAAAAAGACACAGGAACAAACAGTAAGACATATAGAACATTTCAGTCCTGAGACTGAAACATTTTCTAACGTCTTAGTGTCTTTTTAAACCAATTACAGGAAGGCCCCGCTTATACAGCAGGTTAGGTTCCGGGCTGCTGCTGTAAAGCGAAAATCACTAACATGAGACGCAGCCTTTTTTCACTTTTAAATGCATATAAAACCTGATAACATGTTTACACTATCATATATTTAAGTGAGCAATAGAGCTAGGCCTAAAAAATGCATATACAGTAGACACATTACTTTTTTTTTTTTTTTTTATTATCACACTGGCCGATTCCCACCAAGGCAGGGTGGCCCGAAAAAGAAAAACTTTCACCATCATTCACTCCATCACTGTCTTGCCAGAAGGGTGCTTTACACTACCTTAAAATATTTTCATCCTTAGCTTATAGTGAGTGGTGAATATATTTATTGTAGGAAGTCTGATTAAATGAGAACGGGTATAACTGAAAAACTACTGTACATATTAGCAAAACACTGTGAAGCAAAGTGCTGTGAAACGAAGCCTGTCTGTACCGAGATCCATTACCAAGGTTAACACCATACCAGAATCTTAAGTCAACTGAGGAGCAACCTTCTATGTCATTTCCTACAGTTAACCAGAGTAAACAATATTGCCATGAGGAAGCACTAAACCTGTAAGTTTTGCAGTGCCAGTGATATTGGAGGCACATGCAATTGGTTTTAGTCCAAAGAAGGAAAGGGTAGCTCAATTTCTTCCGCTCACCATCCCGTCACAGCATCAAGACCCTTCCTGCAGTGAACCCATGGAAAGCAGTCTAAGTGATTTCATACCTTTCTCGTGTTTTTTTTAATTCAGTAAGAGTGTCACACTATTGGTATCTGTGATGAGATAAGATTTTGTTCAGATTTTTAACGCCAGAAGGTTAGCCACAAAGGATAACCCAAGAAATGCAGTGCGTCATCGAGGACTGTCTGTCTTATTTCCACTGGGGTCCTCAATCTTGTCCACCAGGATGTGACCCACACCAGTTGACTAACACCCATGTACCTAATGACTTGCTATGTGAACAGGGACAGCAGGTGTAAGGAAAGACACCCAATATTTCCACCCTTACTGGGGACTGAACTACAGACACTGTATGCGAGTCGAAAGCATTGCCTACCAAGCCATGGAACACCAGAGACTAGGCATCGGTATTAGACTAAAATTTTGGCAATGTCCCATCCCTAGAACTCGATATTTATTGGTGTAATATAAAATTATATTTTAAACACTAAACCCATTTGGATAATACAGCACTACTGATGTACAACATTCAAAAATTATAAAATCCTTTATTGTTATATTTATTTTTGTTATAAATTCTTCTAAATAACTTGCACATCAATAATGCAGTACACAAAAATGGTCTATTAACATACTGTACAGACAACAAATTTGTGTTCAGTGTTTGCTTATGATACCTGTATATAATTTCCCAGCTTCTATAAAAGAATTCTCACAAAAAGGGTGTATAATAAATGTTGCTCTTTCATTTTAACCTTAGTGCCACTTCACATGACTTATGAACTAGTATGAGTCACCTCACATGACTTATGAACTCATTTGACTCACTTCACACCACTTATAAACTAGTACAAATTGCTTCACATGACTTAAGAACTGGTACTGTTCATGGTTGTGTATAATGTAGCAACAACAGAGTATTTGCCACTTTATTGATTTTACAAGGAAGCACTAAATCTGTATGGGTTATATAGCTCACAAAATCGTAATGACACAATTGCAAACAAACCATACCACAGGCGGGGACAGAACCCACGATCAGTTTTGAGACTCTCTGATCACAGGTTCTGTCCCCGCCCGTGGTATGGTTTGGGCTATATAGCCCCTGGAGAATGAGAATTGGGCTAATCTAAGAAAAATGAGGGTAACTGATTCTTCGGACAAAGGGCCCCCACACTAGGATCAATACACCCCACTGATGGAAGCATTTGCCACAGTAAGCAAACCCCCTTGTGCATCTGAAAACAATTAATGGGGTTTAAAATGGCCAAAAGGCATTATTGGGGCAACTGTACTCTATTGAACAGTCAAATTTGGCCTATGGTACAATTTGAGAGATAATTACAGATAGGCATTGAGCTGTATGACCCTTCCGGTTTTAGCGCTTGGTTATGATTATACTAATACGGACTGGCATTAATCTATGCTGGTCTTTGTTTTGTCGTCCGATACCTCTGCACCTTCTTCACTGCTGGCTTCAGCTTCCTCCATCAACTTGTGGGAGGCCTCAATATACTTGGTGTGAGTGTGAACGTACTGTAGTTCCAAAGCCAAATTTTGCTTTGTGTCGTTCTCAAGCTGAAAACAAAATGATAAGATTATTAAGAGAGTAGTAATAATGGAGGAATTACAGACAGTGTTTTAGGTACAAGGACACATGTGCAACTAATGTGACATTTTATTGTGGCAGCGTTTTACTCTCCAGAAGTTTCATAAAGCTCATTTTATCGAGTCGTACAGTTTGACAGGTCCTTTGTCAAGCTGCACAGCTTGACAGAGCTCCTTTGTCAAGCTGTACAGCTTGACAAGGCTTCTGGAGAGTGAAATATTACCATAATAAAATGTCACAGTAGTTGCATTTGTGTCCCTGTATCTAACTTATTAAGAGATTCAAGGCAATAAATTCTGATGACAATTCACACATGAAAATATTAAGAGAAAAGTTGCCTTGAAATGGCAGCTTGATGTAATATGAACATTATATTGACTTGAGAGTTTGCCAACATGGTATCATGAACATTTCACTAATTATAATCCAGACATTACAAATGCACACTAACTTCCTTCAGCACCTGTAAGTGGATACATAAATCAAACTCTACGTCACCTCAGCTTTTGCACTGTTTATCGCCTGCTGTGCTGCGGATGCTGTGAACTCCACTCCGCTAATGAAGGCTGTCATGGCTGCATTCTCTAGTGTGGTGTATGCATAAGTCATCAGTATGTTCAAGTCCTGTATAACGAAGATTACAGTACTGGTATGGAACTAACGACAGCATCAGGAAGCACTTAATTTGTTTCCTGACAAACTTTACCTAACCTAACCTGCCTGTCTTTCTAGCAGACATTGTTTAGATTTATACATTATGGTCTGGGAGTGAATGATGGTGAAAGTTTTTCTTTTTCGGGCCACCCTGCCTTGGTGGGAATCGGCCAGTGATAAAAAAAAAAAAATTATGGTCTGGATCTGGAAATTAAACCAAGCATCTTGTACTAAAGCACCCTCTTGGGTTTAGTAAACAGTTTTATAATTAGTATTATTACTGATTAAAAATCAGTACAATAATGCTGAAGAGGCATACTTCGTTAATACGGCGTTCCCTTTGGAGCGCTTTGCTCTATTTTTGGACTTGCCTTGCTCTTAATGTGGCCTTTTGCATTGTTGTGTTTAGACTTAGTGTTACTGTATACTTAATAAGTGATAGTACAAACATGTTTTTTAGGCTTACAATAAGTAAGTTTATTCAGGTATACACAAATATAGTTGCATAGATTATCATACATAGTAGCATATGTGTAGAGAACCCAGGATAACCCCAAAAAAGTCAGAGTGACTTATTTCCATTGGGGCCCTTTTAATACCATATTTAACGAAAAAAGGCACAATACCATGACTGAAACGATACACAAATAACCCGCACATAGAAAAGAGGAGCTTATGACAACATTTCAATCCGACTTGGATCATTTACAAAGTCACACTAATGAAAAAGAGAGAAGGATGGAGTATATATAGGCCAGGATGTGGTAGTGGTAGTAGTGGAGGCAGAAGGTAGTAGCGGGGAAGGTAGTATGGTGGAGGTGGAGCCAGTCAAATACTAAGAAAGAGGAGCACTGCAAGAGAGCTAGGGTCTCACAGAGGGGTAGGAGCAAGAACACAGAGGGGGAAAATAAATAATGAAGGAACAAATACCCAAGGCAGAAGAAAGACAACCCAAAGGAGAAAGAGGAAAGAGGAAGAGGGAGAAGAAGAAAAAAGAATCAGGTTAAGTCATGGGTGTTCTGAAGTTTGGAGCATTTTACAATGTAGTGGAAAAGGAAGGCAAGTACAGAAATGAAGCCAGGACTAAGATTCATACAAGGAAAGTTGTGTATAAGGAACAATTCAACCAGACAGCAACTGTTAAAGTTGGAAGTAGGGAAGACAGTTTTAGCAGAAGACCAGTCAATAGGATGACTGTGATCTCTGATGTGACAGAAAAGAGCATTGTTAGTGTAGGCAAGTCTAACACTACTTTTGTGCTCCCTAAGTCTGTCAGAAAGAGATCGGCCAGTTTCCCTAAAGTACTGAAATGGTCCAAGTCGGACTGAAACGTCATCGTAAGTTCCTCTCTTCTATGTGCAGGTTATTTGAATACCATGATATTATACTATAAAGGCTATGATTCACTTTAGGACAATATTTGCTTTATAATGGCGGTCTGTAACATAACCCGCCACAGTAGTAAGGTAATCCTGTACTGTGTATCAAAAAAATTAATGGTTTTAAATTATTATTTTTAGAGGGTAGCTCTAAACCTGGAAGGGTCATATAGCACTTGGGGGAAATGGCATAAAGTGGGGAATAATAAATTTTGATCTGAGGAAGGGGAGTGTTGTTTTTTGAGGGGAAAGTGCTATACCCGTAGGAGTCATACAGTGCCTAGTGAATGAGGAAATTGAGTTCAGTCCAAGGAGGGGAGAATATCTAATTCCTTGAAACAAGAGCCCTCACTAGCATCAAGGAACCTTTCTTTGAAGGGCGAGAAAGGGGAGGAAGGCAGCCACAATTCCCTGGATCAAGATCCCCCCTCACTAGCATCAAGGAACCTCCATTGAAGGAACATACCTTACCACTAGCTTCAAAAAACCTCCCTTTGAAGGGGGGAGGACGGCAGCTCCAATTCCCTGGATCAAGATCCCCTCACTAGCATCAAGGAACCTCCCTTGAAGGAACATACCTTACCATTCTATATGTGCCAAAAAATATACACTTAAAAACTAAAATAACCAGAAAATCTTCTTTATCCTATATACACCTGATTATTATTCGTAAAACATTTGTTACAGTATGTTACAATAAACGCGATTCTAAAAGCTTAGAGATCTCCAGTGAACACTAGAAAGGACTGCCCTTCTAGCATCCAGCCTGTTACTGGGTTTTCGTAACAAGTAGTCAGTATCCTTGTCCAATTATCCATTAGAATTCAGAATAATTCGATAGTGCTTCAGGATTACAACTGGTAGGCTACTAACTAGAGAAATTAAAATTTAATAAATTTATTAAGTCTAGAGGTATATTATCAAATTAAATTAAATTAAATTAATCACAGTAATCAAAATAATATCACTTCTCTCAAGTACAATATTATTGTGCTGAAAGCACATATCACATTTATAATTCTTAAGTACTGTCTGGTACATTAACATTTAATAAGATATTACAAATATGTACAAGTATGTATGTGTGTAAGTGCTCTAAGTAGTTCACTATGTCTCAAGACTCGACTAGACTTAAACAAGTGACTGACAAAGTCCTCACATAAACTAACTTCTTGACCAACTGGCAATCAGAACAGTCTGCTTGAACAATAAGAAGAATGCTAAGCCCAATAGCAATATAACAAGCAACTGCGACACAGAATCAGGAACAAGGAGATAATATAACGACACTAAGTAGGGACCATCTGCAGATCCTCCACAAAAGTCACAAAACTCCCATACTACTGAATCTAAGTTCAGCATAAGAAAATCCCCGACTGTGATAATACACAGATACCAGTACAAGTTAAGTGAGAAGTTACAGCTCAGGACCTGAGTTACTCAGAGTGTCTATGAGACACACAACCTCAGTACAACGTCGAAAATCACTAAGTCTATACAATGTTCTGTGAACAGAGTTCTACAGAACTAACAAGAATAATGAGACAGAGAATCTGTCCAACCACCAAGAGAGTCTAGACCAGACTGAATACTTCAGGCGAGGTGAGGACACCCCCCCCCCCTCGATCACGTGATAGCTCCGTGGACAACTGCAGCTCAGAAGCCGGCAGAGTAACGAGCAAGGAGCGATAATTACAGTAGTTAGACAATCAAGACTTGAACTGAGCACATATGTTACATCCTACCTAACAAAGGAAGCTACGTCAAATAACAATATAAAGCAATACATTTACGATTTAGCTATTATCGCAAATATAAGCAATATAAAATTAAATGAAAAGGTAATTATATATATACATAATAATCATTGCAACCCATTCAGGGGTTGCAACACCCCCCCCAACACGACAGACGGTCGCACTAGGAGTTGCATTAATGTCTTTCACATTATTACTGATTACTCATATTAATACAATTTAATATAAATATTAATCAGTCACTCTTGTGCCAAGCACTTCTATCATTCAACAGTGTCAGTTTCACTAGGATATGCCCCTAGTACTAGGGCAGTACACAGTATCGTATCTCTGCATACTCGTGGTTATGTACATCAGTGTAGAGACAGGATAGCGCAGACAAGGAGGGCCCTTTGAGGCTCGATCATAGTAGAGGAGACGGCATTCCACTCTTAAGTAGTGGTTGTGGAATGCTATGTAGTATGGACATCTGAGTATGAAACAGCTTAAGGTGTGTAGTGAAGGGGGGGGGTCTGCGGCAGGACAGTGTTCCGCCAAGCAGTAACATCGCCCACACGACACTACCCACTCATCACTCAGCTTATGTCTCCTTACACACACAACAATACTGTGAATATATAAATATAATAATTAGACATGAGTATATATAGTTAATATGGGCTGGAGGGATTAAGTTACTTTACTGAATTTGACATAGCAAGTAACAAAAGGTATTTGGGCATCAAATTACGTTAATTTAATGTAACTGATAATTATTAAGGACGTGACAGAGCGTCAGCAATTACATTACAATGACCACTTATGTGTTTTATACTAATAGAATAAGGTTGGATTCTGAGGGCCCACCTCATGATCCTAGCATTTTTACTTTTCAAAGTGTTAATATAAGTGAGTGGATTGTGGTCTGAAAAAACGTTAATTTTAAATGGGGAAGTGCCCAAATACACGTCAAAATGTTCCAAGGACACCACAAGAGCTAGAGCCTCTTTCTCAATAGTGGCATAATTTTTCTGGTGTCGTTTAAGTTTAGATGAATAGTAACATATAGGATGGAGAATATCAGTGGATGTTGACTGTTGGAGCAGCACAGCACCCACTGCATAACAACTCGCATCTATATGTAAAAAGAAGGGAAGATTGAAATTTGGACTCAACGCTGGAGCAGAGGAAAGCAGATGCTTCAACCTTTTGAACGAGTCTGAACAATCTCTAGTCCAGGTGAACTGAACTTTGCTACTAGAGAACATAGTAAGAGGTGTAGGTGGAGGTGTGTGTGCTGGCTTGCCTGTCACTTGACACACGTGGCAACGTCGCACATGATCAGCTACTGTTTCCTTCATCTTCGGCTAAGTAAAATGTTTTGCCAGCTTACCGAGTGTCTTGACACCCAGATGTCCTCCAATGAGACTATTGTGAGCAAAATCAATGGCTTGTTCACAAAATGTAACTGGTAACACTACAAGATGCTTGACTGTGGTGGAAACACTATCAGCTGACAACTTACATGTATTTTTCTCCATCAGTACACCGTTACTATAGTAGTAACAATTATCGAGATCCTTTGCTTCACTCTCAGTAACTGCTATATCTCTCAGTCTTTCCAGTGACTGATCAACAAACTGATCCTTGATTAAATCATCATGAGTTAGAAATTTAACGTCAGGTGTGTCCCGACTAGGTTGATGACAGGGGGGAGTCGGTGTTAATGATCCAGGGCGCAGAGCGTCACTAAACAACATATTCAACCCCAAATCATTGTCATCCACTAACTCAACAGGAGACAAGGATGGTTGTTGTATCTTTGACATAGCTCTAGTAATTGCGCTGAGAGGAAATAAAATAGGTTTCTCTTTACAAGCTTCAATGGCATAATTATCATCAGTGTTATTATCAATCACAAGTGGTTCTTTACATATACCAGCATGAAGGATATCATTCCCTATCAACAAGTCCACTGACCTGATGGGAAATACACCACTGGATATACCCACTGAAATATAACCAGTATAATAACTTGTTTCAATATAAACTTTGTGCAAAGGTACTTTTATAACAGCCCCACCATAGGCTTCTAACAATACATCTATCTTGCAATAGGTATCGTCAGTTATGGGCAGTACATCTTCTCTTAATAACGTGAGATAACTGCCAGTGTCTCTGAAAGTAATTATCTCAGTTAGATGTGATTCGTCAAATCCTATTCTACCTCTTGAAAAGTAAGGACTCATCGCTGAACGAATCTTTTCGTCAGATACACTTTCTGACGCTAGTCATCTATCCTGAGTAACATTATCTAAAACAGTAAGATCAGAGATATTACTAGGATTTTGGTGCCTTTGTTGCTCGGAAGAGGATACGACTTGAGTGGGGGCGCCAGCCGCACGACTGTCTCTCGTATCTCTTTCTAACTTATAGCAATACTCTCTAGCATGTCCTTTTCTGTTACAATAGGTACATTTAACTTTCTTCTTCTCGATATCAGATTTCTGTCTAGCCACAGAGACAGATTCAGGATTGTGAGTTTTCCTGGTAAAGGTACGAGAAGTTACAGTAGCAGGTACATCAGCCGGCAATGAGCAGCTGATTTAGGTTGCCAACTTCTAGGACAATTTTTAGTTACCTTGTTTTTCTGTTTTTTAGTACGTACAAGTTTGTGAGAAATCTCGTAATTGTCTGCTAATGCTGCAGTTTCCAGAATATCCGAGGTAGTATGATCAATCAGATATTCTTGTATGTCAGGAGACATACAGTTGTTAAACTCTTCGTGTAGTAACAACTGAACAAGGCTGTCGTAGTTGTTACATTTAGCAGCTCTAGACCATCTCTCAAATGCAACTTTTTTCTCACAAGCAAACTCTACACAAGTTTGATCTTGTCGTCGTTGTAACGTACGAAATGCTCTTTGATAACTTACAGGTAACAAGTTAAATGTCTCCAGAATAGTTTGTTTGACAGCGTTATAACTAATGTACTTGGCAAATGGTAAGGTAGCAGTACAAGTTTGAGCTCTTCCTGTCAAAGCTGTATGCAACAAGGTTGCCCAGTGCTTACGTGGCCAGTTCATAGCACGTGCCTGGTTCTCAAACACATCAAAATAGGTGTCTAAGTCACTCTCAAAAAACTTAGGAACCATGGATGCAGCTTTCTGCACATTAAATGTGTCCTGTGATCTATCAGTCTGTTGTCTTCCCAGACGAACATTTTCTCTTTGGAAATCTTCTTCTTTCAATTTCCTCTGTGCCTCTATTTGTGCAGTCTGCAACATAATGAGGCGTTCAAACCTCTCAAACTGTTCCTGACAGATAGGACCAGTGGGTAATGGAGGAGTAGGGAAATTAACATGATCTGGACAGTCCTTAGGTTGGACACTTCGTCCAGCCATCTCTAGAGAGTCTAGATCTGGTCTAGGATAAGTAGATAGAGGTGTAGCATACACTGTACTAGTATTAGGCTGAGTCATCCAACCAGCTACACTTTGTACTATTGTGTCAGTGAGGCGGGAAGGTGTGAGCGGAGGTTCATTAGGCTCAGACACTTCTGCCTTAGTTGCTCTTTCTTCTTCATCAAATAGTCATACTTCCTAATTGTGACACTAGGCTTTCTGAATCTGAATCATAATCAGACATCTCTGTATGAGCAGGAAACAATATATCTTTAATTAACGCTCTGACAGTTTCTGCAGTGTAATTCCTGTTATACATCACACCGAGATATTTGGCTACTCGCCAACACGTCTGAAGTTTTAATGTACTTAACTCAGACAAAGTCAGAGTATCAATTAACTGTTTCACTTTGGCATACATCACGAAAATAAGTGTACTACGAGAGAGTGATTATGGGAAACTATAATCTTGATAGGAATTTTAGTGTTAGTTGTCTTAGAGCTAGAACTCATAAACAGTATTTCCATCTCCTTGGATCAAGAGACTCAGTCAGGTACATACATCCACCTGGTATGTTGTACAAGACTAAACTCAAAGTCTTCAGATTAGGAAAGTACTCAAAGTGTTTGATCATAGAGTTACTAGTATGTCAAACTGGACAACTTCTCCACCACCTTGGATCAAGAGCATCCCGGACGGACCCCCATTTGTTACAAAAAACGCGATTCTAAAAGCTTAGAGATCTCCAGTGAACACTAGAAAGGACTGCCCTTCTAGCATCCAGCCTGTTACTGGGTTTTCGTAACAAGTAGTCAGTATCCTTGTCCAATTATCCATTAGAATTCAGAATAATTCGATAGTGCTTCAGGATTACAACTGGTAGGCTACTAACTAGAGAAATTAAAATTTAATAAATTTATTAAGTCTAGAGGTATATTATCAAATTAAATTAAATTAAATTAATCACAGTAATCAAAATAATATCACTTCTCTCAAGTACAATATTATTGTGCTGAAAGCACATATCACATTTATAATTCTTAAGTACTGTCTGGTACATTAACATTTAATAAAAATATTACAAATATGTACAAGTATGTATGTGTAAGTGCTCTAAGTAGTTCGCTATATCTCAAGACTCGACTAGACTAAACAAGTGACTGACAAAGTCCTCACATAAACTAACTTCTTGACCAACTGGCAATCAGAACAGTCTGCTTGAACAATAAAAAGAATGCTAAGCCCAATAGCAATATAACAAGCAACTGCGACACAGAATCAGGAACAAGGAATAATATAACGACACTAAGTAGGGACCATCTGCAGATCCTCCACAAAAGTCACAAAACTCCCATACTACTGAATCTAAGTTCAGCATAAGAAAATCCCCGACTGTGATAATACACAGATACCAGTACAAGTTAAGTGAGAAGTTACAGCTCAGGACCTGAGTTACTAAGAGTGTCTATGAGACACACAACCTCAGTACAACGTCGAAAATCACTAAGTCTATACAATGTTCTGTGAACAGAGTTCTACGGAACTAACAAGAATAATGAGACAGAGAATCTGTCCAACCACCAAGAGAGTCTAGACCAGACTGAATATTTCAGGCGAGGTGAGGACACCCCCCCCCCCTCGATCACATGATAGCTCCGTGGACAACTGCAGCTCAGAAGCCAGCAGAGTAACGAGCAAGGAGCGATAATTACAGTAGTTAGACAATCAAGACTTGAACTGAGCACACATGTTACATCCTACCTAACAAAGGAAGCTACGTCAAATAACAATATAAAGCAATACATTTACGATTTAGCTATTATCGCAAATATAAGCAATATAAAATTAAATGAAAAGGTAATAATTATATATATACATAATAATCATTGCAACCCATTCAGGGGTTGCAACACAGTATACCTGTAAACTGTGTGTACAGTGCTATATAAGGTATACATTAGAGTACCTTAGTACTTCCTTGCAGTTATTTAACCCCTTAAGGGAGGTTCCTTGATGCTGATGAGGGGCTCTTGATCTAGGGTATTGGATCTGTGTGCCAGTTCCCTGAACTGAGTCTGAATACCTTCCATTTCCCCCCCCCCCACAGGCACTGTATAAACCCTGTGGGTTTAGCACTTCCCCATGATAATAATAACAATGAGGTTATTTAAAAATTACTGACTGAAAACACTAAGACAGTAACCCCTATCAGTTAGTCATTTCAAGGTTTAACTTATGTACAGTACTGTAGGGCTCTGCTTATACAGCAGGTTAGGTTCCGGGCTACTGCTGTAAAGTGAAAATCACTGAAAAGTGAAATATAGCCTTTTTCCACTTTCAAATGTATATAAAAGCAATAGAGGTAGGCATAACCCATGCATATACAGTACACACAGTTCTTATTTTAAACATTCTCCTCCTTAACCTATAGTGAGTCGGGAATATATTTATTGCCAGAAGTCTGAATAGGGGGGCCCTCCTGTATATCTAATTCTTGATCTATTAAAAACAGCTCAATAACTGCAAGGAATCAAATATCTTTTCAATGTTTTTTGTATATCTAATTGATATATCTAGTTTGAAGGGACATCTAAACTGTCGTGTCTGAGTGCCTCAGCAAAGGCAGTGATTATGCGTGAGTGATGGTGAAAGTGTTGAATGATGATGAAAGTTTTTCTTTCTCTCTGGGTTTTTCTTTCTTTTTGGGTTACCGTGCCTTAGAGGGAAATGGCCAACACGTTAAAAAAAAAATATCTACATCCTCACAATATTTGAATTTTCAGACTGAAATTAAAAAAAAAAAAAAAGCGATGTTTCGGTCTGACTTGGGCCATTAACAAGTCAGACTGAAATATTGTCATAAGTTTCATCCTCCTACGTGCAGGTGTTTTTTGTGTATTGTTCCAGTCATGATATTGTGCCTTTTTATTCTCCAGTCTTCAAAGCCATGAATTTAATTCTTTGTCATTCACCAAGACACAGACCTGCCAATCATTTTTCAAAGACTGAAAACTAAAAAGGCTGAAAGGCAGTGAAAGGCTCTTGATTCTAGGAAATGGCTACCCCTGTCTTTCTCCATGAATGCAATATTAATGAATGAATATGGAAAAAAGAGTAAAGAAGATATTTTTCACCAAACCAGCCATATTGCACTGAGGCAGGGTGACCTAAAAAGAAAAAAAAAAGTTTTCCTTTTTAAATAGTAAAACATAATATATCTCAAAATAAGAAAACCTTAATGTCAAAATAAATACAAAAAATGAAATAAAATTTAGAAACATACCTTGAGGTGATCTTTCAACGACTCCATTTCAGCACGTGAAACGACCAGACGTCCCCAGATGTTATCGTGTTGCTCTGGACTGTGCAAGACTGAAGTGCAGTATTCCAGTAGATCTATAACATCATTTAGTTGCTTTCTGTTGAAGGCATTTGCAGTTCTCAGTATTATTATTATATGGGGGAGCGCTAAACCCACAGGGATTATACAGCGCCTGAGGGAGGGGGGGGGGATATGGAAGATATTCGGGCTAAATTCAGTGAACTGGAGCACAGATCCAATTCCAAAGATCAAGGGCCCCTCAACAGTGTCAAGGAACCTCCCTTGAGGGGAATATTTTCACTAGACTGCACATTATAATAACCACATTAACATCATGCAATACTCCATGCTGTTATTGAAATTCCTAATTTAATAGCCAAGTGAGTAAGAAATAGTAAAGCACATAAATGCAGCTTAATTGTTTTTTTAATCAGTCTGGCCATGTCCCACCAAGGAAGGGTGACCCGAAAAAGAAGCAACAAAAGCTAATCTTCTTTTTACATTTATTGAAGTTTTGTCCATATAGTGGGCTTTATTGAGTCACAAACAAATCAACCTGGAGAGGGAGTGTTGCAGTGTCTGGCAGCCCTCTGTACCAAGTTACTGTTGTGTTGCAGTGTCTGACAGCTCTGTGTACCAAGATACCATTATGTTGCAGTGTCTGACAGCTCTGTGTACAAAGATACCATTGTGTTGCAGTGTCTGACAGCCCTCTGTACCAAGATACCATCATGTTGCAGTGTCTGACAGCTCTGTGTACCAAGATACCATTATGTTGTAGTGTCTGACAGCTCTGTGTACCAAGATACCATTGTGTTGCAGTGTCTGACAGCTGTGTACCAAGATACTGTTTTGTTGCAGTGTTTGACATCTCTCTCTACCAACATACTGCAGTGTCTGACAGCCACTGCAACACAATGGTATCTGAGCGATGGGTGAGAGCAATGAGATGGAGATCACTAGGCCTACTGTAGTGTTCATCTAATGTCCTGATTGTCTAATGCAATCAACATCTTGCTATTATATTTCACTATCTCTGCTTTTAAATACCACAGTCATAGATATGTGTCACTTTGCAATTGAGCGAGGAATTTTGAAAGGATCATTTAGGCACCGTCACACCGGGCAGTGAAGTCTGGAGTCTTGTCCAAAGAAAGAGCATTCTTCAAGGCATTTACCACTGCTGACATAATACAATACAATTCAATTTCTGTTCATCACAAAAGAAAGCCACTAGATACTTACAGACTACTTAAGACTAGACACAGATTATTGAGTCCCTTACCTCAGGTGTTGCATGACCCCACAGGTTTAGGGCTTCCCCTTGAACTAATGGTAACAACGGCATAAAATCACAAAATATTTCACCATACGAAAGTGACTCATCAAATGATGTAGATCAATTCCTAAATATACTGTTTATATACCCTTAATGTCCTTTTATATCAACAATAAATTTGTTATTGCCACTGTAATCTTAAGTTAGGTTTAAGTTTTCCCAAAATGCTCTGCATAACCATGGGCTTTCTGCATGCACTGTACAAGCATTGTATCATGCTGACATCAAATATTATTATTATTATATCTGACCTGTATTGTGCTGAGAAATCCAGCCTTGCTCTAAGCACTCGATGAAGCAGCTGCAGAGAAGCGTCAACGGTGACCCCACTGGCTTGCCGCAAGAGTGATGAATGCGTGAGAGCCGCGGCTTCATTCAACTGACAAGGAGACTGTATCAAACCACTTTGACATGCAAATCTTATCTTGTGGCATCACTGATATACACAAGAATCGACTTTCTACATCAAAATTCCCCAGAAGAAATAAGTTACTTTGTCTGGCTTTTTGTTATCCTAGGTAATTTATACTATGCATGATAATTGTACCCATGTGTACATGTGCCTAAATAAATTTAGTTAATCTAAAATTATTACTTTACCAGACTAAATATGAGAAAGTGACAGATACCATTGCTGGCATGGAAAACCCAGACATAAACACTAACAAACACAGTAATTTTTTTTTTATTAACACATCGGCCGTTTCCCACCAAGGCAAGGTGACCCAAAAAAGAAGAAACACTTTCATCATTCACTCCATCACTGTCTTGCCAGAGGCGCTCTTACACTATGGTTAAAAAACTGCAACATACCTCCACCGCTCCTTAAGAGTGCAGGCACTGTGCCTCCCAACAGTGGTAGTAACATTAGTACGTGTACATACAGCAGAAGTAAAATGTTTGTACTGGGGTCTTTAAACCATCTCATTTATTGTTTACTTTCTCCAGGACAGAAACCTGCTAATCTATTATTTGATAAATAACATCTATGAATTCCATCCCATGGGAAAAATTTTTAACATGGAATTTTTTCATTTAGGTGATAAAAGGAAAAATAAGAGTAATATTTATTATGCAATTTTTTTTTAAATAGCTTTTGCAATGGAAACGTTATATCCTGGACCATGTGGTTTAGCGCTTCTATTTTGATTATAATAATTATTCTGGACCAATAGAAAAGAAGCTTCATTTTGATAAATAAGTTTAGTAACAAAACTTAAACCAACCTAGTTTTCTCCAATAGGTATTAAATATAGGTACCTTCACTGCATAACATGCAGTGAAAGTGCTAAACCGACAAGGGTCATACAGCGCTGCATAACATGCATAATAACATAGAATTTGCATAAAAAAAACACACCTAGGGTGCAAAATGAACAATAGCCATTCTTACCCCTAGGATTTTATTATTGTTAATTGTAATAATAATAAAATCCTAGCTGTGTGACCCTAGTGGGTTGTAGAGCTCTCCCCCAGGATGTGACCCAGCCATAGTATGCTAACACCCAGGTACCTACTTACTGCTATGTGAACAAGGGGCAACAGGTGTAAGGAAACACTCCCAAGGTTCACCCACGTCAGGTATCGAACCCTGGTCCCCCAGTGTGTGAGCTGAGAATGCAACTGTGACACGACTTGTAATTTACCTCGAGTCGAGTAAGAGGCTTGGAGTCGATGTCTCCCTCATCAAGGGTCTCCACCAGGACATCCTGGCAAGCAACAGCGGCTGAATTTATGGAGTAATAACAGTAACCCCCGAGAACCCCTGCTGAGGCCAGGAGCTTGAGCCCTCTCCTCCTGCATGTCTTCCTTCCTCCTGCTGCTCTTGGTGCTCCTCCTGCTGTTGCTGCTGCTCCTGCTGCTGTTCCTGCTGCTACTGTTAATACCTTCCCATAACACGATGTTTCGCACGTCCTCGTGGATACTTTACACAGGTGTGTGCAGCTTATCGTCCTCGGCAAGCTGGAAGCTTGACAAACAGCTGCACGAGATAACAAATAACGTGGTAAAGTTCTCGAGAATAATTTCCACATGTTGAGGGACTCCTCAATGTTTACAGTGTGACGTCACGGGTCCCAAAACAACTTTCAGCGGCACCGGGATCCAGGTTTTTGTTTTAGGGCCACTGACTCCATGCGCCGTATCGAACCCAGGCACATCTTGTATTATTTTAACTAGAGGGAGGCGCTAAACCCATACGGTTCATGCAACACTTGAGTAATAGCACAATCAGGTTTGATCCAAGGACTGGGAAGTCCAATTCATTGGATCAAGAGCCCCTCATTACCATCAAGGAACCTTCCTTGAGGATCCCAACCTGTACCAATCTTGCTAATCCCCCGTAACTTTCACAGTAAACAAATTTAATAAGTAGAAATGTCTTATAGCTCGTAATGGTTCTTGAAAGTCAAAATTCCGACGACTTAGGCCCTGCCCAGATGTATCAGATAATCTAAAATCGCTCACAAGATGTGTCCAGAATATCTTGCTGCTAAGTTTGTTAAGGCTGGGAACTAAAGTATGGTACTAGAGAACACAACTTTGTATTACCCACACTCAGTGGTCAGGCTTCAAACACCTTTTATTATACAGCAGTAAAAAAGTGGAATAGACTGCCTGCACATGTCAGAGCCTGTCATAGCATGAGCCAGATCAGGAAGAGATACAGTACTCAATGAGTGATGCCACAGGATGGGAGGAGATTGATTTCTTGCATAGTTAACATTCATTTACTTATTATTGTAAGCTGATCCTCTCTTTAGTGTTAGTGTAAATAATTCAGTTTACCTTATTCCTAGTATATCGCCTTTTATTGTATCTGATTTTCACACATCAGGCCCTTACTGGAGTACGCAGCACCAGTTTGGAACCCACACCTGGTCAAACACGTCAAGAAATTAGAGAAAGTGCAAAGGTTTGCAACAAGGCTAGCTCCAGAGCTAAGGGGAATGTCCTACGAAGAAAGGTTAGGGGAAATCGGTCTGACGACAATGAAGGACAGGAGGGTTAGGGGAGACATGATAATGACATACTGCGTGGAATAGACAAAGTGGACAGAGACAGGATATTCCAGAGATGGGACACAGAAACAAGGGGTCAGAATTGGAAGTTGAAGACTCAGATGAGCCAAAGGGATGTTCGGAAGTATTTCTTCAGCCACAGAGTTGTTAGGAAGTGGAATAGTCTGGCAAGTGATATAGTGGAGGCAGGAACCATACATAGTTTTAAGACGATGTATGATAAAGCTCTTGGAGCAGGAAGAGGGAGGACCCAGTAGCGGTCAGTGAAGAGACGAGGGCCAGGAGCTGAGTCTCGACCCCTGTAACCACAATTAGGTGAGTATATATATATATATATATATTATATATATATATATATATATATATATATATATATATATATATATATAAAACTACCTCCCCATCTCTCACACGCTATACAAATAATCGTCAAGTAGATGAGGCAGTTTTTATTATACTATATCACGATTGTATGTAATCAGCATTATCATCAGATAAGGTTGGTACATGAGAGGTGCGGGGGAGAAACAACACAGTGTACACTGTGTAATATTGAGTGTTATCACACTGTTGCAGAATACACACACTCGGGTACCTGCTGCTGTTACCTTGTTAGTGCTAGCAACCTGGTTGTTATTGTGCGTCTTTAGTGGGTGAGTAGTGGACGCTGACGGCTATTTATTTCTCCTCGTTAATGGGGTGGTTGAAAGCCTGTCGACTACATGAGGGTCATTAAGACTGTCATCACCAGTTCAACACTGTCAGGAATAATTTAATCCCTGCAAGAGGGATTAACGTTAACTTGTAGTGTATATACGCTGAGAGAAGCATTTCTCTGGGTGTATATATATATACATCTGATGACTGAGAGGTATCCGGAGCAAGGTATGTATATATTGGTGCTCTTGTGGTCACCTTGTCAAAGACAATAATAATAATATCCTTATTTCTACCAGTACATGTACAAGGTATACAGACCATAGCTGACATCAGTAACACACTACTATATAGAAAGCAGCTTGTTATGCTGAGCATTTCCCACAAATTAGGTCAATTTTGTCCCCAGGATGCGACCCACACCAGTCGACTAACACCCAGGTACCTACTTACTGCTAGGTGAACATAGACAGTAGGTGTTTTAAGGAAACACTTCTTAATGTTTCCACCCGTAAATGCATCTATTTCTACCTGTACCTAAATATACTTACCAGTCCCAGGTTAGGTTAGGTTAGGATAGGCATGGTTAGGTTACGTCAGGTTAGGTTACGTCAGGTTAGGTTACGTCAGGTTGGGTTACGTCAGGTTAGGTTACGTCAGGTTAGGTCACGTCAGGTTAGGTTACGTCAGGTTAGGTTAGGTAAAGTTAGGTTAGGTTAGGTTAGGTTAGGTAAAGTTAGGTTCGGTTAGGTTAGGTTAGGTAAAGTTAGGTTAGGTTAGGTTAGGTTAGGTAAAGTTAGGTTAGGTTAGGTTAGGTTAGGTAAAGTTAGGTTCGTCAGGAAACAGGACAAGTGTTTCCCGACGCTGGTCTTAGTCAGATAATGACTCGCCGTTGGAACTTTTGGTCATCTGACTGGGGCCTTCCGCCGGCTTACCGGTATTCTTGCGTATCTTTCACTCTGTGAAGATTATTACAGATTTCAGTAAGAAAATGTGGGCAGTAATACCATGAAAAAATATTAGTTTAAACATATTTTTTGTAATTATTATTATTATTATTATTATTTATTATTATTATTATTATTATTATTATTATTATTATTATTATTATTATTCAAGGTGAAGGAGAGCGCAAAACCCGTATGGGTGCACAGCGTTGGAGGGGCAACTACTGTTGTTTGCTCATGTTAATACTATAGTGACATTGATCTGTCGGGAATGTCAGCAAAATGATTTCACTCTCTCTCTCTCTCTCTCTCTCTCTCTCTCTCTCTCTCTCTCTCTCTCTCTCTCTCTCTCTCTCTCTCTCTCTCTCTCTCTCTGATTTTCAATCAAAAGGACCTGGATTCGATTACCGGGCTGGCCGGGTAAGGGCAGGGACGGAATGGGGGAAAGAGTTATTGGGTAGAGATTAAGGGAGGGTGTGTAAGAGGGCTGAGGGGGGGGGGTCTAAGGGCGATGTTGAACGTGTTATGAAGGTCAGGAAGTAGTGACAGGAGTCACGTACAAGAGATAAGAAGTGGCCCTTGGAGTGTGATCCAGCAACTCTCAGAACTATTATTATTATTATTATTATGATTATTATTATCATTGCTATTATTAATATTATTATTGTTTATTTTTATATATATATATATATATATATATATATATATATATATATATATATATATATATATTATTATATATATATATATATATATTGATGATGCGGTTGAAGGGTTTTGATCCAGGGAGTAAGAGGCACCATTTCCACTTTCTCTGGTCAAACCTGATCGCGTCAGCTCAAGTTACAATCTTATCTGCACTGATAACACCATTGACACAGCGACAAAGGAAGGGGGGTGTAGCGAGAGGATCCTGATCCTTGGAATCGGACCTTCTTCTTGATTATCAGTCCTTATTATCAGATTATTATTATTATTATTATTATTATTATTATTATTATTATTATTATTATTATTATTATTATTATTATTTCGTAATTGGATTAGAATCGAGGGACCCGGGCTCAATCCCGGGCGAGTCAAGACACGTGCAAGTCTCCTGTTGTCTCTGTTCACCTAGTAGTAAATAGGTACCTAAGTGTTTTGTCTCCTTACACCTGTTGCCATTGTTCACCTAGCAATAAATAGGTATCTAGGTAACAGCCTTCACATCTGTTGCTAATATTTGCCCAGAAATAAATAGGTATCTAGATAGCTGACTATTCTGGGTGGCTTGTAGAATGAGTAGGATAACAAACTCGTATAATGTAGAATGAGTTGAGGCAGGATAACAACAAACTCCTATCTGAAGAAGAAAAAAATTCCATTTCTTTTCGTCTTCTCCAGCGACAAGAAGATGGGTACGTTTATAGGTCACGTCGTTCCTGGCGCCTTCTTGTCCCTATTCTCCCTGTGGTGGATTTATAACATCTTCAAGAAGTTCTTCCTATCCCAGAGAGCCGTAGGGGTAAGGGATGGAGGCAGTGGAAGATACTGTTACAGAAGTACTTGCACCTTCAACTCCTCCTGCTGTCCCAAGCTGCCCGTGGAAGGGATCCTGAAGGTGGTATTTGTTGCTGTGGCCATGACGGGTGAGCGCTGGCTTTGTTTACTCCCTGTGAGAGTGAGCTGTGAGTGTTTACTCCCTGTGTGAGCTGTGAGTGTTACTCCCTGTGAGAGTGAGCTGTGAGTGTTTACTCCGTGTGTGAGCTGTGAGTGTTTACTCCGTGTGTGAGCTGTGAGGGTTACTCCCTGTGAGAGTGAACTGAGAGTGTTTACTCCCTGTGTGAGCTGTGAGGGTTACTCCCTGTGAGAGTGAGCTGAGAGTGTTTACTCCCTGTGTGAGCTGTGAGGGTTACTCCCTGTGAGAGTGAGCTGAGAGTGTTTACTCCCTGTGTGAGCTGTGAGGGTTACTCCCTGTGAGAGTGAGCTGTGAGTGTTTACTCCCTGTGTGAGCTGTGAGGGGTTACTCCCTGTGAGAGTGAGCTGAGAGTGTTTACTCCCTGTGTGAGCTGTGAGGGGGGTTACTCCCTGTGAGAGTGAGCTGTGAGTGTTTACTCCCTGTGTGAGCTGTTTACTCCCTGTATGAGCTGTTTACTCCCTTTAAATGTGAACCTGTGAGTGTTTATTCCCTGTAACTGTGAGCTGTGATTGTACACTCCCTATAAGTTTGAGCTGTGAGTGTTCACTTCCTATCACATTTTAAGAATGAGAGTTGCCTTAAAGTGGGTTCAAACAGGCGATTATTTAAACAAGTATCCAAATAACATTTTCCTTTAAGAATGTAATAGACATATTACCAGAGTTCCTGAACCCAGCTTTTCTTTCATTATGTTCAAATTCTTTGAGTAAATATCCAGAAGATCATCCATTTTCCTGCACCTTATTAGAGTGGAGGGGAATGGAAGATTGCGTACGGCGGCAGCTTCAGTGGCCCTAAATACCAACAATAAGAACTAGAAGGGAGACTTCGTCAGATTTTCAAAACTGCTAGATAGTTGCCTCTGTTTTTTTTTTTTTTTTCGCAGTAGCTATAGGTAGCACATTCTATTTATACATTATCTATTCAGGTGATCTATATGAAATAAAATCGATGAATAATGTTAAGTGCCGGATAATCGATCTACCGGTGTGTACAGAATCAGCTCTTATCAAGGTCCTTTGTACAGTGCGATTTTTTTGCATATGTGATTTAAAAAGAGCATTAAAATAGAACAGTACTTGAAAAGGCTTTTTAAGTACATTTAATTTTGAATGCACTTATTTGAACCGCATTTGCAAAAAATTCACTATATAGAATAACTTTGTAAGATAATTACATTTGAAAATATAGAACTTATCTCTCTCTTTCAACAATTACTACACAGGAGAGCTCTCAACAGCCTTTGTGGACGGAGTTTTCGTTCACTTCAACAACGCTCAGCACATGACGATATACTTTTTCTTCGGGTTGAACGGCGCTATGGACATAGTAACGTTCTATGGTGGCTCCATTCCTCAAGACCTAGACTACCTATCCGCTATCTTGGCCTTCTGCGTGGAGGCTCTCGTATTTACGTACCACTTACACGGTCGTACACCCATGGACGTGCAGGTGGGTAGCAGAGGGTAGTGTGTAATACCATAAAGGAGGAATTCTGCAGCAGGCCCATTGGCATATACTTGGCAGGTTCCTGTCAAACCCAAACCCACTAAAAAATATTCACCAAACCCATTACCAGTGTTACTCAAGGAATAAGCTTTGATAACCAATTTAACTCAAGTGTGAGTCCCTCTCAAATCCAATCCCTCTCACTCATGTATTTATGTAATTTCTATTTGACGCTTCCCAAAGCCTTTAGCTTCAATGACTCTACTAGGTAGGCTATCCCACTCTCTCCCTGTCTCTGTATCTCTCTCTCTCTCTCCTCTCTCTCTCTCTCTCTCTCTCTCTCTCTCTCTCTCCTCTCTCTCTCTCTCTCTCTCTCCTCTCCCTCCCCTCTCTCTCTCTCTCTCTCTCTCTCTCTCTCTCTCTCTCTCTCTCTCTCTCTCTCTCTCTCTCTCTCTCTCTCTCTCTCTCTCTCTCTCATTTTGCGTTACCTTGATTTTCCCTATAATAAAACTTAATAATCTGGTTAATTCCTGTTTCCTGACTAGCAAAACACCACCATCAAGGTGAGAGAAACATGGCCCAAACATAGATCAGTGGCCCCAAGACATATTGTAATACCAAAATTAGTAAATCAGGGAACGGGTGGGGGGTTGAACCCATGGCAAGTGAACCCTACAGCTCATAGGCCAGTGCATTAACCACTCAGCCAGCTGGCTCATATTATAGCCATGGATTCAAGCCCCACCCGTTCCGTGATTTGTTTGCAAAAAGTGTTATTACGATTTCGTGAGTGGAAAGTAATAATAGCGATGTCTACCCTGATCCATAATCAATGTAAACATTGTACATAGGTACACATGTTTCTGGTGTACGTGGTGGGAGGCTGCATCTTAGCCATAGCCCTAGAGATGTACCACAAGAGGAGTGTTCTTCCTGCCCTCGCCCGCACGTACTTAACCCTTCTGCAGGTGAGTGGTGCCTGTGTGTTGTAGCGTTGCTCCCGGTTCTGTTGTGACACCTGAGAGGTGTTGAGTGGGACTTAGTTCTGCTGGTACAGTAGGAGAGTGGGTCCGGATCCATCTACTGTAGCAATTCAGCCTAGTTCTAGTAGGTTTGCCGGTCTTGTCCCGGCCCGGGTTTTTTACCAAAAGGTGACCTGGTATTGGCCCCTTGAGTGAGGGGTGTCACTCATCATCTGTCCTGCGCGGACGTCTTGCTGTGGTCCCTCCCTCTGAAGGGTGACCGTCATCTTCTTGAATCTTGCAATGGCTCCTCGTGGTGGGGGCTGACCGTAGTTGTCTTTGGATAGTATGGCAGAGGAACGGAAGTAAGAGAATGTAAAGGGGGAGAAGGGGCAGTAGCGGTGGTCCCGTCGGGGAGTCTTCACGGTGTCTTTATCGGGGAGGAGGGTGTGCTGCACGGACTAGGAATAGCCTCCAAGTCACGGACGGCGAGGTACACCATATATGCCGCCTCATCCTCCCGGGCCCGACCCACTGAAGGCACAGGGAAGTGTCTGCGGAGAATGGGCATCGTTGCAGGACAGTCAAGTAAGTAGTGCAGTAGGGGCTTCGGGACCATCTTGTCACAGTGACTGCAGAGCTCTTCTCTCGCTTGTTCGATGAGGCTCTTGAGCCAGACTCCATCATTCTCATGTAGTGAGTAGAACGTGATTCTTCTGTAGTGGTAGGTGAGTGAGACAAGATACTTCTGTAGGAGGTGAGTGAGACAAGATCCTACTTCTATAGGAGGTGAGTTAGACAAGATCCTAATTCTGCAAGAGGTGCATGAGATAAGATCTTATTCCCCTATAAATTTTTGTACCATCTAAGAACATGTTAATCTTTCACGGTAGAGTTTACACGTATATTTCTAACTCTGGATCTCTATTTTTTCTTTTTTTCCCTCTTTAGGGTACTTGGTTCGTCCAAATGGGGTTCATCTTGTACCATCCTATAGGGGAGGCGTGGAACCAGGAAGATGACAAGCAGATGATGATAGTGACTCTTATCCTCTGCTGGCACAGTGCCGCCATCTTCGTGTTGATGGTGATAGCTGGGGGGCTCATCCTCTTGCGGGTGAGGACCTTGTCTCCCATTACCGTCTACCACAGCCTTCACCCGCTCACCCGCCAATCGTCCAACATCTCGGGACGTCTGTCCAAGTTAGACACAGAGCAAGTGCGTCACATTATCGCTGATTCCGAAGAAGAGGATGTTTAGATATTACGAGAGGAGAGGCGCGGTATTGAAAAGTTTTAGTTAGTTTAATATCTTTATTATGCACCCCATACCCATCCTGTGGGCGGTAGTCAAAAGATTACAAAAGTACATAATGGGTCCAGGGACTGGACCCCATATATTAAGTAAGTAAGCAAGTTAAGTTTGGAAATAAATGGTATAAAATACCGACACAATGGCAATATAAACACAAATGCAGTATGATGTGATCCTTTATTGACTACGTTTCGCCCACACAGTGGGCTTTTTCAAGTCACAAACAGAACTGTTTGTGACTTGAAAAAGCCCACTGTGTGGGCGAAACGTAGTCAATAAAGGATCACATACTGCATTTGTGTTTATATTGCCAAGCAAGTTAAGTTTATTCAGGTATACACAAATACAGTTACATAGAATTATCATACATAGCAGCATATGTGTAGAGAACCTGGGATAACCCAAAAAAGTCAGACAGTGACTTATTTCCATTGGGGTCCTTTATATTGAAAAGAGAAGGTGTCGGATTCACAGATGCTGTACAGAGGAGGAAGAAGATGTTAAAGAGATGAAAGACGATGTTGAAAATAGGAGATATAGAATGTTTAGAGCATGTTTACAAAGAAGTAAGGTATGCCACTGAAAATATTAGGCCTAGAATGTGTAGAAAACAAAAGAAAGCAGAGAATGAAATTGAAAAAGTTAAGGAAGAAAATGATGTTTACGCCTTCACACCAGGTATAACTCTATTAAATACTGAATTGCCCTCCACGTAACGCACCTCGATACCTTCATTCAAGAGGACTGTTTCTATTTGCAGTGTGTTTCAGTATTCACCTAGACTAAACGTGTGGATAGTTCGAGACTACGATGGTCGGGAACAAATGAGAAGGAAAACAACAGAGATAATGTATGCCTTACATAAGAACATAAGAACATAAGAAAGGAGGAACACTGCAGCAGGCCTGTTGGCCCATGCTAGGCAGGTCCTTTACAATTCATCCCACTAACAAAACATTTGCCCAACCCAATTTTCAATGCTACCCAAGAAATAAGCTCTGATGTGAAAGTCCCACTCAAATCCAACCCCTCCCACTCATGTACTTATCCAACCTAGATTTGAAACTACCCAAAGTCCCAGCCTCAATAACCCAACTAGGTAGACTGTTCCACTCATCAACTACCCTATTTCCAAACCAATACTTTCCTATGTCCTTTCTAAATCTAAACTTATCTAATTTAAATCCATTACTGCGGGTTCTCTCTTGGAGAGACATCCTCAAGACCTTATTAATATCCCCTTTATTAATACCTATCTTCCACTTATACACTTCGATCAGGTCTCCCCTCATTCTTCGTCTAACAAGTGAATGTAACTTAAGAGTCTTCAATCTTTCTTCATAAGGAAGATTTCTAATGCTATGTATTAATTTAGTCATCCTACGCTGAATGTTTTCTAACGAATTTATGTCCATTTTGTAATATGGAGACCAGAACTGAGCTGCATAATCTAGGTGAGGCCTTACTAATGATGTATAAAGCTGCAGTATGACCTCTGGACTTCTGTTGCTTACACTTCTTGATATAAATCCCAGTAATCTATTTGCCTTACTACGTACGCTTAGGCATTGCTGTCTTGGTTTTAGGTTGCTGCTCACCATAACCCCCAAGTCCTTTTTCGCAATCTGTATGGCTAAGTTCTACATCATTTAACTTATAAGTACTAGGGTTATGGGCACTCCCAAGCTTCAGAACCTTGCATTTATCTACATTGAACTGCATCTGCCACTTTTCTGACCAAGAATAGAGTTTGTTTAAATCCTCCTGAAGTTCCATAACATCTACGTTTGAATCAATTTCCTACCTATCTTGTGTCATCGGCGAATTTGCTCATATCACTAGTAATTCCCTCATCAAGATCATTGATATATATTATAAACAACAACGGGCCCAAGACTGATCCCTGTGGAACTCCACTTGTTACAGATCCCCACTCGGATTTAACCCCATTTATGGACACTCTCTGTTTCCTGTCAGTGAGCCATGACTCGATCCACGAGAGCACTTTTCCCCCAATGCCATGAGCTGCCACTTTCTTTAACAGTCTATGGTGCGGAACTCTATCAAAAGCCTTACTAAAATCTAAGTAAATAATATCAAATTCTTTATCGTGGTCAACAGCCTCAAAAGCTTTACTGAAGAAGTTAATAAATTAGTTAGACAAGACCGGCCTCTTGTGAATCCATGCTGAGTATCATTAATCAAGCTATGCTTATCGAGTATGGCTTCTTATAATCTCAGCTATAATTGACTCTAGTAATTTGCCTACAATTGAGGTCAGGCTTATTGGGCGGTAATTTGACGGTAACGACTTGTCCCCTGTTTTAAAAATAGGAATTACATTAGCCATCTTCCACATATCAGACACTACACCTGTTTGAAGAGATAAATTAAAAATATTAGTTAATGGTTCACAGAGTTCCATTTTGCATTCCTTAAGAACCCTTGAAAAAACCTCATCAGGACCCGGCGACTTATTTTGCTTCAGTCTGTCTATCTGCTTCACAACCATTTCACTAGTGACTGTGATGTTACATAATTTATCTTCTTCTAGCCCACTATAAAAAATAATTACTGGAATATTGTTAGTGTCTTCCTGTGTAAAAACTGAGAGAAAATAATTATTTAAAATCGAGCACATTTCATTCTCTTTGTCAGTAAGGTGCCCATAGTTATTTTTAAGGGGACCTATCTTATCTCTAACTTTTGTTCTATAGACCTGGAAAAAACTTTTTGGGTTAGTTTTAGAATCCCTAGCAACTTTAATTTCATAGTCCCTTTTAGGTTTTCTTATCCCCTTTTTAATGTCCCTCTTAATGTCAATATACTGATTCATAAGATGACCCTCACCTCTTTTGATACCCCTATAAATTCCTTTCTTATGCCCTAGTAGATATTTGAGCCTATTATTCATCCATTTTGGGTCATTTCTATTTGATCTAATTTCTTTATATGGGATAAACGTTCTTTGAGCAGCATGTATAGTGTTCAGAAAACTGTCATATTGATAGCTCTCTTCGTTACCCCAGTCAACAGATGATAAGTGTTCTCTAAGCCCATCGTAATCTGCTAAGCGGAAATCTGGGACTGTTACTGAGTTATCGCTACTATCGTACTTCCATTCAATGCTAAATGTAATTGATTTGTGGTCGCTAGCACCCAGTTCCTCTGAAATTTCTAAATTATTAACAAGGGATTCATTGTTTGCCATAACTAAGTCAAGCAGGTTATTTCCCCTTGTAGGTTCTGTCGCAAACTGCTTCAAAAAACAATCCTGAACTACTTCTAAGAAGTCGTATGATTCTAAATTCCCAGTCAAGAAATTCCAATCAATATGACTAAAGTTAAAGTCTCCTAGAATTACTACATTATCGTGCCTTGTGGCCTTAACAATTTCCTCCCATAGTAGTCTCCCTTGGTCCCTATCTAAGTTTGGGGGATGGTATATCACTCCTAAAATCAGTTTTTCATGCCCCTCTGAAAATTCTATCCAAACAGACTCTGTATGTGTTACTTCAGACTTAATACCCGTTTTTATGCAACAGTTCAAGCGATCTCGACATACAATGCCACCCCACCCCCCTTCCCGATACTTCTATCTACTTGGAACAATTTAAAACCCTGAATATGACATTCCGCAGGCATGTCCCGACTTTTTTAATTAAACCACGTCTCAGTTAAGACAAATACATCAATGTTACCTACACTAGCAACTAATCTCAACTCGTCCATCTTATTCCTAGCACTACGGCAATTAGCATAATAAACATTGAAAGACTCTCCTTTCTCTTTACCCTTCCTGCTCATTTCTATTTTTCTACTAAACCTATTACTGTCCTTATCACCCAAGGTCCCTGGCTTTTCAATATCTACCTCGTTCTTATTATTACTAGTTCCCCTAGAACTCGTAATATTACTACACTGGGACTTCGCTGTTTTCCTGCCAAAACCCATACCACTAACTATTCCTAGTTTAAAGTCCTAACTGCTCCCTCCACTGCAGTTGCCAGTGCTACCACCCCAGACCTAGATACTAGATAAGTGAACCCCATCCCTGGCATACATGTCATTTCTGCCATAGAAGAGGTCCCAGTTGTCAATGAATGTTACCGCATTTTCCTTACAGTATTTGTCCAGCCAGCCATTGACACCAATTGCCCTGGACAACCATTCATTTCCAACTCCTCTCCTTGGCAAAATACCACATATGACAGGGTTCCCACCCTTACTCCTAATTATTTTTATTGCTGACCTATACCTGCTAATCAGGTCTTCACTCCTACGTCTGCCAACATCGTTGCCTCCAGCACTGAGACAGATAATAGGATTGCTCCCATTACCTCTCATGATGTCATCCAGACGGCTAACAATATCCTCCATCCCAGCCCCAGGAAAGCAAACTCTCTGTCTCCTACTCCTGTCCTTCAAGCAGAACGCCCTATCCATATACCTAACTTGGCTATCCCCAACAACAACAATATTCTTACCTTCCTTAATGTCTTTCGTCGTGACGTTCCCAGTAGTCGACTCACATTCGTCGGGTAGCACTGAGAATGTATTAGATGTTTCCACAACAGTTTCCATGGCAGTCTCTTTCTTCTTCATCGTTTCTACCTTTCCATTCGTCTTCTTGATCGTCAACTTCTTTCCCTGCTGTCCAGCCACTGACCAGTTTCCCTTCTTGACCTGAGGACTCAAAACAGGACTACTACGAATCTTCTTGTTTTCCTCGGTCAGTCGCCGAATTTCCATATTCGCCATCCTCAATTCTTCCTTAAGCTGTTGGTAAAGTTGCTCGATGGAGGGCATCTTGCTTCAATTCTAGAGAGCGCGCAAACAGGTCTTCACAGAGCTAAGTACACGTCACCACTGCGCAAAAGCCAACTCAATCAGGAGCTACTGCGCAGCACGTCCGCACGGCCCAATAGCGATGTAATAGATTTGTAATAGAAAATGGTATTTGGTTCCCATACCGATCCTATGTGTGGTTCTCCCTCGACAAACGCGACCGGGACAGGAACTGGAGTATTCAGTCTCAGTGAAACGTGTGGTTCCTAGTTTGGAGTGATTGTTGACACTTGTCACCCAGCAGCGGCGGCACTACGTCGTCCCTGTCAGGCCGACAGATCAAATCCCAGTTCTCTTAAAAACTTAATAATGTTTTCTTTCACTGGAAAATGATATGGTGATACCGACAAGATGTGGAACAAGACACTTGTGTACATTTCCTTTAATAAATGTGCTGAACTGTACATAAGTATCGTTTGCTTTTACGATCTGGTGGAATATCGTTCCAAAATCTTTTGTATGCTGGAGGTTTCCGCATCTGAAGTCCCCACATTTTCATTCTTATAGTCTGCCTATCAGCCTCATCGTACTTCCAGGTAGTTTAGGAACACCGTAGTAAGCCTGTTGGCCCATACTGGGCGCGTCCTTCTCAAACCCAAACCCAAACCTAAACCCACTAACAAAAACATTTGCCCAACCCATTTTCAATGCCACCCATGTAATAAGCTTTGATAAATCTATTAACTCATTTGCAAGTCCCGCTTAAATCCAGTGTCTTCCATGTATTTATCTAGCCTAAATTTGAAGCAGCCTAAGGTTTTAGCTTCAATAACCCCACTAGGCACACTGTTCCACCCATCGACTATTCTACTGCCAAACCAGTATTTTCCTATATCCTTTCTAAATCTAACCTCATCCACTTTGAATTCATTAATAGAGGTCAATTAGACACATGAGCAACATCTGGGTATCTTTATTTGTAGACGTTTCGCCATCCAGTGGTTTCATCAGTACAACAGAAGGACATAATGTGAAGAATTATATACAACAGAGCACCGTAGTCCTGAAGGTGTTCCTTCAACTCCAAGACTGAGGGACTGACACCTTAAATACAATTTCTCCAAGGTTGATGGACTGATTACACTTGCTGCCTCTGTATCTGACTAAAGATACCCAGCTGTTGCATGTGCGTCTTAATTATCAATTTGTTATTATTATTTACCATTTTTAACATTGTGCCCCTCATGGGCATTTGTGTCCCTCGTGTTATACAGGTATTTCACATGTGCTGTACTTAGTGAGTTGTTTTGGTGTCTAGAATTCTTTGGCACTGAGATGTTTGGCACTGTGTGTCCAGCTGGCACTGTGTGTCCAGCTGGCACTGCATAGTGTGCCTCCAAAAAAATGAGCAAATATAGAAAATTAAGTAAACGAAACTGAACAACAACAACGCTTAGATTAGGTTAGGTAATGTTTGTCAGGAAACAAGACAGGTGTTTCCTGACGCGGGTCTTAGTTGATGACCCGCCGCTGGAGCTTTTGGTCATCTGACCGAGGCCTTCCACTGGCTTACCCCTCCACCCCTTTAAGAATTATGGTTATGATTATAACCAATGTATATACCAACGGTGATAATAACATAATCTTATGTTTCCGTACTTGGGAGACAAATGACTGCCGACAACTAGAGGGAAAAAAGAACATGACTGCACTCACTACAACTTTCGGTCCTTGGACCTTGATCACTTCAAATACACGTTATGTGAAGGTCCAAGGACCGAAACGTTATCAGTGAATGCATTCCTAAGGGAATGCATTCTGGTTCATTTCCATTAATTTTTATCTTTTCCCAAGAACCTGGGATATACGACATTTCTCATACATTGATTAAAAAAATACTGCTTTCCAATAATCTTTGTTTGGACACTGTAAGTTGTTTGGTGTCTCGCCATCCTTGGAAGTGACACACTGTCTTGTGTACTGTGATACATGCATCACGGATCATCGTGATTTCAAGTGAACCTCTTGATAGTTCCAGATCACTTCGTAACGTAGTGGGATTCTGTAGGAGTACAGTGAACCACGACACCTACCCATGACACCCACCCATGACACCCACCCATGACACCCACCCACGACACCCACCCACGACAGACTGTTAGACAGCCTGTCGCCTCTGAGCACCTATCAGTAACTAGGAACACGTAGGTGTCAGTGAAGCACCTTTGGGAATGACAGATCAGGTTTGATCCGAGGAGAGGAGACGAGCGGCTCTAACTCCATGGAACAAGAGCCAGTCCCCCCTACCCCAAGCGTCAAGGGTCGTTCTCTGAAGGGATTCGAACGTGTAAACGAGTGGGAAGAGGATTGAATACCACATTAGAAAGCAGGACAGGTGTGTGGATGTAGCTAGGTATACCAATACTATGTTGTATGAAAGGTATACCTTAACTAACACTGTTGTATACTTACGTCCATGAGAACATTCTATACAAGTGTATTTCTTAAAGTATTATACATAATGCGTATGCATAGCCAGAGTTTACACAAGGTGTATGTATATACATACAATAAATATATATATATATATATAATATATATATATATATTATAATTATATATATATATATATATATATATATAAATATATATATAATATATATATATTATATGTATATATTATATATATATATATATATATATATATATATATATATATATATATATATTATATATATATATATATATATATATATATATATATATATATATATATATATATATATATAATATATGAAATATACATGTGTATGCATACCATAAGTGTTCAAATTATTTAAAAATAAAGCTAAACTTTGTATTGTTAACAATAAACGTATCTTAAATTAGATAATAAAATAGTTTTACTCCCGCTGCTTTATGCCCTGCTTTATGCCCTGCTTTATGCCCTGCTTTATGCCCTGCTTTATGCCCTGCCCATATGACAACAGGAAAATGCAAACTCCCTTCCTGTAAGCTTTTTCACCCTGAACTGTGTACCTCTTCAGTACAGGAAAGACTGTGCTGTAACTTAAATTGCCAGACACACCATCTAAAGGGGACAAAAAGATACAAAACATCCAGGCCATGGGAAAACCTGGGTAGCCACAGCCACTCAAGAGGGAGAGGTTTTTTAGTGCCAGGAAGGAAAAAAAAACTGGCAGGAAATGGCAGAAATCGTACACCAAATCCAGTCATTCCTGAAGTGGAACCACAGTCGATGGCCTCCACTCCAAACCAACAGATACAGATACTAATGCCGGAAAAAAATCCCCCCCCCAGTACCAACAATACCACCAGTCCGATGACATTCTTCTTTGCAAATATACAGGGTCTAAAGCCAGCAACAAACAACAAAATACCTTTCATCCGTGGACTGCTTGCAGAGGCAAAGGCAATGTTCGCGGCTTTCACTGAGACCCACATAAAGGATCACTTGGACAACGAAATATGGATCCCAGGTTACAACCTATACAGATGTGACAGAGTGAACAGGCAAAAGGGGGGGGGGGTTGGCCTGTACATTGCAGAGTCACTTGTTTGCACAGAACTGCTTAATGCCTCAAATGATGTAGTGGAAGTTTTAGCAGTAAGGTCGAGAACCAAAACCTAGTCATTGTGGTAGTCTACAAGCCTCCGGATGCAACATCCCAGCAATTCCAGGAACAGCTGTTAAAAATTGACCACTGTCTGGAAAATCTTCCAGCTCCTGCACCCAACATCTTGCTCCTGGGGATTTCAACTTAAGGCACCTAAAATGGAGGAATATAGCAAATAATATTGTTGCAGTAATAACACCAGGAGGCAGCTCTGATGAAAACTCACACTCACACGAGCTTTTAAATCTCTGCACAAAATTCAATTTAAACCAGCAAATAATAGAGCCTACTAGACTGGAGAATACACTAGACCTCATCTTCACTAACAATGATGATCTGATAAGAAATGTCACCATATCAAAAACAATATACTCAGATCACAACATAATTGAGGTTCAGACATGTATGCGCGGAGCCCCAGACCGACAAAATGAGATTAGTCACGAGGGAGCATTCACCAAATTCAACTTCAATAACAAAAACATAAAGTGGGACCAAGTAAACCAAGTCCTAACCGATATAAGCTGGGAAGATATACTAAGCAACACAGACCCCAACTTATGCCTAGAACAGATTAACTAGGTGGCACTCGATGTATGCACAAGACTTATTCCTCTAAGAAAAAGGAGGAGTAGATGTAAAATAGAAAGAGACAGGCGCTCTCTTTACAGGCGACGGAAAAGAATAACAGAGCGGCTAAAAGAGGTCAATCTATCTGAAATGCGTAGGGAGACACTGGTCAGAGAAATAGCAAACATCGAACTTAAGCTAAAGGAATCTTATAGGAGTCAGGAATCGCGGGAAGAACTAAAATCCATAAATGAAATCGAAAGAAACCCAAAGTATTTCTTCTCCTATGCCAAATCAAAGTCGAGAACAACGTCCAGTATTGGGCCCTTACTTAAACAAGATGGGTCCTACACAGATGACAGCAAGGAAATGAGTGAGCTACTCAAGTCCCAATATGACTCAGTTTTTAGCAAGCCACTAACCAGACTGAGAGTCGAAGATCAAAATTAATTTTTTATGAGAGAGCCGCAGAATTTGGTTAACACAAGCCTATCTGATGTTCTCCTGACGCCAAATGACTTCGAACAGGCGATAAATGACATGCCCATGCACTCTGCCCCAGGGCCAGACTCATGGAACTCCGTGTTCATCAAGAACTGCAAGAAGCCCCTATCACGAGCCTTTACCATCCTATGGAGAGGGAGCATGGACACGGGGGTCGTCCCACAGTTACTAAAAACACAGACATAGCCCCACTCCACAAAGGGGGCAGTAAAGCAACAGCAAAGAACTACAGACCAATAGCACTACATCCCATATCATAAAAATCTTTGAAAGAGTCCTAAGAAGCAAGATCACCACCCATCTAGAAACCCATCAGTTACACAACCCAGGGCAACATGGGTTTAGAACAGGTCGCTCCTGTCTGTCTCAACTATTGGATCACTACGACAAGGTCCTAGATGCACTAGAAAACAAAAAGAATGCAGATGTAATATATACAGACTTTGCAAAAGCCTTCGACAAGTGTGACCATGGCGTAATAGCGCACAAAATGCGTGCTGAAGGAATAACAGGAAAAGTCGGTCGATGGATCTATAATTTCCTCACTAACAGAACACAGAGAGTAGTAGTCAACAGAGTAAAGTCCGAGGCAGGCACGGTTGAAAAGCTCTGTTCCACAAGGCACAGTACTCGCTCCCATCTTGTTCCTCATCCTCATATCTGACATAGACAAGGATGTCAGCCACAGCACCGTGTCTTCCTTTGCAGATGACACCCGAATCTGCATGACAGTGTCTTCCATTGCAGACACTGCAAGGCTCCAGGCGGACATCAACCAAATCTTTCAGTGGGCTGCAGAAAACAATATGAAGTTCAACGATGAGAAATTTCAATTACTCAGATATGGTAAACACGAGGAAATTAAATCTTCATCAGAGTACAAAACAAATTCTGACCACAAAATAGAGCGAAACACCAACGTCAAAGACCTGGAAGTGATCATGTCGGAGGATCTCACCTTCAAGGACCATAACATTGTATCAATCGCATCTGCTAGAAAAATGACAGGATGGATAATGAGAACCTTCAAAACGAGGGATGCCAAGCCCATGATGACACTCTTCAGGTCACTTGTTCTATCTAGGCTGGAATATTGCTGCACACTAACAGCACCTTTCAAGGCAGGTGAAATTGCTGACCTAGAAAATGTACAGAGAACCTTCACGGCGTGCATAACGGAGATAAAAACACCTCAATTACTGGGAGCGCTTGAGGTTCCTGAACCTGTATTCCCTGGAACGCAGGCGGGAGAGATACATGATTATATACACCTGGAAAATCGTAGAGGGACTAGTACCGAACTTGCACACGAAAATCACTCACTACGAAAGCAAAAGACTTGGCAGACGATGCAACATCCCCCCAATGAAAAGCAGGGGTGTCACTAGCACGTTAAGAGACCATACAATAAGTGTCAGGGGCCCGAGACTGTTCAACTGCCTCCCAGCATACATAAGGGGATTACCAACAGACCCCTGGCAGTCTTCAAGCTGGCACTGGACAAGCACCTAAAGTCGGTTCCTGATCAGCCGGGCTGTGGCTCGTACGTTGGTTTGCGTGCAGCCAGCAGTAACAGCCTGGTTGATCAGGCTCTGATCCACCAGGAGGCCTGGTCACAGACCGGGCCGCGGGGGCGTTGACCCCCGGAACTCTCTCCAGGTAAACTCCAGGTAAACTAGTTACTCTACTAGTTATATTTACCTGTGCTAATAATAAGTATTCTCTTGTCAGGTGAACAATGGCTGCGTAGCCTTAATAACTTAGGTGTACAGATAGTTATGTAGATAATGTATTTACGTTATACAGTTATCTAACGAGGCAACTTATTGACCTTGTTATTGTTGGGTTGAAGGATTACGCCGGCCTGAGGGATTTTATTTATCTTGTTACTGTTGGACTAAAAGGTTGTGTCGGTCACAGGGGAGTTTTCTGCCTTTTTTCTTTTTTTTTTTTTTTTTTTTTTTTTACGCAGGGTTTGACAAGGTTAAGGATCCCTAGCTTTATTGACTAGCTATTTACAGGTTAAGGATTCCTAACTTTATTGGCAAGCTAAGAGCTGTTACCTACATCAGCTCATTTGAGCTGGGTTAAAATGTTATGCCGGCCTTAGGGATATTTTTTATTTTGCTATTGTTATTTTATTGTTATTGTTATTGTTATTGTTATTGTTAGTGGCCTGGTGGCTAAAGCTCCCGCTTCACACACGGTGGGTCCGGGTTCGATTCCCGGCGGGTGGAAACATTTCGACACGTTTCCTTACACCTGTTGTTCTGTTCACCTAGCAGCAAATAGGTACCTGGGTGTTAGTCGACTGGTGTGGGTCGCATCCTGGGGGACAAGATTGAGGACCATAATGGAAATAAGTTAGACAGTCCTCGATGACGCACTGACTTTCTTGGGTTATCCTGGGTGGCTAACCCTCCGGGGTTAAAAATCCGAACGAACTCTTATCTTATCTTATCTTAGAAGATTGTGTCTGCCTGAGAGAGCTTATTTACCTTGTTAGTGTTGGATTGAAGAGTTATGCCGACCTGAAGGAACTTAGTATCGTATCAATAATTGTTGTTGGGTTTAAGGGTTGTAATTGCCCCGGGGTATATGAATCCTTTTGCTAGGCTAAAAGATTTCATTGGGTTGAACGGCTGTAATAGTGCTGACGTAACGTGAACCTTATTTCCGAGATATATTGTTGGAGTTAACGGTCGTAGAAAACAGATGAGCTGTATATTAGATTTAGTGTTGGACTTAAGGATCGTGGTCAACACAGGAGCTGTATATTAGATTTACTGTATTAATGTTGGTAAAATTACCGACAATATGTTAGGTAAAAGGACATAAGTGACATTTTATTGTGGCGAAACGTTGCCATAATAAAATGTCACATTAGTTACACTTGCGTCCTCTTACATAACATTGTAGATTTAATGTTAGAGTTAAGGGTCGTGGTAAACAGAGGAGCTGTAAATTAGATTTAATGTTAGAGTTAAGGGTCGTGGTAAACAGAGGAGCTGTAAATTAGATTTAATGTTAGAGTTAAGGGTCGTGGTAAACAGAGAGCTGTAAATTAGATTTAATGTTAGAGTTAAGGGTCGTGGTAAACAGAGGAGCTGTAAATTAGATTTAATGTTAGAGTTAAGGGTCGTGGTAAACAGAGGAGCTGTAAATTAGATTTAATGTTAGAGTTAAGGGTCGTGGTAAACAGAGGAGCTGTAAATTAGATTTAATGTTAGAGTTAAGGGTCGTGGTAAACAGAGGAGCTGTAAATTAGATTTAATGTTAGAGTTAAGGGTCGTGGTAAACAGAGGAGCTGTAAATTAGATTTAATGTTAGAGTTAAGGGTCGTGGTAAACAGAGGAGCTGTAAATTAGATTTAATGTTAGAGTTAAGGGTCGTGGTAAACAGAGGAGCTGTACAGAATATGAGATTAGTTGTTTTCAGGCAGTCAAAAATTTCTCCCATCTTGGACAAGAGAAATAGTTTATTCTTTACAAGACCTAACAATCGTTGGTCTACCCCATGCAACTGCTTATAACACACACACACACACACACACACACACACACACACACACACACACACCACACACACACACACACACACACACACAGGTACAGGAGGTACCTGTACAGGAGGTACAGGAGGCATAGGACCCAGGAAAACAAGGAGATTAGTAGAAGAGCCAAAACGAGTATGCACAGATAAGGAGGAGGCCCAGCGACAGTATGAAAACGATAAGCATCGAAAGGTCAAATCTGACCCGAAACTGCTGTATAGCCACATAGGAGAAGACAACAGTCAAGGACCAGGGTGATAAGGCTGAGGAAAAGAAGGTGGAGAACTCACAAGAAATGATCAAGAGGTATGTGAGGAGCTCAACACGAGATTTAAGGAAGTATTTACAGTAGAGTCAGGAAGGACTCTGGGGGACAGACCAGATGGGGACACCAGCAAGGAATACACCAACAAGAGTGGACGACATACAAACAGATGAGGAGGTAGGTGAAGAAACTGCTAAGGGACATCGATACCTCAAGGCAATGGGACCGGACAACATCTCCCCGTGGTCCTTAGAGAGGGAGCAGATATGTTGTGCGTGCCACTTACCACAATCTTCAACACGTCCCTGAAACTGGGCAACTACCTGAGTGATGGAAGACTGAACAAATGTAGTTCCCATTTTTAAAAAAGGAGACAGAAAAGAGGCACTAAACTATAGACCTGTGTCATTGACGTGTATAGTATGCAAAATTATGGAGAAGATTATCAGGAGGAGAGTGGTGGAGCACCTGGAACGGAACAAGAGTATAAATGCCAACCAGCACGGATTCATGGAAGGCAAATCCTGTGTCACAAACCTTCTGGAGTTTTATGATAAAATAACAGAAGTAAGACACGAGAGAGAGGGGTGGGTTGATTGCATCTTCTTGGACTGCAAGAAGGCCTTTGACACAGTTTCCTCACAAGAGATTAGTGCAGAAGCTAGAGCATCAGGCGCATATAACAGGAAGGGCACTGCAATGGATCAAGAATACCTGACAGGGAGACAACAACGAGTCATGGTACGCAATGATGTATCACAGTGGGCAACCTGTGACGAGCGGGGTCCCACAGGGGGTCGGTCCTAGGACCAGTGCTATTTTTGGTATATGTGAACGACATGATGGAAGGGTTAGACTCAGAAGTGTCCCTGTTTGCAGATGATGTGAAGTTAATGAGGAGAATTAAATCTGATGAGGACCAGGCAGGACTTCAAAGAGACCTGACAGACTGGACAACCTGGTCCAGCAAATGGCTTCTCGAATTTAATCCTGCCAAATGCAAAGTCATGAAGATAGGGAAGGGCACAGAAGACCACAGACCGAGTATAGGCTAGGTGGCCAAAGACTGCAAACCTCACTCAAGGAGAAAGATCTTGGGGTGAGTATAACACCGAGCATGTCTCCGGAAGCACACATCAACCAGATAACCTGCTGCAGCATATGGGCGCCTGGCAAACCTGAGAACAGCATTCCGATACCTTAGTAAGGAATCGTTCAAGACACTGTACACCGTGTATGTCAGGCCCATACTGGAGTATGCAGCACCTGTTTGGAACCCGCACTTGATAAAGCACGTCAAGAAACTAGAGAAAGTACAAAGGTTTGCGACAAGGTTAGTTCCAGAGCTAAGGGGAATGTCCTATGAAGAAAGATTAAGGGAAATCGGCCTGACGACACTGGAGGACAGGAGGGTCAGGGGAGACATGATAACGACATATAAAATACTGCGTGGAATAGACAAGGTGGACAAAGACAGGATGTTCCAGGGAGGGGACACAGAAACAAGAGGCCACAATTGGAAGTTGAAGACACAAATGAGTCAGAGAGATATTAGGAAGTATTTCTTCAGTCATAGAGTTGTAAGGCAGTGGAATAGCCTAGAAAATGACGTAGTGGAGGCAGGAACCATACACAGTTTTAAGACGAGGTTTGATAAAGCTCATGGAGCGGGGAGAGAGAGGGCCCAGTAGCAACCGGTGAAGAGGCGGGGCCAGGAGCTAAGACTCGACCCCTGCAACCACAAATAGGTGAGTACAAATAGGTGAGTACACACACACACACACAATAGAAACATACACAACCCCCCTCCCCTCCAAATAAAAGGCAGCTTGGTTAAGAAAATGTGTGTGGTGGTTTATGGGCGGTGTGGGCGGAGTCTAGTGTTCCCAGGCCACGCCCTTGTCATGTTGCTGCTCTCACAGTGTTTGTGGGCGTGCGGGGGGAGGCTTGTGGGCGCGCGGGGGAGGGTTTTGGGATAGGGGTGGGGTTTGTGAGAGTCGGGGAGGCTTGTGAGTGCAGTGGTAGGCTTGTTTGAGTGTAGGGGAAGATTATGGGTGGGAGGAGGGGAAGGTTGTGGGTGGGAGAAGGGGGTTGTGGGCGCCATGGGAAGGAGTCTTACTGACGAGGTAGGGGTAAGGGGGTGGGTTAGTGCTGGGATTTGTGAGTGTGGGGGAGGGTTTGTGAGAGTGTAGAAGGGGGAATAGGACAGGTGTGTAGGAGGGTGTGTATGGGAGTGTAGGTGGGGTGTAGGAGGGAGTGTTGGTGGGGGTGTTTGGGAGGTGTTCTACACCTTGTATATACATTGTGAGAAGTGCAAATATATATATTATATATATATATATATATATATATATATATATATATATATATATTTATATATATATATATATATATATATATATATTATATATATATATATATATATATATATATATATATATATATATATATATATATATATATATATACATACAAGGGTG
>NC_069412.1:66287155-66292705 GCF_026875155.1 Cherax quadricarinatus | reverse complement strand
GCTTCTTTTTGATTATAAAAAATAATAATAATGTAAGGCGCGCGCGCGCACACACACCACACACACAAAACACACACACCACACACACACACACACACACACACACACACACACACACACACACCACACACACACACACACACACATCTTTAATCACCGACCGCAGCCTTTCCTCCTTGTTTCCCTATTTTATGTTTCCGATGTTTGAGTTCCCTTCCCCCTCTCTCTCTCTCTCTCTCTCTCTCTCTCTCTCTCTCTCTCTCTCTCTCTCTCTCTCTCTCTCTCTCTCTCTCACTTCCCTCACTTCCTATGTAACATTCCTTATTCTCCCTCCTCAACCTTCTCTCATTCTTTTTCCCCCCTGTCTCACAGCACACTTCTCTGTCTCTCCTCTCTTTACTCCCCCTTCCCTGTGATTATCTCTCCATTTTGTCCTGCAATACTGTTTCTTTCTCAAAAGTAACTCATAACCTGAATGTCTTACAGTACCCGCTCACTAAGAAGTTTGCAACCAGACAGTTTGAATCATTCATGACAAAATGAATGATGTCATGAATATCAATTAATATATATATAATATATATATATATATATATATATATTATATATATATATTATATATATATATATATATATATATATATATATTATATATATATATATCAACTAAGGCTATTGAACTCAAGGAGAAAGTGAAAGATGCAGACTTAAGCGAAATTGTGATCACAGAGATCGAGTGGATGAAGTCTTCCAATGGACTTATGTAATGTTATAAGAAAGAGAATTTTAGGTACAGTAGCTCTACTGGTCTGGAAGTTATTTAGAGTCTACATGAGAGCTGTTATACAACAGCTGTAAGTAGCAAGCCTTAATTAGGTGCTGCAGTACAGCCTATCTGCTATTAAAATGTGCCTAAAAAACACATATAATTAAGTATCGTGGGATACGTTAGAACATCAAGGATCCTCTTGGCTCAAGAAGAGGCAAAAGTTGTTGATGCTGGGAACGAGGTACTTGTTGATCCGGCCGTCAAATGACACGCACAATACATACACGAATGAGAGATAATGTGGAAAAACAGTAAGACGAGATGTGATATTCACTCAGAGTTAGTCAGACATTGAGGGAAGGTAAGTTTTTAAACTACCATATGCAGGAAGTGATCGCTGTGGCTACATTATTGTGTATCCAGTATCCATCCTATGGATGTTAGTGGCTAGTTTATTGTGTATCTCATATCCATCCTGTGGATGGTAGTGGCTAGTTTATTGTGTACCTCATATCCATCCTGTGGATGGTAGTGGCTAGTTTATTGTGTACCTCATATCCATCCTGTGGATGTTAGTGGCTAGTTTATTGTGTATCTCATATCCATCCTGTGGATGGTAGTGGCTAGTTTATTGTGTACCTCATATCCATCCTGTGGATGTTAGTGGCTAGTTTATTGTGTATCTCATATCCATCCTGTGGATGGTAGTGGCTAGTTTATTGTGCACCCCACATCCATCCTATGGATGGTAGTGGCTAGTTTATTGTGCACCCCACATCCATCCTATGGATGTTAGTGGCTAGTTTATTGTGCACCCCCACATCCATCCTATGGATGGTAGTGGCTAGTTTATTGTGCACCCCACATCCATCCTATGGATGTTAGTGGCTAGTTTATTGTGCACCCCACATCCATCCTATGGATGGTAGTGGCTAGTTTATTGTGCACCCCACATCCATCCTATGGATGGTAGTGGCTAGTTTATTGTGCACCCCACATCCATCCTATGGATGTTAGTGGCTAGTTTATTGGCACCCCACATCCATCCTATGGATGGTAGTGGCTAGTTTATTGTGCACCCCACATCCATCCTATGGATGTTAGTGGCTAGTTTATTGTGCACCCCACATCCATCCTATGGATAGGTAGTGCTAGTTTATTGTGCACCCCACATCCATCCTATGGATGGTAGTGGCTAGTTTATTGTGCACCCCACATCCATCCTATGGATGTTAGTGGCTAGTTTATGTGCACCCCACATCCATCCTATGGATGGTAGTGGCTAGTTTATTGTGCACCCCACATCCATCCTATGGATGTTAGTGGCTAGTTTATTGTGCACCCCCACATCCATCCTATGGATGTTAGTGGCTAGTTTATTGTGCACCCCACATCCATCCTATGGATGTTAGTGGCTAGTTTATTGTGCACCCCACATCCATCCTATGGATGTTAGTGGCTAGTTTATTGTGCACCCCACATCCATCCTATGGATGGTAGTGGCTAGTTTATTGTGCACCCACATCCATCCTATGGACGGTAGTGGCTAGTGTATTGTGCACCCCACATCCATCTTATGGACGGTAGTGGCTAGTGTATTGTGCACCCCACATCCATCTTATGGACGGTAGTGGCTAGTGTATTGTGCACCCCACATCCATCCTATGGATGTTAGTGGCTAGTTTATTGTGCACCCCACATCCATCCTATGGATGGTAGTGGCTAGTTTATTGTGCACCCACATCCATCCTATGGATGTTAGTGGCTAGTTTATTGTGCACCCCACATCCATCCTATGGATGTTAGTGGCTAGTTTATTGTGCACCCCACATCCATCCTATGGATGGTAGTGGCTAGTTTATTGTGCACCCACATCCATCCTATGGATGTTAGTGGCTAGTTTATTGTGCACCCCACATCCATCCTATGGATGGTAGTGGCTAGTGTATTGTGCACCCCACATCCATCCTATGGATGGTAGTGGCTAGTTTATTGTGCACCCCACATCCATCCTATGGATGTTAGTGGCTAGTTTATTGTGCACCCCCACATCCATCCTATGGATGTTAGTGGCTAGTTTATTGTGCACCCCACATCCATCCTATGGATGTTTAGTGGCTAGTTTATTGTGCACCCCACATCCATCCTATGGATGTTAGTGGCTAGTTTATTGTGCACCCCACATCCATCCTATGGATGTTAGTGGCTAGTTTTATTGTGCACCCCACATCCATCCTATGGATGTTAGTGGCTAGTTTATTGTGCACACCCACATCCATCCTATGGATGTTAAGTGGCTAGTTTATTGTGCACCCCACATCCATCCTATGGAATGGTAGTGGCTAGTTTATTGTGCACCCCACATCCATCCTATGGATGTTAGTGGCTAGTTATTGTGCACCCCACATCCATCCTATGGATGGTAGTGGCTAGTTTATTGTGCACCCCACATCCATCCTATGGATGTTAGTGGCTAGTTTATTGTGCACCCCACATCCATCCTATGGATGTTAGTGGCTAGTTTATTGTGCACCCACATCCATCCTATGGATGTTAGTGGCTAGTTTATTGTGCACCCCACATCCATCCTATGGATTGGTAGTGGCTGTTTATTGGCACCCCACATCCATCCTATGGATGTTAGTGGCTAGTTTATTGTGCACCCCACATCCATCCTATGGATGGTAGTGGCTAGTTTATTGTGCACCCCACATCCATCCTATGGATGTTAGTGGCTAGTTTATTGTGCACCCCACATCCATCCTATGGATGGTAGTGGCTAGTTTATTGTGCACCCCACATCCATCCTATGGATGTTAGTGGCTAGTTTATTGTGCACCCCACATCCATCCTATGGATGTTAGTGGCTAGTTTATTGTGCACCCCACATCCATCCTATGGATGTTAGTGGGCTAGTTTTATTGTGCACCCTATATCCATCCTATGGACGGTATCACGAGCATATGGATACACAAAGGCATAGGAACTAGTCCCAAAAGCGTTAACAGCATCATATCTAGATATATCTAGATATATCTAGATATATCTAGATATATCTAGATATATCTAGATATATACATTTTACAATTCTGTTTCAATTTCTGTAAAGCAAATTCAAAGATATTTTCTTGAAACGACTCACGAAGATTGTAATTGCATAGAAGCATTTCTTGTACCACGTTTCACCCTCCCTAAGGGAAGGGTGTTTTCAGGTACGCTGGCGAGACGTTGAAGTGTTTTCTAACCACATGTCAGCATTAATACGGAGACCAGACTTGCTTGCGCCATCATGCTGGACGCTGAACGAAGAGGCTGAGGGTCGAGGCCCTCGAAGATGGACACCACCACGATCATAGCTCTCTTCCCGTAGCTTCTAACAGGAAATTACAGAAAGCAAAGTCGCTGAAGACCTGACGACTACCAGACGATGCCTTACTAATTCCCCTCATGCAACTAAATAGCCAACCGGTCAAAACAAAAAATTCTTTTAATTAAGAAGAAAAGTAGAACAAATCTTGGAGATCTACTCAAACAAGCATGTCTTTAAGAAGACAGTCAGAAGAAATCTTGGAGATCTACTCACACAAGTATGTCTTTAAGAAGACAGTCAGAAGAAATCTTGGAGATCTACTCACACAAGCATGTCTTTTAAGAAGACAGTCAGAAGAAATCTTGGAGATCTACTCACACAAGCATGTCTTAAGAAGACAGTCAGAAGAAATCTTGGAGATCTACTCACACAAGTATGTCTTTAAGAAGACAGTCAGAAGAAATCTTGGAGATCTACTCACACAAGCATGTCTTTAAGAAGACAGTCAGAAGAAATCTTGGAGATCTACTCACACAAGCATGTCTTTAAGAAGACAGTCAGAAGAAATCTGGAGATCTACTCACACAAGCATGTCTTTAAGAAGACAGTCTGAAGAAATCTTGGAGATCTACTCACACAAGTATGTCTTTAAGAAGACAGTCAGAAGAAATCTTGGAGATCTACTCACACAAGCATGTCTTTAAGAAGACAGTCAGAAGAAATCTTGGAGATCTACTCACCACAAGCATGTCTTTAAGAAGACAGTCAGAAGAAATCTTGGAGATCTACTCACACAAGCATGTCTTTAAGAAGACAGTCTGAAGAAATCTTGGAGATCTACTCACACAAGCATGTCTTTAAGAAGACAGTCAGAAGAAATCTTGGAGATCTACTCACACAAGCATGTCTTTAAGAAGACAGTCAGAAGAAATCTTGGAGATCTACTCACACAAGCATGTCTTTAAGAAGACAGTCTGAAGAAATCTTGGAGATCTACTCACACAAGCATGTCTTTAAGAAGACAGTCAGAAGAAATCTTGGAGATCTACTCACACAAGCATGTCTTTAAGAAGACAGTCAGAAGAAATCTTGGAGATTACTCACACAAGCATGTCTTTAAGAAGACAGTCAGAAGAAATCTTGGAGATCTACTCGCACAAGAATGTCTTTAAGAAGACAGTCAGAAGAAATCTTGGAGATCTACTCAAACAAGCATTTCTTTAAGAAGACAGACAGAAGAAATCTTGGAGATCTACTCACACAAGCATTTCTTTAAGAAGACAGTCAGAAGAAATCTTGGAGATCTACTCAAACAAGCATTTCTTTAAGAAGACAGTCAGAAGAAATCTTGGAGATCTACTCAAACAAGCATGTCTTTAAGAAGACAGCCAGAAGAAATCTTGGAGATCTGCTCAAACAAGCATGTCTTTAAGAAGACAGTCAGAAGAGATCTTGGAGATCTACTCACACA
>NC_069412.1:66277155-66282155 GCF_026875155.1 Cherax quadricarinatus | reverse complement strand
CATTACTAGAACCATCAGGTACTAGTACCATCAGGTACTAGAACCTTCGGGTACTAGTACCATCAGGTACTAGAACCATCAGGTACTAGAACCATCAGGTATCAGAGCCATCAGGTACTAGTACAATCAGTTACTAGTACCATCAGGTACTAGAAATCATCAGGTACTAGTACCATCAGGTACTAGAACCATCGGGTACTAGTACCAACCAGTACTAGAACCATCAGTACTAGAACCATCAGGTACTAGTACCATCATGTACTAGTACCATCAGGTACTAGTACCATCAGGTACTAGAACCATCGGGTACTAGTACCATCAGGTACTAGAACCATCAGGTACTAGAACCATCAGGTACTAGAAAACTCCCTCAACCTGTCCTTAAGTTCTGATTGGTCGAGAAACCCCCTCCCCTTCCCCCCAGAAAACTTGAGTAAACCAGGTTTGATCCGAGGAAGGAAACGGATAACTCCCCTTTCTGGGATGAAAAACTTTTCACCAGAGCAAATATGTATCCTGGTACTATGTATCCAGGAACCTTGTATCCAGGAAATATGTATCCAAGAAATATGTATCCAGGAACCTTGTATCCAGGAAATATGTATCCAGGAACCTTGTATCCAGGAAATATGTATCCAGGAAATATGTATCCAAGAAATATGTATCCAGGAAATATGTATCCAGGAAATACGAATCCAGGAAATATGTGACCAAGAAATCTGTATCCATGAAATATGTGTCCAGGAAATATGTATCCAAGAAATATGTGTCCAGGAAATATGTATCCAAGAAATATGTATCCAGGAAATATGTGTCCAGGAAATATGTATCCAAGAAATATGTGCCCAGGAAATATGTATCCAGGAAATATGTATCCAGGAAATATGTATCTAGGAACTGTATCCAGGGAGTATATGAGAAGAGACTATGTATCCAGTCTCATATTCTACTGGGTGATCCTGGTACAGTCTAGTACTGGTGATCCTGGTACAGTCTAGTACTGGTGAACCTGGTACAGTCTAGTACTGGTGATCCTGGTACAGTCTAGTACTGGTGATCCTGGTACAGTCTAGTACTGGTGATCCTGGTACAGTCTAGTACTGGTGAACCTGGTACAGTCTAGTACTGGTGATCCTGGTACAGCCTAGTACTGGTGATCCTGGTACAGTCTAGTACTGGTGATCCTGGTACAGTCTAGTACTGGTGATCCTGGTACAGTCTAGTACTGGTGATCCTGGTACAGTCTAGTACTGGTGATCCTGGTACAGTCTAGTACTGGTGAACCTGGTACAGTCTAGTACTGGTGATCCTGGTACAGTCTAGTACTGGTGAACCTGGTACAGTCTAGTACTGGTGAACCTGGTACAGTCTAGTACTGGTGATCCTGGTACAGTCTAGTACTGTGTGATCCTGGTACAGTCTAGTACTGGTGATCCTGGTGCAGTCTAGTACTGGTGATCTTGGTACAGTCTAGTACTGGGTGATCCTGGTACAGTCTAGTACTGGTGATCCTGGTACAGTCTAGTACTGGGTGATCCTGGTGCAGTCTAGTACTGGGTGATCCTGGTACAGTCTAGTACTGGGTGATACTGGTACAGTCTAGTACTGGGTGATCCTGGTACAGTCTAGTACTGTGTGATCCTGGTACAGTCTAGTACTGGTGATCCTGGTACAGTCTGGTACTGTGTGATCCTGGTACAGTCTAGTACTGGTGATCCTGGTACAGTCTGTACTGGTGATCCTGGTACAGTCTAGTACTGTGTGATCCTGGTACAGTCTAGTACTGGTGATCCTGGTACAGTCTAGTACTGGTGATCCTGGTACAATCTAGTACTGTGTGATCCTGGTACAGTCTAGTACTGGTGATCCTGGTGCAGTCTAGTACTGGTGATCTTGGTACAGTCTAGTACTGGGTGATCCTGGTACAGTCTAGTGCTGGTGATCCTGGTACAGTCTAGTACTGGGTGATCCTGGTGCAGTCTAGTACTGGGTGATCCTGGTACAGTCTACTACTGGGTGATCCTGGTACAGTCTAGTACTGGGTGATCCTGGTACAATCTAGTACTGGTGAACCTGGTACAGTCTAGTACTGGGTGATCCTGGTACAGTCTAGTACTGGTGATCCTGGTACAGTCTAGTACTGGTGATCCTGGTACAGCCTAGTACTGGTGATCCTGGTACAGTCTAGTACTGGTGATCCTGGTACAGTTTAGTACTGGTGATCCTGGTACAGTTTAGTATTGATCACTGCGCGGAGGTAAACAGGAGTAAATCTGTTCAGCATCAAGTCTCTGTTGATTGCTACTGTTTAAGCCGTTCATGGAACTCTCTTGTTCCAGTGTTGTTCCAGGAACTGTTTTGTTCCATTGATCTAGGAACTGTTTTGTACCAGCGTTGTTCCAGGAACTGTTTTGTTCAATTGTTCTAGGAACTGTTTTGTTCTATTGTTCTAGGAACTGTTTTGTTCTATTGTTACAGGAACTGTTTTGTTCCATCATTGTTCCAAAACTGTTTAGCTCCAGTATTGTTCCAGAACTATTTTATTCCAACATTGTTCCAGGAACTGTTTTGTTTCAGCATTGTTCTAGGAACTATTTTAATCGTGTTCCAGGACTGTTTTGTTCCAACATTGTTCCAGAGCTGTTTTGTTCCATCATTGTTCCAACAATGTTCCAGAGCTGTTTTGTTTTATCATTGTTCCAAGACTGTTTTGTTCCATCATTGTTCCAGGAACTGTTTTGTTCCAACATTGTTCCAGTACTGTTTTGTTCCATCATTGTTCCAGGAACTGTTTTCTATCATTGTTCCAGGAACTGTTTTGTTCCATCATTGTTCCAAGAACTGTTTTGTTCTATCATTGTTCCAGGAACTGTTTTGTTCCAACATTGTTCCAAGACTGTTTTGTTCCATCATTGTTCCAAGACTGTTTTGTTCCATCATTGTTCCAGGAACTGTTTTGTTCCAACATTGTTCCAAGACTGTTTTGTTCCATCATTGTTCCAAGACTGTTTTGTTCCATCATTGTTCCAGGAACTGTTTTGTTCCAACATTGTTCCAGGAACTGTTTTGTTCCAACATTGTTCCAAGACTGTTTTGTTCCATCATTGTTCCAGGAACTGTTTTGTTCCAACATTGTTCCAGGAACTATTTTGTTCCAACATTGTTCCAAGACTGTTTTGTTCCATCATTGTTCCAGGAACTGTTTTTGTTCCATCATTGTTCCAGGAACTGTTTTGTTCCATCATTGTTCCAGAACTGTTTTGTTCCATCTTCGTTCCATTAAACTTTTGTTCCAAGAAATATATATGAACTGTTCTATAACATTGTTCAAATAACTGTCCCAACATTGTTCCAATATTGTTCCAGGAACTGTTTCAACATGGGGAGGGTGTGTAGCTCCCGGTCTCGGATCAAGAGCTTTAATTTCCCCATGTGTGTGTGTGTGTGTGTTTATTGCCAGGCAGGAACCTCCCTTCTCTGATTGCCAGCCAATCAGGAGTGGCGTGGCGTTGCCCGGCACTCATCCTCGGCCAATCAGAGAGGCCAGCGGTGCCAGAGCAGAGGGGGAGGGGGATCACGTGAGCCATCAGAGGGTCCGGGAGGGGTGTTAAGGGGGGGGGGGATCGCATGGGCCAATCAAAGGGTCCGGGGGGGTGTTAAGGGGGAGGGGGATGACGTGGACCAATCAGAGGGTCCGGGGAGGGTGTTAGGGGGGAGGTGATGACCTGGACCAATCAAAAGGGTCCGGGGGGGGGGTGTTAAGGGGGAGGGGGATCACATGGGCCAATCAAAGGGTCCGGGGAGAGTGTTTAAGGGGGAGGGGATGACGTGGACCAATCAGAGGGTCCGGGGGAGGGTGTTAAGGGGGAGGGGGATGACCGGCCCAATCAGAGGGTCCGGGGGAGGGGGACCACGTGGACAAATGAGAGGGTCCGGGGGAGGGGTTTTAAGGGGGGGGAGGTGCCCAATCAATCAGGAAACGGGGAAGGTGTAAGAGTGTCCCAGGAGTTATTGGCCAGTCAAAAGTGCAGAGCCGGGAAAATTAAAGGGTTATCCACCAAACATAAGAGCTTACAGCCGGATACAAGGGTTCTCAACCAAACAGAACGTCGTAAAGGGCCCTAGGCAAAGGGTTCTTGACCAATCAGAACGTCGTCAAGCCATAGGCAAAGGGTTCTTGACCAATCAGAAAGGCATAGAGCCGTATACAAGGGTTCTAGTGGTGGACGCGGTCATCCTGGGGTAAGGGGTGGTGGTTCAGGGGTTCTAAACAAAATAAAGAGTCAGTTTAACTATAGAACAACCCAGTTTAAAAACTCAGGGTTGTAAAAAGTGCCGCAGAGCTCTCACCAGGACACAGCCTGACCAGGTGCAGGGTAGCAGGGTAGTGCAGGGCAGTGCAGGGTAGCAGGGTAGTGCAGGGCAGGGTAGTGCAGGGTAGTGCAGGGCAGGGTAGTGCAGGGTAGTGCAGGGCAGGGTAGTGCAGGGTAGCAGAGTAGCGCAGGGTAGTGCAGGGCAGTGCAGGGTAGCAGGGTAGTGCAGGGCAGGTAGTGCAGGGTAGCAGGGTATGCAGGGCAGTGGCAGGGTAGCAGGGTAGTGCAGGGCAGGGTAGTGCAGGGTAGTGCAGGGTAGTGCAGGGCAGGGTAGTGCAGGGCAGGGTAGTGCAGGGCAGGGTAGTGCAGGGTAGCAGGGTAGCAGGGTAGTGCAGGGTAGCAGGGTAGTGCAGGGTAGCAGGGTAGTGCAGGGTAGCAGAGTATGCAGGGTAGCAGGGGAGTGCAGGGTAGCAGGGTAGTGCAGGGTAGCAGGGTAGTGCAGGGTAGCAGGGGAGGCGGGTAGTGCAGGCAGGTATGCAAGGTAGGGGATGCAGGGGAGGTAGTGCAGGGGGAGGGTAGGCAGGTAAGGGGTAGTGCAAGGGGAGCAGGGGAGTGCAGGGGAACTAGGCAGGGGAGCAGGGAAATGCAGGGTAGCAGGTGTGCAGGGTAGCAGGGTAGTGCAGGGGC
>NC_069412.1:66263070-66276655 GCF_026875155.1 Cherax quadricarinatus | reverse complement strand
TCAGAGAAATAGCAAACTCGAACTTAAGCTAAAGGAATCCTTATAGGAGTCAGGGATCGGGGAAGAACTAAAAAATCCTATAATGAAATCGAAAGAAACCCCAAAGTATTTTTCTCCTATGCCAAATCAAAGTCGAGAAACAACGTCCAGTAGTTTTGGGCAATTACTTAAACAAGATGGGTCTCACAGATGCAGCAAGGGAAATGAGTGAGCTTACTCAAGTCCAATATGACTCAGTTTTTTGTAAGCCACTAACCAGGACTGAGAGTCGAAAGATCAAAATAATTTTTTATGAGAGGCACAGATTTGGTTCACACCAGCCTATCCTGATGTTTTCCTGAGCCAAATGACTTCCGAAACAGGGCGATATAAAGACATGCCCATGCACTCGGCCCCAGGGCCAGACGCATGGAACTCCGTGTTCATCAAGAACTGCATGAAGCCCTATCACCCCCCTCGAGCCTTTACCTCCTATGGAGAGGGAGCATTGGACACGGGGGGCGTCCCACAGTTACTAGAAAACAACAGAATAGCCCCACTCCACAAAGGGGGCATCAGTAAAGCAACAGCATAAGAAACTACTGACCAATAGCACTAAAATCCCATATCATAATAATCTTTTGAAAAGTGTCATAAGAGCAAGTCACCACCTCATCTAGAAACCCATCAGTTACACACAACCCAGGGAAACATGGGTTTAGAACAGGTCGCTCCTGTTTGTCTTCAATATTGGATCACTACGACAAGGTTCCTAGATGCATAGAATACAAAAAGATGCAGATGTAATATATACAGTCTTTGCAAAAGCCTTCGACAAGTGTGACCTTGGCGTAAGCGCACAAATGCGATGCTGAAGGAATAACAGGGAAAAGTCGGTCGATGTATCTATAATTTCTCACTAACAGAACACAAGAGAGTAGTAATCAAAGGTAAAGTCCGAGTGGCAGGCACCGGTGAAAAGCTCTGTTCACAAGGACACAGTACTCGCTCCCTCTTGTTCCTCATCCTCATATCTGACTTGACAAGGATGTTCAACCACAGCACGTGTTCTTCCTTTGCAGATGACACCCGATCTGATGACAGTGTCTTCCATTCAGACAACTGCCAACAGGCTCCAGGCGGGACATCAACCCATAATCTTTCAGTGGGCTCAGAAATCATATGAAGTTCAACGCATGAGAAATTTCAATTACTCTGATATGGTAAACACGAGGTATATTTAACTTCATCAGAGTACTCAAACAAATTATGACCACAAAATTAGAGCGAAAACACACATCGTCAGAGACCTGGAAGCTGACTCATGTCGGAGGAATCTCTCATTCAAGGGACCATAACTTCATTGTATCATCGATCTGCTTGAAGAACTGACAGGATGGATAATGAGAACACCTTTTCAAAAAGAGGGATGCCAATGCCATGTGACACTCTTCAGGTCACTTGTTCTATCTAGGCTGGAATATTGCTGCTCACGAACAGCTCCTTTCAAGGTCAAGGGTGAATTGCTGACCTAGTAATTGTACAGAGAACTTCACGGCGTGCATAACGAGATAAAACACATCAATTACTGGAGCGTTGAGGTTCTGAACCTGTAATTCCTGAACGCTGGAGGGGAAGAGATAACTTGATTTATATCACCTGGAAAATCAGTTGAGAGTTTATAGAGGGACTACGTACCGGAACTTGCACACGAAAATCACTCACTACGAAAGAGCAAAAGACTTGGCACGACGATGCATCATCCCCCCTAATGAAAAGAGGAGGTGTCACTAGACACGTTAAGAGGACCTACATAAGTGTCAGGGGCCCGTGGGACTGGTTACAACTGCCCTCCCAGCATACATAAGGGGTTTTACCAACTGACCCCTGGGCCAAAGGGGTCTTCAACTGGCACTGGTTGGACAAGCTCCTAAAGTCGGTTCCTGATCAGCCGGGCGTCGGCTCGTAAGTGGTTTGCGTGCAGCCAGCAGTAATCAGCCTGGGTCGATCAGGCAATCTGATCACCAGGAGCTGGTCACAGACGGCGACGCGGGGGCAGTTGGACCCCCGAGACTCTCTCCAGGTAAACTCAGGTAAACTAGTTACTCTACTTTTATATTTACCTGTGACTATTAATAAGATTCTCTGTCAGGTGAACAATGGTCTGCCGTTTAGCCTTATAATAACTTAGGCTGTACAGATAGTTATGTAGATAATGTAATTTTCGTTATACTGTATCTAACGAGGCACTTATTGACCTTGTTATTGTGTGGGTTGAAGGTTTACGCCGGCCTGAGGGATTTTATTTATCTTGTTACTGTTGGACACTAAAAGGTTGTGTCGGTCACAGGGGTGTTTTCTGCCTTTTTTTTTTTTTTTGTTTTTTTTTACGCAGGGTTTGACAAGGTTAAGGTCCTAGCTTTATTGACTAGCTATTTACAGGTTATGGATTCCTTTCTTAATGGCAAGCTAAGAGCATGTTACCTACATCAGCTCATTTGAGCTGGGTTCTAAATGTTATGCCGGCTTAGGGATTTTTTTATTTTGCTATTGTGAATTTTATTGTTTGTTATTTGTTTGTGTTATTGTTAGTTGGCTGGTTGGCTTAAAGCTCCAGCTTCACACACAGGTGGGTCCGGGTTCGATTCCAGGCGGCGTTGGAAACATTTGACACGTTTCCTTTCACTGTTGTTCTGTTCCACCTTCAGCAAATAGGTACACTGGGTGTTAGTCGACTGGTGTGCGGTCGCATCCTGGGGGGACTAGATTGAAGGGACCATTAATGGAAATAAGTTAGTGACATGTCCTCGATGACGCTCTGGACTTTATGGGTTTATCCTGGGTGGCTTAACCCTCCGGGGTTTTAAAAATCGAAACGAACTTTATCTTATCTTATCTTGAAGATTTGTGGTCTGCCTTGAGAGAGCTTATTTCTCCTTGTTAGTGTTGGATTGAAGAGTTATGACGACCTGAAGGAAACTTATGTATCGTATCATTAATTTATTGTTGGGTTTAAGGGTTGTAATTGCCCCGGGGTATATGAATCACTTTTGCTAGGCTAAAGATTCATTGGGTGAACGGCTGTAATAGTGCTGAGTAACGTGGAACCTTATTTCCGAGGATTTATTGTTGGAGTTAACGGTCGTAGAAATCAGGATGAGCTGTTATTAGATTTAGTGTTGGACTCTTAGGATTTGGTCAACACAGGAGCTGTATATTAGATTTACTGTATTAATGTTGATACAAATTACACCGACATTTATGTTAGGTAAAAGGACCATAAGTGACATTTTTATTGTGGGCTGATACGATTCGTTGCCATAATAAAAATGTCACATTAGTTTTACACTTGCGTCCTCTTACATAACATTGTAGATTTAATGTTAGAGTTTATAGGGTCGTGGTAAAAACAGAGGAGCTGTAAATTAGATTTAATGTTAGAGTTAAGGGTCTTGGTAAAACAGAGGAGCTGTAAATTAGGATTAAAGGTTTTAGGAGTTCAAGGGTCGTGGTAAACAGAGGAGCTGTAAATTAGAATTTAAGGTTAGAGTTAAGGGTCGTGCGTAAAAAACAGAGGAGCTGTTAAATTTGATTTAATGTTAGAGTTAAGGGTCGGGGTAAACAGAAGGAGCTGTAAATTAGATTTAAGGTTAGAGTTAAGGGTCGTGGTTAAACAGAGGAGCTGTAAATTAGATTTTAATGGTAGGAGGTTAAGGTCGTGGTAAACAGAGGAGCTGTAAATTAGATTTAAACTGTTAGAGTTAAGGGTCGTGGTAAAACAGAAGGAGCTGTAAATTAGATTTAATGTTAGAGTTAAGGGTCGTGGTAAACAGAGGAGCTGTAAATTAGATTTTATGTTTGAGTTAAGGGTCGTGGTAAACAGGAGGAGCTGTAAATTAGCATTTAAATGTTAGTGTTAGGGTCGTGATATACAGTGGAGCTGTAAATTAGATTTTATGTTAGAGTTAAGGGTCCGTGGGTAAACCAGAGGAGCTGTAAATTAGATTATTTAATGTTAGGTAAGGGTCGTGGTAAACCAGAGGAGCTGTAAATTAGATTTAATATTAGAGTTAAGGGTCGTGGTAAAACGAGGAGCTGTAAATTGATTTAATGTTAGAGAGTAAGGGTCGTGGTAAACAGAGGAGCTGTAAAATTAGATTTAATGTTAAGAGTTAAGGGTGTGGGGATAAACGAGGAAGGCTGTAAATTTAGATTTAATGATTAGAGTTAAGGGTCGTGGTAAACAGAGGTAGCTGTACAGGAAATATGAGATTTAGTTGTTTTCAGGCAGTCAAAAAATGTCTCCATCTTGGACAAGAGAAATAGTTTATTCTTTACAAGACCTACACAATCGTTGTTGTCTACCCCATTGCAACTGCTTAAACAAACACAACACACAACACACCCACACACCACACACACACACAACACACACAAGGTACAGGAGGTACAGGAGGCATAGGACCCAGGAAAACATGGGAGTTAGTAGAAGAGCCAGAAAAGAGTATGCACAGATAGGGAGGAGCCCAGCGACAGTATGGGAAAACGACATAGCATCGAAAGTCAAAATCTGACCCGAAACTGCTGTATAGCCACATTAGGAGGAAGGACAACAGTCAAGGTACCAGGTGATAAGGCTGAGGAAAGAAGGTGGAGAAAACTCAACAGAAATGATCAAGTGGTATGTGAGGAGCTCAACACGAGATTTAAGGAAGTATTTTACAGTAGAGTCAGGAAGGACTTCTGGGGGGACAGACAATGGGGAAACCAGCAAGGGAATGACACCAACAAGTGTTGGGACGCGATACATACAGATGGAGGGAGGAGGTGACGAAACTGCTAAGGGAAATCGATGCCTCAAAGGCCCAATGGGACCGGACAACTTCTCCCCGTGGGTCTTAGAGAGGGAGCAGATATGTTGTGGCATGCCACTTTACCACAAATCTTCAACCACGTCCCCAGGAAACGGGCAACTACCTGAGGTATGGAAGACGGCAATGTTTATTCCCATTTTTATAAAAGGAGACAAAGTAATAGAGGACACTAAACTATAGGCCTGTTGTCATTGACTGTATCGTATGCAAAATTAGGGAGAAGATTTTCAGGAGGAAGAGTGGTGGGTAGCACTGGAACAGGAAAACAAGAGTATTATAATGGCCAACCGCACGGGATTCCACGGAAGGCAAATCCTGTGTCACACAAACCTTCTGGAGTTTTATGATTAAAATAACAGAAGTAAGACACGGAGAGAGAGGGGTGTGTTGATGCAATCTTCCTTGGACTGCAAAGAAGGCCTTTGGACACAGTTCCTCACAAGAAGAATTTGTGCAGAAGCTAGAGCATCAGCGCATATTACAGGAAGGGCACTGCATTGGATCACGAGATAACCTGACAGGGAGACAACAACGTAGTCATGGTAAGTAAGATGTATCACGTGGGCACCTGTGAATAGCGGGGTCCCACAGGGGTCGGTCCCTAGGGACCAGTGCTATTTTTGGTTATATGTGAACGCATGATGGAAGGCGTTAGACTCATAAGTGTCCCTGTTTTGCAGATGATGTTGGAAGTTAATGGGAGATTTAAATCTGATGAGGGCAGGCAGGACTTCAAAGAGACCTCGGGGACAGACTGGACATGGTCAGCAAATGGCTTTCGTAATTTAATCCTGCCAAAGGCAAAGTCTTTGATAGATAGGGAGGGCACAGAAGACCTACAGGAACCGAGTATAGGCTAGGTGGCCAAAGACTGCATAACCTCACTCAAGGAGAAAGATCTTGGGGTGAGTATAACAACGAGCATTGTCTCCGGAAGCACAAATCACAGATAACTGCTGCGCATATGGGGGCCTGGCAAACCTGAGAACAGCATTCCGATACCTTAGTAAGGAATCGTTCAAGACACTGTACACCGTGTATGTCAGGCCATTTACTGGAGTATGTCGGCTCTGTTTGGAACTCGCACTTGATAAAGCACGTCAAGGAAACTAGAGAAAGTACCAAAGGTTTGCAGACATGGTTAGTTCCTGAAGCTATGGGGAATGTCCTATGAAGAAAGTTTAAGGAAATCGGCCTGACGACACGGAGGACAGAGGGTCAGGGGAGACCATGATACGACATATAAATACTGCGTGGAATAGAAAGGTGGACAAAGACACGGATGTTCCAGGGAGGGTGACACTGAAACAAGAGGGCCACATTTGGAAGTTGAAAGGACACAAATGAGCCAGAGAGATAGTAGTAGGAAGTATTTCTTCAGTATAGAGTTTGTACAGGCAGTGGAATAGCCTAGAAATATGACCCGTAGAGTGGAGGCACAGGAGGAATCCATACACAGTTTTAAGACGAGGCTTGATTAAAGCTCATGGAGCGGGGAGAGAGAGGGCACAGTAGCAACCGGTTGAAGAGGCGGGGCCAGGAGCTAAGACTCGACCCCTGCAACAAAATAGTGAGTACAAATGGGAGAGTCACACACACACACACACAATTTAGGAAAATACACAACCCCCTACGTCCATAATAAAAGGCAGCTTGGATTAATGAAAATGTGTGTGGTGGGTTTATGGGCGGTGTGGGCGGAAGTTAGTGTTCCCAGGCCAAGCCTTAGTCATGTTGCTGCTCTCACAGTGTTTGGTGGGCGTGCGGGGGGAGGCTTGTGGGCGCGGGTGGGAGGTTTTGGGATAGGGGTGGGGGTTTGTGAGAGTCCGGGGGGAAAGCTTGTGAGTGCAGGGGTGGCTTGTTTGAGTGTAGGGGAAAGGATTGTGGGGTGGGAGGAGGGGAAGGTTGTGGGTGGAGAAGAGGGTTGTGGGCGCCATGGGGAAGGAGTTTACTGACGAAGGTAGGGGTTAAGGGGGGGGTTAGTGGCTGGGATTTGTGAAGTCTAGGGGGCGGGTGTTTGTGAGAGTGTTGAAGGGGGGAATAGGACGGTGTGTAGGAGGGTGTGTATGGGAGATTGTAGGTGGGGGTTGTAGGAGGAGGTGTTGGTGGGGGGGGTGTTTGGCGAGGTGTTCTACTCCCTTTGTATATACATTGTGAGAAGTGCAAATATATTTCTATATATATATATATATATATATTTATACTATATATCTATTTTATATATGATTTATATATATTTATATATATTATATATATATCTATATATAGTATATATATATATATATATAAATATATTATATATATACATAACAAGGGTGAATAAGTCCAGGGGAACTCTTAGAATCATGATTCAGGTCGTTGTGAACGCCGCCTCGGGTTCTAAGGATCTGAAATTCTACAAAGGTGACTTTTGATGGTGTGGCCGGTATGTGCCGCCAGTTCTTGGTACCTTTGCTATTTTTTTGTGTTTTTACCTCAGGCATAAACACCACCCACCCACCCACTAACACACCCGCACCAAACACACACCAATCCATCCACCACAGCATGTCGTAAAAAAATTTTGGAGGTGTCAGCGTAGGTCTATGGACCCGGTGCTGGGCCGTCTCACTCCTAGTGATGAATACTAGGCCTTTCTATGCCTTTTTTAATCTGTTAGAGAGATAGATACACACCTCTCTGTGTGTATGCCAGCTCATGATATACACTTCTCTGTGTCATACAACGAACATATACAACTGTATATATATATATATATATATGATATATTTATATATCTATATATATTATATATTCTGAGTGATGGTCTCTTGGTGAGAGGGAAACAGAGCACCCCTCCCATTTCTCCCATTACCCCCATTACTCCCATTTTCCCCATACACATTCCGGCATTAGCGCTCACCAATAAAAATAAACAATTTTCCCGAGACTTCGAGAGGAGAAAATGTGTTCAGGTGGTGAACAATTGTCCTTCTTGCCGGTTCATGGTGAAACAAATGCCTGGCCTATCCACGACCTCATGTTTTACCATGAGTAAATAAAATGATGTAATGGGGGATGGTGGGAGGAGGGTCCTCATTGCATCTCATCCTTCCCGTGTTTCTCTGTTTCTCTCTGTCTCTCTCTGTACTCTCTGTCTCTCTCTCCTCTCTCTCTCTCGCTCTCTCTCTCTCTCTCCTCTCTTCTCTCTCTCTCTCTCTCTCTCTCTCTCTCTCTCTCTCTCTCTCTCTCTCTCTCTCTCTCTCTCTCCTCTCTCTCTCTCTCTCTCTCACTCGCTCTCTCTCTCTCTCTTCTCTCTCTCTCTCTCTCCCTGGTGTGATTTTCCTGAACATATTGTAAACACTGTGGGTGGAAATTAAAGTAGTAAGGAACATTTGTCTGACTAGCTAGGAACGTTCACAGCTACTGAAAAGTTCACTAGATAGTGAACGTCTCCGTCTAGCTAGTTGAACGTTTCACTAGTACTGATAGTTCACTAGTACTGATCGTTCTAGCTACTGACGTTCACTAGCTACTGAACTTTCACTAGCTACTGAACGTTCCTCTAGTACTGAACGTTCACTAGACTACTGAACTTCACTAGCTACTGATCGTTCACTAGCTTACTGATAACGTTCACTCCCACTGAACGTTATTGTCAGCCTATCATATAGACTACTGACCTAAATATTGTAAATATATATATATATATATATTTAACATATAGATATATATATATATATATATAGATTATATTTATATATATATATATATTATACTATAATATAGTTATATATATATACTATATTATATATAATTATATATGTGTAAGGTTCTAGTGAAGTGGAGGGAGGGTTAAACCTCCTCCATTTCTTCCACTTTAATGGCACCTCCTCCTCCACTCTGACTAATGGCACCTCCTCCTCCACTCTGACTAATGGCACCTCCTCCTCCACTCTGACTAATGGCACCTCCTCCTCCACTCTGACTAATGGCACCTCCTCCTCCACTCTGAAACTAAATGGCACCTCGCTCCTCCACTCTGACTAATGGGCACCTCCTCCTCCACTATCGACTAATGGCACCTCCTCCTCCACTTTTGATAATGGCACCTCCTCTCCACTCTGACTAAATGGAACACTCCCTCCTCCCACTCTGACTAATGGCACCTCCTCCTCACTCTGACTAGTGGCACCTCCTCCTCCACTTGACTAATGGCACCCCTCTCTGCACTCTGACTAATGGCACCTCCTTCCGCCACTCTGACTAATGGCACACTCCTCCTCCACTTGACTAATGGCACCTCCTCCTCCCTCTGACTAATGGCCAACTCTCCTCCACTCTGACTAATTGCACCTCCTACCTCCACTCTGACTAATGGCACCTCCTCTCACTTGACTAATGGACACCTCATCCTCCACTCGACTAATGCACCTCCTCCTCCACTGGACTCTAAGGCACCCCTCCTCCACTTGACTAATGGCACCTCCTCCGCCTCTCAGACTAATGGCACATCCTACTCCACTCTGACTATGGCACTCTCCTCCTCCAACTTCAGACTAATGGACCCTTTTTTTTGTTTCCTCCTCCACTCAGACTAATGGCACCTCATCCTCCACTCAGATCTTAATGGCACCTCCTCACACTCAGACTATTGGCACCACCTCCTCCACTACAGACTAATGGCACCTCCTCCTCCAACTCTGACTAATGGCACCTCCTCTCCACTCAGGACTAATGGCACCTCCTCCTCCACTCAGATAATGGCACCTCCTCTCCACTCAGTCTAATGGCACCTCTCACTCCCACTATGACTAATGGCACCTCCTCCTCCATCTGACCTAATGGCACCTCCTCCTCCACTCAGACTAATGGCACCTCTCCACCATCAGACTAATGGCACCTCTCCTCCACTCTGACTAATGGCACACTCCTCCTCCACTCTGACTAATGGCACCTCCTCCTCCACTCGGACTAATGGCACCTCCTCCTCCACTCTGACTATGGCACCTCTCTCCACTCTACTAATGGCACCTCCTCCTCCACTCTGACTAATGGCACCTCCTCCTCCCTTGACTAATGGCACCACCTCCTCCACTCTGACTAATGGCACCTCCTCCTCCACTCTGATAATGGCACCCTCCTCCACTCTGACTAATGGCACCTCCTCCTCCACTCTGACTAATGGCACCTCCTCCTCCACTCTGACTAATGGCACCTCCTCCTCCACTCTGACTAATGGCACCTCCCCTCCACTCTGATAATGGCACCCCCTCCTCCACTCTGACTAATGGCACCTCCTCCTCCACTCTGACTAATGGCACCCCTCCTCCACTCTGACAATGGCACCTCCTCCTCCACTCTGACTATGGCACCTCCTCCTCCACTCAGACTAATGGCACCTCCTCCTCCACTCTGACTAATGGCACCTCCTCCTCCACTCTGACTAATGGCACCTCCTCCTCCACTCAGACTAATGGCACCACCTCCTCCACTCTGACTAATGGCACCTCCTCCTCCACTCTGACTAATGGCACCACCTCCTCCACTCTGACTAATGGCACCTCCTCCTCCACTCAGACTAATGGCACCTCCTCCTCCACTCTGACTAATGGCACCTCCTCCTCCACTCTGACTAATGGCACCTCCTCCTCCACTCTGACTAATGGCACCTCCTCCTCCACTCTGACTAATGGCACCTCCTCCTCCACTCTGACTAATGGCACCTCCTCCTCCACTCTGACTAATGGCACCTCCTCCTCCACTCAGACTAATGGCACCTCCTCCTCCACTTGACTAATGGCACCCCTCCTCCACTCTGACTAATGGCACCTCCATCCTCCACTCAGGACTAATGGCACCTCCTCCTCCACTCTGACTTAATGGCACCTCCTCCTCCATTTAGACTAATGGCACCTCCTCCTCCACTCTGACTAATGGCACCTCCTCCTCCACTCTGGACTAATGGCACCCCTCCTCCACTCAGACTAATGGCACTCTCCTCCACTCAGATAATGGCACCCCCTCCTCCACTCTGACTAATGGCACCTCCTCCTCCACTCAGACTAATGGCAACCCGGACCCTCCTCCACTCGACTAATGGCACCTCCTCCTCCACTCAGACTAATGGCACCTCCTCCTCCACTCTGACTAATGGCACCCCCTCCTCCACTCAGACTAATGGCACCTCCTCCTCCACTCAGACTAATGGCACCCCTCCTCCACTCAGATAATGGCAACCCTCCTCCACTCAGACTAATGGCACCTCCTCCTCCACTCAGACTAATGGCACCCTCCTCCACTCTGACTAATGGCACCTCTCCTCCACTCAGACTAATGGCACCTCCTCCTCCACTCTGACTAATGGCACCCCTCTCCTCCATCGACTAATGGCACCTCCTCCTCCACTCTGACTAATGGCACCCCCTCCTCCACTCAGACTAATGGCACCTCCTCCTCCACTCTGACTAATGGCACCTCCTCCTCCACTCAGACTAATGGCACCTCCTCCTCCACTCTGACTAATGGCACCTCTCCTCCACTCTGACTAATGGCCACCTCTCCTCCACTCAGACTAATGGCACCTCCTCCTCCACTCTGACTAATGCACCTTCTCCTCCACTCTGACTAATGGCACCACCTCCTCCACTCTGACTAATGCACCTCTCTCCTCCACTCTGACTAATGGCACCTCCTCCTCCACTCAGACTAATGGCATCCAACCTACAGGACTAATGCCTCCTTCCACTCGGACTATGGCAAACCTTCTCGCTCCACTCAGACTAATGGAATAACTCTCCACTTGACTAATGGCTCTCCTTCCACTCAGATAAGAGACCTTCTCCTCACTCTGACTAATGGCACCGGAGTTGAGGAGAGTAGGAGGTGGGGACGGTCGCTGCGAGGTGGACAGATGGAGATCTACTCAGATAATGGTACACTTCTCCATAGACTAATGGCACCTCCTTCTAGACTAATTCATCCTTCTTCAATGTCTAATGGATCTTCCTCCTTATCTTGGCACCTCCTCCTCCCTCCTAAGCCCTCACTCTCCACTCTGCTAATGAGCACCCCCTCTCCACTCTGACTAGGCACCCTCCTCACTCTGACTAAGGCACCTCCTCCTCCACTCTACTAATGGCACACTGCCTTCCACCTAACTTCACCTCCTCCTCCATATAGCACCTCTCCTCACCTGCTAACACCACTCTCCTTCACTGACTTGCCTCACTCTCCACTCAACATCTCTCCCTCCACTCTCTAATGGCACCTCTCCTCATCTGACTATGGCACCACTCCTCCACTCTGCTTGCACTCTCCTCCACTGCTAATGGCTCCTCTCTATCTGACTATGTGTCCTACTCCTCCACTTCGGATTCACCCCTCCACTTAATGGCCCCCTCCCCACCTTGCTAATACACCTCCTCACCTACTAAGCAACCTCCTCTCTCGATTATTTGCACCTCTCCCCAATCTGACTTCTGTCACCATTTTCTCCACTCTGCACAGGACGCACTCCTCACTCAGATAAGGCATCTCTCCACTTGATAATGGACTTTATGTCTGTGTAAGTGGGTGCTGTCCATTTACTTCCCCTTTCCCTCACCACTATGTACCCTTCCTTCACTTCGTTCATTCCTCCTCCACTTCCTTCATCCCCTCCTTCTTACCCTCCTTCCTACCTTCCTCCCCACCTTCCTCCCCATTTTCCTCCCCACCTTCCTCCCCACCTTCCTCCCCACATTCTTTTCCACCTTCCTCCCCATTTTCCTCCCCACCTCCCTCCCCACTTTCCTCCCCACCCTCACATTCACACCAGGCTACCAACACTCCTTGAAACTCCACGTAAATTATGGTCCTTGATGTGGGTTGCTGTCTGGTTGTAGCCCTGCCAAGATTACCCTCACCACCAGCAATACACAGATTTATGAGACTTTCTTCTTCCCCTCTTCTTCCCCTCTTCTTCCCCTCTTCTTTCTCTCTTCTTCCTCTTTTCTTTCCTTTTGAAAAAAATGAATGCTAATTTTTTCAATTTTAAGCCATTTTTTAAATATCTTCGTCTCTATTACTTGTGTTTTTTTAGATATATTTAAAATTTCAAGATGTCTGGAGTTGCAATTGCTTCGTTTGTGTGGAAATTGCTTCTGTGTTTGCCTTGATAATTGCATATCTAGGATAGGGAAGAGGAATGATTCATCAGAGTTCAGTCTTGGAGTGGCTTGGCGTGGGCTTGGCTTGACTGATTTGTGGGTTCGGGTGGGTTGAGATGAGTTGGAGTGAGTTGAAGGGGGTTGGAATTTAGATGGGGGAAATCTCAGTGGGTTGCGGAGGTTCTGAATGGTTTAAAGTGGAGGATAAATTGTTTAGAAGGGGGTTCAAGTGGGTTTTACGTGGGTTGGGTGGGCTGGAGTGGGTTTGGGGTGGGTTGATGGCTGTCTTCGTTATGAGTATGTACGGCGATGTCACTCTGGTCAACGAGGAATCGAGGGAAGTCGTGATCAGCTGACATAATGCAAACATACGCACGTGCGTCCCATCAGCTGACATAATGTAAACAAACGCACGTGCGTCCCATCAGCTGACATAATGTAAACAAACGCACGTGCGTCCCATCAGCTGACATAATGTAAACAAACAATCACACCATTACCACCACCACGACTCGACTCACGAAATCGTAACGACACGATTGTGAACAAACCATACCACGGGTGGGGATAGAACCCGCGATCAGTCTCAAAACTCCAGACCGA
>NC_069412.1:66235570-66258070 GCF_026875155.1 Cherax quadricarinatus | reverse complement strand
TGACTGCCTGTTGTTGTCAACAGGAGACTGTCAAGTTGACCTAACTGTCTGTTGTTGTCAACAGGAGAGTATCAAGGTGACCTAACTGCCTGTTGTTGTCAACAGGAGACTGTCAAGGTGACCTAACTGCCTGTTGTTGTCAACAGGAGTGTCAAGGTGACCTGCCTGTTGCTTCAACAGGAGAGTGTCAAGGCGACCTGTCTGTTGGTGCCAACAGGCGAGTGTCAAGGTGACCTAACTGCCTGTTGTTGTCAACAGGAAACTGTCAAGGTGACCTAACTGCTTGTTGTTGTCAACAGGAAACTGTCAAGGTGACCTAATTGCCTGTTGTTGTCAACAGGAGAGTGTCAAGGTGACCTAGCTGTCTGTTGGTGTTAACATGAGTGTCAAGGTGAACTAGCAGCCTGTTGCTGCTGGCAACAGGCACCAAACACTGTTTTTTTTTATAATATATATACATTGATTCCTCGTTGTAAAGTGACCATTTGACTGTTGGGGCAGGCATGAGGCATGGGGTGGGTGGGGAAGGGTGGGTGATGAGTAGGGAGAGAATGAAATGAAAGAACTGTTGGGGTGGAGAAATGAATGCAAGGGAAATAAAAATGAATGCAGAGGAAAAGGCCCTTTGGTAAGGGGGGTTTAAAAGGCCCTTTGGTAAGTTTTTTAAAAGGCTCTTTTGGAAGGGGGTGTTTTAAAAGGCCCTTTGTAAGTTTTTTAAAAAGGCTCTTTGGATAGGGGGTTTAAAAGGCCCTTTGGTAAGTTTTTTAAAAAGCTCTTTGGGAAGGGGGGTTTAAAAGGCCCTTTGGTAAGTTTCTTAAAAAGCTCTTTGGGAAGGGGGGTTTAAAAGGCCCTTTGGTAAGTTTTTTAAAAGGCTCTTTGGTAAGGGGGGTTTAAAAGGCCCTTTGGTAAGTTTTTTAAAAAACTCTTTGGGAAGGGGGGTTTAAAAGGTCCTTTGGTAAGTTTTTTAAAAGGCTCCTTGGTAAGGGGGTTTAAAAGGCCCTTTGGTAAGTTTTTTAAAAGGCTCTTTGGGAAGGGGGTTTAAAAGACTCTGAGAAGGATATAAAGGCCTCTTTGGGAGAAGGTTTAAAAGGCTCTTTGTGAATGGGGTTTAAATGGGTCATATAGACTCTAAAAGGTTCATGGAGAGGGGTGCTAAAAGGCTTTTTGATGAGTATTTAAAAAGCTCTTTTGGGGTGTGGGTTCAAAAGGCTCTTGGGAGTGTGGGTTTAAAAGGCTCTTGGGAGTGTGTGTTTAAAAGGCTCTTGGGAGTGTGGGTTTAAAAGGCTTTTTGGAGTGTGAGTTTAAAAGGCTTTTGGGAGTGTGTGTTTAAAAGGCTTTTAGGAGTGTGGGTTTAAAAGGCTCTTGGGAGTGTGGGTTTAAAAGGCTCTTGGGAGTGTGGGTTTAAAAGGCTTTTGGGAGTGTGAGTTTAAAAGGCTCTTGGGAGTGTGGGTTTAAAAGGCTTTTGGGAGTGTGGGTTTAAAAGGCTTTTGGGAGTGTGGGTTTAAAAGGCTTTTGGGAGTGTGGGTTTAAAAGGCTTTGGGAGTGTGGTTTAAAAGGCTCTTGGGAGTGTGGGTTTAAAAGGCTTTTGGGAGTGTGGGTTTAAAAGGCTTTTGGGAGTGTGGGTTTTAAAAGACTTTTGGGAGTGTGGGTTTAAAAGGCTTTTGGGAGTGTGGGTTTAAAAGGCTTTTGGGAGTGTGGGTTTAAAAGGCTTTTGGGAGTGTGGGTTTAAAAGGCTTTTGGGAGTGTGGGTTTAAAAGGCTTTTGGGAGTGTGGGTTTAAAAGGCTTTTGGGAGTGTGGGTTTAAAAGGCTTTTGGGAAAGGGGTTACGTATGGTAAATGTATTTACAAGTTCAGGGTTTAGAGCCTCTCTTTGTGACTCGCGGGTTTAGCGCTGGTTTATATCCAGGTGATGATGATAATAATAATTATTACAACATAATAAAATACAATAATAATAATAAATAAATTACAATAATAATAATTACAATATAAATTACAATAATTACAATATAAAAATTACAATAATAATAATACAATAATAATCATATAAATAATAAATAAATATAATAATAATAATAATAATAAGATAATTATAATAATAATAAATAATAATAATAATAATAATAATATAATAATAATAATAATAATAATAAAGATTTAAATAATAATAATAATAATAATAATAAAAAATAATATAATAAAAAAATATATTAAAATAATAATAATAATAATAAATAATAATATAATAATAATAATATAATAATAATAAATAATAATAATAATAATAATGCTATTTTTCAAGTTATACGAAAATATAATTGAGAATGATCAGGTCTTGATCCTAGGAAGTGGAGCTCTTCCTCCACTTCCTGGATCAACCTTACACTAGGAAACAGTGAGCAGGGGCAGCAGGCGGTAGCTTGGGATATACACTATGAGATATACTCGTATATATACTTCGAGGATAAGCTCTTAGTTCAGGAGTATATACACTGAGAGGTATATCTCTCAGTGTATGTAACTGAGGTATATCCCTGTATGTATATGAGGTATATCTCTCAGTATATGTATACTGAGAGGTATATCTCTCAGTGTATGTATACTGACAGGTATATCTCTCAGTGTATATACACTGAGAGATATCTCTCTCAGTATACATACACTGAGAGGTATCTCTCTCAGTGTATGTATACTGAGAGGTGTATCTCTCAGTGTATGTATACTGAGAGGTATATCTCTCAGTGTATGTATACTGACAGGTATATCTCTCAGTGTATAATACACTGAGAGATAATATCTCTCAGTATACATACACAGAGAGGTATCTCTCTCAGTGTATGTATACTGAGAGGTGTATCTCTCAGTGTATGTATACTGAGAGGTATATCTCTCAGTATTTGTATACTGAGAGGTATATCTCTCAGTGCATGTATACTGAGAGGTATATATCTCAGTGTATGTATACTGAGAGGTGTATCTCTCAGTGTATGTATACTGAGAGGTGTATCTCTCAGTGCATGTATACTGAGAGGTATATATCTCAGTGTATGTATACTGAGAGGCGTATCTCTCAGTGTATGTACACTGAGAGGTATATCTCTCAGTGTATGTACACTGAGAGGTATATCTCTCAGTGTATGTACACTGAGAGGTATATCTCTCAGTGTATATACACTGATAGGTGTATCAGTGTATATACACTGAGAGGTGTGTCTTAGTGTATATACACTGACATATGTGTCTCGCGGTATATACACTGAGAGTTTAATCAGTATTTTAAGTATTATTCATGACTGGTGGTGAACAGGTGACATGCAGCCTTAATGACCCTCGTGTAGTTGTCAAACTTTAAATCTAACAATCCAACCATCATGTAGTCGACAGGCTTCAAACCTAATAAGCCAACCAAGCTCTCAGTAACATTCCGAGCTGACCTTATTGAAGGCCAGACTCATATGTGTGTGTGTGTGTGTGTGTGTGTGTGTGTGTGTGTGTGATATATATATTTATATTTATATGATAATTATATATATATTATATTATATATATAATATAATATATATATATATATATATATATATATATATATATATATATATATATATATATATATATATAATATAATATATATATATTGCTTTTCTACTGTCATTTTTTTTACACTAACGCATCTCTGATCTAATATATATATATGATGTATTATGTACAAGGCAAGACAGATGATATGGTAGGTAGGGTGATTGTGTTGATTTCCACTGTACAGGAGTTGAGACGAACTAACCAGGTTTACAGTGTCGGGTGGGGTAAACAGTTTTTTGGAGGGTATTCTATAATATATCGAGGAGTAGACTTGGTACAGAGTATACTTTTTTTCCTTTACGGCACATGGTTACTGATCTGTTTGGTAATGGTAGATGGGGGTGAGGATTTTAAACTAAGACATTTCCCACAAGGCACAGCAACACCAGGAGTGCTGAGTGATCGATCCTCAGTACTTCAGATGTGGTGGATTGGTCCCAGTCCCACCAAGGGGGCCGTGACGGTCTTGAATCCCCCTGTTCCCCCATCGCGTGATGGGGGTGTCTCTTCTTGTCCGTAGGGGGCTGGGATGGTGTTCTGTGATTGGGCCGGGGATGCGTCACCTGGCCTCTGGTGACGATGTCCTCGTGTCTCGTGCTTGTGTCCTCGCGAGACCGAGGGCCGTAGGGGATTTCGTTGCTGAATTCGACCGGGGAGTGGCCGCCCCCCGCGCCGCCCCCGCCGCGCCCACCAGGCTGGCCGAAGTCCTCATTCTCCTCTACCATCGCTGGCTCCTCCGTCGGTAGTTCAATCTCTGTTGAAGAAGAGAGTCATCACTTGGGTGACCGCAGCAGCTGATGACTGTAAACAAACGTCAGCTGATGGATATAAACAAACATCAGCTGATGGGTTTAAACAAACATCAACTGATGAGTGTGAGCATCAGTGATATGTGTAAACATCAGCTGATATGTGTAAACATCAACTGATATGTGTAAACATCAGCTGATATGTGTAAACATCAGCTGATATGTGTAAACATCAGCTGATATGTGTAAACATCAACTGATATATGTAAACATCAGCTGATATGTGTAAACATCAACTGATATGTGTAAACATCAGCTGATATGTGTAAACATCAACTGATATATGTAAACATCAACTGATATGTGTAAGCATCAACTGATATGTGTAAACATCAGCTGATATGTGTAAACATCAACTGATATGTGTAAGCATCAACTGATATGTGTAAACATCAGCTGATATGTGTAAACATCAACTGATATGTGTAAACATCAGCTGATTGATGTCCACAAACATCAGTTGATGAGTGTATAATAGCCTCCAGATGATTGCTTGAACTCATCTATTCCCATCACCTTAATTACTCTCTCTTTCTCTCTCAAACATCTCTCCGTCTCACCATAGACCTTAATTTTGCCCTGCGTCTCTCCAAGAGAATTCTTAGCAGTGCAGAAGTAGACTCCTTTGTGATGAGGCTTGAAGCTGGAGATGGTAAGAGTCATTCTCGTCATGTAGAAGTTAGTAAGAGACTCTTGTACACTGTATTCGTTGTTGCTGATGAGCATTTCTCCTGTGAGAGAGACAGAGAGACGGGGTTGGTTAATTGGTCTCAAAGGGGTGTTAAGGAGCACGTCAATTCACCTGTCTTCTAATAACGTGTTCATTTTTCCACTATAATCTACCTTGTCTATAATTACTATGGCATTTGCTGTTTCGTAAGGTGAAGTCCAGGATCTTTCCTTAATTCATGGTATAACTTAATAAAGCTTTCTTGACAATTATGTTGTAGAGGTGAATTTACGTGCCCCTTAAGGCTGCATGTCACCTTCTCACCACCAGTCAAGGATACATTAGTACCTGAATGAGTTGAGAGATATGGGTGTTGTGGAGGCGATCTGAAGTGAGAGGTGAGGAGGGGTAGGAGGTGTGAGGGGACTAACCTGTGTCCCTTGTCCAGTACTGGATAGACTTCGGTGAAGCCTCCAGGTTGCACTCCAGTTTCGCTGAACTGCCCAGAGGAACACCGATCAGTTGGTTGGGTACATGGATCACTGGACGGACTAGGGAGAAGGAAACACCTGTTAAAACACCTGTCATTACACCTGTTAAAACACGAATCATTATACCTGTTAAAACACCTATCATTACACCTCTTAAAGCACCTGGCATTACATCTGTTAAAACACCTGTCATTACACCTGCTAAAACACCTGTCATTACACCTGCTAAAACGCCTGTCATTACACCTGTCGTTACCTCTCGTTAACACCTGTTACCTCCGGCACCCGTCCTGGCACCTGTCACTGCTGTTACACCTGTCAACCATCGTTATACACAAGTTAACACACCTAACACAATCACTAATAACTAAAAATACTAATGACATTAACAAGTGTTAACGAGGAAGTTAAGGGAGATTAGTTAACAAGCCTAAACTACCTAGAAAATGCTAATAATCCAATTTAGCATCAATAACCTCGTTAATAAAGTCTAAGTTAGTCGTTAACGGCGTACGTTAGTTGTCACTACTAGAAGACAACGGGAAGTTATTTTAACAGTAATAATTAATGTTAGAAAGGTAATACACAGAGTAACTAGCGGTAATTAGTTACTACTTCCCTTAATTAGGCGCTAACAATCAGTAACTACCTAACAACAAGCAGTAGCAGGTATTAATTAGGTGTAACAATCTGTTAACTAGCAGTAGCTGGCTAGTATATAGTAGTAATGGGCTATTAACTAGCAGAAACTAGCAAGAAGTAGGTAGGATATTCTAGCTAAGTACTTAGAATATACTAACAATGCACTTCGACCATGATTCTCTTGCTAACGATGGGAGGTACGCTGTTGTTAGCAATGCAGAGGTATGGCCCCATGTCTGAGCGGGTGATCTGAGTGAGATTCAGTACCTCCCCTTCGTAACTCAGCTCTGTAAGGGAGAGACAAGGGAGAGAGTAAGGGAGGGAAGGGAGCCCAGCTGCTAGATACACAGCAAAACAAACGTAAACACACACAAACACCTCACAAAACTCACTTTTTATCTTAGGCATAGCCGGGTCGTTGGTCCGCATGACTATGGGTTTCTGATCCTCTCTGGTCCAGGTGATCTTAGGGGGCGGGTAGCCCTTAGCACGACACACAATAGGGGCGTTGGAGCCCTCAGGGACCATCACGTCTGTGGATGACCTGTTGTCCTCTATCTCTGGTGGCACTGTGACCTCCAGGTACCCGATCTGCTGGTGGGAAACGTAGGTAGTGGTAGTAGCCGTACAGTAGTGGTACCAGTAATAGTAGTAATAATAATAGAAGCAATCGTAGAAGTCGTAGCATTAGTAGTAATAGTAGTGGTAGTGGTGGTGGTAGTAGTAGTAGCAGTAATAGTAGTAGTAGTAGTAGTAGCAGTTACCAGGCTTTATGTATGAATAGTCCTCAAGTATGCAGCGCCAGTGTGGAGCCCACATTTAATAAGACGCAGGAAAAAATCGAAAAGATACAAAGGTACGCAACAAGACTGGCACCAGAGCTGAGAAATGAAAGAAGCTATAACGAGAGACCGAGTTCGCGGGCAGGAAGATCCTGGCGAGGTGACATGAAAACGACGTACGAAATACTTCGAGAGGCAGATAATTAAAATAAATCGAGGAATAACGTGGTCTCTCTCTCTCTGTCTCTCTCTCTCTCTCTCTCACGTCACATCTGGTGGAGGTGGGAGGCCTTCAATACAGTGACATGTTCAAAAATCAGTAGAGACGCGAGCCAAGATTGGATGCTGCAGCCTCAGCCTTCTCTCTCTCTCTCTCTCTCTCTCTCTCTCTCTCTCTCTCTCTCTCTCTCTCTCTCTCTCTCTCTCTCTCTCTCTCTCTCTCTCTCCTCTCTCTCTCTCTCATCCCTCTCTCTAATATCTCTTCTCATACCTCCCTTACATATTTTTATCCCTGCCTTTGCATCCTGTTTCTGCATTAGTGTGTGCTGTTGCACACACACACAAACACACACACACACACACACACACACACACACACACCACACACACACACACACACACACACACACACACACACACACACACGAAATAAGCATCTTCCACATCAAATCAAACCAGGTCAAGACAAACCCCCATCACCAGGTGAAGACAGACCACCCCACAAGGTCAAGACAGACTCCCACTAGGTCAAGACAGGTCACCTCGGCTTACGATAAAAGAGTAAACAGTCCAGCACACATCCATGAATAAACAGGAGAGATTCCGTTACCACGACAACATCTAGCATGCTGACCGTCATATACAAGTACTATGTATGATCTCTCTCCAGGAAAACCTTCCTCCCGGTAACCTTTTAACAAGTGACAATCACAGCCAGAGACAAATAAATCACATGAATCAGATAGATTTAATTCTGATTGTAATAAAATTATTAATAAATCATTAATAAAATTATTCAATACAGCTTAAAGATGGGTAAAGATTCAGTGGGTCCAAGACAGTAGGGACCCAAGACATTAGGGGCCTTAGACGAAGAGGTCCAAGACAGTAGGGATCCCAAGAGTGGAAGGTCACAAGATAGATAGACAGATAGAAGAGAGAAGAGAGAGAGAGAGAGAGAGAGAGAGAGAGAGAGAGAGAGAGAGAGAGAAGGACACCCACACTAACTACAAACAAGACCATCACTCCACTTTTTGACACTAAAAGGGAAATGGTACCTGATTGCCCCCTCCCCCCCCATTCTTTATGTGGCACGTTTTATGGGGATGGGGAAGCTGGGGACTGACCCCTCGTTAGTCGCAGAAAAGCCTCGTTAAAGAGTGATGGATTTGGCAGGTCACACTGTGGAAGTCTCTCTACAGTGGTAGTTCTTAAGTGATTTATAAGTGGGAATAAGACCCCTTACCTGATTTTCTTCTCCTGAGATTATTATTATTATTATATATTATATTATTATTATTATTATTATTATTATTATTATTATTATTATTATTATTATTATTATTATTATTTATTATTATTATTATTATTATTATTATTATTATTATTATTATTATTATTATTATTATTAATGATATCATCATCATTATTATTAAAGCAAACGCTAAACCGGTATGAATTACACAACACTCGGGTCGACAGTACCTGTATGCAGGTCGACAGTACCTGCACCCAGGTCAATAGTACCTGTATCTAGGTCGACAGTGCCTGTATCCAGGTTGACAGTGCCTGTATCCAGGTCAACAGTACCTGTATCTAGGTCGACAGTGCCTGTATCCGGGCCGACAGTACCTGTATCCAGGTCGACAGTACCTGTATCCAGGTCGACAGCACCTGTATGCAGGTCAACAGTACCTGTAACTAAGTCGATAGTACCTCTAAGTCGATAGTACCTCTAAGTCGACAGTACCTGTATCTAGAACGACAGTACCTGTCTCCAGGTCGACAGTACTTGTATCTAGGTCGACAGTACCTGCATCTAGGTCGACAGTACATGTATCCAGGTGCACAGTACCTGTATCTAAGTCGACAGTACCTGAATCTAGGTCGACAGTATTTGTATCTAGGTCGACAGTACCTGTCTCCAGGTCGTCAGTCAAAATTCAACTCCTAGGGACCATTGACTCAACCCCCTCCCCCTACATACAAAACAATCACTCAATCCCCCTATTTTTTATCCTTTTCATGAGGTCGACGTGTCGAAGGGGGTCGATTGGAGTGTGTGTGTAGTACGGTCGAGTATCCTACAGTGTCCCAAAGGTATCAACGCCTCTACGGTTGAGCGTGGAGATGGAAAGTTGATGTCCGCTTGATAGAGAGACAATTTCGAAGTTGAATAGGGGGGATATTTTGGACCAGTCAGGTGTATTATAAGGTGTGAAGGGAGAGGGTAAGGGGAGGAGGGGTAAAGGGGAGAGAAAAGGGGAGATAGTGCTGAAAGCTCAAGTCGGGTGAAAAATAGACTGAAAGAGATGCGTGTATGTCATCTTAGAGAGAGAGAGAGAGAGAGAGAGAGAGAGAGAGAGAGAGAGAGAGAGAGAGAGAGAGAGAGAGAGAGAGAGAGAGAGAGAGAGAGAGAGAGAGAGAGAGAGAGAGAGAGAGAGTGATAGAAATAGATGTTTAGCTAATCAGTTGGATGTTTGCGCCCTGACTCTCCGTCAGCTGATCTTTGTTTACATCAATCAGCTGATTTATATTTACCCCATCAGCTGATTGCTATTTATCCCCTCTTATCAGCTGATGTTTGTTTACACCAATCAGTTGACCTCAGAGAGAAGGTGTGGCACTGACCTCGAGGAACCAAGGGAAAGTGGGTGCCACTGCCCTCAATGAACGAAGAGAAAATGATACTGGTACTTACCTTAAGGCACCAAGAGAAAAAGTATGGCACTGACCAATGACCTTGTAAAACATTACGAGGAACCCACAATGGGAACTCCAATGACTTCAGTGGAAATTTCCTAGGACCCCAGTGGAAATTCCAAGGACTCCGATGGAAATTCCAAGGACTCCAATAGAAATTTCCAAGGACTCCAATAGAAATATCAAAAGGACTCCAATGGAAATTCCTAGGATTCCAAGGGAAATTTCCAAGGACTCCAATGGAAATTCCTAGAACTCCAATGGAAATTTCCTAGGACCCCCAGTGGAAATTCCTGGGACCCCAGTGGGAATTCCAAGAACTCCAATGTAAATCCCAAGGAACCAATGGAAGTTCCTAAGACCCCAATGGAAACAAGTCACATTGTCTGACGTTTTTTGGGGGTCATCCTGGGTAATTTACGCATATATTATAATGTACATACACTGTATCTACGTGCACAACAGGATTCGAACCTGCAAACTCTGCGTCAGAGTACAGAGTACTTTATCGACGACGCCAGACCCTGGGTCTGGCGTCGTCGAGGTTCGAATCCCGCTGTGAACGTAGAGCATATGTTTATAAATAATTTCGCCTGTTTGCGAATTGTTAAACATGTGTTACTATATATAATAATTTGTATAACTGTATTTATGTGTACCTGTACCTATATAAACTTACTTAAGAATCACGTCTTATGATTGGCACTAAAACGCCGGTTTAGATACAAAAAAAACGAGTGGCACTGACCTGTGACCTCATGGGGTCAGTGTTGATTTGGCACATGTATGGTCCTCTGTCCTCCTCCTGGACGCCACGGATGTGAAGCATCCAGGTGTTGTGGTCACTATGGCTGACTGAGACGCGAGAGTTGTGGGTGATGACGTGCTTATGGATGGCCTGGATGGCTTTTGTATCTGCCTTCACCCACCCGACCTGTGGACCCAGAGAGCTAGTTCTTGCTGGGTGTGAGGGTGGGGGCGTGGGTGTGGGTGCGGGTGGGGTGGTGTGGTGCGGGGTGGGGCGTGGGTGTGGGGTGGATGGATGACAGGGGCGTTTGGAGGTTAGAAAAGCGAGTAGAGACATAAGTAATCCCTACCTATGTGAATCATATTCCTGGTTGACTTGAACTCTGATCAGTCTAATATTCTGATCGTCTAGTACTCTGATCGACTGGTATTCTGATCGACTAGTATTCTTGTTGACTAGTACTCTGGTCAATGAGGTTATTCAGTGGCTCACTACATCTTACGTCAACTTGTCCTGCTGTCAGCTTGAGTATAGGAAAGCAGCACAGGAGCTGAGACTCGACCCCTGAGTACAGACTTCTTACCAAGTCTAGATGACCAGAAAGAAAAAAAAAACTGCATTCTTCTTCACCTGATCCCAGGTACCATGATGGCCTGGATCATACATTATGAACCAGTGTAATATCCTAACCCATCCGTCAGAGTGCAGGCACTGTACTTCCCCACCTCCAGAACCACAACATCCCCACCCATTCTTCAGGGTGCAGGCACTGTACTTCCCCACCTCCAGAACCACAACATCCCCACCCATTCTTCAGGGTGCAGGCACTGTACTTCCCACCTCCAGAACCACAACATCCCCACCCAACCTTCAGAGTGCAGGCACTGTACTTCCCCACCTCCAGAACCACAACATCCCCACCCATTCTTCAGGGTGCAGGCACTGTACTTCCCCACCTCCAGAACTACAACATCCCCACCCATTCTTCAGGGTGCAGGCACTGTACTTCCCCACCTCCAGAACTACAACTTCCCCACCCATTCTTCAGGGTGCAGGCACTGTACTTCCCCACCTCCAGAACTACAACATCCCCACCCATTCTTCAGGGTGCAGGCACTGTACTTCCCCACCTCCAGAACTACAACATCCCCACCCATCCTTCAGGGTGCAGGCACTGTACTTCCCCACCTCCAGAACTACAACATCCCCACCCATCCTTCAGAGTGCAGGCACTGTACTTCCCCACCTCCTGAACACAACATCCCCACCCACTTCAGGTGCAGCACTGTACTTCCCCACCTCCAGAACCACAACATCCCCACCCAACCTTCAGAGTGCAGGCACTGTACTTCCCCACCTCCAGAACTACAACATCCCCACCCATTCTTCAGGGTGCAGGCACTGTACTTCCCACCTCCAGAACTACAACATCCCCACCCATTCTTCAGGGTGCAGGCACTGTACTTCCCCACCTCCAGAACTACAACATCCCCACCCATTCTTCAGGGTGCAGGCACTGTACTTCCCCACCTCCAGAACTACAACATCCCCACCATTCTTCAGGGTGCAAGCACTGTACTTCCCCACCTCCTGAACACAACATCCCCACCCATCTTCAGGGTGCAGGCACTGTACTTCCCCACCTCCAGAACACAACATCCCCACCCACTTCAGGTGCAGGCACTGTACTTCCCCACCTCCAGAACTACAACATCCCCACCCATTCTTCAGGGTGCAGGCACTGTACTTCCCACCTCCAGAACTACAACATCCCCACCCATTCTTCAGGGTGCAGGCACTGTACTTCCCACCTCCAGAACCACAACATCCCCACCCATTCTTCAGGTGTAAGCACTGTACTTCCCCACCTCCAGAATACAACATCCCCACCCATTCTTCAGGGTGCAGGCACTGTACTTCCCCACCTCCAGAACTACAACATCCCCACCCATTCTTCAGGGTGCAGGCACTGTACTTCCCCACCTCCAGAACTACAACATCCCCACCCATTCTTCAGGGTGCAGGCACTGTACTTCCCCACCTCCAGAACTACAACATCCCCACCCAACCTTCAGAGTGCAGGCACTGTACTTCCCCACCTCCAGAACCACAACATCCCCACCCAACCTTCAGAGTGCAGGCACTGTACTTCCCCACCTCCAGAACACAACATCCCCACCCAATCCTTCAGGTGCAGGCACTGACTTCCCCACCTCCAGAACTACAACATCCCCACCCATCTTCAGGTGCAGGCACTGTACTTCCCCACCTCCAGAACTACAACATCCCCACCCAACCTTCAGAGTGCAGGCACTGACTTCCCCACCTCCTGAAACCTACAACATCCCCACCCATTCTTCAGAGTGCAGGCACTGTACTTCCCCACCTCCAGAACACAACATCCCCACCCAACTTCAGGTGCAGGCACTGTACTTCCCCACCTCCAACTAGAACATCCCACCCATTCTTCAGGGTGCAGGCACTGTACTTCCCACCTCCAGAACTACAACATCCCCACCCATTCTTCAGGGTGCAGGCACTGTACTTCCCCACCTCCAGAACCACAACATCCCCACCCAACCTTCAGAGTGCAGGCACTGTACTTCCCCACCTCCAGAACTACAACATCCCCACCCATTCTTCAGGGTGCAGGCACTGTACTTCCCACCTCCAGAACTACAATATCCCCACCCATTCTTCAGGGTGCAGGCACTGTACTTCCCCAACTCCAGAAGTACAACATCCCCACCCATTCTTCAGGGTGCAGGCACTGTACTTCCCCACCTCCAGAACTACAACATTCCCACCCATCTTCAGGGTGCAGGCACTGTACTTCCCACCTCCAGAACCTACAAATCCCCACCCATTCTTCAGGGTGCAGGCACTGTACTTCCCCACCTCCAGAACTACAACATCCCCACCCATTCTTCAGGGTGCAGGCACTGTACTCCCCACCTCCAGAACCACAACATCCCCACCCATCCTTCAGGGTGCAGGCACTGTACTTCCCACCTCCAGAACACAAATTCCCCACCCATCTTCAGGGTGCGGCACTGTACTTCCCCACCTCCAGAACACAACATCCCCACCCATCTTCAGGGATGCAGGCACTGTACTTCCCCACCTCCAGAACCACAACATCCCCACCCACCTTCAGGTGCAGGCACTGTACTTCCCCACCTCCAGAACCACAAATCCCCACCCATTCTTCAGGGTGCAGGCACTGTACTTCCCACCTCCAGAACAAACATCCCCACCCATTCTTCAGGGTGCAGGCACTGTACTTCCCCACCTCCAGAACCACAACATCCCCACCCATTCTTCAGGGTGCAGGCACTGTACTTCCCCACCTCCAGAACTACAACATCCCCACCCATTCTTCAGGGTGCAGGCACTGTACTCCCCACCTCCAGAACCACAACATCCCCACCCATCCTTCAGGGTGCAGGCACTGTACTTCCCACCTCCAGAACCACAACATCCCCACCCATTCTTCAGGGTGCAGGCACTGTACTTCCCACCTCCAGAACTAAACATCCCACCATTCTTCAGGGTGCAGGCACTGTACTCCCACCTCCAGAACTACAACATCCCCACCCATCCTTCCAGGCACATTCGTAATGCCCATCTACCAGGAAGCTACAACATCACCCATACTCATGACATTGTACTCAAGTAACTAGATCCCCCATTTTCAGGGTGAGCATGTACAATTGGCCAAGTACAGAAGCAGATACATATCCTAGAGTGAATGTACTCACCAGGATACAATGACCCACATACTAGGGGCAGGCAGTACATTGACCAGATACAAGTCACCATTCTTCATAACGTACCTGACCATATCAGACAGAAATACATTTAGTGGACTGTATTACTAGAATCAACAGTCGCCATCACTGATCAACAGTACATAGTTGCAGAAAGTTTTATATGATCCAGAGAATATAACTACAAGACATAATTGACCAGAATATAATACTTGACAAGGTACAATTGGCCAGAGTACATAGTAGTCATACATATTGGTGCATGGTACATATTCTAATGACAGAGTGCATTTTAGAGTTTGAAATACATGGTAGTTAAAGAAGTAAATGACAGAGTCTAGTAGCAAGAGTGGATATGAAAAGCTGGTAGTTTCGAGCAGGAATACTGCAGGTAGTTGGCAGAATAATTTGATTTATGGCAGAGTACATGGTTGTCTATATTCAGCAGGTAATGACTAGAGTTGTTTTGATGAATAGTGGTGTTGTTGATCAGAGGATAAGTGGTTGGTTTTCGGCAGGAATAGTGGTTGTTTCAGGGAGGAATAGTGGTTGTTTCGCAGGAATAGTGGTTGTTTTGGCAGGAACAGTGGTTGTTTCAGCAGGAATAATGGTTGTTTTGGCAGGAATAGTGGTTGTTTCAGCAGGAATAGTGGTTGTTTTGGCAGGAATAGTGGTTGTTTCAGCAGGAATAGTGGTTGTTTCCGCAGGAATAGTGGTTGTTTCGGCAGGAATAGTGGTTGTTTCAGCAGGAATAGTGGTTGTTTTGGCAGGAATAGTGGTTGTTTCAGCAGGAATAGTGGTTGTTTTGGCAGGAATAGTGGTTGTTTCAGCAGGAGTAGTGGTTGTTTCAGCAGGAATAGTGGTTGTTTCGGCAGAAATAGTGATTGTTTCGGCAGGAATAGTGGTTGTTTTGGCAGGAATAGTGGTTGTTTCGGCAGGAATAGTGGTTGTTTCAGCAGGAATAGTGGTTGTTTTGGCAGGAATAGTGGTAGCTTGAAAGGTGGTGGTAGGCTGGTACTTTAAGAACGATAGTTTGGCAGAGATTGTGGTTGACTGATAGTAGGGAAGGTAAGAGTGGTAGTGGTTGGGGGGTGGTAGTTGGGTGATAGGGGTTGACACCTTCACATTCATATATGAAAGAAATTTGAAAAAAAAATAATTTTAATAACTCAATGCAAAAAAATATGACCAAAAAACATAAAGCAAAAATAAATCTGAGAAGAAACTAAAAAAAAATAAAAAAAAACTGAGAGAAAAATAGTGAAAACAGATATAAACCAAAGGAATAAATTTGAAAAATACAAACTTGCAGTTTTTATGTAAAATAAATGTTTTTTCTCTATATTATATAATGAGGAGAAAAAATTGCTTTCTAAAATATACAAAATTTATACTTATAAATTAAAAAAATTGACTTTCATAGATTGTATTATTGATATTAATACAAACTGGAATATTAAAAAAAATAGATTCCAAATTGTCTTTTTTTTATGGATTTTTTCTAATCTAGAAATTTTATCAGTTACTCGAAAGAAAAAAAATCGACCAATTTATTTGATATATATTTTTTATTAATAAATATTGCGAAATATACTGGTATATATTTTTCACAAGTACCAAAAAAATATATATACATCTATATAAACACGTTGGTAAATTATATAAATTCTTGAATATAAATTTTAATTATAAAAATTGGTAGAATTAAGCAAATTCTAGACCAAATATGATGTTAAATTCTGTCATTTTTTAAATATTTTGATCTCAATTTCAGGTTTGAAGACTATCTACTACACGAGGCTCATTAAGGCTGCAGGTCACCTGTACACCAACAGTCAAGAATATTTTAATACCTAAAATGGGGATTAAAGTAAACTCTCGGTGTGTATATATACATTGAGAGATTTACATACACTTCACTATGTATATTTGCATATATGGTGGTTGTTTAATGGGGTTTGAAACCTGTCTACTACACGATTATCATGAAGGCTACCTGTCACCTGTTTATCTCCAGTCAAGAAAACACCTAAAATATGGATATACACGCTGAGAGAAATATACTTCTACAGTGTATATTATCCTGTGAGGATGGCGAGAGTATAATAATATACACTAGGGGTCATGGAGGGGGCCGCGAGGGGGCGTTGACCCCCTGAACACTCTCCAGGTAGCCCAGGTATACTGCTGTTAATTGCTCCCCCGGATATATTGTGTGATATATTAATTAAATATATCAATATATCGCAGCTATCTTATAAAACTCTATACTGTGATTTTTTTTTGGTAAATGCGATAGAAGAAGTATATTAAAAAATTAATAGCTGGCAGAAAGAATTTAGAGAACGTGTCATTGTGTTTAATGATTTTTTTCAGTAGCATTTGCATAAAATTACACTGTATGGAGGATTTAGAGGATTTAGAGCCTTATGGGCGAGTTTACTGTATAATATTTACCTATATGATTGCACATGTGGATAGAAAATAGATTTAGAATGTGTGGACGACAGGAAGAGTTGTTTAGCCGAGGACGAATAGAGAAAGATGTCCTGCTGTTGATCCGAGGAAGTGGACTTGCTGTCCTCTTCCCTGGATCGAACCTGATAGCTTCCCATTCCCAGGGCACTGCATGAACCCGGCGGATTTAGTGCTTCCCCTCCTAAATAATATAATAATCGGCTGACGGACAGATATTTAATGTCTTATCAAGGTAACATCTGATTGATTAGATTTTCTCATAATTTCATTAAAATCCTTTCTGAAGCCTCAAGTGAGACAAAACTTATATCCCAGGATATATAATAAATAATTCTAGCACAATGGTTGAGTAAAGTTTGTTAATAAATGCTATAAAATGAAAATAATTGAAATTTAAAAGATATAACATCTCCCAGCTGGAGGGAGGACAGTGGTCTGGGTCACACCAGGTGCGGCGGAGGTGTTACTTTTATTCTCGTTATTTTGTGGCCACGCCGACATTATTCGTGCGTAGTTTTGACTCTGTAGACTCTACAAACACCGTGGGGGTGACGGTGAACTTTGGCACGAAGCTTTAACGTGCGTCAGGCATCGAAATACCGGTGTTTTAGGCGAGTGAAGATGGAACTGAGACGGCGCAAGTTGTCACCAGGAACAACAATAACAAACGCAAACTTGTTTTCACTTTATTTAATCTTCTTGACAGTAGAACCGCGTCTTTGACACGTAATTGGTTCACAAGATGACCGAAGTGGTTGTCTTTGTTTCCAGGTTCTCTTAGTAGCCTCCATGAACCACAAAAACAAAATACTACAACAATTCCTCTTATTGTACACCAGAACCACACCACTACCACAATTCCTCTATTTTGTACCAGAACCACACTATCACTACCACAATTCTTATTGTACACCAGAACCACACTATCACTACCACAATTCTTATTGTACACCAGAACCACACCATCACTACCACAATTCTTATTATACAACAGAACCACACCATCACTACCACAATTCTTATTGTACACCAGAACTACACCATCACTACCACAATTCTTATTATACACTAGAACCACACCATCACTACCACAATTCTTATTATACACCAGAACTACACCATCACTACCACAATTCTTATACACCAGAACCACACCATCACTACCACAATTCTTATTGTACACCAGAACCACACCATCACTACCACAATTCTTACTGTACACACCCCTCAAGGAAGGTTCCTTGATGTTGGTGAGGGGCTCTTGATTTAGGGAATTTGATCTGTGCTCCAGTTCCCTGAATTAAGCCTGAATGCCTTCCACATGCCCCCCAGGCGCTGTATAATCCTCCGGGTTTAGCGCTTCCCACTTGATTATAATAATAATCTTACTGTACACCAGAACCACACCATCACTATCACAATTCTTATTGTACACCAGAACCACACTATCACTACCACAATTCTTATTGTACACCAGAACCACACCATCACTACCACAATTCTTACTGTACACCAGAACCACACCATCACTATCACAATTCTTATTGTACACCAGAACCACACTATCACTACCACAATTCTTATTGTACACCAGAACCACACCATCACTACCACAATTCTTACTGTACACCAGAACCACACCATCACTACCACAATTCCAGTGTTTTGCACCACAACCAGTCAGCCCTTCACCTCTTCAGTGGTTGAAAACACGGAATTGATGGCCATTATGGACCGGTCCACCCATATACAAGTCTCCAGAACGGCTGCAGGTATTTCAATTTTATTTTTGCCACAATTTTATTAGGCCAGTCTTAAACTGTAGGAGCCTTTAGGCTCTAGGATACACAAATACAACTATCTTGATTTAAGAGACATTTCGCTTATTACACTTTTATCTTGCGTCTACTTATCGCTTTTATAGACCATAATTATGATGATACATAACATACTGCGGCAGAAAGGTAAATTATATATATATATATATATATATATATATATATAATATTTATATATATATATATATATATATATATATATATATATTATATATATATATATATATATACTGAAAGAATAGAGAAATTCCAAGCGCTTTCGTGACTACTCACATTATCAAGGAACTATGAAAGTAAAGCATCCAAGGAAGGTATATAAGGGGTCTGGCCAACACCTCACTATCAGATCCCACAACAGTTAAACACCTGACGCGCGCCGGCCCAACTGGACAGGTCCTTTCCACAACCCACCAACAAACTATTCTACCCAAGAAAATTTTTAAAATTATTATTTGTCCAGTGTATTATTAAATTCTTCCAAAATTCTATTAATTATAAATGGATCTAATTTATATAAACCGAATAGGTAAAATTGGTCACTTAGCAAGAGCTCATTGAATATTAAGTCCTTTCTAAATTTTTCTCTTATACGTTTAAAGATATATTTTTTAATTTGTTTATATTATATATATATATATATATATATATATATATATATATATATATATATATATATATATATATTAACTTTTATTTTAAATTTAAAAATTTGAAGGACATTGTGCTTTTGACTTTGACTCTCCGGGGTAATTCTACTTTCTGATTCTGTGTTTTCAAAGTAATTAAAATTTCAATTATTTTCTTTCAAAGTAATCACGAATTATTTTTTTCTTCAAAGGGATCGTGATTTTTCACCTGATTTTTTTCTTTATCAAATTTATTTTGATTTTCATGCTCTATTATTTTAGTTTTCAGCTTATCAAAGTTGTAATATTTTGTCTCAAAACAAATCGTGATATTTTGAACATAAATTATATTTTTAAATCTATATATTTTAATCCACATAACTTACATTTTCAATAATTTAGAAAATATACACTGAGAGGTATATTTCTCTCAGGGGCAAATTATTTTTTTAAAGGGATGGAGGGGTAAGCCAGTGGAAGGCCTCGGTCAGATGACCAAAACCTCCAGCTGTGGGTCATCATATAACTAAGATCTGCGTCACAAACACTTGTCCTGTTTCCTGACCAGTCTTACCTGACCTGACCTAACGGGACATGGGAGACAGGAACGTGTGACGATGTGAGTGTGACTAGTCAATGAGTGTGACTAGTCACTGAGTGTGACTAGTCAGTGAATGTGAGTAGTCAGTGAGTGTTACTACTCAGTGAATGTGACTGCTCAGTGAATGTGATTAGCCAGTGACTGTGAGTAGTCAGTGAACGTGACATGTCAATGAGTGTGACTAGTCAGTGAATGTGATTAGTCAGTGACTGTGAGTAGTCAGTGAACGTGACATGTCAATGAGTGTGACTAGTCAGTGAATGTGATTAGTCAGTGACTGAGTAGTCAGTGAACGTGACATGTCAATAAGTGTGACTAGTCAGTGAATGTGATTAGTCAATGAGTGTGACTAGTCAGTGAATGTGACTAGTCAGTGAATGTGACTAGTCAGTGAATGTGACTAGTCAGTGAATGTGACAAGTCAGTGAGTGTGACTAGTCAGTCAGTGTAACTAGACAGTCAGTGTTACTAGTCAGTAACCTCCTCTCTGCGTATATGGGTTGACAATCTACTTAATCCCAATTGAAGAGATTAAAATATTCTTGACTGGTTGTGAAAGGAGTACAAACAGCCTAGCTTAGTTGTCACTAGGCTGTTAAACTCCCCGTTAACCTAGTAATTTGTATTTGATAGTTGTGATGTGAATTGTGGCTTCATAACATTAACCACCACACAACCACAATCATAATAACCACACAACTACAAACATAACATTCACCACCACACAACCACAATCATAACATTAACCACCACACAATCACAGCTACATATCAACGTACTTCTGAACAATTCCAAGGAACGTCTAATAATGCATCTGAATTGTATGTTAGTATTGAATTGTTCAACCACAATACTGCAGCCTCTTATACAATTCGAGCTACCGCTCATACAACAGAATAATACACCAAATAATACAGCAAATACGAAAACCTACAGCGTCAGTTGATTTTACGAAGGTGTAAACATACGTAAGTCTAGGGAGAGAGTCGATCATATTCAGTGTAGCGTTTCGTCAGTTGATTTGGAGAGGGGTGGAGGGGGAAGAAGAGGGTGAGGGGAGGGGAGGAGGAGGAGGAGGAGGGGAAGGGGGAGGAAAAGGAGGGGAGAGAAGGGGGACCACTGGCTGAAAACTTTACCAATTAAATCTAGTCCTGAATGCATCAAAGCAAATGGAACTCTGTCTTACCCCAGGGCTCGGCACTGCATACACACACACACACAGATATATACGTACATATAAACATACATATTTATATACATACACTTACAAAATTATATATATATATATATATATATATATATATATATATATATATATATATATATATATAACACATACACACATACACACATGGAAACAAGCTAAGACTCGACCCCTGAAACAACGTATGCAATAGGCGAAGACACATACACACACCACACACAACACCACACACACACCACAACACACACACACACCCCACACCACACACACACACACACACAACACACACACACACACACACACACCACATACACACCACACACCCCACACACACAACACACACACACACACACACACACACACACACACACACACACACACACACACACACACACACACACACACACACACCCACACACACACACACACACACACACACACACACACACACACACAACACAACACACACCACACACACACACACACACACACACACACACACACACACATCACACACACACACACACACACACACACACACACACACATACATCACTACACATCATATCACAACTAAACCATACATCATGATCATCACTGACCATCAATGATCATCAACTAACATCAATGATCATCACTACCATCATGAATCACACTAACCATCATGCTACATCACATCACACACATCAGTGATCATCACTAACCATCATGCATCACTAACCTCAATTGATCATCAACTAATCATCAAGTGATATCATATACCATCATGATCACACTACATCAGTGATCATCACTAACCATCAGTGATATCACTACCATCAATGGCATCAATATATCAATGATCATCACTTACCATCAGTGATCATCACTAACCATCAGTGATCATCACTAACCATCAGTGATCATCACTGACCATCAATGATCATCACTAACCACCAAAAATCATCACTAACCATCAATAATCATCACTGACCATCAGTAATCATCACTGACCATCAATGATCATCACTAAGAGAACACTAAGTTATGGCTACATTATCATCCTGTCTGAAGCTGTGTATAAACCGGTTCAGTTTCTCCCTGTAAAAAGTCATGTCTTCTAACTTCGAAGATTTTCTTGAGATCTAAAACTTACTGGAAAATTTTTTTGGGTGGTCAAATTTTTTCTTTCTAATGGATACAAATTTTTTTTTTTTTTTTGTATAATTGAAAGAATTTTTTTTTCCAAGTCAAAAGAGAGATTGTACTCACCTATTTGTACTCACCTATTTGTGGTTGCAGGGGTCGAGTCCTAGCTCCTGGCCCCGCCTCTTCACCGTGTTGTGTGTGTGTGTGTGTGT